>CM036940.2:44443200-45161004 GCA_020352615.2 Yoshiicerus persimilis
CATGATGATGATCATGATGATGATCATGATGATGATCATGATGATGATCATGATGATGATCATGATGATGATCATGATGATGATCATGATGATGATCATGATGATGATCATGATGATGATCATGATGATGATCATGATGATGATCATGATGATGATCATGATGATGATCATGATGATGATCATGATGATGATCATGATGATGATCATGATGATGATCATGATGATGATCATGATGATGATCATGATGATGATCATGATGATGATCATGATGATGATCATGATGATGATCATGATGATGATCATGATGATGATCATGATGATGATCATGATGATGATCATGATGATGATCATGATGATGATCATGATGATGATCATGATGATGATCATGATGATGATCATGATGATGATCATGATGATGATCATGATGATGATCATGATGATGATCATGATGATGATCATGATGATGATCATGATGATGATCATGATGATGATCATGATGATGATCATGATGATGATCATGATGATGATCATGATGATGATCATGATGATGATCATGATGATGATCATGATGATGATCATGATGATGATCATGATGATGATCATGATGATGATCATGATGATGATCATGATGATGATCATGATGATGATCATGATGATGATCATGATGATGATCATGATGATGATCATGATGATGATCATGATGATGATCATGATGATGATCATGATGATGATCATGATGATGATCATGATGATGATCATGATGATGATCATGATGATGATCATGATGATGATCATGATGATGATCATGATGATGATCATGATGATGATCATGATGATGATCATGATGATGATCATGATGATGATCATGATGATGATCATGATGATGATCATGATGATGATCATGATGATGATCATGATGATGATCATGATGATGATCATGATGATGATCATGATGATGATCATGATGATGATCATGATGATGATCATGATGATGATCATGATGATGATCATGATGATGATCATGATGATGATCATGATGATGATCATGATGATGATCATGATGATGATCATGATGATGATCATGATGATGATCATGATGATGATCATGATGATGATCATGATGATGATCATGATGATGATCATGATGATGATCATGATGATGATCATGATGATGATCATGATGATGATCATGATGATGATCATGATGATGATCATGATGATGATCATGATGATGATCATGATGATGATCATGATGATGATCATGATGATGATCATGATGATGATCATGATGATGATCATGATGATGATCATGATGATGATCATGATGATGATCATGATGATGATCATGATGATGATCTTGATGATGATCATGATGATGATCATGATGATGATCATGATGATGATCATGATGATGATCTTGATGATGATCATGATGATGATCATGATGATGATCATGATGATGATCTTGATGATGATCATAGGCATACAGATGCATAAAGAAATACAGAGAGAGACACATACACACGCACACAGACAGACAGACAGACAGACAAAACAAATCATAAAGTAGACTCCACTGTCACTGTCACTCACACATGTAACTGTAGGGTCTACGTTTGCAAGTATATCTCCGGAACCAATTGACCGATTGACTTCATCTTCAAACTCAGACTTCCCCAGGACCCAAAGAACACACACAAAAAATTTCATCAGGTTATCTCAATGGGTTCCGGAGTTATGGACACCACAGACAGACATACAGACAGACATACAGACAGACAGACATACAGACAGACAGACAGACAGACATACAGACATACAGACAGACATACAGACAGACATACAGACAGACATACAGACAGACATACAGACAGACATACAGACAGACATACAGACAGACATACAGACAGACATACAGACAGACATACAGACAGACATACAGACGGACATACAGACAGACATACAGACAGACATACAGACAGACATACAGACAGACATACAGACAGACATACAGACAGACATACAGACAGACATACAGACAGACATACAGACAGACAGACAAAACAAAAGCATAAAGAGGACTTCGTCCACTTAATAATTATACCCTGATGATGACAATAGCATAGTTGTCGAAAGCTTGGGAATCTTTTAAGTATAATAAAAGTTGTTAGCCTTTTTTCCGTTAAAATGAATTACAATGTTATTCAAGGCTTGAAGCATATTAAATATCAATACTAATAATTTTTAGGTAATTTTATATTCCTATTAATGTTGTACCCACGGAACTTCATCGTTGTACCACCCAAGACGATCCGTAGTGAAGGAATGGATCTTCTTGGGTGGTACGATGATGAAGTTTCCTGGGTACTACATTAGATAAAAGGCATTTTTATTTCCTATTCCTATCCCGTATCCAGGTAAATTATTCGAAAAAATAATGTTTTGGAGGTTATCGGATATGGTTGAAGAAAGTTTAGACAAATTCCAATTTGGTTTTAGAAAAAATAGGGGGTGTGAAAATGCACTGTTGTACTTTTCTCAGAATGTGTATAACAGTCTAGATGTAAGAAATGGGAGGGTAGTGGGCGTATTCCTCGACTTTAAAATGGCCTTTGATAATGTTCAGCATGATTTGCTAATTTTAAAACTTATAAAAAATTTTTCAACTCAGCCTTACATGTTAAGGTTGCTAAAAGATTATTTGTGTAATCGTAAATTTGTACTAAAAAACGGGGAATACGTCTCAAAAAATTATTATTTTTTTGAAGCAGGAACTGGTGCTGGGTCCTGCATGGGTCCTTTATTATTTTCTATTTTTATCAATGATATTGGTTCTGTTTTTGATGTCAAATATGCCATGTACGCAGATGATATTTTGTTATGGCAAGATGGCGAATGTGTTAATGAATGTATAGCTAAGTTAAATGAAAATCTTAATAGATTATACATGTGGTGTCAAAGAAATTCTCTAATTTTAAGCACGGAAAAGACACAATTTATGGTATTCCACAAATCACATGATACTAAAGTATCGGAAGTTAACTATGATAAGCTATTGTATAATGGTACCGAACTTCAGAGAGTACATAAGTTCAAATATTTAGGGGTGATCTTTGACCCGTGTCTTACATTTAAGCAGCACCATGATTATGTAGACAGCCGTACTCGAGCCGCTATTGGTCGCCTTTATAGAATAAAACGGTTAATCCCACAAAAAGTGATGTGTAATCTTTTGCATTGCTTTGTATTAAGTATTGCAAATTATGCGATAGCACTATGGGCAACTCAAGCTTCTAGCCAATTAAAATTGACTGATGACCAGGGCTCGGATATGTATTTATAAACATATTTTTACTGTGTGATCGTACAGATCGGACACTTCGGATCTAAGCGTTTCATACTAAATGAAGAACGTATACGAATATTTTTAGTACATATAAAAAATATTTTTCATTTTTAGAAAATATAATATTTAAGAACATATTTTTTATTTAAAAAAATATTTTCGTAAATATTTGGTCGATAAATAAATATTTTTAAATATTTTTGCGTTTTAACCAAAATTTTGGCATTTTACGGCAAAAATGTGCAGTAAAATGGAAAAAATTTTCTAAAAACGTGTAATTAAATTTTTATTGGTTTCTGAAAAATAATTTTTAGAAAAAAATTGAATGGCTTTATTATTGAATGTGACTATTTGATATCTATTTTGGCAAAAATGCCATCCTAAAAGTTATAATAACATTTTATCATATGTTTCAAAAGATTTAAAAGAACTTGAGACACTAAAGTACACATTTTAATGGTTTTTTAAGTAAATATTTAAGTAAATATTTTGTCGTTTTTAAGGAAATATATATTTAAATATTTTACGATTTTTTGAAAATACATATCCGAGCCCTGCTGATGACAAAATTCATAGATTTATTACTAACTATTTCTATCCCAAGTTGTGTAAAAACTACAATAATCGTAAAACTTCTTCCAGACAACTTAAATGTAAGAACCGGGTTGAAGTAAATTCACTTTTAACTCGACTAGATATTTTTACGATTACAGAGAGAAGGAATCTGTACTTGTTAAAAATTGCGTGGAAAAGTATAGCTGGGTGCTATATTGGTACTGAAAACTGGTTCACTTTGACAATGGATAATTCTAGATCTCGTAATTTTCCGCTATGTAAAGTAAATTTATGTAGAACGGCACAAAAGCGGAAATCAGTTCAGCACTCAGCTATTCTTGCATGGAACAAAATGCCTAGAAAATATGTATATGTTGACCTCTCTCTAAATGTGCTTATTAATAATGAAAAGATGAATATGGCCTTATCACGGAAAAATGTCTTTGTGTACTAGGATCACTGCTCTTGTCTTCGTTGGATTTATGGATTATGTTATTTTGTAGTTACTATGTAGTAATACAAGCATTTATTATATTAATTAAATAATTATTATTATGTGTAGAATAGCCATGTCTAAGGAGGGAGAGCAGTGTTTATCCTTTGGTTAAGTACTGATTTTATTGGTTACTGTATTGTGCTGGTGAATTTTCCTGATTTGACATGTCAATAAAGCTTATTTGATTTGATTTGATTTGATTTATTAAAAGTAAGGCATAATATTAATAGTGAAACAACGAAATATCATTCATTATAACAATATTGGCTGTAGCTATCGATAGTGCTATTCCTATTAAAATAAAGTACCTTTTAGATAACCTAAGTAGACTTTACAAATTAATACTTCAGAAAAAGTCTGCCAGTATAAAAAGGCAACAAAAGGGACCTCAAACTTTCCCCCTATTTTATTAAGTTTATCAGAATTAGAAGCTAGGGACGAAAAACAAAACACAGCTTTTACATATCCTTATATCCCTCATTGTGTCGATTAAGGCTTAAATATCCTACAAT
Organism: Yoshiicerus persimilis; assembly: GCA_020352615.2. Taxonomy (NCBI): domain Eukaryota; kingdom Metazoa; phylum Arthropoda; class Collembola; order Entomobryomorpha; family Tomoceridae; genus Yoshiicerus; species Yoshiicerus persimilis. The sequence continues at coordinate 44,448,110 of CM036940.2, forward strand.
TCGAAAATTTAGCAATTTAAAATTTAACAAATAGCAAATCATTCTGAGTGTGGTGTTAATGTCGAATAGGAGGGTTTATGCAAATACTTTTTGACATAATAATGGTTTTAGCTAACATATATATTTTACAATGGGGGCGGTTCTAAGTCTTACTTTTCCTACTTCATTTATTTAAACAGGGAAATAGACTATATTAGAAATAGTTGCAAATTACATTTTTACTGGTAAATTAACTGGTGAATGAATGTGCCTCATTTTGGAAATGGAGTGGAAACATTTAGAACTCTTTTAGAGCTACACCAACACTTTGACCGTTATCTCAAATCATCTGTAATTAATTTCATGCTACATAAACAATATAATATAAATATAAAACAAACAAATCCTTGAGGTGTTGTTTTTTAGGTGCACGCTCTTATAGATGTGACGGCGAACCACACGTTACGCGATGAGATGTTATTTTGACTTTCCTGTAACAAAAAGAGTAAATAAATAAATAGGTAAAACCTGTAAAAATGTACGAGATCAAGCTAGGAAAACTAAAAACAAGAGTTGGAATTTCCATTAAGAAATCTAACATTTTTAAAATCATGTTTCGCTTGTCTACCCGGTAAACGCACAAATTTTGGAAAAATCAATAGCCATATTTTAGGGCTAAGGGCTATCCTTAATGCTCAAAAGTTTGATTTTATATAGCTGTAGTACAGCTAACGGTTTTTTGATACAGAACCTTAACATTTAGGGGAATAAACTGTTTCCAATTTTTTAGTTTTTCTCCTTGTCACACTAAAGTGGACAATTTATTTATATTTGAGGTTGTGCGTAGTGGAGGCATTATGCATTTTTAATGACTTCTTTGAACAGTTTTTTGCATGTAAGACTTATGAAACTCAAAGGCCATTAGGCCACTGACGGAAAGACGGAATTTTGGGTACTACCTGACTAAATGTTGGGACTAACTTATGTTGCAATTAACCAATTTTCTGCTAAACAAACGCCAATTCGATTCTTCCGGGTGCTACCGCTAAAGTTGACCATATGGACAGGTCTGTTGAGCTAACGCAACCTGATTCGAAGAATTCTCTACGCTTTCCCATACTACACTCTTTGCCCAGAAGCTGCTAGTTTATGAGATATTTGGAGGGACAGATTTAGGAGGACCTGTTAAATGCATATATCGGTTGTAAACCGGTTGGCGATCCAAGGTGTTTTTGCAAACGCCCGGATCCCAATAGGTCTACCCGCGTAAAACAAGTATTAACGAGAAGTAGAGGATGGGAAACTTTGTTTAACGTTAAGCAGTAGTACAACATTCAGCACTCACTTAATAGATGCAATATGCAATAAATTATAAACCAAATAATGAAATAATCGTCCTGCTGTAAGTATTTACTGTATGATAGGAGCAAGCACTGAGTAATTAGTATACTAGCACTAATACGTGTTAAAGTTGTATTACCAGTTCTTTTTCTTGCAAATAGTATGTACTCCTTACATGATTTTCGTGTAATGGGTACTATTCAAATGACGAGGAAGTGCCGTCATCTCCGTTCATTGAGATTGAGGTACTCGGAGCACTAGCCTCAGAATTAGAAGTCACCAACAAAGTGAATTCTTCACTCAATGCTTCCAATTCTTGAGTTAACTTTCGAAATTTTTTTTGCAATTCGCTTTCCCTGCTTTGCTGCAACTCAACATCATCTTTAACAGCTCCCAACCTTTTGGGAATGGCAATGCTCTCCATGTCCCTCAGATATTCAAAAGTGCTCTTTTCCATATCTGTCCTTTCAATTTGATCCGTCAAATCATGAAACTGCTTAAGAAGCGCTTGAGACCTCATCTGATATCCTCCTGTAATGATCTTTAATTTCTTTTCCATTTTGGCAGCTCGTTTTGCTTCTTTCGTCATATGATTTCTATTTTGCTCAAGTCGTTTCTCAAGACTCTCTAAGCGATCCTTTTTAGTGGCCAAAGAGGCTCTCGTGTAGCGATTTTGACTAGGAAGAAACAGAACCTGGCTTAAACACTCTTCCCATACCTGTGTATAGGCCTCAATTGAGAGATCCCCATGACCCATTCCTTTCTTCACGACTTGCATTTCAGCCTGTAGCAACTGTTTGGCGTTTTCCATATCTTCTATATCGATATCCTTGTACTCATGTTGTTCCAAGTATGCTAAGTGAAGATTCTGATTATGAACGGTGCTCTGGCCCTTTTTCATAACGATTTGCTGATCAGTAGGTGCCACTAGAATGTCATGGTGCATCATCAACACCATTTCTTTCTTTATCATCTCCTCTGCCTTTTGCAAATCATTCAGCTGATGCTCCATTGCTGATGGTCGAAGAATGGTCATGTTAACATCCAAAGGCCGAGGTAAATCTCGTTGAACCGCTTGACACATTTTTTTGAATTCTTCTTGTCTTCGCCTTTGCTTCTCTTCTGCTTCTCTCTTATCGATTTCTTCTTGGTCTTCCAATCGGTGCATGAATTCCCCTTCCAAACCTCCCTTCTCAGCATCCTCGTCTTCGGGTACTATAATTTCATAATCGTTTTTGGGTGCTGGTAGTGAATTCAGACCACTTTTCAAATTCTGTTTTAGTTGTTTTTGATACTCTCGGACGCTTTGTGAAGCCGACTCTAATTCTTCTTCTGGATTTATACTCAGTTTGTCTCGCAGAGGGGTGGCAGTAGGTGGACCAACAGTAGAACTGCCTCCCATCACACTTCCAGGCGTTCCGGGAACTCTAGCCGAACCTCCGACAGTAGCTACTTGTTGTCCTCCAGGAGTCCTAAAAGGCGTAGACAAAATTGTGTTTGGAGTAGGAAGAACTTCTCCTCTAGGTGTCACCCCACTGAAATCGCTTTCTATGAGTGGAGTATTCAAGCCCCCCTTTAATGGTGTCTCAACATTAGATAAAGCCATTATGTTCTGGGCTTCTTGAAGTATTTTGTCTGTCATTGGAGCCGGTGTACGGGGAGTGCGAAGGGCGCTTACAGAAGCACTCGTTAAAGAATAATCATTCAACAGCGTTTGTGAAGCGCGACTTCCAGTTTCGCTGGCGGCTTCTTTTGCAGCTTCGGATTTCGTGCCCAACTTCACAACTTGCTCTAATTCCTGGTCCGAGATTTGTGGTTCAGGAAGAACTAGCTTACTTCGTTTTCTTTGTGGCTCTTCTCCTTGAACCATTGCAGAGGGTAAATCATTTTCCTTCCTTTGCTTCATCTTCTCTTTGTCTTTTCGACGTTCCCTTTCTTCCTTATCCTTCCGCATTTCGCCTTCTAACTGTTGCTGTCTCAAGCGTTTAAAATCCGGGTGCATCGGGTCAAAAGTTTCATTCGAAGTGTCGTAAAATCCAGCTGTTGGTTGTTTTTCGAAGGGGACCTCTCGGTTATAGTCGATTTGTCGTTTTTTCGGGCGCTTATTTTTAACGTCAATTCCTGCCATACGTAACTCTCGTCTTTTTTGCAAGGCAGCTAATCTACGAGCTTCTTCCAGTTGTTTTTCTCTTGCTTTGCGTTTCGCTTTTTTGCCCTGTGTATTAGCAAGACGGGCACGAGCTTCTGACAGCATTTCCAACTCGTCTTCGTCCATATCTTTGGGGTCAGGTCGAGCCGGCTTTGTTTCCGGATTTGGATCAATTTCTCCAGGACGAAGTTTTCTTGGATCATCGACAGACTCCTCTCCTTCCTCTTTCTTTTGTGCTTGATCCAATAGATATTCATAGCGCTCGAGACATTGGGCAGCTGTCCGTCCAATAATTGGAGCAATTGTTCGCCATTGTGTCGGCATTAACTTTGCCAAATGCAGCAACTTTTCATCTTCTTCACGGCTCCACTCGGTTTTCTTAATGCTTGGATCTAGCCATTCATACCAACGAGCTTTACATTGCTTGGCTGATTTTCGGTGCAAAAGAGAAGCAATTCGAGACCACTGGTTTTTTCCATATTTCATCACTGCTGCTTTGAGAATTTCATCTTCGGTGTTTCTCCAGACACCTCCTTTAATCATTACTCGCGGCATCTTCCTTCAGTTATTTGGAACCTGTAAAAAAATCACATAATATATACAATTTAGTCAGACTTGCGACACTGTGATTCTGAATCAATGACAACTGGCAAAATGGGGAAAATACACTCTAAAGGGTATGTTTAAATAGCATGTTTAAAACTACAATATTTTAGTCGATTATTCAATATGCTGACATATAATGCAGTATTTTGTAAAACGCATTACAAAACTATCGACATCTGTGTTAGATACACAATGTACTATTACTATATAACTATCGTTATGCTTAAATTCGCCAAAAAAGAACAAAAATACAAGTTTACCCTTTTTGGATGTCAATGTCAGTTATGAAATAAACAGGAGGTGATTACTGTATATTAGTACCACGTACCCACCTCTAAAACTAAAACTTCAACTTTTAAAATGAATTAGCGGTATCAACCACTTTTTTGGGATCCATAGATTTCGCCCTTTCAGAATAAAATATCAGCAGGAATTATCTCAGCAAAATGGTGCTCGAATTTAGAATGAATGGAAAATTTGAATTTGCGCTTTTCGTACTTAATTTCAACTTTGGACTAAAGAAAATCGTTAAAAGATTAAAATTAATTAAAATTAAAATTCGAGTTCTAATCGGTTCAGTCGAAGTCGAACACTGAAAAGACCTCATCTCATCTGCCACCGGCGACCGAATCGAATGGAACATATTCCTTCTGCTAGGCGGATAAATGGTAATGTCGTTTTAGGGGATGGTGCACTAAATTTTGCTAGAGGGATCTTTATTAGATTATACTTATAAGTACTATAATCGTTAAGATAGTGTACTATGTACTTACCACTTTATTATTAACTAATATATTATTGTGTCCAAATGTCCAATTCAATATTGTTTTCAAAACGAAGTAATAAAGTTGAAAAGATATATAAGGAAGAGTCGGAGGTTCAAAATGCTCTACTAATTATTAATATAGTAAAATTAATTAATGATGTTATGATGGCCGAACAATGAACAACATAAATAAAAGTACCCAAACACAACGCACTTTCTGTAAATGAAATAAAAATATCCACTCTCCCAAACTTCTACTTGTGGATTTACTTTGTACAATGTTGTTTGAATAATCGTACTAAATGGCTGTGATAAATAAAAAACCATAGAATTAGATATGTATTACTAGAATAGCCTCGCCTAGGCCAGCTGCCACAACGAACTGAACTTACACTAGTACAATAAGATCATTGAAAAAAGACTTTCAAGTGGTGCATTTTAACAACCCTACACGCACAAAGCAAGAAAAAATATTTGCATAAAGTAATAGAATATTAATACATTTATTTTAGACGAGGCTTAAATAATGAAATGGCATTTAATAAAATGATCATAGCGGCCGCCTGTGCCTGTAAAGTGCAACAGGATACACCTCTGCTATACGAGCTGTTTTACACTCGCATGAAACAAAGTAGCGCGAAATCCACTTCTGTATTTTCTGTCACTGTCATATCATATGTCTGTGTCATAAAGTGTCATTCAGTAAATGCTAGAGCAAACTGACGGGAAAGGACACCATATTATTAGTTGAAAACAATATATACTATTTTTAGCACACAACAGAGTGCACCAAGAAAATCCTATTCTACGGCATATTATCAGAAATAGCTAAGCTAAAATAATGGAAGAAGTCGAAGTTCAATTACTTTCTCTGAAAGACTCTGTTTGGAGGTTGACCACCCGCGTTTGCGTACTAGAAGATTTTATTTACAAAAAATTTGGTAAGATTTTAGCTCTAATCATGTGAACTTTTATACCACGTTATTTTATTTTATTTGTACTTAAAACATATTTTGAAAGGTCGAGTGTCGAGGCCTCCCTAAAACAATATAATTTCTTCTGTCTACTTAGGTAAAGATGCTGTTGTTAAAATAAGAAAATCTACTACAAGAGGTCGAAAACATAGTTCCAATAAGGATATTAGTGAAGAAGATGAACACACAATCAATTTTTCTAAACACAATGAAATTCCAAATAATTCTGAAAAGAAAGGTACGATTTAGTACGATAACAATATTTCTCTTTTTCTCTAACTTCCAAGTGAGTTGGCAATTAGCAACCATTGTTTCCATTAAATGTAAATCCCCCTCTGGAACCTATAAGTATGCTGCCTATAAGTATGCCACATGCAATGCAGTCGTAGACTTGATTGTTGATTCTCTTGATTGGGAAGGGTTGCCTGCCTTGGACTTAACTTATGACACGACAGTGTTACTGTTGTTTAATTCATATTCATTATTCATCATTCTGACCTTTAACTTATATTCATGTTTTTGTTAATACGTTTATACGTATTTATCTGTCCAATGATGTGAAGAATGAGAAGTTTTTTGTTTTTGCAATACATAACCAAAATGCTCCTTGCCAAATAATCCAAATGGTAATGCTGATCCTAAAGGCAAAATGGGAGGATTACATGAATATAGCTCCCGAGCCGTTTTGCTCCCCGGGAATTTTAGCTCCCCGCGTGAATAGCTCCCCATTGGATTGCTCCCCGAGTCAATAGCTCCCCGTTGGATTGCTCCCCGAGTGAATAGCTCCCCTCGTTATTTGCTCCCCTCGCTATTTACTCCCCTCGATATTTACTCCCCGCCCCATCTGCTCCCCCTCTATATTCTTTGCATAAATGGGCAAAATACTCAACAAAGTATTTTGAAAATACTCCGTTCAAAATACTCAAAATCTCAGTCCAAAATAAAATAACAAAATAAAACACATCTTTTTCTTAAAATACAAAATACTCGACTCAAAATACACATTTTTTAGGTCAACATACAAAATGAAAATACTTTTTGAAAATACAAATGCTTTTTATGTCAATATATGTATTTTTGTTAATAAAATCCAACGGGGAGCAATCCAACGGGGAGCTATTGACTCGGGGAGCAAAACGGCTCAGGAGCAAAACTCCTGTTACCAAATGGGAGGTAGCCAATGAAGAGTAATTTAAGGTAAATTATTTTGGAATGAACAACCTAAGCTATTTAACATTCCTTTTGTGCAGCAAATGTAGGCCTACAGAAAAGGTATCTTTCTTCAGTCGAACAACAATTGCCATCGCATGATGATACGAGCTCTGAATCATCTGACTTTTCTGATGAATCTCATCATGAGAAAAAAAGGAAAAGAGCATGTAAGAATCTATATTTACAACATCAACATTTGTATTTTGCAATAAAAATAGAGACAACTTGCCAGTACTGCCACAATTATGAGAACTATTGATAAATAGCGAGAGGAAGAACACAACATACTGGGTATTACGAAGAATTACCAGGGTCGGATATCGATACAGAGAAACTAAATACAACGAGGGTAAAGGATTCTGATTTCGAATATGATCCTTCGATAATTCCAAGTAAAAAGTTAAACCCTTGATTGCTTATTTTCAGTATTAGATGCGCCATTATTTCTCAATCATGTCTTATTGTTCCGTTTTATGCAGAAATAGAACCTTGTTCAGATAACCGCTGCTCTGATCTCGAAGCTGTCGAAATAGAAAGTACTGAATCTTTGAATCACAATGACCGTATTTGTACACCCAATAAGTCAACTACTGGTAAAACTGCAAGAAGAGGCAAAAGGAATTTCCAAAACTCGAAAGATAACTTACCACCTTCAAGGATAGGTAAGGCGATAGAATAATTGGTGGTTTATAGTACACTTTAAAATGGAGCTCTGAAAATTGAAAGGTGGGGAAAGCTGGGGAATGACCGGTTAAAATTGAGGATTATATGGCATTTCCATTTCCCGTCAAAATTTTTCCCAACGCTGCTTTTCTGTTTCTCCATCACTGTTTGTTTCACCCTCAACTGAAGATGAGAAAAATATGAGAATTTCACTACCATGAAACAAGCATTAATTAATAATTTCATATTAATAACCTTTTAATTTAGGATTTTATTTGTACTTGTTAGATATTCGCTTCATCAAGAGTTAGAGAGGAAATGGTATGATTATGGACCAACAAAATAATATATGAATTTCAAGGGAAAGGAATGGATGGAAAGAGAATATGGATGAGAATATTGATATTAAGTGTAAAGGTACAGCGTACACCGTAGCATAGGACAGGAATAGGAAATGCATATTACTCAACCTCATTTATTACATTCCGAAAAAGTGCGCTGTTTAAATCATACAGAAACGAAATCTAAAATTAAAAAGGTAGCATCCTAGCATCCCCACTTTTAATGCGCCGGCTGAAGTACAAGTAATACAATAAAAATCTTGACTGTACACTGTAATTTTAAATTAAAGGTTAAGTGTAATTATAGGGCTCAGTTTCGTTCAGTCTCAGCGAGGTCAAGAGAAATTGGTTTTCAATGGATACATTTATACTAAAACAAATACCAGTAAGGGCACAACGTACTGGCGATGTGAAAAACACCACAAATGTGACGCTAGAGGAGTTTATACTAAAAAAGGATTTAAGGTTACGAGAAACCACATACATGACGCGGACAAAGTAAGGTACGCAATGGCTTTGTATATTTCTTTACTTCAAAAATCCATATATTATAATTGAACATTAAGATTTGTGATTCCATTGAAAAATATCTTGTTGTATTTTGTATGTTGACTGTCGTCATTTCCCTGTTTTACAACATGAAAAATGGTTTTTAAACCAGCTGAATTCTCTTGGAACATTTTTAATAATTACAGACTGGAACTTGCGCTACTTAGAAGTAAAATTAGGGAGATGTCGTCCACTGATAATTTGCCTTCGGAAATATTACAAAATGTCATGGATGGAGCCTCCGAAACAGCTGTAAATTGCGTTAATAAAGAAAGTTGGACAAGGAATATTCGTTATTATCAACAAAAAAACCTAAACCAATTAACCCACCGAAAGCAAAAGAAAATTGAAAAGGAAATTATTGTTGAGAATCCAAATATTGCCCAATAGTAACAAAATAAAATAAAGATGTACAAATTTCTAATAAGCAAACTTGTGAATACCTCGAAATCATGTAGTCCTCTAGTGTAGGCTTTACACTCTTCTCAATCTTTCAAATTGAAAAGAGTGTAGGGTCTTAGGCGCAGTAACTAAGGGAAACTGCTTAAAAATTGAGGGGGGTTAATTACAATTTAAGCACGTCACTACCATGTCGTAGAATCTCCGTACTAATCTTAGCTATGATTAGTACAGAGATAAATCATATGTGAGATGGCCAGTCTCACAGGTGCAGATAGCATGGGAAAGAGTTCAAAAAATGACGTCTTTTGAAATTTTAAAAATCTTCTACTACAGGAGTCTTATTTGGGGTACATAAGACGTTATATGGAATTAAGCTATTAAGAACAAATACAATAACGATACAGACAGATATAAGCAAAAACATTCTTTGAATTCTGTATAATTTGTGACTGCGTAAATATTATAAGTTTTTACAAATCGATGGATTTAGAGACGCAAATATAGATGACGTATATATCAGAACATTGTCCGAAAGTAAAAATTTGCCAAATTTTCGAATTTTGCCAAAACAAAAAAAACTCCCCTAGACATTGTTTAGAGGTGTCGAAAACACCAAATATTATGTTTCCATGACGACTGGTCGCTGAGATATTTTGGGCCGACTTTTAGTGTTTTGTACCCAAAATTTGCCAAATTTTCGAATTTCGCCAAAACAAAAAAAACTCCCCTAGACATTGTTTAGAGGTGTCGAAAACACCAAATATTATGTTTCCATGACGACTGGTTTCTGAGATATTTTGGGCCGACTTTTAGTGTTTTGTACCCAAACTTTACCAAATTTTCGAATTTCGCCAAAACCAAAAAAACTCCCCTAGACATTGTTTAGAGGTGTCGAAAACACCAAATATTATGTTTCCATGACGACTGGTTTCTGAGATATTTTGGGCCGACTTTTAGTGTTTTGTACCCAAACTTTGCCAAATTTTCGAATTTCGCCAAAACAAAAAAAACTCCCCTAGACATTGTTTAGAGGTGTTGAAAACACCAAATATTATGTTTCCATGACGACTGGTTTCTGAGATATTTTGGGCCGACTTTTAGTGTTTTGTACCCAAACTTTGCCAAATTTTCGAATTTTGCCTAAACAAAAAAAAATCCTCTAGATATTGTTTAGATGTGTTGAAAACACCAAATATTATGTTTCCATGACGACTGGTCGCTGAGATATTCATAAAAATATATTTACAAAATTTGTGCGGATGCTTAAAATTATTTAAATTTAACTGACTACTAAACAACAAGGACTCTTGGCTAGTAGTCCTCTAATATAACTCTAATTTATTTTTTTACACGGGTAGACCTGTTGGGATCCGGGCGTTACCAAACACCTTGGATCCCCAATTTACATTAAAATATTTAACAAGTGCCCATGGCCACGGATTCGGGAAGGGGTCCAAATTATCTATAATCCCGAAAGTACGAAATTAGGAAGCCCGCTAAGTAATAAACCAGAAGCTCTCTTAGTACTGTTGCCTCGCTACTCTGAGCGACAAAGATGTCATCTTCGGCATCGCCGTCTTCCTCCTGATTGGCTGAAAATATTTGTAAAATACTCGGCTTTATTGGTTCCTTGCCGACCGGCGGCCATCTTTTTTTCTTTATCAAAATTGTCGTTGCCAAAGTTCTGAAAATCCGAGTCATATTCTCATCCGTTTTCGTTGTCCAGTCACTACTACTATGCAAACTGCGTACATAATAATAAGAATTGTACTGCAAAGCTACGGTAACTTGCAGAAATATTAGAATTCCATTGAATACAAAGTAGAATGACATGAAATGACTGAAAGATGAAATATTTCATGACATAAAATTAGTATACATTAGTATACTCAAGTATAGTAACTTGAAATACAATAAATCCTTATTTTATGTCATGAAATATTTCATCTTTCAGTCATTTCACGTCATTCTACATTGTATTCAATGGAATTCTAATATTTCTGCAAGTTACCGTAGCTTTGCAGTACAATTCTTATTATTATGTACGCAGTTTGTATAGTAGTAGTGACTGGACAACGAAAACAGATGAGAATGTGACTCCGCTTTTCAGAATTGAGGCAACGACAATTTTGATAAAGAAAAAAAGATGGCCGCCGGTCGGCAAGGAACCAATAAAGCCGAGTATTTTACAAATATTTTCAGCCAATCAGGAGGAAGACGGCGATGCCGAAGATGACATCTTTGTCGCTCAGAGTAGCGAGGCAACAGTAACAAGTATCTCTCTCCCTAAGCAATCTAGGCAGGAACCCCGCGAACGTCGTAAACAACAATTTTTCACATATCCACATAATTTTAGCATAACAACTGGAAATTTAGTCAGCCCTTGATAGCCCAACTCACTGATTCCTCAAAATCATGCATCAAAATTAAAGCAATTTTTCAGCTCTTAGAACTCTTCTCTTCCACCTTCGTATACATGCCATTACTGAAGCAATATTTCGCATTCATTACCTAATATTTTGGTTCAAAGTGATTGCCTATAGTCCATTTTTTTTATCTGAGAATTTTTTTCTATTCTTCCCATGTTAAACATTATGAAATTGAAATCTTAAATGCAGAGGTCGAAATTACGGCTCACGGCTCAGTCGGTGAGCCGTGAGCGGGGCTCAGCTCACGGCTCATTTCAGGGTGAGCCATGAGCCAAGTGAGCGAGCCCTGAGGTTTTGATAAAAGAGCCATGAGCCGAATGAGCGAGCCCTGAGGTTTTGATAAAAGAGCCATGAGCCGAGTGAGCGAGCCTTGAGGTTTTGATAAATGAGCCATGAGCCGAGTGAGTGAGCCGTATGACGTTACTGAAATGAGCCTTGAGCCGCTACGCCTCAATGCTCACCGAAATTGGCTCATGGCTCAGTCGTTGAGCCGTGAGCGGGGCTCAGCTCACGGCTCATGGCTCATTTCGGAGTGAGCCATGAGCCGAGTGAGCGAGCCCTGAGGTTCTGAAAAATGAGCCATGAGCCGAGTGAGTGAGCCCTGAGGTTTTGATAAATGAGCCGAGTGAGCGAGCCCTGAGGTTTCGATAATTGAGCCATGAGCCGAGTGAGTGAGCCGTTAGGCTTTGATAAATGAGCCATGAGCCGAATGAGTGAGCCGTATGACGTTGCTGAAATGAGCCATGAGCCGCCACGGCTCAATGCTCACTGAAATTTCGACCTCTGCTTAAATGGAAGTGTGAGTGAAGTGTGAGTGGAAGTGGAAAAACAATTTTCTCCCCTTTATTCAATTAGAAATTTTGCTGATATTTGCAAGCAAAGTCCACTTTTATTTACCTCTTGGTTACAGAAATACCATTTCAGATAACCTTTTAAAAAATAAATTGTCAGATAAAAAATGGACTATAGGATACTGATATTCTGACAATATGGTAGTTAAGATAAAAAATATTCAAAGTTCGCTTTTTTCATATTTTAAAAATTAGAGCCGAATTGAAATATTTATTTATAGTATTCATTTGGCTCAAATTTGGATACAAATGACTCTAATTTTCAAAAAAATGAAGAAAGCGAACTTATATTTTATTTACCATTTATAGTGTTATTTATTTATAGTGTTATTTACCAGACCACTTTATATCGTCAAAATTATCAGTATCATAGGCATTACTTTGATTTTGGTTATTAGCTTATTAGCTGTCGGTATAACTTCTAGTTGTGTGAGTATGTTATAAAATAAATAAAGTATCGCTGTTTGTTCTCATAACGGAGAAACAGAAGAAAATACGTTAAAAATATAGTCGTATTTAGTAAAAGATTTTGATATGGTGCAATAATAATAAAAAACATTATGTTTCAAAATAAACTACGAGTGTGTCTTTCCAATGTAAATTGTCTTTCCAATGTAAATTGTCTTTGAATTTGATTTAATGATTTGAATGTCGGATTTGAAATGAATGACCCTTTTATGGCAGTGCATTTAACACAATGAATGGTAAGTTACTGAAAGGTAAGTTATTTAAAGAGTCTCTCTTAGAAAACGCGGGGCCGCAGGGAAGCGGGGTGGAAAGGGTGGGTTCATGCCCTAAGGGCTGAAAATTTGCTTTAATTTTGATGCTATAATAATGTAAAAATGTAGTTATTTTGGGGAATCAGTTAGTTCGGCTCGCAAGGGCTGACTAATTTTCTAGTTGTTATGCTAGAATTATGTGGATATGTAAAGAATTTTTGTTGCTTTCGGCGTCCACGGGGGTCCTGTAGGCACGGGGCACTAGGTAACTGCCTAGATTGCCTAGGGAGAGAGTTGCTTGCTTTTTAAGAGAGCTTCTGTTACTTAGCGGGCTTCCTAATTTCGTACTTTCGGGATTATAGATAATTTTGGACCTTCCCGAATCCGTGGCCATGGGCACTTGTTAAATATTTTAATAGTACAACATTACTATAATGTGAAATGTGAACAGCAAAATATTGCTACATTTTATTCCATTTTCTACAGTATTGTCGTACTGTACTATACTAATCAATGTGGAAAGTTGCTGGGGGCAACTTCCCCTTTTTTGAAGCACATTGATACTAATATTTATCAAGTGTTCATGACTACGGATCAGTAATGAAGGTCCAAATTATCTATAATCCCGAAAGTACGAAATTAGGAAACCCGTTAAGAGGTTCATTTTGATCGCTATGGTTTCCAAAATTTGGCTACGCATTTCCCTGTAAATTTTTACTTTTTTCGTTTCGCAGAATCTCGAAAACGGTTAGATCTTCATCAAATTTGAAATTTTTTTAAATTAGAAGTCATTTAGGGCTATGACATAACGATAAGAAACAGCGATTTTCATACTAACTAATTTTAGTAATCGATGGATTCGTTTCTCCATTAATCAGGTCAAGCATTATTTTTTCCCATGGACGGAGCACAATTGGCTTATTCCCTGTTCTTTTTGCGTCGCACTTAGCTTTCACGTCATTCTTCATTCTGGAGAGTTTTTTGGTCAGTGAGTCTTTGTCGAAGGTTGTCCCAAGAATTCCTTGTAATTTTTTTATAACTTCTGGGTAGCATTCTTTTTTCTTTAAGGCAATTACAGGTAATTGCGATTTATTCAGTAACACGGGGTATTCTTTTACAACAGTCATGAACGACAGTTGTTTATCTGCACAACTTTTCTCCAAACGGACTTCATCTACTTCAGCCATTTTTATTTCAGAAACTCAAAGGCTAAAACTTACGAAAGATCATGAAAGATCCTGGATAAGTTCCACACTTTAAAACTATAATAGATGAAATAATTTTATGTAAACAAGTACAAATGTGAATTGTTTTATGTATGGAAAACTTATTTCCAATAAGTAGACATACTGCACTGGTAATATCCCGCCGTTTATCCATTCAAATTCAGCAATCTGGAGGTCACAAAAGTGATTTTCCACTATTATCCTGAAGTAATTCGTAAATTCAAGTATTTTTGCCGGCAAACCTCAAATGGTAAGGGAAACGGTCATAATCACCAGGGAAATGCTTTTTGGAAAGGCAAATGTTTATTCATACGCAAATAGGTAAATGCCTTTTCCTTTTTGTTTTCCCCCGAGAGATAGCTTTTCTCGAATCTCGTTTCCATGGGGGATTCCTTTATTATTATTCATAACCTTCGAGTCATAAATTATTTTTCTGAAGCACACAAAATGCTTGCATAGGATACTGGGATTTTTATCTTCCCAAGTGAGGCAAATCAACAGTTTTTCTCAAAATAGAGTTTGGGACGCGAATTCCCAGTAAAGGTCAGGGGAAGAAGGGGTTGTTAGGGGTAACGTTGACCTCTACATTCAGTAATTTGAAGTTAAGAATAAGATAAGAATTAGCGATTTTCATACTAACATATTGAGTTATAATAGTTATAAATTATTTTTCTTGAGCACACATAAAATACTAAATACAATCAGAAATATCTTATAGAAGGAAAGACGAAAATGGAAAAATCTTATCGTTACGTTATAGCCCTAAATGTCTTCTATTTTATAAAATTTTCAAATTTGATGAAGATCTAGCCGTTTTCGAGATTCTGCGAAACGAAAAAAGTAAAAATTTACAGGGAAATGAGTAGCCAAATTTCGGAAACCATAGCGATAAAAATGATCCATACCCCAAACTTAAGTGATAACTCATTTTTAAGTTACTTAATAGTGCTAAATATTCAGAGATAAAAAATGCACCGAAAAAGGAATAATATTTTGTGGCCCAGTACAAGATAATATGTAATTTTATTTCAACTCAAGAGAGAAACCAAAACACCATAAGACATTTAGCACACAAAATAAACAAGAGATACCTAAATTACGGCAATAATACAAAATATATTATACAACAAAAACCAACATAGGAATTCTTTATCCTATAACGCTAAACGCAATAAACCATTTCAAAACGGCTATAGCAGCACAGTAGTGCAACCGTTATATTTTTTAATTTACTAGAAATTATTCAAAAAAGTGAAATTGCTTCAAATTATTCAAAAAAGTGAAATTACTTCAAATTACTCAAAAAAGTAAAATTACTTCAAATTAATCAACAAAGTTTGAAATTACTTCAAATTATTCAAAAAGGTTTGAAATTACTTCAAATTATTCAAAAAGGTTTGAAATTACTTCAAATTATTCAAAAAGGTTTGAAATTACTTCAAATTATTCAAAAAGGTTTGAAATTACTTCAAATTATTCAAAAAGGTTTGAAATTACTTCAAATTATTCAAAAAGGTTTGAAATTACTTCAAATTATTCAAAAAGGTTTGAAATTACTTCAAATTATTCAAAAAGGTTTGAAATTACTTCAAATTATTCAAAAAGGTTTGAAATTACTTTAAATTATTCAAAAAGGTTTGAAATTACTTTAAATTATTCAAAAAGGTTTGAAATTACTTTAAATTATTCAAAAAGGTTTGAAATTACTTTAAATTATTCAAAAAGGTTTGAAATTACTTCAAATTATTCAAAAAGGTTTGAAATTACTTTAAATTATTCAAAAAGGTTTGAAATTACTTTAAATTATTCAAAAAGGTTTGAAATTACTTTAAATTATTCAAAAAGGTTTGAAATTACTTCAAATTATTCAAAAAGGTTTGAAATTACTTTAAATTATTCAAAAAGGTTTGAAATTACTTTAAATTATTCAAAAAGGTTTGAAATTACTTCAAATTAGTCAAAAAGGTTTGAAATTACTTCAGATTAGTCAAAAAGGTTTGAAATTACTTCAAATTAGTCAAAAAAGTTTGAAATTACTTCAAATTAGTCAAAAAGGTTTGAAATTACTTCAAATTAGTCAAAAAAGTTTGAAATTACTTCAAATTAGTCGAAAAAGTTTGAAATTACTTCAAATTAGTCGAAAAAGTTTGAAATTACTTCAAATTAGTCGAAAAAGTTTGAAATTACTTCAAATTAGTCGAAAAAGTTTGAAATTACTTCAAATTAGTCAAAAAAGTTTGAAATTACTTCAGATTAGTCAAAAAAGTTTGAAATTACTTCAGATTAGTCAAAAAAGTTTGAAATTACTTCAGATTAGTCAAAAAAGTTTGAAATTACTTCAGATTAGTCAAAAAAGTTTGAAATTACTTCAGATTAGTCAAAAAAGTTTGAAATTACTTCAGATTAGTCAAAAAAGTTTGAAATTACTTTAAATTATTCAAAAAGGTTTGAAATTACTTCAGATTAGTCAAAAAAGTTTGAAATTACTTCAGATTAGTCAAAAAAGTTTGAAATTACTTCAGATTAGTCAAAAAAGTTTGAAATTACTTCAGATTAGTCAAAAAAGTTTGAAATTACTTCAGATTAGTCAAAAAAGTTTGAAATTACTTCAGATTAGTCAAAAAAGTTTGAAATTACTTCAGATTAGTCAAAAAAGTTTGAAATTACTTCAGATTAGTCAAAAAAGTTTGAAATTACTTCAGATTAGTCAAAAAAGTTTGAAATTACTTCAGATTAGTCAAAAAAGTTTGAAATTACTTCAGATTAGTCAAAAAAGTTTGAAATTACTTCAGATTAGTCAAAAAAGTTTGAAATTACTTCAGATTAGTCAAAAAAGTTTGAAATTACTTCAGATTAGTCAAAAAAGTTTGAAATTACTTCAGATTAGTCAAAAAAGTTTGAAATTACTTCAGATTAGTCAAAAAAGTTTGAAATTACTTCAGATTAGTCAAAAAAGTTTGAAATTACTTCAGATTAGTCAAAAAAGTTTGAAATTACTTCAGATTAGTCAAAAAAGTTTGAAATTACTTCAGATTAGTCAAAAAAGTTTGAAATTACTTCAGATTAGTCAAAAAAGTTTGAAATTACTTCAGATTAGTCAAAAAAGTTTGAAATTACTTCAGATTAGTCAAAAAAGTTTGAAATTACTTCAGATTAGTCAAAAAAGTTTGAAATTACTTCAGATTAGTCAAAAAAGTTTGAAATTACTTCAGATTAGTCAAAAAAGTTTGAAATTACTTCAGATTAGTCAAAAAAGTTTGAAATTACTTCAAATTAGTCAAAAAAGAATTTATTCAAAAGACGTACGGGTCATCAGCCCAGATTACAGCATATAGTGGTCCCCAGTACAGACTACGACACATTCACAACATGCACACAACATACAATACATATGTTAGCGGCAAATCGACAAATCAGGCAATTTCGAAAATGCCTAGGCAAATTGTAAAATTTGTACTGAATTTTGGTTTCTGTGGTCAACTTCATAGAAGACAAGTTAATGGGTCAGTGTACCCCAACTGGCTTAATTCAAAAATCACTGATGAATCAGAAAAGTCTCACTTCAAATATGTGGGCCATTCTATTTCTAAGTTACATTTGTTACATCAGTTAATATGACGCAGTTCTTCAAAGCAAATAATTGTCATAATTTAAAAATGACATGGCCCACAAATTTGAAGTGAGGTTTTTCTAATTCATCAGTGACTTTTGAATTAAGCAAGTTGGGGCACAATGGCCTGTTAACTTGTCTTTTATGAAATCGACCACAGAAACCAAAATTGGGTACAAATTTTACGATTTGCCTAGGCATTTTTGAAATTGCCTGATTTGACGATTTACCGCTAACACATACACACAACATACGTATAGCACGGACAGTTAAACCTTCCCCTTTCAGGAGAAGGAGGTACCCAATTTTTCTCATTTACGAACCTGTTCATAAGGTGAACGTATATTTTCATGATGTGGAAACAGATACTAAAAAAGTTTAACCGTTCTCGAGTTATAGCGCTATCTCACTGACTGAGTGACTGACTAACTGACTCACAGACAGACAGCCCAATTGCATACAGTAGTTGCACTATTGAATAATGACTAAAATACTAAAATCACTGAAGGAGCTTAATATTAATTATAGGCAAATCGCCGACATAATTGTTTACATTAACTTCAACATCTATATACTATGTCACGTAGGACCACGCCCCGTGGCTTTTATAATTGACTTGATTGGCTGATTCACTATACTGCAGTGTTGAGTTGCCTTGGATATTGTAATACTATCCAGGCTTCCCTTCCTACTTTTGCCCGCTTGAATGGAAAACCACAGCAGCAGCACAACACTACACTGCAGTGAGTGGAGCAAAACTGTTGTTTTGGCTTTCCATTCATCTCTGCGCACACCGCTCAAACTCATTCCTGCGCGTACATTTCTACCTCTCCTCCTGCACTTGCACGTCACTACTCACTACCACCACGTCTCTTGTCACACAAGCCCCATGTGTTTCCCAGTCAGCTGTATCTCTCTTGCCAGTGCACTCCCTCCACTCACCTGTATCAGTCATTCAGCCACACTCACCCGAAACTTAGCTACACCGCACCCGACACTTACCCAAACCGCAACCGACATGTAGTCACATCGCACCAGGCATTAGCATGAACGTACCCGACATTTAGCCACACCGTAGCCGACACTTACCCAAACCACACCCGACATGTAGCCACATTGCACCCGGAACTTAGCCATAACGTACCCGACATTTAGCCACACCGTACCCGAAACTTAGCAACAACGCACCCGACCCTTAGCAACAACGCACCCGAAACTTAGCAACAACGCACCCGACACTTAGCAACAACGCACCCGACCCTTAGCAACAACGCACCCGACACTTAGCAACAACGCACCCGACACTTAGCAACAACGCACCCGACCCTTAGCAACAACGCACCCGAAACTTAGCAACAACGCACCCGACCCTTAGCAACAACGCACCCGACACTTAGCAACAACGCACCCGACACTTAGCAACGACGCACCCGACACTTAGCAACAACGCACCCGACACATAGCAACAACGCACCCGAAACTTAGCAACAACGCACCCGACACTTAGCAACAACGCACCCGACACTTAGCAACAACGCACCCGACACTTAGCAACAACGCACCCGACACTTAGCAACAACGCACCCGAAACTTAGCAACAACGCACCCGACCCTTAGCAACAACGCACCCGACACTTAGCAACAACGCACCCGACACTTAGCCACATCGTACACATAGGTGGAGTCAGATGGAGTCAGATGGAGTCAGATGGAGTCAGATGGAGTCAGATGGAGTCAGATGGAGTCAGATGGAGTAGATGAGTAGATGGAGTCAGATGGAGTAGATGAGTAGATGGAGTCAGATGGAGTAGATGAGTAGATGGAGTCAGATGGAGTAGATGAGTAGATGGAGTCAGATGGAGTAGATGAGTAGATGGAGTCAGATGGAGTAGATGAGTAGATGGAGTCAGATGGAGTAGATGAGTAGATGGAGTCAGATGGAGTAGATGAGTAGATGGAGTCAGATGGAGTAGATGAGTAGATGGAGTCAGATGGAGTACATGAGTAGATGGAGTCAGATGGAGTAGATGAGTAGATGGAGTCAGATGGAGTAGATGAGTAGATGGAGTCAGATGGAGTAGATGGAGTCAGATGGAGTAGATGAGTAGATGGAATCAGATGGAGTAGATGAGTAGATGGAATCAGATGGAGTAGATGAGTAGATGGAGTAGATGAGTAGATGGAGTCAGATGGAGTAGATGAGTAGATGGAGTCAGATGGAGTAGATGGAGTCAGATGGAGTAGATGGAGTCAGATGGAGTCAGATAAAGTAGATGGAGTCAGATGGAGTAGATGGAGTCAGATGGAGTAGATGGAGTCAGATGGAGTAGATGGAGTCAGATGGAGTAGATGGAGTCAGATGGAGTAGATGGAGTCAGATGGAGTAGATGGAGTCAGATGGAGTCAGATGGAGTAGATGGAGTCAGATGGAGTCAGATGGAGTAGATGGAGTCAGATGGAGTAGATGGAGTCAGATGGAGTAGATGGAGTCAGATGGAGTAGATGGAGTCAGACAAAGTGGGTGGATTAGATGGAGTCAGATGAAGTGGGTGGAGTAGATGGAGTCAGATGGATTGGGTGGAGTAGATGGAGTCAGATGGATTGGGTGGAGTAGATCGAGTTAGATGGAGTGAGTGGAGTAGATGGAGTCAGATGGATTGGTGGAGTAGATGGAGTCAGATGAAGTGGGTGGAGTAGATGGAGTCAGATGGATTGGGTGGAGTAGATGGAGTCAGATGGATTGGGTGGAATAGATGGAGTCAGATAGATTGGGTGGAGTAGATGGAGTCAGATGGAGTGAGTGGAGTAGATGGAGTCAGATGGATTGGTGGAGTTGATGGATTGGGTGGAGTAGATGGAGTCAGATGGAGTGAGTGGAGTAGATGGAGTCAGATGGAGTGGGTGGAGTAGATGGAGTCAGATGGAGTGGGTGGAGTAGATGGAGTCAGATGGAGTGGGTGGAGTAGATGGAGTCAGATGGATTGGGTGGAGTAGATGGAGTGGGTGGAGTAGATGGAGTCAGATGAAGTGGGTGGAGTAGATGGAGTCAGATGGATTGGTGGAGTTGATGGATTGGGTGGAGTAGATGGAGTCAGATGGAGTGAGTGGAGTAGATGGAGTCAGATGGAGTGGGTGGAGTAGATGGAGTCAGATGGAGTGGGTGGAGTAGATGGAGTCAGATGGAGTGGGTGGAGTAGATGGAGTCAGATGGATTGGGTGGAGTAGATGGAGTGGGTGGATTAGATGGAGTCAGATGAAGTGGGTGGAGTAGATGGAGTCAGATGGATTGGGTGGAGTAGATGGAGTCAGATGGAGTGGGTGGAGTAGATGGAGTCAGATGGAGTGGGTGGAGTAGATGGAGTCAGATGGAGTGGGTGGAGTAGATGGAGTCAGATGGAGTGGGTGGAGTAGATGGAGTCAGATGGAGTGGGTGGAGTAGATGGAGTCAGATGGAGTGGGTGGAGTAGATGGAGTGGGTGGAGTAGATGGAGTCAGATGGAGTGGGTGGAGTAGATGGAGTCAGATGGAGTGGGTGGAGTAGATGGAGTCAGATGGAGTGGGTGGAGTAGATGGAGTCAGATGGATTGGGTGGAGTAGATGGAGTGGGTGGAGTAGATGGAGTCAGATGAAGTGGGTGGAGTAGATGGAGTCAGATGGATTGGTGGAGTTGATGGATTGGGAGGAGTAGATGGAGTCAAATGGAGTGAGTGGAGTAGATGGAGTCAGATGGAGTGGGTGGAGTAGATGGAGTCAGATGGAGTGGGTGGAGTAGATGGAGTCAGATGGAGTGGGTGGAGTAGATGGAGTCAGATGGATTGGGTGGAGTAGATGGAGTGGGTGGATTAGATGGAGTCAGATGAAGTGGGTGGAGTAGATGGAGTCAGATGGATTGGGTGGAGTAGATGGAGTCAGATGGAGTGGGTGGAGTCAGATGGAGTGGGTGGAGTAGATGGAGTGGGTGGAGTAGATGGAGTCAGATGGAGTGGGTGGAGTAGATGGAGTCAGATGGAGTGGGTGGAGTAGATGGAGTCAGATGGAGTGGGTGGAGTAGATGGAGTGGGTGCAGTATTTGGAGTCAGATGAAGTGGGTGAAGTAGATGGAGTGGGTGGAGTAGATGGAGTCAGATGGAGTGGGTGGAGTAGATGGAGTCAGATGGAGTGGGTGGAGTAGATGGAGTCAGATGGAGTGGGTGGAGTAGATGGAGTCAGATGGAGTGGGTGGAGTAGATGGAGTGAGTGGAGTAGTTGGAGTCAGATGGAGTGGGTGGAGTAGATGGAGTCAGATGGAGTGGGTGGAGTCAGATGGAGTGGGTGGAGTAGATGGAGTGGGTGGAGTAGATGGAGTCAGATGGAGTGGGTGGAGTAGATGGAGTCAGATGGAGTGGGTGGAGTAGATGGAGTGAGTGGAGTAGTTGGAGTCAGATGGAGTGGGTGGAGTAGATGGAGTCAGATGGAGTGGGTGGAGTCAGATGGAGTGGGTGGAGTAGATGGAGTGGGTGGAGTAGATGGAGTCAGATGGAGTGGGTGGAGTAGATGGAGTCAGATGGAGTGGGTGGAGTAGATGGAGTCAGATGGAGTAGATGAGTAGATGGAATCAGATGGAGTAGATGAGTAGATGGAGTAGATGAGTAGATGGAGTCAGATGGAGTAGATGAGTAGATGGAGTCAGATGGAGTAGATGGAGTCAGATGGAGTCAGATAAAGTAGATGGAGTCAGATGGAGTAGATGGAGTCAGATGGAGTAGATGGAGTCAGATGGAGTAGATGGAGTCAGATGGAGTAGATGGAGTCAGATGGAGTAGATGGAGTCAGATGGAGTAGATGGAGTCAGATGGAGTAGATGGAGTCAGATGGAGTCAGATGGAGTAGATGGAGTCAGATGGAGTCAGATGGAGTAGATGGAGTCAGATGGAGTAGATGGAGTCAGATGGATTGGGTGGAATAGATGGAGTCAGATAGATTGGGTGGAGTAGATGGAGTCAGATGGAGTGAGTGGAGTAGATGGAGTCAGATGGATTGGTGGAGTTGATGGATTGGGTGGAGTAGATGGAGTCAGATGGAGTGAGTGGAGTAGATGGAGTCAGATGGAGTGGGTGGAGTAGATGGAGTCAGATGGAGTGGGTGGAGTAGATGGAGTCAGATGGAGTGGGTGGAGTAGATGGAGTCAGATGGATTGGGTGGAGTAGATGGAGTGGGTGGAGTAGATGGAGTCAGATGGAGTGGGTGGAGTAGATGGAGTCAGATGGAGTGGGTGGAGTCAGATGGAGTGGGTGGAGTAGATGGAGTCAGATGGAGTGGGTGGAGTAGATGGAGTCAGATGGAGTGGGTGGAGTAGATGGAGTGGGTGGAGTAGATGGAGTGGGTGGAGTAGATGGAGTCAGATGGAGTGGGTGGAGTAGATGGAGTGGGTGGAGTAGATGGAGTCAGATGGAGTGGGTGGAGTAGATGGAGTCAGATGGAGTGGGTGGAGTAGATGGAGTCAGATGGAGTGGGTGGAGTAGATGGAGTCAGATGGAGTGGGTGGAGTAGATGGAGTCAGATGGAGTGGGTGGAGTAGATGGAGTCAGATGGAGTGGGTGGAGTAGATGGAGTCAGATGGAGTGGGTGGAGTAGATGGAGTGAGTGGAGTAGTTGGAGTCAGATGGAGTGGGTGGAGTAGATGGAGTCAGATGGAGTGGGTGGAGTAGATGGAGTCAGATGGAGTGGGTGGAGTCAGATGGAGTGGGTGGAGTAGATGGAGTGGGTGGAGTAGATGGAGTCAGATGGAGTGGGTGGAGTAGATGGAGTGGGTGGAGTAGATGGAGTGGGTGGAGTAGATGGAGTCAGATGGAGTGGGTGGAGTAGATGGAGTCAGATGGAGTGGGTGGAGTAGATGGAGTCAGATGGAGTGGGTGGAGTAGATGGAGTGGGTGCAGTATTTGGAGTCAGATGAAGTGGGTGAAGTAGATGGAGTGGGTGGAGTAGATGGAGTCAGATGGAGTGGGTGGAGTAGATGGAGTCAGATGGAGTGGGTGGAGTAGATGGAGTCAGATGGAGTGGGTGGAGTAGATGGAGTCAGATGGAGTGGGTGGAGTAGATGGAGTCAGATGGAGTGGGTGGAGTAGATGGAGTGGGTGGAGTAGATGGAGTCAGATGGAGTGGGTGGAGTAGATGGAGTCAGATGGAGTGGGTGGAGTAGATGGAGTCAGATGGAGTGGGTGGAGTAGATGGAGTCAGATGGAGTGGGTGGAGTAGATGGAGTGAGTGGAGTAGTTGGAGTCAGATGGAGTGGGTGGAGTAGATGGAGTCAGATGGAGTGGGTGGAGTCAGATGGAGTGGGTGGAGTAGATGGAGTGGGTGGAGTAGATGGAGTCAGATGGAGTGGGTGGAGTAGATGGAGTCAGATGGAGTGGGTGGAGTAGATGGAGTGGGTGGAGTAGATGGAGTGGGTGGAGTAGATGGAGTCAGATGGAGTGGGTGGAGTAGATGGAGTCAGATGGAGTGGGTGGAGTAGATGGAGTGAGTGGAGTAGTTGGAGTCAGATGGAGTGGGTGGAGTAGATGGAGTCAGATGGAGTGGGTGGAGTCAGATGGAGTGGGTGGAGTAGATGGAGTGGGTGGAGTAGATGGAGTCAGATGGAGTGGGTGGAGTAGATGGAGTCAGATGGAGTGGGTGGAGTAGATGGAGTGGGTGGAGTAGATGGAGTCAGATGGAGTGGGTGGAGTAGATGGAGTCAGATGGAGTGGGTGGAGTAGATGGAGTCAGATGGAGTGGGTGGAGTAGATGGAGTGGGTGGAGTAGATGGAGTCAGATGGAGTGGGTGGAGTAGATGGAGTCAGATGGAGTGGGTGGAGTAGATGGAGTCAGATGGAGTGGGTGGAGTAGATGGAGTCAGATGGATTGGGTGGAGTAGATGGAGTGGGTGGAGTAGATGGAGTCAGATGAAGTGGGTGGAGTAGATGGAGTCAGATGGATTGGTGGAGTTGATGGATTGGGTGGAGTAGATGGAGTCAGATGGAGTGAGTGGAGTAGATGGAGTCAGATGGAGTGGGTGGAGTAGATGGAGTCAGATGGAGTGGGTGGAGTAGATGGAGTCAGATGGATTGGTGGAGTTGATGGATTGGGTGGAGTAGATGGAGTCAGATGGAGTGAGTGGAGTAGATGGAGTCAGATGGAGTGGGTGGAGTAGATGGAGTCAGATGGATTGGGTGGAGTAGATGGAGTCAGATGGAGTGGGTGGAGTCAGATGGAGTGGGTGGAGTAGATGGAGTGGGTGGAGTAGATGGAGTCAGATGGAGTGGGTGGAGTCAGATGGAGTGGGTGGAGTAGATGGAGTGGGTGCAGTAGTTGGAGTCAGATGAAGTGGGTGAAGTAGATGGAGTGGGTGGAGTAGATGGAGTCAGATGGAGTGGGTGGAGTAGATGGAGTCAGATGGAGTGGGTGGAGTAGATGGAGTCAGATGGAGTGGGTGGAGTAGATGGAGTCAGATGGAGTGGGTGGAGTAGATGGAGTCAGATGGAGTGGGTGGAGTAGATGGAGTCAGATGGAGTGGGTGGAGTAGATGGAGTCAGATGGAGTGGGTGGAGTAGATGGAGTGAGTGGAGTAGTTGGAGTCAGATGGAGTGGGTGGAGTAGATGGAGTCAGATGGATTGGGTGGAGTAGATGGAGTCAGATGGAGTGGGTGGAGTCAGATGGAGTGGGTGGAGTAGATGGAGTGGGTGGAGTAGATGGAGTCAGATGGAGTGGGTGGAGTAGATGGAGTCAGATGGAGTGGGTGGAGTAGATGGAGTCAGATGGAGTGGGTGGAGTAGATGGAGTGGGTGGAGTAGATGGAGTCAGATGGAGTGGGTGGAGTAGATGGAGTCAGATGGAGTGGGTGGAGTAGATGGAGTCAGATGGAGTGGGTGGAGTAGATGGAGTCAGATGGAGTGGGTGGAGTAGATGGAGTCAGATGGATTGGGTGGAGTAGATGGAGTGGGTGGAGTAGATGGAGTCAGATGAAGTGGGTGGAGTAGATGGAGTCAGATGGATTGGTGGAGTTGATGGATTGGGTGGAGTAGATGGAGTCAGATGGAGTGAGTGGAGTAGATGGAGTCAGATGGAGTGGGTGGAGTAGATGGAGTCAGATGGAGTGGGTGGAGTAGATGGAGTCAGATGGAGTGGGTGGAGTAGATGGAGTCAGATGGAGTGGGTGGAGTAGATGGAGTCAGATGGATTGGGTGGAGTAGATGGAGTGGGTGGATTAGATGGAGTCAGATGAAGTGGGTGGAGTAGATGGAGTCAGATGGATTGGGTGGAGTAGATGGAGTCAGATGGAGTGGGTGGAGTCAGATGGAGTGGGTGGAGTAGATGGAGTGGGTGGAGTAGATGGAGTCAGATGGAGTGGGTGGAGTAGATGGAGTCAGATGGAGTGGGTGGAGTAGATGGAGTGGGTGCAGTAGTTGGAGTCAGATGAAGTGGGTGAAGTAGATGGAGTGGGTGGAGTAGATGGAGTCAGATGGAGTGGGTGGAGTAGATGGAGTCAGATGGAGTGGGTGGAGTAGATGGAGTCAGATGGAGTGGGTGGAGTAGATGGAGTCAGATGGAGTGGGTGGAGTAGATGGAGTCAGATGGAGTGGGTGGAGTAGATGGAGTCAGATGGAGTGGGTGGAGTAGATGGAGTGAGTGGAGTAGTTGGAGTCAGATGGAGTGGGTGGAGTAGATGGAGTCAGATGGATTGGGTGGAGTAGATGGAGTCAGATGGAGTGGGTGGAGTCAGATGGAGTGGGTGGAGTAGATGGAGTGGGTGGAGTAGATGGAGTCAGATGGAGTGGGTGGAGTAGATGGAGTCAGATGGAGTGGGTGGAGTAGATGGAGTCAGATGGAGTGGGTGGAGTAGATGGAGTGGGTGGAGTAGATGGAGTCAGATGGAGTGGGTGGAGTAGATGGAGTCAGATGGAGTGGGTGGAGTAGATGGAGTCAGATGGAGTGGGTGGAGTAGATGGAGTCAGATGGAGTGGGTGGAGTAGATGGAGTCAGATGGATTGGGTGGAGTAGATGGAGTGGGTGGAGTAGATGGAGTCAGATGAAGTGGGTGGAGTAGATGGAGTCAGATGGATTGGTGGAGTTGATGGATTGGGTGGAGTAGATGGAGTCAGATGGAGTGAGTGGAGTAGATGGAGTCAGATGGAGTGGGTGGAGTAGATGGAGTCAGATGGAGTGGGTGGAGTAGATGGAGTCAGATGGAGTGGGTGGAGTAGATGGAGTCAGATGGAGTGGGTGGAGTAGATGGAGTCAGATGGATTGGGTGGAGTAGATGGAGTGGGTGGATTAGATGGAGTCAGATGAAGTGGGTGGAGTAGATGGAGTCAGATGGATTGGGTGGAGTAGATGGAGTCAGATGGAGTGGGTGGAGTCAGATGGAGTGGGTGGAGTAGATGGAGTGGGTGGAGTAGATGGAGTCAGATGGAGTGGGTGGAGTAGATGGAGTCAGATGGAGTGGGTGGAGTAGATGGAGTGGGTGCAGTAGTTGGAGTCAGATGAAGTGGGTGAAGTAGATGGAGTGGGTGGAGTAGATGGAGTCAGATGGAGTGGGTGGAGTAGATGGAGTCAGATGGAGTGGGTGGAGTAGATGGAGTCAGATGGAGTGGGTGGAGTAGATGGAGTCAGATGGAGTGGGTGGAGTAGATGGAGTCAGATGGAGTGGGTGGAGTAGATGGAGTCAGATGGAGTGGGTGGAGTAGATGGAGTGAGTGGAGTAGTTGGAGTCAGATGGAGTGGGTGGAGTCAGATGGAATCTGATGGAATATCTAAATATTTAGGCCACAATTCAAGTTCTTTCCGGGTTTACAATTCATTCCTTAAATTGGACTAATTACAAAATGAATGTGTCGTTTCACTCCCAAGTTCCCCAAATAATTTATGATTACTAAATATAATTATTTCAATTTTTATGATCGCTAATTGTGGCTTTTTTAACTTTTTCGGGTGGTTAATTTACTGTTATTTTCCCGTTCGTAGAACGGACAATTTACTAGTTTTCCATATACTCCGTTCGCCACTTGTTTTGTCTCGGATGGTGACGGTGACTGTAAGGAGATTAACCAATTGCTAAATCTGTCTCCTTTAGGCCCTAGGCCCGCGATATCTTTGAATATAATAGAATGAAATATTTATAGTATCTAACCTCATTCTGTTCGCAATGAATTGTTAATCTTGCTTTAAAAGTTAAAAATATAATACTATTTATTTAGTAAAGTACTTTGCGTAGAAGTTTTTTTCATTTATTTTATAGCCATTTAACTACGGATTGGTGCCCTTTTTTATGGTACGAGTTATTAGCAGTTGGATTACCTTTTAACTTAGTAGTTTAATAGTTTAGCTTGCACCACAGATTAATTACAGTAGTGATCAAGATAATGTCTATTTTTTCTTAATTTTCTTGATATACACAAAAAAGTGTCAACAGAAATATTTAAATAGACACAAGAGAGTTGTTTCCTTTTTTTACTTTCTCTTTATACCTTACTAATTGTAACATTTGTAAACGTAAAATACCTACATGTACAAAACATTTGTAATAAGAAAAATTTGCATCTGTAGAGACATTTAAATAGTTTCTTTTGTTAAAAGCATTGTTACCATTGCTCATTGTTGGATATTTCAAATCAAATATCATTCTAAATAAGACATAATTTCCAGGTGTCTGCTTTCGCTGTTGGCATTAAACATTTCGGAAAAATGTGTAGCACTACTGGTGATGCAGTGCCATTTGCAGTTCCTCTCATTGGTAAGTATTGTTTAGCAATCGGACATATAGATGCATAATATACTTTTAAACTTACCTATTTCCAGCTAAGTAGTTCAAGTTTATTTTGTTACATTACATTCATTACCTGTGACTAAAATAGCAATCCCAATCCCCATTCTATTGAATTGTCATATTGTCAACACAATAAATGAACATTGCGAATATTTTATTTTATATAGTTGATTTGATACTACTCATTTTCGTACTGTTTTTTTGATTTTTAGATATAGGAGCAAATCTTTTGGATGAGATGTATCAAGGGATCTACAATGGGTCTAAAAAGCATGAACCAGATCTTGATAAAGTCCTTTTAAGGGCACAGAAAAATGGAATACAGAAGATAATCGTAACGGCTGGGAATCTAGAGGATGCTGTCTCAGCAGCAAAACTTGTTAAAGAAAATAGTTGGTGTAAGTTGCATTACAACCTACCTAGCCACTAAAATTGTAATTTGCCAGAAACAGTTGACCGTTCAATTTTACAATTTTATTGTCATATTCATTTCAAAATCGTAGTAATTAGTAATACTAATAATAGTTATATTTTGCTTTTCTGCAGGTGAACTTTACAGCAGTGTAGGTGTTCACCCTACCAGATGTACTGAATTTGTTTCTAAATTTCCTTCATGGGAAGAATACATTAGTGCCTTGAAAAAAGTGATGGATGAAAACGAAAAGGTTGTTGCACTAGGAGAATTTGGACTTGATTATGAAAGAACTCAATTCTGCGATATCAAAACACAAATTAGGTTATATCTTAGCGAATTCCAAATAATATTGACCAACCTTATAGCGCCGAAATTATCGGTTTGGCCAGTTCTGCCTCATCTCAGTTTATAAATAAAATGCATGTTTGAATTTTTATGCTCAGATTTTTCGAAACGCAACTAAAAGAATTGGGCCCTTACTCCAAGCTCCCTTTATTTCTGCATTGCAGAAAAGCTGCAAAGGATTTGGTGAACATTTTAAAAGAAAACAGAACATGTTTTTTAAATGGAGGAGTGGTTCATTCTTTTGACGGAACTTTGGAGGAAATGCATGAGTTCTTAGGACTGGGTCTTCACATAGGCATTAATGGATGGTAAGACAAAAGAAACTCCAATTGATAGGCAATTTTATTTTCACAGTTGCGGCATTAAAAGGTGTTAAACCTCATTAATTTTCCAGTTATCATTGATAATTAAGCTAATGTAATTAGGTATTAATGATGCGCCAGTATTTACAGTAAGATTTTCTTGAAATGTCTTTCAGTTCGTTGAAAACTGAAGAAAATTGTAAGGTGGTGCAAGAAATTCCAACCGACCGCCTACTTCTTGAAACTGACGCCCCTTGGTGTGGAATAAGACCAAGTCATTTTTCATCTAAACTTATTACGACAAAATTTGAGACAGCAAAACAACTGTGGAGCGAAGGAGTGATGTACAAAAGTCGAAATGAACCACAGACCATTATGTGCGGTCTTATTTCATTCATTATAATATCTCCTTTTTCCTTTTCTTTTACCATTTAAAAAAATAAAATTATTCTCTTTCAGAAATGTTCTGGAAATCGTTTCGGCTTTGAAAGAAATGGATAAAATTGATTTGGGAAATGCCGTATGGACAAACACAAATAATTTATTTTTTACGAATAATGCATAATTTGTTTTGTAAATAAAGCAAGATGAGTTTTTATTTGAATTTTAAGTCACAGTAGTAATTCATAAGCAAATATGGATAAATTAAAATAAAGTTACAAGCAAAACCATAATTTATTATCAACCGCAATGCTCACATATTTTATCGATTATATCCAAAAGTCTGTTTCCAATATAATTGCATTTTTTTCTACTTCTTTCTATACGTATAAATTTTTATTAGGGCCTACACCCGTCAAATTCTGAAATTAAGCCTCTTTACTTTTTTGCAAGTTCCTATTCATCACCATTCCTAAGTATTGCTACCAGTTACTTTTCAAGGTGTCCCACCTGCTTGGAAACTGTCCCTTTAGTAGCAGCACCATTACAGAATGGGACTACTAGCACAATCATATTATAGCAGTTGCCCAAATACAAACAGTAAAAAATAAGCAACCTAGCTGAAGAACTATTTTACGATAGATACATCATCAAAAATATATTTTTCGGTCTTCTGTAGGTATATTTGTATTCTAGTTCAAATAACGGGATTTGAATTTTACTTTGCATTTTGCTGACTATTTTGATTTCTATCAAATTGATGTGATTTCCACCAGCCGTTGATTCTCCATCTTGCACTTCAGATTTCTGGTGAAAAATATTAGGTTCATTAGGTGAGCTAATCCTAAAAATGCACAAGTGACCCACGCTGTTGGACGAGCGACTGCCACGTGGCCAAAAGATTCCAACGTATTCTCTTCAAGAATTGGCCAAAGTATGGCAAGTCCAATGATTAGAAATATAGAATAACCAATCGTTGACCATAGCATCGCAATATAGCTACTCTGTTGAATATAAATCAAAATTAATAAACAAGAAGTGAACTGTAAACACTATATAAATAATTTAAAGCGGCAATTAACAATAGCAATTATCTTTGTAGAGACTTTGTAGACTATTCACAGTCTTTGTAGACTATTCACATAAAACTAACACACTATTTACAAGCATTCTGGGAAGAAGAATGTCAAAATATATGAACTATGAACAAATAAACAAAATAATATTTAAATATTATACTGAGCGATGCGATTAGCTCTGGACTCCAAAATGAATAAAACTATTTAGACGATTCTGAATAAAGCAAGAAAGGTTACCAGAATTGGTCATCTTGAAAAATACTAAAACTATTGTTCCTTTAATTTTTCATACTAATTTGAAACTTATTTCGTAATTGAAGATGCGTGCTCAATTGCTCAAATTATGAATCTTAGACACGGTAAGAAGTTCTATCATAAACTGTGAAACCTAAGAAAATAAAATGCCTAACCAAACACAAAAAAATGCAATGACATTTTTATTATTTAAAAAAATATGTATTAATAATTACATCACATATTCTTGTAAAGAAGCTCAAGGCAAGGAGGAACAGTAAATACAGCCACAAAACTAAGTTCTTGAAACATTTCTTATTTCGCAGGTGATTTCGATCAGAAAATCCGTTGTATTCATTGTTGAGATATTCCTATACAAATTGAGGTTTTTTCTGATTAATTATTTCGGAATCCAGATCAAGCAGTATTAGTACTTGAGTCATGTGAGGCTTAAAAAATATGTTAAGTGTCTTAAATAATCTTTTTTACGGCTTATAATGAAATAAGCAGCCACTGTAATTAATTTGGCTAATTTTGCAGGCTTAAAAACTAGGTAAATTAGCAGCATGTCTAATCTAAGTTGCATACATGATAATGCATGATGTCTATGCATGCATACATGTACTAAGATGCTTATGTATGATAATGTTAATTTCTTATCTATTTTGCAAAACTTTTAATGATTTCATAAAATCAGAGTGGATTGATTGGACATTGACCGTACATTCTGCTATGTTCGACGTGCACATATCTAATATTCCAAAAACAATTCATATGTAACCCTATTATTTTTTGGGACGGCTACAATGAAAAAAAGATAGAAGATTTTCCATCAGCGGTGAAAAATGTTCCGTTAGGGCAAAGAATAAAGCGTGGGCGACCAAGAAGTAAAGATAAATAATATCACAAGTACAGTATATTTAACACTCAACACTGTTCCGGATTTTTGTATCCAATTCTTTGGCAAACATTTGGTTGTAAAAACCCCAAGCAGTCACGAAAATCAAATTTGTTGGTAAAAGGAATTTCCGTATTAATAAACTTCCGTAATCAGTATGAATTAAAAAGCTTTTTCTAGTGCTTAATTTTCATATGCAGTAAGATTTCATATGAGAGCGTCCATATATGACGAAGTCACTTTTTTGCCGATTTTTGACCCCCACCCTCCCTCTTGAGGACATTGAAGACAATTGTTGTACACCCCCTACACCGTCTTCGAATCGAAGACTTATAGCATTTCCTGCCCAGCAATAAAATTTTGCATCACAGTCATCCATGAACATTATAGAATATATTATTATCCCAGGAAAGCATGAGAATGCAAGAGCGTAAGTTTCCATTCCGCGTTTCAAAATAATGTACTAATGAGAGTTTGATAATTTTGTGTAATTAATAAATGCAGTCGTCAGGAAATACTTGCACCGAATTCGATTAGAGCTATGCCTAGGTGAATATTTTTTTAAAATTCCAAATACAAAACCAAATCCTGAAGGTTAACCTAATTTTGAAACGTGTAATTCTATTCCTACAGGATTTCGCGTATATTATTTATTTGATGCTCTTAGCACCAGGGTTGGCCACAATCAATTCGAAAATACAAAATACAAAATACTTTTCAAAATTAGTGAAACTACAAAATACAAAATACTTTTCAAAATTAGTGAAACTACAAAATACAAAATACTTTTCAAAATTAGTGAAACTACAAAATACAAAATACTTTTCAAAATTAGTGAAACTACAAAATACAAAATACTTTTCAAAATTAGTGAAACTACAAAATACAAAATACTTTTCAAAATTAGTGAAACTACAAAATACAAAATACTTTTCAAAATTAGTGAAACTACAAAATACAAAATACTTTTCAAAATTAGTGAAACTACAAAATACAAAATACTTTTCAAAATTAGTGAAAATACAAAATACAAAATACTTTTCAAAATTAGTGAAACTACAATATACAAAATACTTTTCAAAATTAGTGAAAATACAAAATACAAAATACTTTTCAAAATTAGTGAAAATACAAAATACAAAATACTTTTCAAAATTTGTGAAAATCTAAAATCCAAAATACTTTTGACAAATTAGTCAAAATACAAAATACTTTTGACAAATTAGTCAAAATACAAAATACTTTTGACAAATTAGTCAAAATACAAAATACTTCCCTCGAACTTCCAGAAAATACAAAGTATTTAATCAAAATACTTGATAAAATACAAAATACTGCAATTTTTCAATTCTTCATTTCCACTTTAATTACCGATTTACAATCATAATTTAATGTAATACTACAATTTAATTTAATATTGGCTATTTAATTTAATACTACAATTTAATTTAATATTAGCTATTTAATTTAATACTAGAATTTAATTTAATATTAGCTATTTAATTTAATACTAGAATTTAATTTAATATTAGCTATTTAATTAAATACTGACAAATTACATAGGAAGGTTAGGAGGAAAAAGTGTAAGACAGCAGGGATTGATTCTAGGACCGCTGGGGCAAAAGTTGAATTCCGGCCCATGGACGTAGCCACGTCGCTACTTAGGAATTGCATGTAAGGTATAGAATGAAACGTAAGTTTCATTCTGTCATGCCCTTTACTCGCCCCTGCTGGTTACGTACGGGAGGTGGTTGAGGAAGGAAGGTAGCATTCTATGTGGGGAACGGAGGACAGGACAGGTGGCGCACAGTGCCTTGTGCTGAAGGTCTTACTGCCGTGCTGTACCGCACTGCCTTTCTCGACTCGACGTTCATGTACCACATAGGTATACTGGGGAGGTGTAGATGGAGATGGCAAGCTTACTCGCTGTGCCCAACTTAACTAACTAGGAAAGGTTAGGGAATAGGCATACATAGATACAGAGCTAGTGTAGCTGGCTGTACTGTGCCATATGTACCCCGCATCTTGTCGGGGTTGAATATCTCTCCCAGTCTATGTATGGATGGATGGGATGGATGGAATGATGATTGGAAGGGTTGAGTGTGTCTCTCACTTTCACAATGTGTGTAGGTATACGGTTGTATACTTAGATGAATGAAGAGATGAGAGATAGAGAGAGAATCCCGTTTAACCCTTTCCCTGTTGTGAGTAGGGAGATGGGGAGTGAACAGTAGAGTGCCTTTAAATATTGTGTGTTGCTTTGTGTAACACTCTAGTCTGTTGAGCGAGTCGGCAGACTCAACGTCAGTAGCTAACGGGTTATGCCAGCTGATGAGTAGATGAGGGGACAGTTGTCACTAGTCCTTGTGTACTCTAGTTTGGGAACTCCGTTCGATTGTTTTATTACACTGGATGAGTAAACGAGAGTTTTAATGCCACTATTATTTATTGTTATTTGCACTGCCACACTAAGTACGAATTGTTGTGAGTGAGGAACTTAAGTAACTGTTTGCTATTGAACTTAATCACACGGATGAGTTGTCACTGATTCTTTAGTTTTGCACACTAATTTCGTAACTGTTCTGTTGCTAAACTTGGCTAGTTTGTTATGTAATAATCGCTTCGCAATTATTCTGATTGATGCACTGCTGTAGGAATGAAGTGTACGTGTAACGAATGTTTTAGTTAACAAGGGAACAACAAGAATTATATTTTATTTAACGAATTTATGAAGAATAGTTGTATGGTACAAGAAATAGGAAAATGGATGAGCTTTGGTCAGCTAAATGATTAAGCAAGAGTCCCGAGGAGGACGAAATAGATTAGATGTGTTGTCCGCTGGACAAGTAGAATGGAATTAGATTGTATTTTGCCTTATTGCTAATGTACAAGTCTGGGCTGCCTAGTCGGCAAAAGAAGCGTAGAGAAATGGGAATGGAAACTCGGTGCTGAGTTGGCTGGCGGGACAGAGTTGGTTGGCGGGACAGAGCGGCGTCCCCATCCGCGTCTTCAGTCGCTCATGTCATTGGAGGTGACATGAGCGACCGATTTGCATGTCCTGCCTCTCGTGACCTCTAGGCTGACGTGGGAGTTAGGTACAACTGCTGTTGTACCTACCTTCCACTGCTAGCAAGTGTAGAGTAGAGTACAGGTAAGTTTAGATGCTTACAACCCGAACATGTCCAATGATGAGAAAGTACGTCAATTGTCTGAAGGTCTACCTGACGACATTAAAATGAATCTAGCAGTAGTTACAATAGCCACGCCTACTGACTTCCTAGTTACTTTAAGAAAATTATCTGAGGTTTTTGCTTCCCAAAAGTCAGGACGTAGCTCTGCCGCACAGTCTTCTAACCCCCAAACTACTAGCGCTCCTCGTACTAATCAGACTAGCACTCCACAGTCTAGTTCGCATAATCAAATACCCACTTGTTCATTTTGCAACCTTAGGGGCCATACTTGGGATGTTTGTATGCGCCGTTTAGGAACGCACCCCTCTTGTAATAACGATAATTGGCGTCCACGAGGCAATGCGCCTGATGTAAATTGACGCGCACCGCAGAACAATAACAATTTCCAGCCGCGTAACTTCAACAATAATTACCGGCCCAGGAACAATAACTATGCTCGTTATCCACCACGTGGACCCCCAGCACCAGAGAACCCACCACAACCACAACCATTGCCGAGTTATTGCCGAACAATCAACCATTGCCGAACAATGCGCCCCCAGCGGCTACTCAGCAAAACTAACAAGGACAGCCCCAACAAACTGTTCCTCAACAACCCACTGCTCCTCAGCAGTCGGAAAACTACAATCATTGACGAAACTCACTTCGAGTGAATGTACAAATACACATAATAAATTTTCTCCTTCTAACGATAGTGTAATTCCTAGTGAACACTTTCGCTCTTATGCCGACGTGGCACGTGGCACGAGTCTACACTCTGCTCCTAATTTCCTAGATTACTCTCTGAATAATAATACCTCGAATAATGTTACCACTCTTACATACGACCCCTCTAAATCGTATATATACTTTAAAAATAAGAAGAACCCTCATGCCGCACCCACCTTTGAAGCTATCAAAGCATATTTCACACCCTCTACCGCATCTTCGACTTCCCCCCCTGTTTCTGAAAGTGGCGCAACTGCCAATACTGACATTACCCCTCTCACTTTAACTGACCAAGGTGTCTACCCAGTAAGATATCAGGCGTCAGACAACGAGCGCGTATTGAGAGGCTGCGAAGTTTACGTTCACTTGACGAAAATCCCTACATTGTCTGACACTGGAGCTACCATCTCTGCGATTAGCCTCACCTAAAAACACTATTCACCGTATCTCTTATGTCAAACCATTTAGAGTTCGACTTGCCGTTGGACAAAATAAACCAATTTTTGTTTCTTCACAAGTTGAAATGTTCATTAAGGTAGATGGCAACAGCCAAATACTTTGGAGATTTTTCATAGTCCCAGGACTCAACAATTGTATGATACTAGAAGTAGACTGGCTCATGGCCTACAAAGTACATTTAGATTACGAAAACGATAAGTTCTACTACGGTGCAGACATGAATAAAGATGGACCACGAGAACCATTACCTCTAGGCCCCAAAAACTTTGTTCCTTTCACTTCACCCACACGGTCTTCGACCCAAAATTCTAGTATTGTCGCTACTATAGCTGTCGAACCCTCAGACAACGCTACCGAATCAGTGGTACCCACGGTAGAGGACATTAATAACCCAGACCATTACAACCCATCAGTTATTACCTCTTCTAATAGTACTTCGAACCCAGAACCAAATATTGCCGAGTCCTCAACAGGAGACACTCCCCTTTTCAAGTCCATGTACTCAGGTGACGGTGACTCTGACGATACTTCCATACGGACTCCTATTTGCCGACTCCGAATGAGAGGTCACGCCGTACTTTTACCCAACACAATGACTTGTATTGAAGTTTTCGTCGGAACTGAATTAAATGCTGATGTCTTAGTAACTCCTAACTTTAGACTGAAATACAAAAACTCTGTAACCATTGGCAACGCAGTCGTTCGATTAAAACGAGGTTTAGGAATGGCTTGCATAATCAATGCTTCCGCTCAACGAGTCCACCTTTATGGAAACACGATTCTTGGAACTTGTACTACTTTCACCGATGATTTAGTTCTCGCTGACACTGACTGGGCAGAACACGAACGTAAATTAAGACAAATTAATTCTTCTCCAATTCAAACACTGAATAAAACCACTTCCGCAGATCAATTATTACAGACCCTCAATACTGATCAAAGGGATTATGTTGACAAAATTACCGTTGGAAAAGAGCTAACTGAAGAGCAAAGGATCGAACTTTACAATTTGGTTCTTTACTACCCTGACGTTTTTAAGCAACACATTAATGACATTGGTTGCACTCACTTAATCCAACACACAATTGATACCCAAGGCCACCCACCAATCAGAAAGCGACCCTATCGTTACTCTTTTGCCGAACGACAAGAGATAAATCGCCAAGTACAGGAACAACTCGAAAAGAAGGTTATATCCCATTCCAATTCACCATGGGCAAGCCCAGTGGCGCTCGTTAAGAAACACGACGGCGGTGTGCGCTTCTGCGTTGATTACCGCGCCATAAACGAACATACGCGCTTTGATAGTTATCCCCTATTACGAAACGACGACGCACTCGATAGATTCGGGGGAGATCGATATTTTTCCCATTGCGATTGCGTAGACGCCTACAACCAAGTGGAACTCGACCCTGAATCCCAGGAAAAGAGCGCTTTCGTAACTGCCGACGGCCTATACCAATATCAAAGAATGAGCTTCGGACTCTGCGGAGCCGCGCAGACATTTCAACGACTCATGGACTTAGTTCTAGGCAATCTGAAATGGTCCGTAGCTTTAGGTTACCTTGACGACATAATTATATACAGTAAAGACTTCAGTTCACATCTACACCTGGAAGCAGTCTTCATTGCTCTCCAGAACGCAGGCTTAAAACTACGCCCAGAGAAATGCAATCTCGCTTGCTCTTCGCTAAAGTTTTTAGTACACATCATTTCTAAAGATGGTGTTTCCCCTGACCCCGATAAATGCCGAGCCGTAAGAGAGTTTCCAACTCCCACTACCGTAACCAAAGTCAGATCTTTTGTACATCTCTGCGGTTATTACAGAAGATTCATTCCAAATTACTCTAAATTATGTCGACCTCTAAATAAACTTACATGCATAAACGCAAAATTCGAATGGAACCAAGAACACGAAGAGTCTTTTCAAAAACTCAAAGATATTTTAACTTCACCACTTGTAATGGCTTCTCCCAGAGGTAATGTCCCAACGAAAGTTTTCGCCGACGCCTCAAGAAAAGGGCTAAGTGCAACACTTGAACAAAAACAAAGCGATGGACAATGGAAAGTTGTCGCTTACGCTTCGCGCAGTTTAAAGAAAGCCGAAGTCAATTATCCAATCCCTCACTTAGAATGTTTAGGAATACTTTACGCTGTCGAAAC
The DNA here is from genome assembly GCA_020352615.2 of Yoshiicerus persimilis. Classification (NCBI taxonomy): domain Eukaryota; kingdom Metazoa; phylum Arthropoda; class Collembola; order Entomobryomorpha; family Tomoceridae; genus Yoshiicerus; species Yoshiicerus persimilis. Next base: position 44,486,883 of record CM036940.2, read on the forward strand.
TTTCCGTCCCTACATCTATGGTAGACACTTCACGATAGTTACAGATCACTGTTCTCTCTGCAGCTTAATGAAGAATAAAGAGCCCAATGGCCGACTAGCAAGCTTCGCGCTTAGGTTGCAACCCTACGACTTCGATATTGAATACAAAAGTGGAAAGAAACATTGTAATGCTGACAGCTTATCGAGAAATCCCGTAGATAAACCAATCAACAACCACGAACATTTAGATTTCTCTGAATTACTTAACGCTTTATCCGTCGAACTTGATGCAGAATTTGCCGAATTACAACGTGACGATCCCAAACTCAGATCAATCATCGAGGCAGTAGAAAGATCCTACACAGATCCTAACCACGTATTCGATCCTAGACTCGCACCGTACTCCCTTGACAATGGCATATTGCTAAGAGCAAGTTTCGAGGAAAACGCTAGACCTTGGCTTTTAGTAATACCTGCTGGATTAAGGAAAGAAATCTTAGAACAAGCGCACACAAGTGTCGGACACTTAGGTTTTTTAAAGACTTGGAAAATCATACGCGCTAGATACTACTGGTCCCAAATGTTCAGGCCTACAAGACGATTTGTCTTAGGTTGTCAAATTTGTCAATTTTACAATCGTCGAACTACTGCCGATCCCGGTCCCCTACAACCAGACCCACCACCTCCTCACCAACCATTTGAACGCATAGGCATAGATTTTATCGGTCCACTTAAGATAACCAGAAATCGCAATCAGTATGCTTTTGTGGCCGTTGATCATTTGACACGTTATGTCGAGATATTATCTACGAAAACTAACCAAACCAAATGCGCAATTAGGGCTTTAGATACTCTTATAATTTATAATCATTCGGTACCCAGCAAAATAATTTGCGACGAGGGTACACATTTCACCGCTAACCATAAAACGCATAGTAGGTAAATTCGTGAATTCCCATCACAACGACTGGGATTTATACATGCCGAAAGCTAAACATTTTATTAACGTTTCTACTCATGCCGAAACCGGTTACAGTCCCGCTTATTTATTAGAGAGCTTCGAACCACGTTTGAACTGCGACACCATAGTCCCCGAGGCTAAACTTTACATTGACGAAGATAACGAACCCGAAGCACGAGTTACTCGAGCTATGAAAGCTAGAGAAGAAGCACGCGAACGCACAATTAAATACCAGCAGCTACGTAAAATCGAATGGGAAGCAAAGCACCCACCAATCGAATATTTTCCAGGAGATAAAGTACTACTCCTCAACTTAGCACGAATTGTCGGTCTTACAACTAAATTCCTTGCACGATGGAAATGTCCATACGAAATTGTACGCAAAACAGGACCAATCAGTTACACAATCCGCGACATTAGGCTAAGCGCCAAAGGTTACGTTCGAGAAGAAAACGTTCGTCACCTTAAGCCATATCACGAAGAATTCGAATCTGAACATGAAGGCGACGTAGACTACGAATACGAATGGGACAATTACGATATCCCAGACGACATACTTTCACGAGTTGACGAAACTAGTAATCACCACTATTCTGTCTATTCCGTTGACGTTGCCGCTAACAGCGCCCCTAATGTGAGAATTCCTCCACAGTCTACAGTACGTTCTGTCGTTCCTTCAACAGTAACCAACTCCAGTGTACACGTACCACCCACCAATTCTGAGCGCTCCATTAGATCTAACGCTGATTTTCTGTCAGCAGACGCCAATTCTAACTCTACCCTAGATATGAAGTAACCGCTCTCCTAAGCCATCTCCCAAAAATATTTTATTTCTAAAATGAATTGTACAAAAACTAAAAGTCTGATGTCAAACAACAAAGCGAAAAAGGGTAGGGCAGGAAGTGACGAAACGAATTCAAGTATGGATTCTGACGCTGGTGATATAATTAGTGATAAATTGGTGAAGTTATTAAGCGGCATGGAGAAAAGGCTCTTAGCAAAAATGGACGATGTCTGTGGTTCTATCCCTAAAATCGAAAGCAACATTCAAAAATTGGAATTTTCTGTGAATAGAGTGGTCCATTCAGTCAGTGAAAACAACATTGTTATAAGTGGCATTGCTGAAAGGAAGGACGAAAACATTGACTCTTTACTTATTGCATTTACGGCCTTGATGACCCAAATTAAAGTGGACAACGTGCTGGTGGACAATATCTTCAGAATTGGAAAGCCCAAAGGCGACGGAAGTAAACCGAGACCAATCCTGGTTAAGCTTGTCAGGAAGTTAGACAAAATAAAAATTTTCGAAAACAAAAAATTGCTCGACAAGGACGTCTACATAAACCATGAGCGAACCCCGGAGGAAATGAAAAACCAAGCAATTCTCCGTGAAAAAGCAAACGAACTGAGGACGAATGACACCAGCATTACTACACAAATTCGAGGATCACTCTTAACTACGTCTAAGGGGGGCAAGACTTTGGCAGTGTACGGCGTATCTCCGGAGGGAAATATAATACTCAAACCTCAGAGGAAGATCTGACAGCCAGCGCCATGTGACACGACAAAACATAACGAAGCTAGTAATTTTCAGTTTATTTCATGGAATGTTGAAAACGTAAAAAACCTGTATAATTTATCTTCCGACGAGAAAAAACTATTTTGTGACTCTAGTGTAATTGGCTTATGCGAAACTTGGGAGTGTGGCAAAATTTCATTACCATCGTATCTGAATCGTATCGGAAACTTTGAATATCTGGAGTATGCTGCCTACAAGAAATCGGTGAAAGGTCGAGGCAAGGGGGGTATTGCACTGCTCTGGTATAAATATGATTTAGACTAGTTAGTGTGCTAAGCATATGTAAGTCATGGGTTATATGTGTAGATTCAGATTACTTTGGAACTTTTCCGCGAGAAGCTTAAGAATTATGGCGGTAAGTTTGTCGGCAAGAACACCCGAACGGAAGCATGCAACACAACCGACAATTTAGCCAACAGCCACTCATGCACAACCGACAACCCTAATGACAACCTATAAAAATTATTCCTTTTTGTTTTTACTACCTTATAATATAAGGACGAGTACTTTAAGATGGAGTAGAGTACATTAGAATAAAATAAAATACGTTAGTATAAAATTGAGTGTTATGTATAAAATAAAATAATTTACAATTGAAAGACTACTTCAAAATTTATAGCAAAACAATATTATATATAAAATATTTTATTTACTTCCAAGATGCTCTATGGAATTTTAAAATATTCTATTTAATCACTAAAGAGCTTTTTATTACTAAACTTCTTTTTTTATTTCTAATTATTTTTGAAATAGTCTTTCAATTGTAAATTACTTTATTTTATACATAACACTCAATTTTATACTAACGTACTTTATATTATTCTAATGTACTCTACTCCATCTGAAAGTACTCGTCCTTATAATATAAGGTAGTAAAAACAAAAAGGAATAATTTTTATAGGTTGTCATTAGGGTTGTCGGTTGTGCATGAGTGGCTGTTGGCTAAATTGTCGGTTGTGTTGCATGCTTCCGTTCGGGTGTTCTTGCCGACAAACTTACCGCCATAATTCTTAAGCCTCTCGCGGAAAAGTTCCAAAGTAATCTGAATCTACACATATGTGAAATTAACAATTTAGCCACCCAAACAAACATTATTATCGGTGTAGTGTACATTCATTCAAGTAATACTGGAGAATTTATCAATCTGCGGGAAGCATTAGAATGCTTGATAGACAAAATTATAATATAGACATGATAATTGGGGGCGACTTCAATGCTAGAATAGGAGACTATGATAATAATTATATTAATAAAATTAATTTTCAAGTAGGTAAAAGGAGTACAATGGACTCAAAAACTAATGTAAACGGACACTGCCTTATGAATTTAATGGATGACTGTAACTTATTCATTGCGAATGGTAGAACCAAGACTGATTTAAAAGAAAATTTTACGTTTGTGAACGGGAACGGTAAAAGTGTCATTGACTATTTTATTTTGAACCAAAAAGCTTTTGAAAAACTTACGGCATTCAAGGTTTTGAATACGTTTGAATCTAATCATTTTCCAATTCTATTGAATCTAGGCAGAAGTCAGCACTCGAGATGTAGAGAAGAGAGCAATTTGAGATGGAAGCCAGAAAAGAGCGAACAATATAGCCAAGAAATTAGTGTACTTGCACCTGGCATTGTGGACTATGACACCTTAAAAAAGAACATTCACAAAGCTGCTAAAACTTCTAACATGACAATATTCAAAAAACACATTGCAGAAGCTCAATGGTTTAATAAAGGATGTCGAGCTAAGCGAAAAGTGTGTAACTACCTGCATATGCGGGCTAAGCACTCTAATTGGTATCAGGCGGACTGTCAGAAGTACTTATCAGCAAAAAAGAAATATATATCCTGCAGGAAGAACACTCAAAAACAATTTTGGGATAACAGGCGCTCCGCAGTCAACTCTACTAAATCGCGTCAAGCGTTTTGGAAAGCAATCAGAGCTACACGCAGAAGAGCAATTCCAAATTCCCCAATCAAAAAGGCTGAATGAGAAGATTTTTATAGGGGAATCTTACCACCTAAGCACATTACACAGATGTCGTTCCAGGATGCAGGCCATCCATATTTAACAATACCAATAACGTTGGGTGAGCTCTACAGTTCAATTAAAAAACTGCCAAAGAGAAAAGCTCCTAGACCGGATGACATTAGCAACGAGTTCTTCAAAAATATGCCTGAGGAAGGTCTCCAAAAAGTACTGGAAACATTTAATAAAATTCTTGATTCAGAACTTCCTCCTGCAGAATGGGGACATTCGCTAACTGTAAAGCTTTACAAGAAAGGTCTGCCTGACAATCCAGCTAACTATCGTTCTATTGCACTACTAAACTCTTCACTAAAGCTTTTCACTCACATTTTAAATTCGAGAATAACCCGGTGGGTGAACTCTGCTGGACTCCTGCCGGAGGCCCAAGCGGGGTTTAGAAAAGGAAGAAGCTGCGACGAGCACGAGTTTTTACCTTGTCAAGTGCAATTGACATAGTAACTCGATCCGAGAAGAAGGTTTACGCCCTTTTCATTGATTTCGAGCGTGCATTTCCGTCCATTAATCACGAACTGCTTTGGAGCCGTCTCTTCAGTCTTGACATGCCCGCAAAAATCATTAGAATCCTCAGTAAAATTTATTCCTGCGCTAATACACAGATACGACTACCCGGGGGGCTAACCGATAGAATTGATCTCACAGAGGGTTTAATGCAGGGGGAAATCCTTTCGCCAATTTTGTTCAGCCTATATATTCATGATATTGAACAAATGCTAATTGAAAAGGGCTGGAACGGAATCAGAATCTCGAGTGAATTAACCTTGCACATCCTTTTATTCGCGGATGACACCATAATATTATCAAATAACCCCCACAGCCTCAAAAGGAAAATAAGAGATCTAGAATTGTATTTTAGCCAGCTCAAACTCAATGTCAATCTGCCGAAAACAAAAATCGTTGTGTTCAGAAGAGGAGGTAGACCCGAAAAGAATCTGAGGTTCGTCTACGCAAATAAGAACATCCAAATTACAAACGAGTACACTTATCTTGGAGTCCCCTTCTCTGCGTCTGGAAGATTTACTAAAGCAGTACAATACTTCAAGAAAAAGACTGCCGTGGCAGCAAGCGCCGTTAAAGACCTGATATTTCGTGGCAGAATTTCTCAGCTTCAGGCAAAAATAACATTACTCGATTCAATTGCTCTCGCCTTTCATCTCTATTGCTGTCAAGTTTGGTCACTTGACTATTTAAATGAATTGGAAATTTGTCAAAACAAATTCCTTCGTATGACTCTCGGTGTCAAATCTACCGTTCCCGGCTGTGTCCTAATAAAGATTGGAAACAGGTAGAGCTAAAATTAAATGTGCAATTTTTCTTAGATTGTTTAATTTCTTATTTAAGAAATACTGAATACGAATAAGAATACTGAAATCTAGTGATAATAGGTATTCAAAAATTTGCCTAATGACCCTCCACGGGCTTGACTTGGATAGGCAAAATTGCGTTAGATATAATTGGGCTTCCAAATGTAAACTGATATTTAATAAAATAGGATTAAGCTGTTTGTGGGAAAATTTTAATGCTAAGTTTATTGCTGATAATTTTAAAGATATAAGCCAAAGAATAAGAGACTTGTGTCTGGAGGAGGATAGACAGGATTTGCAATCGCGTATACAATACAAATATTATGCGAAATACTCAAATGTGCAATTTAATAAGGTCGCGTTCTGCTTAAGTTTTCGTCTTCCTCCTGCAGATGCCAGAATTCTCTCCCAAATACGTTTGAACTGTGACAATATGTACTTTAAGGGCAAATTCTTTAATTTTTGTAATAATTCGCCGTGTTCCTACTGTAACATGAACAAACCTAATAGCATAAAGCACCTTCTACTGGAATGCCCTATTCATAGTCGTTCAAGGGTAGTCCCACTGACTTCGGTAAAAAATGATGATCTGTACAAATTATTTGACTCTAGGAATTAAGGAAATTATAGAATTTACGAAAACAGCATTGATAAGACTAAAATTCATTGATGAAATGTAAAAAATTGTAATGTCGTGTCCCATGGGCCCATGGCTCGTAGAGGAAACTTAATAAATTCATACAATACAAAATACAAAAAAAACTCTACCCCACAAAACAAGTCACAAGATTCTCGATTGCAAAACGAAATTGACGAAAGCATGCCACTTGACGCATCTTCTACTTCTCATAATTCAAATAAATCCCGAACTTCTCAGAGATCAGAAAATCAAGAGTCGATACCTCACTTCTCAACACCCAGTGCTCCCCCACGAAGGTTATCACTGTCACGTCAACCGACTCCTGTACAAATTGATCTAAACACCCCTGACGAGCCCCCTATCGCCGTACCAGAAGAAAGAGAACCTTCTCCTGCATCGGAGCAAGCTCCGCGAAGAACACGAGAACACACAAAGAACCGGATCGTTTCGAACCCCCAGATTTCCGTACTCGCCCTAGATCAACTTCAGCATCTTCTAGAGGAAGTACAAGGTCCAAAATTGCTCGAAAGGCAAATACAACTACTCCGTCGACTTCAAAGACTTCGAAAGCTACGAAATCTCGAGGAGTTTCCCGTAAATCTGTCCCCTCTACTTCTAGAGGAACTACTAGAAAACCCGCTTCTACGAAATCTTCTAGTGTTACCGCACAACCTGCTCTTTCAGAGGACGAAGAAGAGCGATTACAACAACTACATGGTACATCGGAGTATTCCAGCTCAAGTGACTCTGATTCTCAGCAGAAACCCACTCTGTATTGCACCCAACAAAACAGAGAACCACTAATCGACAAACTACAACGAATTCGTTATCCATTTGGTAAAATCTCAATGTACTTTACCAACCGTGCTCCAAAATCTGCTATCAATCCTAAGTTCTTAAAACAACTGCAAGCTGGACATTACGACGTTACCGTCAAGAACTTCACCCCACCTGTAGCCTACAACCTTGCTTTGTTTGGCACCCCGTCATACGAGAAGCACGTTCTGGTCACATCGTACGTACGCTTAACATGTCCCGTAGACAACACACCGCTTCACGGTCAATTTCTCATCATCAAAAATTTGCCACATGACCTCGTCGTTGGTCAAGACTTGATTAAAACGTATCAGATCTCAATCCATCCTAGAAATGGAAACGTCAAAGTTAAAATGGCCAAACACTCCTCTCGTAAAATATTAATTACGACTTCGGAAAGCGAAGATTCCGATTACGCATAATGTTTTGACGCTTGCCGATTACTAATTGCCTATTACTAATTGCCGATTACTAATTGCCGATTACCTATTGCCGAACTATTGCCGAACTACCAATCCAAACCCAACTTAGTCGATACCAGGCTACGATCTTTTCTCAAACCACAAATATTTCGTAGGCCATTGCTTAGCCGTTCCTAACGTGCATTACCATTTGACCACTACAACTTTACTCGAATTTAAACGTCCACTACATTTAAATAAGTACTTTATTATTCATATCTACAGTGCTAGTTATAAGTTAGTATTAGTTTATCATTCAATTTATTCATTCCTGTTTTCTTTCACAACAGAATGTAAACATAGTTAGTAATTAGTATGTAAGCAATACCTTTAGTCACTCAAATTATTTGTGAAAATTTCAATTCTTTTGATGTACAGATAAGGCAATGCATTATACAAAAAAGAAATTGTTAAAACTCACAATGATTACGCCTGATTTGTAACACTGACTGAAACATTCTATTATTTCTGTACCACTAAATAATCATTAATTCTTAACCAATTTATCATTTATAAAATATAAACTTTTTTCCTAATTGACTAGTTTAGATGACGTTGATGGAAGAAAACATGTGTTTGTAATGCGGTTAATCTCTTGTCAATAAAATCAATCAATCAATCAATCAATCAATCAATTATTTCAATCCTATCCAGCCCTCAAAAATTGTACTCTGACGTTTTTTTCACTATTCAATCTGTCATTTATCAAATTGTAACCCCGGTTACCCACGGAGCCCTCCTCCCCAACCTGCCGCACCCACCCCCGGGGCGCCCGAAAACCCCTGACGGAGGAAAGGGCATGTAAGCATCTAAACTAACTGGAAGGTAGGTACAACAGCAGTTGTACCTAACTCCCACGTCAGCCTAGAGGTCACGAGAGGCAGGACATGCAAATCGGTCGCTCATGTCACCTCCAATGACATGAGCGACTGAAGACGCGGATGGGGACGCCGCTCTGTCCCGCCAACCAACTCTGTCCCGCCAGCCAACTCAGCACCGAGTTTCCATTCCCATTTCTCTACGCTTCTTTTGCCGACTAGGCAGCCCAGACTTGTACATTAGCAATAAGACAAAATGCAATCTAATTCCATTCTACTTGTCCAGCGGACAGCACATCTAATCTATTTCGTCCTCCTCGGGACGCTTGCTTAATCATTTAGCTGACCAAAGCTCAGCCATTTTCCTATTTCTTGTACCATACAACTATTCTTCATAAATTCGTTAAATAAAATATAATTCTTGTAGTTCCCATGTTAACTAAAACATTCGTTACACGTACACTTCATTCCTACAGCAGTGCATCAATCAGAATAATCGCGAAGCGATTATTACATAACCATAGCTCTTAGATAGTAAATAGTTACCTCACTGCAGCTAATTTAAGCGAGAGTGCTTTGGCAAGAATGCGAGGCATTTTCAACCATTTACTCAAGAGTCGCAGCACCATCGCTGTGTACCACTCTTTTTGTTTTCGTCTACACAATGTTAAGCTTCAATTACTACAAAAGTACCGTGCATTTTGATAATTTTTTTAATATTTTTGTGTAAAAATGGCTCCTTGTTTTGCACCACGTTGTACTAGTGGTTACAAAGGTAAGAGCACCCACGGTTTTCGTCCCGTCCCGTTGGGCAAGAATGGAATAAAATTCTGTCAAAAATGAGAGAGGATAAACTGTTCGATCCCAAAAATTCGAACCATCGTCTTTGTCACCTTCACTTTGAATCTCATTTAGTCATCAAGGCACACGAATTTGTAATCAGAGGTGAGATTGTAAAATTGGACAGACAAAAGTGGAAGTTGGCTCCTGGTGGTATTCCAACAATTTTTCTTCAGATGCCTTCATACAGACAAGGAAAGTTACCTAAGAAGAGAAGGTCAACAGAAAAACCTGAAGTGCCGGAAAAGAAAATTTCGCCATTAGAGGAATTTCAAAAATCTTGGACCCCATTTGAAGGTTGGCAACTAGAAAGCATTAATGTGGACATGAAGAAGGCGTTAAAGTTTTTTAACAACGACCATAAAACTATTGAGGTACTGCATTTGAACTGTTGTTAGTAATTCACCGTAATTGTAATTAATAGCAGTTAGTTAGCTTTTCTAAGTCAAAATTTAAAGCTTGCTTTTGACTGTAAACCTTTCTAATAGGTATTTGAAGATATGACAGTAAAGGTCTACATCAACTCACTTCAGACAAAGCACAAGAATTTTCTTGAAGCTACCCGCAACGTCACGTTGTCAAAGGACAGAATACACAAGTTGTTAAGTGAAGTTGGTGCTATTCATAGATGCAGAGGGATTAGTGGGTACCATTCAATAAGCTTTTTTTAAAAAGGAATAAAAATTGACGACTTGTGGTTTTCAAAACGGTGTAATGAGTATGGCAACGAACAAGTATGTTTACCCTGTAAATTGCTAGTGTCTGCGTTAAGCAAACAAAATATGCTCCAGAAGAATGTTGCAGCAAAAAGGATATCGAAAATCTTAAATTTATGATTATGATGATTATGATTTATGATGATTGATGATTTATGATGATTGATGATTTATGATGATGATTGATGATTGATGATTTATGATTAATGATTTAATCAAAGCTTCTTCTAAACTTAAGTATAAGGTAGCTAATACTGAGACTGAAATACCAGCAAAGGTTGTTCAAAACTGCATGGATAGCATCATCCCGCCACTAACTACTATTTTCAATAATATTTTGTCTTCAGGAGTGTTCCCTGATGCATGGAAAAAAAGTATTATACATCTATTGTACAAAAATAGTGGTAGTAGAAATGATGCACTATCATATAGACCTATTTCTAATCTTCCTCTGTTAAGTAAATGGTTCGAAATTATAATCAAGAACAATCTCATGCAATACCTTGAATGTAACAATCTTATCAATGATAACCAACATGGCTTTCGAAATAATCGCTCTTGTGTTACAGCACTTACTGCCTTTACCCAATATTTGTATAAACATCTAGATAAACCTAAACACAAAGCAGTAGCTGTATTTTATGACCTAAAAAAAGCATTTGATTTTGTATGCCCTCTTCGCCTTATTGAAATTCTTAAATTTAAGTATAAATTAGATAATATATATTTAAAACTTTTCTATAACTATTTCCTTGACCGAAAACTTGTTATTAAGCTTGGTAACTATGCTTCTAATGTTTATAATTACGGAAGAGGAGTCATTCAAGGCTCTGTACTAGGACCTGTGTTATTTAATATGTTTATAAACACCCTTACAGATGACCTTGAAAATTTAAATATAAAATTTATTTTATTGGCAGATGATTTAGTAATTTTTACAGCTCATGAATCGCTGTCCCTCATCTCCGATATATTACAGACTGCTAATAATAAGGTCGAACTATGGTGTCAAAATAATGGTATGCAAGTAAACCAATCAAAAACCAAATATATGATTTTTTGTAAATGCACTACAAAAACAAATGCCCTATCGTTAAATATTTTCTGTAATGGACTCCCGATTGAACAGGTGTCACAATTTAAGTACCTTGGTATCTATTTAGACCCTCACCTAAATTTTAATTTACACTTTCAAAAAGTTGAAAGTAAATTTTCCTCTGCAGTTGGAGCCCTGCACAGAGTTAAAAGACTTGTCCCTTTTAATGTCTTCATACTTCTAATTAATGCATATGTCTTCCCCATTTCTGACTACGCCATCTCAATCTGGGTTCCTACTAAACATGGTAATTTAAAAAGTTTACAAAATAAAATAAACAACTTGTTATGTATTTACCATTACCCCAAACTTAGTAGATTTTATACGAAAAAATTTTGGTCTAAAGCTTCCAAAATGGACAATGTATTTTTGTCAAAACAATTATGTATTACTGAACATTATAAAATTGATTATTGGTACTTCCTTGAAAAAGGAAATCTGTTAACTGTCACAGAAAGATTATATTTCTTGTCAATAACCTGTTTATATAAGTGGCTTCTGTCAAACAACATTGCTAATGAAATATATACCTATATCAAACCTACTCCAAACTCAAGCCAAATTTTACAAAACTCTTGCCCTAACACATCCTCACGAATTACTAGACAAAACAATAATATTCCTGTATTAACACATAGAACCGCTCTGTTTGCCAAGAGCCCTCTGTGCTACGCAATTAATTCATGGAATAACCTACCCCCATTATTAAAATCTAAATTATACTCACCAAAAACTTTTGCAATTAAACTCAATGTACATATTTTAGCACAAAGATAATCTTTGTGCTGTAAGCCTATAACCTACTTACCTAGTAGGTAACAATCTATGATTTTATCATTAAAAATTTCATGTAAAAATATTGTACATAATAATTAATTTGACTCTCGATTGATAATTGGTAACGAACTCGGCTTGTCTTTGGAGTAAGGTAGCTATAACTGGTAGCCACCTTCGGTGCGTAAATAAGCTATAACAGACTAACTTTTTGTATCTGAGATTTGTGCACTTTAATAAATTCAATTCAATTCAATTCAATTCAAATAGAAAATGCCTGAAGAAATGCTTGAATTTAGAAAAGAAATACAAATACGCTATTACAGCCAACACAAAACTCAAAATGGAACTTAAAAGGATCAAAATAGCTTTGAAGCATGTTAGTATGGTATCTGTGGATAAATTTTTGAAAAGCTATAAAATAGCTGGCCCATTTCGTAATGCAGTTACTCATGCACTTAAACTCATGAAAGTTAAGAGTTCTAAAGGAATAAGGTAACCCTAAGACTAAATTTATGCACACAGTTTATACGTAAGCTTGAAATTCACTTATTAAAAGAAATACATATTTACTTTCAACAGATACGAAGTAGATTGGCTTTTGGAGTGCTTACTATTGAAAATTAAATCCCCAGCTGCATACAAACATATTCGGAATTCAAAACTTTTACCTCTACCACATCCAAGTACATTAGCTCGCCTCATTTCTGGACAGCAGTGCGAATTTGGATTTAACAGTGTGTCCCTTGATTGTATAAAGAAGGAGTTTGCAAACAAGCCATCACGGGACCGTCAAGGTAGCTTAATTTTTGACAAAATTCAGCTGAGAGAAACTTTAGATTTCAATAAAGGAACTAGGAAACTGGACGGATACATTGATTATGCTGAATACACAATTGAACTTCTCAGTGATGCAGATAAAGGAGCATTAGCCGATCATGCATTAGTCATAATGTATAGACCATTTACCAGCAAATGGGTAAATGAAAATTATATATCTTTGGGAGGTTTAAAAGTATGGATCCTTCTTAATATCAAATGCTGATATCTTTAGATACAGCCTATAGCCGCTTTCGCTACAAAGGGAGCAGCCAAAGGAAACGTTCTTCAGAAAATAATTATTGAAGCAGTTATCCGGTTAGAATCTGTGGGAGCGGAAGTAGTTAACATTGTTGCTGATGGTGCTAAACCTAATAAAAGTTTTTGGAAAAAACTGGGCATATCAGGCAAAGCTGGATTCGTAGTAAACAAGGTAAACGTCTTGTGGGACAAAAAATACATATATAAAAACTATAATTGTTAATGATCATGTAAAAATCTTCAGATTGTGCATCCTTGTGATAATACAAGAAACCTTTACTTTTTGTGTGATGTACCTCATTTAATGAAATGTATTCAAAATAATTTTCGGAAATACCTAATTGTAAAAGTGAGCTGCACAAGATGAATATATATAACATTTGTTTCCCTTATCGGTGATTTTTTATAAATAGATATAACATTCGTTAATCATTTTACCTGTTTACTTTCAGTACAATGGAAAAGACATTAATTACAACTATTACGAGGAGCTTTTTAAAGAAGACCAAAAAAGAAAATGTGGCTTACGAAAATGTCCAAAAATTACGGCTTCTCATATATCTCCTAACAATTTCGAAAAAATGAATGTAGCATTAGCAACACAGGTGAGTATTATCACATATTGTTTCTATTACATTTATGTACAATACACTCATACATTCCTACTTGGAACAGCTTTTTAGCCGAAGTGTTGCTAATGGTTTGGAATTCTACCGAAAGGAAAATATTCCGGCTTTTAAAGATTCAGAAAACACAATTATTTACACAATGTTTGAACAACTTATTTGATGCCTTAAATTGCTGATTTAGCAGTGAAGGTCTAAAGATTCAATCCCCACAGATGAATGTAAGTTTAATAATAAAGTTTTACAACGAAAAATTACTAAATGAAGTGTAAACAATTGTAGTGCATAAAGGATTGGTTGGCAGTAGTAAACGTACCGGCAAAAAAAGTTGGAAAACGAAAAACTGAGGAAATGAATACCTTTGCTAGTTCAGAAACATTGTCAGCTTTAAGAATTACGCTGAAGTCTGTAATTGAAATCACTGAATATTTGATTTGCCAGAAAACATTTAAATGCGTCTTAACCGGTAAACTGAATCAAGATCCTTGTGAAGTAAGTGTTTGCTTTAATAATGAATTGTACTCACTTAGTGATGGAATTAATAGACATATTTTATTTTTTCAGAGGTTTTTTGGGTTGGTGAGAGGGGCTGGAGGTCATGAAGATCATCCAACTGTTTGTAATTTCTTACAAATATACCGTATATTGAGTTTGTATACGCCAACTAAGGTTGTTCTTAAAGGAAACGTTTCACCCAGCGAAAATGAAACAGTATTGGTCGATTTTCAAGAATCCCTAAAGAAGAGAGCAAAATTGACAGCAAAATCTAAATTGGAATGGAAAGACTCAGTGAACAACATATTGCAACTAAAAATTGCAAACAAAGACAAGTTTTCATGCAAATCTTCTCTAAAATTAGATTCTAATATAGTCTACCATGTGTGCGGCTATTTGGTATTTAAAGCCCGTAAATTTATAAAATGTGAGGAGTGTTTACTATCTTTGCAAAGCACAAATTTGGGTAATCTTCCAGAGGTAGCCAACATTACAAAAATCATGGATTATGGTCAGCATCTCAAATATCCCTCTGAACGTTTCTTTAATTTAATTCGTTTCAATATTGAACCAACACTTGTCAAAATGGTTGAAAATGGAAATTTGTATGGGGATATTGTTGTCGAAATTTTAACTAATGTGAACAACTTTTCTCTCAATGGGATAGGTTGTACGAGTGAACATCATAAATTTGATTTAGTCTGTAAACTAATCCCTTATTACATTGTCAGCCGACTCTATTTTTATGTTCGTTCTGTTAGAAACGACTTAGGTCATGGAAAGGCTACCAAAGGCAAGAGAAAAATGTCTAAGCTGCAATCTAAGTGAGTTTTTGAAAATAAAAAAATACTGTCTTGGACAAATAGGCCAAAAATCATTGCATATTTTGGTGGTACTACGCGGTAGTGGCGCCTCCGGTGAGAAAAGAGGTGAACCTCCCTTTACTTTGAACTAAAACTTGAGCGGCAGAAACATAACTATTTACCACACACTATCTAAGAGCTATGACATAACAAACTAGCCAAGTTTAGCAACAGAACAGTTACGAAATTAGTGTGCAAAACTAAAGAATCAGTGACAACTCATCCGTGTGATTAAGTTCAATAGCAAACAGTTACTTAAGTTCCTCACTCACAACAATTCGTACTTAGTGTGGCAGTGCAAATAACAATAAATAATAGTGGCATTAAAACTCTCGTTTACTCATCCAGTGTAATAAAACAATCGAACGGAGTTCCCAAACTAGAGTACACAAGGACTAGTGACAACTGTCCCCTCATCTACTCATCAGCTGGCATAACCCGTTAGCTACTGACGTTGAGTCTGCCGACTCGCTCAACAGACTAGAGTGTTACACAAAGCAACACACAATATTTAAAGGCACTCTACTGTTCACTCCCCATCTCCCTACTCACAACAGGGAAAGGGTTAAACGGGATTCTCTCTCTATCTCTCATCTCTTCATTCATCTAAGTATACAACCGTATACCTACACACATTGTGAAAGTGAGAGACACACTCAACCCTTCCAATCATCATTCCATCCATCCCATCCATCCATACATAGACTGGGAGAGATATTCAACCCCGACAATACTACAATTTAATTAAATACTACAATTTAATTTAATATTAGCTATTTAATTAAATACTACAATTTAATTAAATACTACAATTTAATTTAATATTAGCTATTTAATTTAATAACTGAAGTTTAAAAGCCGCATCAACGAATTTCTAGCAATAACTTAGTAATAATTGATTTTCGGACGAGTCTATTTCTCAAAATTTGGGTCACTCAGTTTACGTCTGAATGAAATTTGAGTATAAAGTAGTGGAAGAGTATTCAAATTTCAGATATCTCTGCTTGGTAGTTGAGACTAAAGTTGCCCGAGTCTTAGTAAGAATACCCTCTGAAACGATATCCAAACGCAAAGCGTGCGCATGCACGTTATTCTGCAGACAAAGTATTTTGTATTTCCTCAAGTATTTTCACTGTTCGAGGCAGACACTTATTTATTCAAATTACAAAATGCAAAATACAAAATACTTTTCAAAATTTGTGAAAATCCAAAATCCAAAATACTTTTGACAAATTAGTCAAAATGCAAAATACAAAATACAGGTAGTATTTTGTATTTTGTATTCCGACAAAGTATTTTGGCCACCCTTGCTTAGCACTGAATGTACGATATGCCAATTTTCTTTAAGAGGACACTTTTCTGAAGTGCAGACAAGACAAGGATTAGAAGTGAAGAAATGATGCAATTATATGGCATCGATCTGTACTGCGCAGCTTTTAAGCTTTATCATGGATTGCGTAAACCAGGACTTTATTGTTTGGTGCTACAAGATAGTGTGACGTCAGAAGTCAGACCTCTGACACTCCTCCCCATTTTTTAGATGGAGGCCATTTGGACATGAACTGACCCCATGGATGACCACGTAATTTGTGGACGCTTACTATACTTACATATTCGTCCTCTGTAGTGCCTTCACTTGATAGCCATGCGACGATGACTATTAGTATCACAGCCTGCAAAATTCGAAATTAATTCCCTTGTCGTAAGTGCAGTTACTGTAAAACTTTCAGAAATTAAAGTGACAGTTACAATTACAAAACATGATTTTCTATACTTACCACTGCGATATGAAACTCTGAACCCCTACGAACACAGAATTGAATATTACACATGGCATAATGAATGCTGTTTTTATTAGACAGTACGGTTGTAAACAGACTGTTTATAGATGGAAATGAAATTGTTTACTTTGCACCAAAACCCTCATATTATCTAAAAAGTATAGAGATACGAGATTTCGAACGTCGTCGTCTTACTGTTACGCAAAGATTTGCAAATATATTATTATGACTCAAGTAGTAAACGTTTATATAAACCGTGAAATGAAAGCAAACGATGTGAAAATCAATACTGTCACGGTCATGACAATATTGTATCTAAAGATCCCGGACCAGTGTCTTCTGCAATTTCCCAAATATGAAACACCAATATCATATGACGGCGTAGGGTTTTCGGGCACCGTGCATATCCGATTTTTGTGGTTTATTGATCGGTCCATTCACGAAAAAAACAAAACATGTTGCTTTCTGTTATTGAGTGTATATAATATTGCAATTAGGGGAACTAAATGAAGACACAGCCATTGGAAAACGCACGGAACACGAATTTTGAATACAAGGTTGCTCAAAGGAAGAAATAAACAAAATTATGTTGCCAAATTAGTGTTCCAATGACATCACTTACCCGACGGCATCTTACACAACACTCGAAGCTGACAGGGTATGCAAAAAGCCCAGGAATGCTACTGGCTTTAGAATTTCACCTTAAATAGAGCATACTTCACTGTATGACACTATTTGACCCTTAGCCTTTGCAATACAGTTATTACAATGTGTGTTTTGCATTTACAATTTTCATTTTTCAGATTCGCACTGTAAGTTAAGAAGTCATATATGTAATATTATTAAAGTACTTTAAAATTAACCTATATGAGAGCTTATATAATTACAGTAATGTTAATTGCAATGTGTTAATTCCAGTAAACGTTTCCTGGTTTGCAGAACACTAATCTAAAAGTTTATTAATATTTTATAAGTACGCTCATTAATTAATTAATAGTCATTAATTAATGTTAGGTAGGACTATAGGACACAATGTCTTCGAGCATACTCAAATAGAGCATTCTTAGTTATAGAGTATAAAATAAAGAATTTTAGCCTTCAACCTTCAATATACTGTGTTAGGGAATCATTATTAATTTCAGTTTACGTAAATGTACATTATGATATAAATAAAATTGACATTTAGGTTTCTCTAAACGGTCAATATTCCTTAACGTTTTGAAAATACGCTACTTATGCTACAATTAGTCTTAATTGCTAAAGCCACAATGTCTTGGAAAAGTAGTATAATCTATAAATCAATATATAGCAAAGCCTTCAAAATTCGGGTCAGAATGACACTGCCATCGGGTGCGTTCAATTATAATAACAATTTTGTCTTGTGTTCCTTTGAATTTTCTAGTACTCATTAGAACAATAAATTGTCATTAAAGTTAAAAAATATGTTTTATGTAGCATGGATTGAACGAATACGAAATATTCTGTATTTGTCAAGTTGAATTAATTTTATTTTTTAGATTTTCATGAATAAGTGTACAGATTAAATCAGTCCACGGATATTTTTTTCGTACAACTTATGAAATACTTATTATTTATATTAATTAGTTGCAGTAATGGAGCGTACCATAGAAAAAGAATATGCTATTTTGGATACAGATTGTTGCTTCTGCTTCAAAGTTTTGGATTGTCAAGATTATCCAGGCAATCGAGAAACTATTTATAATAGCTGTAATAATCATATTAAACGAGAGTATTTGAGTGAAAAATTCTTAAACTGGAATCCTCATATGCCCCTTCCATTTTGCAAAAAATGTTTAATTTGGACTCAAAAACTATCAAAATTGAACACCAAATTGCGAAATATTCTGAAGGAAATAGAGAATTGTGTAGAAATTTTTACTGAAGAATTTCTGGAGGCCAGAAAAAGTGTAAATAAGTATGTTTCTAGTGAATCACATATTGAAAATAATAGTCTTTCCACTGAAATGGAGAGTAATCGTGCGGAATTACTACAAACGGTGACCGATATTAATTTTACGGAATCAGCCATTAAGGAAGAGCTCGGAGAACAGGCCGAGGACTATTTTAATGATGCAGAATTGTCTACTTTGGATGTAGATGATTTTTTTGAAGAGGGACAAGTTCTTTATGAAGACGTGAAACCTCAGTTAACAGACAATTTTTGTGATGCTAAAGTAAGGCAAATAACTAAAGCTTTGCAATCTGCTCAACCAGTAAAGTGTCGTAAAATTAAAAAAGGAAAACGAAGTTTTGAAAAGCATATCCGAGTAAATTTAAGACGTAAGTCTCGAATTAAAACAATATATCAATATATGGTTGCATGAGTCTCAGTAGTAAATGCATGCTGAAATACATTCATACTTTTATGTAACAGTAGAATTTACTAAACTCACTGACCTGTAATAAATGCTAATTAGAAAGTAAATAGTGACCAGGAAAAATGTGAAACCGTGAAAAATCGGAAGAAGTTGGTTAAGGAAAGGGATAATTTGCATAATAAAAAGTTGCATAATAAAAAGTATAAATAAAAAATGTTACAGTTCTAAATGTAATATCTACAAAACTGTATGTTGTGCAATTGGCAACTTGACTTGACATTTGGTATAGGATATGTGTAAAAGTTTCGTAACAGCAAATTCGTTAATATTTTACCTAGCTTTTGTTTTGGATTGGAGAAAATTAAAGAATTAGTCCTTCTAATGTTGTTTGAGTGAATTGTGATACCGTGATAATAAAATATTTCTGCCAGAGACATGTATTTTTATTTTTGTTTAAATTTACATCAATAACTCAATACTTTTTAATATAAAATAGTGGTTTTCATTTTTTACGTTCCTGTTTCAAGAAATATTTGTGATATTATTTTCAGGGATGGAATTCGACTCTGAAGGAAACCCCTTACCATCAGCAGAATCGTTACCCCGGCGGAAAGCTGCTATTAAGGCTGACGAAACACTATTATTATTGGCTGACGATATTGAAGGCGGCAACATGGGTGGCTCCGGGTCTGCTTTTCAAAGGTTAGGAAATTTTGCTTGTAGTTAACTATAAACTATAAGCCTACAATTACTGGAGTTATTACAGAATGAATAGAATTACAGAATTACTTGCCCGTCGTTTGAATTTGAATTCATTCAATGCTCTAGATCCGAGTCAGAGGAGTCTATACCCTCCTGGGAAGAAAGCTTATCTCCTAAGGGCAACAAATTAATGTCACTAATAGAGTCAACGAAAATAAAGAAAGAGAATCGGAGGAAGAAGACATACTTCCAAAAGGAAGAAGAAAACGTTTTCATTACCATCAGAGAAAAAAGATTTAAATGTAATCTGTGCGACAAAAGGTTTTACAGAGCACGTCATATGAGGGACCATGAAATAACCCATGACAAAAACAAGCGTTTTCGCTGTGCTTTATGTGATATGTCGTACGCTTACTCCAGGAATCTCCGTCAGCATTTGAAAAAACATGCAAGAGGTGAACTGTTCTCTGATTCCAAGGACAAGAATTCTTCTGAAGACATAGGGTGTGAAGAATACGATTCAAAACGTTCTGTAGACGAAGAACGGAAATATAAGTGTTTTCATTCCCGTTGTGATAAAACCTACAAAACAAAATATCATTTAAGTGAGCATGAACGCACTCATTATAAAGAAAAGAGATTTCAATGTACTTATTGCGATATGTCATACGCTTACGTTCGAAATTTAAGAGATCATTTTCTGAAACGTCATAAAAAGGTGTATCCCAGAAAAAAAGGAGGTCGTCCTCCGGGACCAAAAAACGATAGCGATAGCACAATAGGAGATTTAACTCAACCGAAGTCTTACGTTTGCAAAGTCTGTGGGAAAATTTGCAATACTGCTGGCCATTTATTCTATCATCGCAAAAGTCACTTGGGAGTCGAAGGAGAAATAAAATGTGAAACATGTAATAAAATGTTTAAAAACGTAGTAACGTTAGCGAAACATCAGAAAGGCCACACTGATCAGAATCGGTATCTCTGCTCAATATGTGGAAAAGAATTTAAAAGTAAAACTGGGCGAAGGGACCATGAGCGTTTTCACAATGGTGAGAAAAAAGCGGAACGAGAAAAATTTGAGTGTCCAGTTTGTCACAAAATGTATTCTTCTAGAAGCAGCTTGAATTTGCATTCTCTAAGACATAAAGAGTTTAAACAATTTGAATGTCCTGAAACTGGCTGCAGCAAGAGATTTTCCACTAAAGGAGGATTGAACTGCCATGCTATGTACCATAAAGGAGAAAAGCCCTTTCTATGCGAAGAGTGTGGAAAAAGTTTTTATACAGCCACCAAACTCAAGGCTCACAACAGACTGCATACAGGGCTTCTTTTTCCATGTGAGTTTTGCGACAAAGGATTTCAAACGACGACTCATTTAAAGCAGCATTATCGATCCCACAAAAATAAAATTGATGCCAAAGCAGAAAAGATCCAATCATTCCCTTGTCATGAGTGCATGCAAGCATTTTCCAATGAAAGTGATCTTAACAACCACCTGTGTAGTCATACATCAACTTTTAAAATTCCCATTTCACAGCCTCCCCCCGATGACTTTAGTCTTTTTATCTTCAATAATTAAAGTTTTAATGTAATAATAGTTTGTGTCTGCATGAAAAACTGTCTTAGAGTTATTTATTCAGGAATAAAATTGCTAGTTGCATAAGATAATATTAATATGGTAATATCAAACTTTTAAGTCAATAAAGTTACAACAAATGGCATGACAATCTACTATGCATGTACTATTATATTATTACTTACCTCTTCATTTGATTTCGAAATGGATGGATTTTTTCTGCAAAATTAGTAACCTGTTGAAAAACTTGGGTTCACATTTCCGATATTTACGATTTTCCAGGGATCACATTTAGAAAATAAAATTCATTTTTAATTCATCGTCTCGTCGCCTCTGCTGTTACCGCCTGTATGAAAACGCAGTTGGTTTCGAAAACACCGGAATGTATTGAAGTACACATCAAAGTTGGAGGATACCCTAATGGGAATCACTGTGAAATATTGGAATAGCTCAATTATTTATTAATACTGTTATCATCATCGATAATTGCCATAAAGACACAGTAATCACTAAACAAAAGACTAGCACACCAATAAAACGAAAATTAAAGTAGACAACGTAGTGCAACAGAGCAAATACATAAAGATATTAAAATATTAATCTGCATTGTAATTATACAGATGGTTATGAATTATTTTGCAAGATCCCCGTAAAACAGACACAACGATTTATTTAGTTAGCTCCTTTGGAAGGTTAAACCGAGTCCTAAAGTTTTCAAAGAACATAGGGATAGTTCCTCTTGCTCCGATCATCAAACCAATTGTCTCAATATTAGATAATTTATATTTCACTTTAAGATAAGGAATACATTGATCATAGATAGCCTTTTTATTAACATTTGCTTCCTCCGGTTGACTTTCATGCGACTCAAAAAGAATTGTTGGATCAACAATAAAACCGTTTTCTTTTAAAAAGGCTATTATATCTACTCTCCTATTTGATCCATCCACCGAAATACAATGAATTTCCTCATGAACTTCGTACCTTACCTTACCAACCTTAGCTTCTTTAGCTCAAGAAATAGGATAAGGGTTAGGTCAGCAAAACATTGATTTGACTACAGAAGGTTAATATAATATATGTAATGTTTAAGGCTTCTATTTTAATGGGCCACATAAATAATTGGTTTACCTCAATATAAATTACCTCAATTTACCTCAATACATATTTATCCCGTCTCAAGTATCATCACCATCACTCAGAACTGATAATATACCTTTACCTCAAGTTTTAATATAAATTACTAATATAAAACTTCATTTTCCTCAAGTATAGCACAAAATCATTAAAATAAAAAGATACTTCAAAAAGTTGTACAAAATCCCCAACAAATAATCACCTTTTCCCAATTTTACATAATACAATAAAAATACTTAAAAAGCTGTTCAATAATACTTAACTTCAATAATATTGTAACTGTTCCCTAATTAATTCATTCCCCATCCAATGGGCCATTTAGGTAACTATTTCCAAAGTTGAAAAATATCTTGCTGTACTACATTCATCTAGGAGGTTAAAAGATAGGTTATCGAAGGATCAGTTAGCCACAGTTTGAAGTACGTTTTCCTTTAATTATGGACTTTCAGTAGGGGAAGAACGAATAAAGTTGCATGTCTTTATGATCCCGTGTTAGTGTTCATGCTAGTAGTGTATATTGTTTGTTAATAGTGGCCAAGATGTCTGCCAGTATCACAAGCCTTATTCGAATATATTCTCACTTACTGAGGCAATTCACGTTCTTCGCAATCTTTGCATAGCATAATATGAAACCTCGTATGCGAAGAGGGACGGCCATTTTAAGTGTAAAGGAGGCAACTCACGTTCTTCGCAATCTTCGCATAGCATAATATGAAACCTCGTATGCGAAGCACAAGCGTGAACGCACCAAGTGTGGTAGATTAGCATAGCAAAATAAAAATTAGAGACCGGGTGCTTTGGCTATGGCGTAACCCTACAAACTGCGTTTTCACTTGAGCGCGAAAGGCAAATACACAAGCAAGCGAAGTTTGCGGTTTAAAACCTGCCTCGAAGCATGGTCTTACTTCGCAAGTACTTCGCAACGAATTTTACACTTAAAATGGCCGTCCCTCTTCGCATACGAGGTTTCATATTATGCTATGCGAAGATTGCGAAGAACGTGAATTGCCTCACTGAATCCTAAAAATGCTAACAATTTAATTGTTATGGTTATGACAGAGTCCCAAACGCAAAAGCGAACCGTAGGTATTCAAATTTTTTTTATCTGAATGAACTCAGAAAGTTTCACTTATGAGCAAGGTGGTCTCTAAGGTAACATGGCTGGGTAAGGAGGTGGTGAAGGTTCAAAAATCTTCATAATAGGCTACGGGACGCTTTTGCAGAGTTTTAATCAGCTACGGGACGGGACTATTGAAGGAATTTCTTGGTTGCCTTCAAGGTGGTCTCTAAGGTTACGTGATGGGTATAGAGGTGGTGAAGATTGGGACCTTTTTACACTGGGTCTGTAAAATAGGCTACGGGACAGTAACAAGGCAACCAAGAAATTCCTTCAATAGTCCCGTCCCGTAGCTAATTAAAACTCTGCAAAACCGTCCCGTAGCCTATTATAAAGATTTTTGAACCTTCACCACCTCCTTACCCAGCCATGTTACCTTAGAGACCACCTTGGTTGCCTTGCTACTGTCCCGTAGCCTATTTTACAGACCCAGTGTAAAAAGGTCCCAATCTTCACCACCTCTATACCCATCACGTAACCTTAGAGACCACCTTGCTTATGAGGCTTAGGCTCAAGGAGTTGCACAATAAATAGACCCAGCAAAAGGACCGAACAATTAGTTGACAACAAATTGACCGTTGTAGTTTAAGAACCGACAATTGGTTATATATACGATTTTAGTCATGATTTGAGTTTCACAATGAAGTGAGGAAAAAACTGCCATTTACAAAATTGGTTATTGATAATCCTTGAAGAGTTCAGTGAGAACTTTTTTGACGTCTCCAGAAATTCAAAGTGGTAGTGGATTTTCGTAATGCAATTGGAAACCACAACAGCTACTTCTACTAAAAAGGTAATATTTTCATATCTGAAAATAATTTATTTAATTGAAAATAATCTTCTTTTCCCGGTAAGCTTGGTGAAATTGGAATTTCTTCAAATGTTTTGCGATTCGTACTGATTATGGCCCCTGACTGATCATTTATCCACATTTTGCAGTAAATAACATGTACAACAATAACTACTGATTAAAAAGTTTTATTTAGTTAAAATAATATATTTTTAGAAAAAAATAGTAAAAAGCAAAACAACGGCATGGTTCAGTTGGTGAACATAAGAAACCGACTGAATTCTTCGCTGTGAATGACCATGTGATTACTTAGGGTGTTTTGGCTGTCGAATTTGAGGTCACAAGTAGGGCATTGAAAAGTCTGAGAAATTTGCTCATTCATTGTTTCTTTAGTTTCACTTATTTTTTTGTTGTGTGATCTATAGTGTTGCTTTAAATGTGTCGTTGTTTGAAATCCCTTATCACAATATTCACACGGAAAAAGCATTCCTGTATGAATTCGGTTGTGTTCATTTAGCTTAGTTTTCGTGAAAAAGCTTTTCCCACATTCTTCACACAAAAAGGGTCTCTCTCCCTTATGATAAATCATATGCGTCTGCAATCCTCCCTTTGTAGCAAATCTTTTACCACACTCTTGACAAGCAAATTGCTTTTCCTCGTTGTGTCGAAATGAATGTTTGTTTAAACTACTTTTAGACGAATAGATTTTATGACAAACTTGACACTCGAAATCTTTTCTGTTCAGCCTTTCATTTTTATCTTCAAAATGGAGAAGTTCATGATCCTTTTGACCTGAAAGGAAATTTTGAATTGTTAAAACGGAATACATCAACTCATTGACGACTTTAAAAAAGATAACTTACCACTTCGACTTTTAAATTCTTTCCCACAAACGGAACATAGGAATTTATTCTCTCCAGTATGAATTTTTCCATGCTTTTGGTAGGTCACTGCATTTTTAAAAACTTTGTTACAAATATCACATTTAAACTCGCCATCAGAATTTTTGTGACTCTGGCTGTGGTAAAATAAATGCCCAGCTGTATTGCAAACTTTGGTACATATTTTGCAAACATAAGATCTCGGCTTTCCATCTCTGGCTTTTAGAGGCTTCTTTTCTTTATGATCACCAGGCTTTCTATTTTTACGCCTATCCAGGGGCTCATTTTTGTCATGTCTTATTAGATGTTTCCTCAAATTTCGCACATAAGAAAAAGATGCGTCACACAATGTACATTGAAAACGTCTATTCTTGTCGTGCGTTATTTCATGTTCAAGCAAATGATGTCTGTTTTTATACGTCTTATCGCACTGTTTACACTTAAAAACTTTGTCAACAACATTGGGATCGTGTTTTGGAGGCCTTCCTCTAACATTTGTTTTCCGCCTTTTCTGTTTCTTCCTAATTTTTATCTTTTTCTCCTTTGTCATTTTCCACGAAGAGTTGGATTCGTCTGACCTAATAATTTCAAAAAATAGTGCATCTTTAAATAATAGCCTTAACTGAACAATATTGAAATAAATTGTGTACTTTCTATATTATTCACCAATATCCTGGACCTGATTACATTAATGGAACCACCCCTTTTTGGTCTGAATTTTTAGGTCTTTGGGTCACGTAAATATATAAAGTTGACTCAACTAAGCCAAACAAAATTAATTGGTGGGGGTGATGAAATACAATAGAACAACCCCAAAGGAAGACATTTAAAGGTATTCGAAAGCCAACAAAACCGTTGAGGGCTTATTTTAGGCTCCGCCAAAATTACGACACTATACCTCAAAAATAGTTGGTAATTTCCAGAAATGACCCTTTTAAAAAGAAACTTCAAATTCCCGAAGCACGATTTTTTAATTCCCCATGGGGTGGAGTTATGGGGTTTTTTAACATTCTGCGGCACTTTGTATTTTGTGTGGAAACCGTATGTCGTAGAGTTGTGATTTTTTTTGTAAAAATGCACAACAATATTGTCCATCCTGACACGGTATTGCGGACTCCCAATTTTTGAAATTTCGGTGGGAAATTTTAAATTGAAAACTAAATTTTGTTGTATCTCAAAAACGACTATTCCTACAGTGCTGAAACCAGTTCCATTCGATTCCAAATCAGTTTTTACATATAGACGCATACCCATATTGTGCGGGAAAATTCAAATAGCCTTTTAGCCTGGGGGCAATTTTATAAATACTGTCATTTTTCAAAAACCGTTCATTCTACAGGTTTGAGATTGGTGCCATTCGATTCCAAATCAGTTTTTACATATAGACGCCTACCCATATTGCGCGGGAAAATTCAAAAAATTTTGTACAAACCTATTGAATTCTTTGGAAAAAATGGGTATGCGTCTATATGTAAAAACTGATTTGGAATCGAATGGCACCAATCTCAAACCTGTAGAATGAACGGTTTTTGAAAAATGACGTTATTTATAAAATTGCCCCCAGGCTACAAAACCTTTTGAATTTTCCCGCACAATATGGGTATGCGTCTATATGTAAAAACTGATTTGGAATCGAATGGCACCAATCTCAAACCTGTAGAATGAACGGTTTTTGAAAAATGACAGTATTTATAAAATTGCCCCCAGGCTAAAAGGCTATTTGAATTTTCCCGCACAATATGGGTATGCGTCTATATGTAAAAACTGATTTGGAATCGAATGGAACTGGTTTCAGCACTGTAGGAATAGTCGTTTTTGAGATACAACAAAATTTAGTTTTCAATTTAAAATTTCCCACCGAAATTTCAAAAATTGGGAGTCCGCAATACCGTGTCAGGATGGACAATATTGTTGTGCATTTTTACAAAAAAAAATCACAACTCTACGACATACGGTTTCCACACAAAATACAAAGTGCCGCAGAATTTTAAAAAACCCCATAACTCCACTCCATGGGGAACTAAAAAATCGTGCTTCGGGAATTTGAAGTTTCTCTTTAAAAGGGTCATTTCTGGAAATTACCAACTATTTTTGAGGTATAGTGTCGTAATTTTGGCGGAGCCTAAAATAAGCCCTCCGTTTCATCGCAAAATAGGTAACTAGTAATGACATACATTATATTATTTGCTTTTAAATCTTCGTCTGAACATTGTACGTTTTCTGGAACTCCTAATGACTCTTCTGTCCACGACAAAAAGGTGGCCTCAGCTTTTACAGCAGCTTGTCTCCGAGGTAAAGAATCATTACTGGGTATAGGATTTCCATCAGCGTCATAGTCTACTCCTTTATAAAAAATAACAAAAACATGATTCAAAAACAAAAATGTGTCCATAAATAAGAACAAGTCAATAATTATTACGTAGAAGGCAAAACTTTCATGGTGAAAAAACCATAGAATTATAACCATAAACTAAAATAAGTACTCTGTAGCAGTTCAACATTACAGAAACCCCTTACTTCTACGATTAACTCGCATGGAGGGTCTTGCTCGCACTATCTTTCCTTTAGATTTCCTTTTTCTACTTTTAATAGATTTTCCAGGTTTCTGATTTTGAGAAAGTCTAGGTCTCCCCCTTCCTCGACGAACGACAGGATTAACTACCACCTCCTCCTTCATTTCAAAAGAAGGAAAATGCAATTCTTCAGCGGAGTCGTAGCCACTGTAAATATCTTCATTGTCACCCACACTCACTTCAGACTCTGCAAGACCTTCTGCCTCATCTGGCTGTTCCAGCTTTATTGCGACTAAGCCGTCTGCAGTATGAAAAGTATTTGTTTCATTTGTGGATCGACCGTTAGCAGCAACACATTTGGAAATATACATCCGCCTTCTAGATTTTAAAAATTCAACAGTAAAAGCACTGGCGTATCTATCAATTTGCTTCTGAATTTCTTCCAATTTATCACTCATTCTCAACAGTTTCTGCATGCAAAATAAACACTTTTTACAGAAGGGAAATGGCACATTATCATCCCAACTCAAAAATGAGTCATTCAAATATTCTGGTTTCAAGTGACGACAACAGCTCTTGTGAATACTTTCCAGTGGCAAATCCGGTTTTCTTTCATACATTGTAGAATCATATGGCTTGTGACAAAAGTAGCATATTTCTCCAACATCTCCGGACTCGGTATTTATATTTGCTTCTGTTTCTTTTATTGTTTCCATTTTGTATTGAATATCGGACGGTTCAATGCTAGTAATACATAAGGACATTAAATTTATATTTATTACTTTTAAGTTGAAGTTATCAGTCTTATCAGTCACAGGTCAATTGTACTTGTCCCGTCCTTTGTACCGATCATGCGATAAAAATAATAAGTCGCACAAATTTGAATTTATATTTATTTTTTATAATAAATAATTAATTAAATAAAATTTATAATTTATAATAAGCGAGATTTGACTGCGAGATTTGACTGATATCAGATGATGTATAATTATACAATATTACCTTCTTTTCATGTAAGTGTAGTATTCACAATTTCAAAACCTTTAAACGTCACAATCGGGAATTGTGAGAGTGTACATGTAGCACACTTTACATTATAATTACACTTTTTTACCAATTTATATTCGTTATTATTAATCAATCAATCTAGACACCACAATAAATTGTATCCAAAGATTTTTGATTTCGACATTACGCGTAGTAATCATTCACATTTCACATTACTTTTGACGTTTTGACTGTCAGAAGACAATCGTACTAAAAATACAAAATAATTTTGAGAGTGAGCAATGGTTTGCATAAAATTGAAATTAACAATACGGAATTGTCCACTCATCAATAGAAGTGTATCCGTTTGTTTCTATAAAAATTGACAGTAACCTGTAACTAACTGTGTTGTAGGTCTTCAATATTTAAAAGGAAACAATCAAGCAAATCTCCACTGTCCATACAAAACAAAATACACTTCCCAAACCCGTATTACATTACAACATCTGTATTATGTATACATTGCAAACAAACCTTTACAAAATGGAATGTAACAAAGTAGCTGAAGCAAAACATATTAACAGCAGAAATTAAATGAATTCTGAAATAAAATGAAATGAATACGTTCTGAATATTCTACATTTTATATTCTGAATATTCTACATTTTATATTCTGAATATTCTACATTTTATATTCTGAATATTCTACATTTTATATTCTGAATATTCTACATTTTATATTCTGAATATTCTACATTTTATATTCTGAATATTCTACATTTTATATTCTGAATATTCTACATTTTATATTCTGAATATTCTACATTTTATATTCTGAATATTCTACATTTTATATTCTGAATATTCTACATTTTATATTCTGAATATTCTACATTTTATATTCTGAATATTCTACATTTTATATTCTGAATATTCTACATTTTATATTCTGAATATTCTACATTTTATATTCTGAATATTCTACATTTTATATTCTGAATATTCTACATTTTATATTCTGAATATTCTACATTATATCTGAATATTCTACATTTTATATTCTGAATATTCTACATTTTATATTCTGAATATTCTACATTTTATATTCTGAATATTCTACATTTATATCTGAATATTCTACATTTTATATTCTGAATATTCTACATTTTATATTCTGAATATTCTACATTTTATATTCTGAATATTCTACATTTTATATTCTGAATATTCTACATTTTATATTCTGAATATTCTACATTTTATATTCTGAATATTCTACATTTTATATTCTGAATATTCTACATTTTATATTCTGAATATTCTACATTTTATATTCTGAATATTCTACATTTTATATTCTGAATATTCTACATTTTATATTCTGAATATTCTACATTTTATATTCTGAATATTCTACATTTTATATTCTGAATATTCTACATTTTATATTCTGAATATTCTACATTTTATATTCTGAATATTCTACATTTTATATTCTGAATATTCTACATTTTATATTCTGAATATTCTACATTTTATATTCTGAATATTCTACATTTTATATTCTGAATATTCTACATTTTATATTCTGAATATTCTACATTTTATATTCTGAATATTCTACATTTTATATTCTGAATATTCTACATTTTATATTCTGAATATTCTACATTTTATATTCTGAATATTCTACATTTTATATTCTGAATATTCTACATTTTATATTCTGAATATTCTACATTTTATATTCTGAATATTCTACATTTTATATTCTGAATATTCTACATTTTATATTCTGAATATTCTACATTTTATATTCTGAATATTCTACATTTTATATTCTGAATATTCTACATTTTATATTCTGAATATTCTACATTTTATATTCTGAATATTCTACATTTTATATTCTGAATATTCTACATTTTATATTCTGAATATTCTACATTTTATATTCTGAATATTCTACATTTTATATTCTGAATATTCTACATTTTATATTCTGAATATTCTACATTTTATATTCTGAATATTCTACATTTTATATTCTGAATATTCTACATTTTATATTCTGAATATTCTACATTTTATATTCTGAATATTCTACATTTTATATTCTGAATATTCTACATTTTATATTCTGAATATTCTACATTTTATATTCTGAATATTCTACATTTTATATTCTGAATATTCTACATTTTATATTCTGAATATTCTACATTTTATATTCTGAATATTCTACATTTTATATTCTGAATATTCTACATTTTATATTCTGAATATTCTACATTTTATATTCTGAATATTCTACATTTTATATTCTGAATATTCTACATTTTATATTCTGAATATTCTACATTTTATATTCTGAATATTCTACATTTTATATTCTGAATATTCTACATTTTATATTCTGAATATTCTACATTTTATATTCTGAATATTCTACATTTTATATTCTGAATATTCTACATTTTATATTCTGAATATTCTACATTTTATATTCTGAATATTCTACATTTTATATTCTGAATATTCTACATTTTATATTCTGAATATTCTACATTTTATATTCTGAATATTCTACATTTTATATTCTGAATATTCTACATTTTATATTCTGAATATTCTACATTTTATATTCTGAATATTCTACATTTTATATTCTGAATATTCTACATTTTATATTCTGAATATTCTACATTTTATATTCTGAATATTCTACATTTTATATTCTGAATATTCTACATTTTATATTCTGAATATTCTACATTTTATATTCTGAATATTCTACATTTTATATTCTGAATATTCTACATTTTATATTCTGAATATTCTACATTTTATATTCTGAATATTCTACATTTTATATTCTGAATATTCTACATTTTATATTCTGAATATTCTACATTTTATATTCTGAATATTCTACATTTTATATTCTGAATATTCTACATTTTATATTCTGAATATTCTACATTTTATATTCTGAATATTCTACATTTTATATTCTGAATATTCTACATTTTATATTCTGAATATTCTACATTTTATATTCTGAATATTCTACATTTTATATTCTGAATATTCTACATTTTATATTCTGAATATTCTACATTTTATATTCTGAATATTCTACATTTTATATTCTGAATATTCTACATTTTATATTCTGAATATTCTACATTTTATATTCTGAATATTCTACATTTTATATTCTGAATATTCTACATTTTATATTCTGAATATTCTACATTTTATATTCTGAATATTCTACATTTTATATTCTGAATATTCTACATTTTATATTCTGAATATTCTACATTTTATATTCTGAATATTCTACATTTTATATTCTGAATATTCTACATTTTATATTCTGAATATTCTATTTATATTTATTTAAATATATTTTTTATTTTATGCGCAGAGAACACAGGACTCACAGGAGACAAGTAATCATTCCTCCTTCTATTTATAGGAGTAATTTTATATTACAAATATTCTATATTACTAACTGAGTGAAATAAAGTTTGCATAGTATATAACATGCCGATGGAAAACATTTTTGAAGGAAAGGAATTGTTTTGAAAATCTTCAATGTTCAATGTTCAAGTTTATTCAAGTGCTATTATTCAGTACAAGAAAGATTGCATTGTTTTAAAACTATGTCACCGAAGGTAAACAATTGCTACCTTACTACTGGGATGCACCGATTCGTTACCAAAAAAAATTCGAGGAGTATACACAATTAGAGTTAATAAAACTCTCTAAGTTATAGGGTACACACAGCTCACATAAAAAGAAAAATTCTGTCTGCTGCATTAATACCGGCAATCAGACTTAACAATGTCGGTGTAGGAAAGTTTTGTATTCAATTTCATTGCTCGCTTCTGTCCACAATAAATAGTTGGAAACGAAAGAAATTCAGCCATCACGCGACGCTTTATTGGAATTCCAACCGGTTGGATGTATTTAAAATTCCATCTTGATGATGCATATTATTCCAATTTGGTGATAGCGTGACATTATCCTCTTTGTACAACGGGGTATCAATTAAATATTTTAATGCGTTCATCACGACAGCTGGACTCACTAACAATCAAATAGGTAGGTAAACAAACGGCTCCCACCGGATGGAAATAAAAAATTGTTACCGGCTTTACCTTCTAGGGTACTAACAACAATCAAATAGGTAGGTAAACAAACGGCTCCCACCGGTTGGAAATAAAAAGTAGTTACCGGTTTTACCTTCTAGGTTACTAACTATTTGGTCAACGTTGTTCATCTCCTCCCTTTCAATGGTTTGTTTCTTTAAACTGGAGTGTATTTCATTAGCTGGCGATTTCGGACAACGGGGTATCAATTAAATATTTTAATGCGTTCATCACGACAGCTGGACGCACTAACAATCAAATAGGTAAGTAAACAAACGGCTCCCACCGGATGGAAATAAAAAATTGTTACGGTTTCAATGTTGTTCATCTCCTCCCTTTCAATGGTTTGTTTCTTTAAATTGGAGTGTATTTCAATTTAACAAATATCAGGATATTCTCTAACAATCAAATAGGTAGGTAAACAAACGGCTCCAACCGGTTGGAAATAAAGATTTTTATGGTTTCAATGTTGTTCATCACCTCCCTTTTAACTTTAGGCGCCATGAGCAGATACATCAGCATCTGATTTACTGAACCATATGTTAGTTCGACTAATATGAACCACTCTTTGCCTTAATACGCAGTGAAGCCTACCTCTGCCTCATGCTTCAATGCTTCATTTCATTTCAGGACATTCCAAGCATCTTTATATACCCACAGCTAGTTGTGTGTAAATAAATAGAGTGACAAGGTCATATTATATTATATTAACTTTATGCTACAATAAACAGGGGTGAAGTTAGAGTTGTCAATTTATACAAAAAGAGTTAACAACAGAATGAGAAGTTTGAAATACATTAGATAAATCAAAAAAGCGAATGTTACACAGAATTACGTTAAAGAAATGAATTACATCTTAAGCTTATTATGTGATTACATAATTTTTTGAAAACATTTCCAGAGAATCTAGTTTAGTTTTAAGAGGAATGCTTAGTGCGTTCCACGAATTAATAGCATAATTAAGGGGACTTTTTGCAAAAAGAACTGTTTTATGGGTGAGTACAGTTAAATTATTTTTCTGCCTAGTAATTCTTCCAATGCAACTATCAGTGATATCAGATTTAGACATGTAATAATTTGACAAAGCTTTTATAGTGCATCCTGATATCAGAATTTTATACGACTAAGTGTCAAATAAAGGAGGCGTTGTTTAACAGTTAACATGTCACCTCGTTCAATTGAAAACCAAATGTTAACATTAGAATGATCTTGGAGACATTGTTTTTGCGCATTACATAGACTAATAGGATTGGAGTTATGTTTGCGCCAATAGAGTTTTGTGTAATACTTAGGTATAGCTTAGGGAATTGAAAGATACATAGTGTATTATTAATTTTGTTCTGTAGAACGTATAATTTATCTATTTTAGAAGGTCTCCAGATTGAGAGAGCATAGTCAGAGATGGGAAGTACGTATGTATTTATTAATAATACAAAAACTTTAAAAGGAACGACACGTTTATTTTATGAAGAGCTCCAATAGCTGATGAGAATCTACTTAAGACTTTAGAGAAATGCTCGTTATTGGAAAGGGTAGGGTCCAAGAAGACACCTAAATATTTGAAGGTGTAAACTCTCTCAATTAGGGTTCCGTTGCATCTTAAAACTATATCTTTACAATAGTTTGTATCTTGTACCTTACGAAATATCATAAATTTTGTTTTTTCTATGTTAATTTGCATGCTCATCTCTGTACACCACATAGAGGTAGAGGAGGTTACGGAATTGAAAAGAGCGTTAGCATTGCAGCTAGTGTCAAATTCTTGGAAAACCACTAAAGTGTCCGCAAATAGGATATAATTAACGGCAAGGTCTTCGAGTACAGATGTAAGTGAGTTAAAATACAAGTTGAGTAGAATTGGACCAAGTACAGAACCTTGAATTACTCCCCGATCGTAATTATAAGTCTTAGAAACATAGTTTCCAAGCTTAATAGTAAATTTACGGTCACAGAAATAGTTGTGGATCAAAATTAGGTATTTTTTATTTAAATTAAATTGATTGTGAAGAGTTTTTAGCTTGGAATAGAACCCGGGCCTCTATTACAACCAGGGATCTCCATTACTGCCGGGAGAAAACGTATTATTGGGGTTACAGGGTACAGTTTAACATGTAACATGCTACCCCAATGTATCCTTGGTTGGCCTTTGCTTATGGCCTTACCCACTAAAGCCCAGACCTCTATTACAGCCCGGCCCCTAATATAACCCAGGTCAAAAGTTCAAAGGCGGGAGGGCTGTAAAGGAGGTTTTACGGTAAGTCGGAAAGATTGAACACCATGACTTTGTATGTATGAGGTGTCCGCTTTCGGAACTGGATACAAGTGTCATGTAATGATTCTGAATAGTGTGTGTCAATAAAGCAATTAAATCTTAAATCTTAAAAGCAATTTTTCATCTTTGAAAGCATTTCCAAAAATTCAAATATGGTAATAATATTATTATAGGTATTAAGCAATAAAAATTAAATACAAATTATATGTATAAATTAATTAACATTGCAATTATTTCTAGGTAAAGGTATAATACTTAATCCTTTCAGTCTTGAATATTGAAAAAAAATCGTTTGAATGATTTCTGATCGGGTTACTGTGCAGAACTGCTGATAAGTGACAATCGATGATTGTATTTGTAGCCATTGATTTGATAAAAATCACAGATTTGTAGCACCATGGATCTCTTCTGCTTATATAATTGTGCATGCGCATTTATTGCGATTATTACACCAAAATAGCAAAGGGTTGAAAAAATATTAAAATATTTTGGTAATTACGGTAATTGAATTAGTGATAAATCAATAGTTAAAAACTGGACAAAAATAATCGGGGAAACTTTTTAAAGTGCCAGTAAAACTGTCAAACAAGAAGTGTATTTTGAAAGTATTTTATTTCACCTTATCATTTCTTTTACTAAATTCCACTACATTTTTAACAAAATTTCTTCTGTTCCCCTGTTATGCGGACAATACCGAGAGCTAATAAACTAATAACGAAGATAATAGGTTATACATGAAAAATATTGTTTCGGTGATCAAAGCAATAAATATATACCAATGTGTCTTTAAGGTTGTTAAATGGGTATAGAGGTGCTAAACATTGGAACCTTTTTACATTTGATGTGTAAAATACGTAACCGTACAATATTTCTTGGTTAAGTTAAGAGGTAACCAAGAAACTCCTTGAACCAAGATAACATGATAATAATATGGTTACCAAATTTATGCAAGGTATGGAGATAGTTATTTCATAATTCACTCAGAAGTATACAAAGATTTGGAGGTTACCCTTTGTGGGGCTTAAGCTTTGATTTAAACGTAAACCTTAAATAGTTTTGAGTGAGTATTTGAACTAATTATCTTTGTACCTAGTATTGTAGACATCGTGTTTCAAGGTACCTTGCCTTAAACAATTTCTCTCCTGAGCCGGGCCTAAGCGTATTTCGAAGTCCGTAAAACCATGCCATGTAGTATATTATAAAGATTTATTCTCGTGGTATTTAGTATATTATATCATATTACGCAATGTGCTTTGAGTTGTTCTGGCATACTGCCTACAAGGTGCTGACATGCAAGAAATATAATATAGAAATAGAACAAATACGTGCAAAAATAAAATAAGGCATCGTGGCAGAAATATTGGGAAACCATTTTTATTATTATGTATGTCATTTTAATGATCTTATCTTTCGATACGACACCTTATTACCAGCCCAGTGGTGTATTACTAAGTTTTCTTCTGTGATAAGTACATAAGCATTATCACCAATGTACATTCGTTAGGTTTTAAGTACTTATATCATCTATCATCCATGTATTTACATAATCCAATTCACTAAAAAATATAATGCATGTTACCAATGTTGAGTTTGCTACTACCATAAATATATGGCTGAGAGACACACTAATCTTACTAGGTTTGTTCCAAAGTAGTTATAGCAACGGTCGCTCTTATAAGGTACTCTCAAGCGAGAATATTTTAAATAAAATTTCAACTTTTTCCATTTTGGGGAGACACAGTGTCAACATGGGGAAGCAGTCTGTATGGAAACACAGGGTTGGGTCCAAAATGGCCGATTTGTACCCAGAAAGGAAAAACTTGAATTTTTATTTTTAAAATTCTCGGACGGGAGTACCTTTTAAGAGCGACAAACAACCGTTGCTATAACTACTTTGGGTTTGTTCATTACATAACGATTGCAGTTTTGGGTCAGATAGATTTATGGGGATGATCTTAATGTAGATGTTAGCCATGAATACTGTAAACAAGCAGAAGAAATTATATAATAATTAAACGTCTGTACAGATACAGAATAAAACGAACTGCGCCTTCCACTTTGCTCTTCAGTTCCACATTAATTTGCAGTGGGAGTAAGTAGAGGTCCATCAGAAGCAGGAATTCACCCGGTCGTCTTATTTGTTCTTCAAAAAATTATTTGGAGCATAATATCACAAGAATAGTATTCAATGGCTCCGAAAGGCCGGGATTCGGTAACTAATGATGTTGACAATTTAAAACCGGTGTCCACTTTTCCTGGACTTTGGAAATATCCTAAAGGACGAGAAACTCCACATCGAAATGTTGATGATTGGCTTCTGTGTAAGAATTAATCTCATTTCATTGTTTGTTCAATTTCATTCTATTTTACTGCTACTTAGAACCTTGCAATCAAAAAAAGAAACGATTTGCGCTTAGTAACATTGATTTTGATATTGCTGTAGCTGAAATGGATTATTATGAAATCTCATACAGGTAAAAAAGAGGATGACAATATCGGCGATTTGTGGAGAGTTCATGATAAATTGTACAATTTCGAGAAATTCATGAAAAATCATCCTGGAGGTCCCTTATGGATTCAGATGACCCGTGGCACAGATATTACAGAAGCTTTTGAAACATCCCATGTTGTCAATGTCAGTTTGGTTGAACAAACTCTGAGCAAATATTATGTCAGCGATGCAAAGTATCCACGAAATTCTCCATACACTTTCAAAGACGATGGATTTTTTAAAACTCTGAAAAGAAGAATCGAGCCCACTATGAAGGTTACTAATTAACTATTTCTAGAGTTAAGCCCCGAAGCTAAAGGGAACTTGTGCAGATCTTGAAATTTATATTTCTCCAGCTAGGGGTTCATTGTACAGATTAATAAGTATAGACTTGTAGGCAGAGGTTTGTCCGCTTGCATTTTACATTCAATGTTCCAATAAACTTCAGATACCCAACAAATCAGGCCTAATTGTAAGAATACAAATGCTCATTCTGTAGTCAAAAAGTTAAACAGTAAAATCTCAAGTGAAAGTACGGAAACAATTGCATACAGATTACAACTTTTTCTGCAGGCAAAGAGGGGTGGCCACCAGCCGGCTTTAAAATCTCCCCGTTTTTTATATATGACATATATCCTATGTTGTAGAGGACATTGTTCTGGTCAAGTTTGGTTAGGAAGTTTTTCCCAAATAATCATTAGGATGACCTCCAGAGCCCACCAAAGGTCGCATTTTTGGTCACTTTTTGGTGTAAATATGAGTGTATCTTGAGAACGGTAATGGCTAGAGGTAAAAGATTAGTGCCATTCGACGGCTATTTATATGTAGAATAATGCTGAGTATTCAAAACTTGACTACCCCCCATTTTGGGGTCCCACCCCTCCCCACCCAAAGTGGCCCGATGAGATTTATATTCATACTGAATACTCCTTATGGCCTCCTAAGTCACACATAAATCGCATGCATTAATTGAACGGCTCATTTCCCCAAAATCAGGTCATTAAATATTCACTTAAGGCGGGGTACTGAGTTGAGTTTATGAGAATTATGCTGAGTTGAGCAAGTAAACATTTATGACAAGGCAGTCGTGTGAAATAGTGTGGTTTGAGTTGTTCATTGGGTTTTGTTTTGATTTACGTATGTCGTATTTTCGTATTTTAAAATAGAACAAAGTATCTCTCAAACTTGAGAACGCCATTAAAACGCAAAAAAGGGAAAAATTCTTTCGAAAAGGAGAAATGACATAAAAACGATTTTTGAATTTCATGGTGTCTTAATACAAAAACTGCCATTTTTTAATACTCCAAGTATGTCTGTACTCAAAAATAGTTTTTTTGAAAACATGATTATAAGTATTGAAATATGAAAAATAAAAAATATCATCGACAAATGGTTCTCGTGAAAAGGATGAGCTTTCATAATATATTGTCCACGGTTTGTCAAGTTGAACTGCTGACCGGTTTTAATCTCTTTGCTGAGATTAAAACCTAAGCCCCTCCTTAAACCACATATCAATAGTAGTTACATCACTCTTACCTTAATACTGTTACCTTCCATTCTGGGGAAATGAGCCGTTCAATTAATGTATGCGATTTATGTGTGACTTAGTAGGCTATAAGGAGTATTCAGTATGAATATGGACCTCATCGGGCCACTTTGGGTGGGGAGGGGTGGGACCTCAAAATGGGGGGTGGTCAAGTTTTGAATACTCAGCATTATTCTACATATAAATAGCCGTAGAATGACACTAATCTTTTATCTCTAGTCATTACCGTTCTCAAGATACACTCATATTTACACCAAAAAGTGACCAAAAATGCGACCTTTGGTGGGCTCTGGAGGTCACCCTAATGATTATTTGGGAAAAACTTCCTAACCAAACTTGACCAGAACAATGTCCTCTACAACATAGGATATATGTCATATATAAAAAACGGGGAGATTTTAAAGCCGGCTGGTGGCCACCCCTCTTTGATGTTCCAGTATAAGCGTGTATTGCAATGACCTAGATCTCTTATTAAAGTTACCCCTGAGGTAGAGATAATTTGAACAAACAAATATAAACTTCTAGAGCTTTTCATGAGATACCCATGAGTTAGTTTAGTCGGTTTAGCTTAAGAATTCAATAATTTCTTATACTCGGAAAAATCTGAACTACGAAGTACCAAGTATTATAATTAAGTAAGTATTATAATAAGTAGCCCGGTAATTTTCCATGCAGATAATTTTCCATTTTTTTCCAATCGGCACCTCGAAATTGGAAAATTTTTTAGTTCACAAGCCACTTCAGTAAAAGATAAAGGAGTTTCATGAATACGAAGGCACCTAGGTGTGCATTTACTAATATCAGAAGCCATAATTAAATAAGCTACTACATGTGTTGTTTATCTACCATGAAAATAAGCTATGTATAATATAAGTTCTCAGCTTAATATATAAGTACATTAACTTCTGATTGCCATCTCTGATTTATCCACGCTATCTTTTAACTAACATTCTTTACTTCTTATTGTACAACTATGGAACAGAATTTTAGCGAAAAAATACATGATCACGATTAACTTGCGTGTGTTTATCTTTTATGGATATTCATCAAGCTACTCAATTTATACGTTTAAGTAGGTTTAAGAACACGATTCTGTAATTTTCCTTTTGTGTGCAATACAGTCTTTCAGATAAAATGTAACCTTTTGACTTGACCTTATGATTATTGCCATCCTAATTCATCCATTCCTAATTTAAACAGTGATCTTTTTGTTATTAGGTTAATTTCAGAGTCTTGAATCATTCTTATTAATGGGCTTAATTTTAATCTGGAATTAAATTAAAGGTCTTCGATTTAATAAAAAATGTTTCCGCGCGGAAAATGGATAAAAACTGTCTTTGATTTACAATTTCGGTGCTTCGATTAAAAGAAATTACCCTAGACGCTTTCAGGAAAACAAAGGAATTTTTAATGTTCAGTATGTTTACATTTAGTGCATAGTAGTAGTAATATCAATACTGTTTTATCAAGTTATTATAGCATGTAACAGTACAAACGGTATAAAATTATTGCATAGTAGTAGCAAAAGCAATGTCAGTTTTATTGTAATAATGTATTATGTAGTGCAAGTAGTACAGTTGAAGTAATACATCAAAGCAAATGCAAGTAGTCTCATACCGCCTTTCAGTATCTCTTTTTCATAACGAAACAATATCTCCATCTCCACTAAACCCAACCAACACCATCAAAAATATTACCGCATTTAATTTCGAAGAATTTTTCCTTTATACAGGCGATTTTACCCTCATTCTTCAAAAAAAGCGTCTTTAATTCGAAGTCATGAATTCACGAGAAAACACTTTCCTTTAACTCCCACCCACATTAATTTGTAGCCTTATTAATGCCACAGAATCTTTTGAATACGAAAAATAAGATAATTCGCTTAAACCCCGTCCAAAAGTAGATCATAAAACCTCTGAGCAAATTTACGAAATAGTATTACAATAAGCACAATGAGAAAAAACATGGCAATTAATCATACCCACATTCTCCATACCATAATTATATTCTCCCTCACCTCAATAATTATGAAATATCAAAAATAAGTCGCCGTTTTGGACACGTGGACTAATATCAAGATATTAAAACATAACATGGTTAAATTAATCATTAGCTTTTTAAAAATTTAATTGCGGATCTTTCAGTACATTATGAATTAATATCATTATTTCGCTTTCGTTTCTGAACTCGTTAGCCAAGGCAATACACTTGACTGGATTTATAATTAACAAGGACTAAAAAATCTCACAATATTGGTGTTTCGAGCTTTATTATTACTTTAGGTAAGTTCGGAAAAGCAAATCAAGTAACAGTTGCTTATGCTTTAATTTTTATCTTTTACAGAAAGTAGGAACCAATTCTACACTTCAGATTCGACTCATACAGGACACCGAAGTGGCCCTATATATCATTTTTACTCTCATCGGGGTCTTGTACAATTCAACAGTCTTTCAAATTCTTGCCGGAACTATTCTCACCATCCAGAACATATCTGCCCATAATTTTTTCCACTTGAAACCAAATTGGAGACAATACTACTTTGATTTGGGTCTACAGTCGTCTTATGAGTGGAAAGTAGCTCATGCCCTCAGCCACCACTTATTTCCTAATACACTCTTGGTAATTTCCATCCTTCACAAAGCTTTTAGAAGTTGATTTCTTATGTTCCGTAAAGCGTACCTTTTCTGTTACGTGCTAATAAAGCCAATATCAGTTAACAGTGAAGTAATTAATAATAATCATTATAAACCAACAGGATCTAGAACTCGTAATGTTCCCAACATATGAATTTCTTCCCAATCGCCCAAAACACTGGTTTCAACAAAATGTGGCCGTCATTTATTCTCACGCTCTCTATGCTTTGACGTTTTGGTATGATTTAGCGAAAAGAATTTACCACGTTTCGGCTGGCCATCAGAAATTAAGGCCAGAAAATTTCATTGTTTTTGCTCAGCTAATTTTGTTTATGTGCATCTCCGAAACCCCGATGGTAAAACAACCTATTTTGATGGAATTAATTTTATATGGTCATACACATCATTTCTAAAATATTTTTATTACTTCAGATGGGTCTTCGTTCATGGATATTCATGCAAACAGTGGCCTCTTATGTATTTCTGACTATTGGCGCAAATGCAGCTCACCATTATCCGGATTCATTTCACGATGGTGATGAAGCTCGCCCAAATCCAGATTTCGGGTAAGATAAGCATACACTAAAGGATCAAATAGTCTGGAACTATCAACTACATACTTATTGTAATATTGATACTTACAGGTTATGTCAGTTAGATGCAACCAAAAATCGATCAGACGAATTACACAAAAATTTGATTGTAATTTTGGCAACTTTTGGAGAACATTGTCTTCATCATTTATTTCCTACTATTTGTCATTCCAAATTGATTCATATCAAACCTATTTTCGAAGATGTACTCAAAGAATTCAACGAGGAAATTACACCAGTCACACAGTGGGAAATGTATATGGGAGTCTTAGAGCAACTCCGAAGAACTGAATGCAGACAAAGAAATCAAAAGAAATTAGAATAAAATAGCATGAAATCTTGACATCATTTTCTGTGGCAAGGAAGGTAAACTTAGTAAATGTTAAATTGAGAATTCCTTTCATTACTTGTGCGTATTGTAACCTAAACAGTTCACATTTTCTATAATATTATAACGCTTACAATGAAATCTTTATTCGATTAAATATAATTAAACTTTCTGGATAAAAATCTGTTCAGTTCGTTTTGCTGAGGCGTGAGGAATCAATTGAGCTTTTGTTTTCACCTAAAAATATGAATTCGCAAATTAATGAGAATTTAGCACACAGAAATAAATATCAAAAACTTGACATTCATTGTTGCTACTTTATCATCTTCGTATTATTGCTGAATTACGCGGTAATTCACATTTTGCATACAAAATACAAAATAAATTGCTACTCACCAAAATTAGCATTTGGAACTTGACTATAGTTACATTTGTTTTGTCTGGTTTACTGGGTGCTTTGTATGCATTAGTTTTTGGGCATCATTTTAGAAGCACTAACTGTAGAAACTTACGAAAAAATACAAAACAACGTAATAAACAAAATCAATTACGTCATAAATGCAACAATGATAATAAAATTGACCACCACTCTCGTTCAAAATAAAAATCGAGACAATATTTTTCAATTTAAATTAAAAATAATTGAACTAATCAAAATTTTCAGCATTTGTTTTTGAGTCATGGAAGTTTGGTAAGCATTTATATTAACACATTAATAAATAATATTTTACTTTCTATCTATCTGGTAAATTAACGCGACTGCTCCTTCTACGGTCTTAGCGAAAGTTCGCCACAATAATATTATTCGTCGGTTTTCGGTTACGTACCAAACTAATGACGTGATCCATATAAACAATAAAAAAATTGCGGATTTGTTGGGTATATTTCGCCAGAAAACGATTGTTTAATCGTCAATAAATAATTTTCCTCTTAACCACATTGTTAGATTATGGAAACTCCACAGCGCACAGCTTGGCCACTCCAAACTTGAAGAATATGCAAGAGTATGTTAATTCTTAAATTAACATTCATTTGTTGGCTGCACAGGAATAGATTACTATCATTACTGTTAAAGTTACAGAGAGCACGAGTTGAAAATGGCCCATTTGACTTATTCATTAACTCAGAAATTCGATCAACGAAAGCCTACATAGTTTTTAGTTTAATGATTATAGGTCATTTATTGTGGTATAAAATACAAAATTTTGCCTTTTAGGACGTTTATTATTTTTTTATATGTTTATCCAGTTGGCTGTATATAAGTATGGTTAACGTACCCAACTATACACAAGCGGGATTTACTGACATCAACAATTGTCTATAAAATATAGTCATCGATTTCTCAGTTATAATGTAAATGCTTTCAAATCGTAGCAATTCTTATCCTTATTCCAGAACAATATACAGAAATCGGCAAAAGGTATTATACAAAAGTCTTCATTTATGATAAACCATGTACAATACGAAAAAAGTAATTCTGATGATTCTTCTAAACTGAGAAACTTCTAAAATAATAAAACATTATTGGAAAGCATTTTGTAATTCAATCCTTAGTGCAAGTTTCTGAGATTTTAGGAGCCTTCTTAATCCCAAAATTGTG
This sequence comes from Yoshiicerus persimilis, assembly GCA_020352615.2. Classification (NCBI taxonomy): domain Eukaryota; kingdom Metazoa; phylum Arthropoda; class Collembola; order Entomobryomorpha; family Tomoceridae; genus Yoshiicerus; species Yoshiicerus persimilis. Next base: position 44,531,420 of record CM036940.2, read on the forward strand.
CCCTCTAAAATGTTATAATTTCCTTTAGTTTTGTCTTCAACAAATAAATTATTTTTCTTTAAAATATTAAAAAAATAGTATAGGAAAAATTGGAACTCCTATATTTAACGACCAAAGTCAAAAGAGTCAAGCAAATGCACAAGAAAATATAAAAAGTATGTCGTTTTAGATAAAAACTAAAATCTTGGTGTGGCGTCTGCTTGAAAAACGAATGCGGGTGTAATATTATATGCGATGCGTAAAAAGTATAAAACAATCATAATATCATTTATCATTAGCAGTTGAACTAAATACCAAAAATTAAGCGGTCAACAGAAGATAAACGGAGCAAGCCCGTCAACAACACAGAAAAGATTGCTATTCTAATATTAAAATTAGAATTTATACTAGAAGAAGTATTGCATAAGTCAGTCTGACAGAAACAATTCACTGCATCGGTGGTAAGCATTGAGCTTATGCCGTGTCTATAACATCCCCGTTTATAAATATCACTCAAGATTAGATTCGTCCATCGCCAGTCTCCTTCTTTGTCTTGAACCATTGTCTTGTGAGATTGGTCTGCACATTTGTGTACAGATATTTTTATGTAACCTAAACAAATAGATATATGTTAATTGACAAATATCAAAATTTAAAATATGACGGAATTAATAATACATATTACAATAAACCCATTATTGTTATCACTATGTCATCAGAGAGGAATTTTAAGCGACAGTTTACCTGTATTGTGTAAATTACTTTTTCGAAATCCCCACATATTATTTCACATATTATTAATTATCTTGAAATATCATGCAAAGAATATTTCCGCACTCTAATTTAGAAAAGAATTTTGAGGCATGTGACTGCTAAACAGTATCAGTGCTCAGAAATATTATTTTCGAAATGGGAAAGAACATGGAGGAAATCTAATTTTCTTTTAATGCTTTCTATACTTGCAAATAAAGATTCAAAAATATTACTAAAAGTTATTTTACAAGGTTAGGTTGAACCCTTTGAATAATAAATGATGATTGTGATTGATAATAAGCTAAAGATACTTAATACTCACTTCCATTATGTAATTGATAATGTGAAGTCTTCTTCATGCAGTAGGTAGATTTCGTGCATTCTTTGTGAAATTTATGAGACTCGTCGAAATAGAAGCACGAAAGATGAGATTCATTTGTTTTAGGCTGTTCCACACATTGATAGCATTTTAAAGCCGACACTGAAAACACAAGTAAACGGTAGTTTTGTGGTTGCATTCATTCATTCATTATTAATATAGATAGAGTTATTACTGTTCAATGTTTACTATCCCACGTTATTGGTCATTATTCATTACGTTTGCATGCTTTATATACAAAGAGATAAGATTAATTAAATGCTAATTAAAAGCACTCTTCTTACAGTTAATTTTGCTTTTAACAATCAGATAGCTTGCGATTATTAGGTGTAAACATTTCTTTTTAGAGAACGCTCTATTGTTATTACATCTTTTGTTTACCTCAATAATCGCAATTACAAAGTCAAACAAGATAGCATAAGTAACTATTACTTTTGCTATCTAATAAATAACCATCAGATTTCTCTTACTATTATTTTCAAGAAGACGCAGAAAATGCAGAATACCGTAAAGAGGTATTTTTAATTCATCGTACCGTATATGCTATAAATATAATATAAATATGATATACCTAAATATAATAATAAATATTACTATAATTACAATATTAGTCGATGTTAACAAACTTGTTTTCCATTACAGTTACGTGATGTCGTGCAATAGTAGTATTGACACTTCACTTTGACACTTAGTGTCTGACAAACAAATTAAAAAATGATAAAGTTTTTCTCACCATTGCCACTTAGTGGAAGTATAAGTAAGAAGGCAGCAAACACACTTTGAAAATTGATAAGATTACTAATGTTTCTCGTAATGTGATCCATTTAGTTTGATGAGGAATTCTGTATTCGATATGTAAATGAAAGTAAATGCTTCTCAAACGATTAAAACCAGTTTGGACAATAATACAGAGCTTGACTTTTGTAATAATAAAGTCGAACAGTAACGTTGCAGTTTGTGTTCCGAAAGTTAATTTTGTACTACAAGCTTGAATGCAATTATGTAAAGTAGAAAATTTTGAAATGTGACTAGAATACTATGAGGAAAATTTCTTGCTACATGGTGTACTCACATAAAATCTAAATTCTAAAATTAGACATTCTTGCTTGCTCTGTAGACTTTCATACCACAAAGATTTCCCAATCCCAGAAATCTGTTTCCTATGTTATGAACACACAATGTGATAGCACTTAACTGCACTTTATGAGTTGTGTTTAGCTTTAGTGAAACTTACATGAGAAAAACATTGTAGCAACGAGAGCCACAGATAATTGCTTAACTACTTAAACGTCTTTCACATCTAGTCTTAGGAGATAAGTGTTTGTAGTCTTAATGCTGATGTTCATTCAGAATTTGGCTAAATATTATTTAGAAACTTCTAATGCTGTAGAACGATTTCGTAGGTTCACCAACTGTATATTGAACCATTCTCAGAGACACACTCTATCACCACAAACACTATATACATAATATGTATCGTGTAAACACACGTTATTAAAAGAGGTTATAGGCATTTCCCTTTATTAAGTTTTCACAAGTTGAAGGAAACAAAGATTACTAATATTGGTGAGTAAAAGTAACAAAATGGTTATCAGTATAGAAAACAAATGCATAAGGCAAGGCTACAACATTAGATACATAACTGTACTCTTGACTTTACTGTACTGAAATGGAAATGGTACAAATTGTGTTTCCGTGAACTAGAAAGAATACGAGTTGTTCATCATTCTTTGTGAGGTGGTTGGAACACTAAAGTCAAGGCAAAAGGTGGAATGAAATGAAAGCTAATGGTAAGTAGGAAGGAAGAGTTACTTATTAAGACACTAACAATAGAAAGATGTATCCATACAGTATAATCACCTACTTTTATTGTACTTACTGCGTGCGCAAAAATGTACTTTCATGAGAGAGTGTTTGATTGAATTACAGGGGATTAACTAGTGAAAAATGTGGATACATGTATTCTTGCACATTAAGTAGGAACGAAGACATAATACGCAATAATACCATAAGAATGGCAAATGACAACACGGAAACCGATGGTGAGATTCAGTGCTTTTGGTTTGGTTGTAGACACACTGTGTTGTGCCGATTTGGGTAAGCAAGAGCACTCATGCTCTCATTCAACTCATTCAGTTCACAACAATCAAGATTGAAATCAGGACACTGAACTAAACCACTAATACTAGTACAGCAGTTGGAGTTACTACTTCACTTACTACGGCCACAGAACAGGGCTCAAGCACTATTATTGCTCTGCCATCACGTACTAAATTGCATCCTACTCCTACCTACCTGCATACCTATAAAACATAACAGTAGTGCACGTTACAGCAGAGCAGGTTTCTGTCCAAAGTGCACACTGTCTGCAATCCGAAAGCTATATTCCCAATTGCGATTGCATTCTATTGTCAGTTAAGTAGACCTAACACAAATACAGCTACAATACCACTTTTCTGTGCTAACTCAAAGCTTAATGCACCAATGCAATGACAAATGATGTGATCCTGCTAAATTGAGGAGTGACTTACTCACTACCTACCTATGCCAATGAATCAAACACAATTTAAAGATGAGTAGTCCTAAGAAAATGCAAAAAAAATCGTGACGGTCGCTTCTCATCGAGTTTATTAGGAACGACATCAGCAGATCAGAACAAGCTCTCTCATTTCAGAGCATGAAAAGGTTAATACTGACAATTATGTGTCATTTTGTTAGTTGCCTTCAACGATTTCTTGAGATGAATGAGGCGATGGCATCAATAGCAGATTACATTCAAAGCCCCAAAAGACACATGCATTCTAATTTCAGTTGCAACCACAATGCGTTCTCTTTGCCTTTTTTGTTCTTCGCCTTACATATAAATGAAATCATTTGGGAGAAGAAAAACCATTAAGTGCACCATCAGAACATTTTTCTTCCAATACAAAATAACTTATTGGAACCATGCAATGCACACTTACAAATAACCCGAATCAATTTCTTAAACTCCTTCTATCTTTTATAAAGTGATACAGCCTGTAGGGGCTATATGAAACGATATGAAACGCGAAGGGTTCTAATTCTAACTATTCGAAGTTTCCTAAACGCGAAGGGACATAATTGACTTTGGTTCGATTGAAAAATGAAAAGAGTGGTAGCTCTTATTGGGATCTAACAAGTGGAGTAACACTTGATTTTATTTGCGAACCATGATGTACCAGACTACTATCGTAGTAAGGTAGGGTAACTGCAATTAAAATGAATTTATGATTTACTGCATGATTCAGGATAAATCAAGGTAAGCACCCTGATGTACCCTCATACTATTGTATTTAGGTATGAAATAATAATGATCATTTTGAATAATTTATTTTAATGAAAAGGATTGAATATTTTATATTTTTGTATCTTACCAAAGAGTAAAGTTTTATTTCTCAAGTTCCGTAGAAAAGATTGAGTTAGAAAAGTCTTACATGATAAGAGAGTGTAGATACAAGTTATAAGGTTGAAGAGTAGAATTAAAGTTAGAGTTAAGATTTTCTTCTGAACTGAATTGTTCGTTTGGTTCAGTTTGGAATAGTGGGAGTTGGATCTGATTTCTTAACAGCAAAGATACGGAACATGTCTAGGTAATACTACTAATGATAAGTACGAGTTGAAAGTTTTAATATTGGTTGAGGGAGAATAACCAATGGAGAATGGGGACTTGAGATTCAGTTAAGTTCTATTTATAAATATAGTGTTTACAATCTAAGAGAACATACAAATATATCATTAGTCACGTTCCTAGTACACGAGCAGATCTTATTGCGTAATGTACATACATACATATACGTGAAAATGAATGATTGTTTACTACGGGTTATATTGCTAAATTATAAATATTATTTACTATGTACCTATACATGTAAAATTATATCAATGTAACACAATTCCATCCTTCAAGTTTTTCATCTCCCGAGAAGCATTGAAAGATAAAGTTGCATTAACAATGATTTAATAAAATCTTAATAAACTAAAGAACCTTTTTTGTATATTTTGTATTTTGTTTTTTAAATTGATAGTAATGAAGAATATGAGTAACTTAGTGTTGTATATTGTGAATAGTGTGTATTCTGTCTCGCTTTGGCCTAAGTCAAGGTAATGTAGTTTGTGAGACAGGGAGATTCAAACCACTTGAGAATGTGGCTTTACACGTTGTACATAGTTCATAATTTGTTCTATTTTGTAATTTATTAATTGACATTAATAAATAGTATTTTGTATGTATTGTAACCGTTTGCCTATTCCTTAGCATAACCGGTCTACAAACATAACATTTGGCGCAGCCTGCTAAAAGGTTTTTGTTGTTTTGGAGTTTTTCTATGGGAGTCCTCATAATGCCTGTTGGAAAGTTAACCCCGTTTAATTCGTCGTCTGACGATTTTGACTCTTGGACGGGAATTTTTGATAATTATCTACTTGCCAACGACGTTGACAAGAAAGATAAGGATGGAAAAATCAAGGCACGTGCCATTTTCCTTTCGTCCATTGGCATTTCCACATATACAGTTCTTCATGACCTCGTGTCGCCAGATAAACCGGAATCGAAAAATTTGGATGACTTAGTGAAAGTACTAGTGGACCATTTCAAGCCCGCTCCGAAGGCGATAGCAGAAAGGTTCAAGTTTTTCAGTCGTAAGCAGCATCCAGGCGAATCCGTCCAGTTATTCTTGGCCGAGCTCCGTAAGTTAGCCGTCACCTGCAAGTTTGGAAGTTTAGATGTGTCATTACGTGACCAATTTGTGTTTGGGCTCACGTCTGAAGCAGCCCAGAAACGTCTGTTTTTGGAGGATGACAGCCTCGATTTGAAAACAGCAGTCCAAATTGCCCAAAGTCAGGAGTCAGCTGAGGTCAGTACACAAGTAGTTCGTGGTGCGAGTTGTCCAACCCCACCAGTCAACCAGGTTTCTTCTGGAAAACAGAAATCGTCGTAATTTCGTCCAAAGACTAACAACCCTGGTAAAGTGCAAAATAAGTCTAAGTGTCCGAATTGTGGGAAGGAACATTCCAAGTCGGATTGTCCTCACAAAGACGTCACATGTTACAATTGCAATAAGAAAGGCCATTTTGCAAAAATGTGTCAGTCAGCTCCCAGTCCGAAGAAAAACTCTCAGTCTAAAGTGCAAAGAGTCAATCAGCTGTCCGGTTCGACAGATGTAATTTTTCTTTCCCTGCTCGTCAATGATGTCAGTCATGTCATGGAACTCGACACAGGATCAAAGAAAAGTTTTGTTAGTGTTTCGTTGTGGAAATCACTGGGCTCTCCCCAGCTGAATAAATCGTTAGTGTTTCAAACCTACACGGGTCAACAGTTCAAGTCCGAAGGTCAATTTAATTGTCTAATTAAATACAACGGACAGTGTGTAAGCCATTCCCTACATGTTGCAAAGGGATCGTCGTTGTTTGGTCGTGATCTCATTCGTAAATTCCAAATGGATTGGAATAACATTGAATCACAGTGTTCTCAAGTCAAGCAAGTCAAAAAAGTCGAGTGCAGTCAGAATTTAAAATCATTGTTGAATGAGTTTAGTGATGTTTTTGACAAACCTGTTGGCACCATTAATAACTTTAAAGCCAAGTTATTACTTCGTGAAGATGCGATTCCACGTTTCTGCAAAGCTCGTCCCGTTCCATTTGCGTTGAGGGAGAAGGTCGATGCAGAGTTGGAGAAAATGGAAAAGCTTGGTGTCATCACTCGAGTGGACCACTCAGACTGGGCATCTCCGTTAGTAGTAGTGCCTAAGCCTGATGGCAGAGTAAGGATCACAGGGGATTTCAAGCGGACAATCAATAGTCAGCTGTGTGTAAGTCAGTACCCCCTTGGTCGTGATGAAGTCATCCTGGAGTCTATCCCTGGAGGTGTAAATTTTTCCAAAATGGACAGTCCAGATGCTTTTCATCAAGTTCCCGTTGACGACTCGTGTAAGCAGTTTTTAGTAATAAATACCCCACGTGGATTATTTCAGTATAATGTACTTCCACAAGGTATTGCCTCCTCACCTGCTATTTTCCAAGAACTTATGGATAAAATGTTACATGATATTCCAATGTGTAATTCGTACATAGACGATGTCATCTGTGCCGGTAGGAGTGTCGAAGAACACTTGCAGACTCTTCGCCGTGTGTTTGAAAGAATGCGAGAGTGCAACTATCGACTCTCCAGAGCAAAATGTCAGTTTTTGCAGTCTTCAATCAAGTTTTTGGGTCGATTGGTCAATTCGGATGGAATTCGTACAGATCCAACCAAAGTGGAAGCTATGATGGCCATGGCAGAACCGAAGAATGTTTCAGAAGTTAAATCGTTCTTGGGGCTCATCAACTTCTATGCAAAATTCATCCCCAATCTTTCCCATGTGTGTGCTCCTCTGCACGCTCTGACAAGAAACAATGTAGAGTGGAATTGGACTAAGCAGTGTCGAAATGCTTTTCAGCATGTGAAAAAGTTAGTGTCGTCCACACCTGTTTTAGCTCACTATGAACAGTCAATTCCAATAGGAATTAGTTGTGACGCATCGTCAGTTGGTTTGGGAGTTGTACTTTTCCACAAGTACACAGACGGAAGCGAACGTCCCATCGCTTATGCTTCCAAGACTCTTTCCTCAGCCGAGAGGAATTACTCTCAAATTGACAGAGAAGCGCTTTCCATTGTGTTTGGAGTGAAACCCTTCTTCCAGTATTTGTGTGGTCGAAAGTTTTTGTTAGTGACAGATCACAAACCATTATTGGCAATTTTTGGTCCTCACCGTGATCTGCCCCCTTTAGTCGCAACGAGATTGCATCGCTGGAATTTGTATTTGAGCGAATTCCAATTTGACATTGTGTACAGAAATACAAATGCTCATGGAAACGCTGATGTGCTCTCTCGTCTGCCCGTTGAAAATTCGTCTCCTGTAGATGAAGAAACCGACAACTTTGTGAAATCCATCGGAGAGGTTAATCCTGTGTCATCTAAACTCTTCCGTATGCGTACTTCCAAAGATACAGTGTTGTGCTCAGTTATTCGTTATGTGCAGAATGGCTGGCCTGAGAAACTTGCCCAAGTAGCAGAAGAAATACGTCCGTATTATTCTCATCGTCAGGAACTCACCTTGGAGCAAGGTATTGTTATGTGTGGCTCTCGTGTCGTATTGCCTACAGTTTTGAGGTCCGACGTCCTCAAGTTACTCCACGATACCCACCCGGGTATTGTTCGGATGAAATCAATGGCTCGTCAGTATGTTTGGTGGCCTGGCATAGACGCAGACATTGAGAAGACAGCGAAAAGTTGTATGGATTGTGCTATTCATTATGCAAATCCTAGTGTTGCTCCTTTACACCCCTGGTCGTATCCGGAAAGACCTTGGCAACGTGTTCATATAGATTTGGCTGGTCCCTTTCAAAGTAAGATGTGGCTCATCGTCATCGATGCCCACAGCAAGTGGCCGGAAGTCTTTGACATCGGAAAGGACTCCACTTCGTTAAAAGTGATAAACTGTCTTCGTGAGTCATTTTCTCGCTTCGGAATTCCTGAGACAATCGTTTCCGATAATGGTCCTCAGTTCGTGTCCCGAGAATTCGAACAGTTTTGTGAAAAGAATGCTGTTCGTCACACCACAAGTAGTGCGTATCACCCCCGAAGCAATGGGGAAGCTGAACATTTTATTCGCACATTCAAGAGTGCAATGCTACGTAGTAGCAAAGATAACTTAAATTTGTCGTTGTGCGATTTTCTTTTAACTTACAGGGATACCCCTCATGCAACTACTGGAGCGTCGCCTTCAGAGTTATTGTTGAAAAGAAAACCTCGTACTTTACTGGATTTACTTCGCCCTGATGTCGATGCTCGTGTTCGTCAGCAGCAAGAGCTCCAGCAGGAAGAGTTTAACGGGAAACGTCCCTTACGTCAGTTCCACGTTGGACAGGATGTCTGGATTCAGTCGTTTTCTAAGAATAATCCAAAATGGTCTTTAGGGAAGATATTACGTCCGTTGGGTCCTGTCTCCTATGAAGTCGATGTTGAAGGTCGTACCATGAAGAGACATGTGGATCATCTCATATCTGGAGAAGTCGAATCCGCTCCTTCTGGTCCTAGTCCTAGTCCAGCAAGATCCGAGCCAGATTCTCCCCGGTTTCATTCTGCGAATTCAACACCAGTGAAATCGGAACCCCAAAGCCCAATTGTTCCCCCAGTGGAACAACCTGTTCAAAGAAGTCCACGTCCACGGCGTCAAGTGAAACAGCCTGACTGGTTGAACTATGGTAGTTTTGATTAAGGTGGGAGGAGATGTTGTATATTGTGAATAGTGTGTATTCTGTCTCGCTTTGGCCTAAGTCAAGGTAATGTAGTTTGTGAGACAGGGAGATTCAAACCACTTGAGAATGTGGCTTTACACGTTGTACATAGTTCATAATTTGTTCTATTTTGTAATTTATTAATTGACATTAATAAATAGTATTTTGTATGTATTGTAACCGTTTGCCTATTCCTTAGCATAACCGGCTTACATACATAACACTTAGAATTATATAGCTAATAATTTACATTGATACAATACTAAATAGCCTAGAAGAGGTGAATATATGAAAATGATAGTGGTATAACTATATTAAATTTATTATATACTTACAACTGTTGAATATGAAATAGGAAATCGATTTCTTGGATGTTTGTCAAATCGTAGTATAATGCATTCTTATAATAGAAAGATAGTATTTACATAGCATTATATTTAGATAGTTTAGTAAGTTGAGAAAAGGAATGTCAATCAGGGTTATAGGAGAATAGAGATATGATAAAGGAAATAGAGTCACTATAAGTTGTAGTTAATCGTTGCAGTGAAGTTAGTTGATAGGTAAGATTGTAGAGTTGAAATAGCAGTAGTAGTATCCATAGTGCAAAAGTCAATCGGATTACAGATGTTGAAATGTAAAGTCGAAATAGTTGAAGATTGTATCCGTAAAAGTGTTATGAGCACTTATTGTTTCCTTGTGAACGTTGAGTATTGAAGAGTAAAGTAATCTCAGGATTATTGAAATTAAGAAAAAGTATTTAGCTGCACTCTTTCTTTGAAAATTAAAGTATGTATATTTCACGACCTGTGAAATATTTAAAAAGTGGACGTAGAATTATTTGTTTTCCAAATCCTTAATGGTTACGTAGATTTATTTATTGTAGAGTAGGCGATTGAAGATTACTTGAAGTTGTTGTTAGTAAGTACATTCAAGTTCACTGATGAAAACAATGATAGAGATGTTTGTAGAATTGAGTAGTGACTCATGGATCTGTTGGAAAAATTGGATATAATGTTTCGAAGTTAAAGGATAGGAGTAGGAATAAGAATTGGTTGTTGTTATAACATAGTTATTCTATCTTAAGAAAAAATACAATAATACAATATTCAATTTAGAGTAAGGTTTGAATAAATAGTATTATAATGTACTAAATAGAGTTATATACATATGAATAATATTAGGCGCCTGTTCATTAATATATAACAAAATTTATGTGTAAGTTAGAAATTTTCCGCTTAATGAAGTTTTAAGTGTGGAGCAATAGGTCATTATTGCAAAATAAGTATGTTGATGTTAAATTTGTATTCATTTGATTACAGAAAAAATTTGAAAGCCGTTTGAAATGTTACAATAGATGATTATTGTAAATTGGATTTTTTTTAAATAATACGAATTATTACGGCGTATTTAAGTATCGAGTATTGTGTTCTTGAAAATTTTACAATGACAAGTCATGGTAATGTACTATTCGAACAAAGATTTTTCCTATTTTTACAGGCAAAAATAAAAAACTGTAAAAAGTCGTACAAATCCAAGTGCGAATTTGTAATTCACATAATAAAGCATTGTTTTGGGTTTTTTATTCCAAATAAGAATAGATAGTCTACTGTTATTTGGTACTAGTTGTGTGTTTGTTTTGTTCTTTCCATGGAAATATATATATCATTACCTACCTATAGGTAATAATATATGCCTGTTTGCTAGCTCTGTTTAAAAATGTTGTTTTTAAATTTTCGATTACAAATTGGATTGTAATCATATAAATGAAAATATTAAAATAGTTAACTGTGTAAAACATTTCTGATGGAAAAATTTAATTTAATTGGTAATCGTGGTCCTGTTGCTTACTCTATGTGTATTATTAAATTATAACTTATTAGAATTCTTAATACTTACTTACTATGGCCAATCTATATACAAGTATACAATAGTGAACTAAACATTTAGTTATTCATTTATTTACAATACCTTGCATACGTTCAACATTCACTGTAATACAAATTGTCCCCGTACAGAAAGAAAGTTAATTTTATCCTACATTTAAGTATTATACTATATTTATCTTAGAAATTATGAATTAAAAGGTTTATAATGTAGAAAGTAAATGATCTTATATTTTGCTTGAATTTTCTCTTAAATCTAGAGTTCTATCCTATGTACATGAAAATAAAAGCAAAATTTAAGGGAGGGGGGGTCCAGAAAGAGATGAGAACGGGTCCCCAGTAACATTTGTCAAGTCGTGGATAGTATATTATGGATGTTCATCTTTTTTCCGAGGGCACATGAGGAAGAAATTTTCAATTTTTTATTTTTCAATACTTGTAATCGTATTTTGAAAAAAACCAGTTTTGAGTAGGCAAACACATGGGAGTTGTGAAAGAATGGTCTTTTGTAGGTGCTAAGACATCATAAAATGCAAAAATCGGCCTCATGTGCCCTCCAGAATTTTCCCCTCCTTCGAATGATCTACTCTACGACTTTCGAAATTGCTTCAAAGTTTCGTTATCACATTTTTCGTCATTTCAGTTTTTCTTCCTATTCTAATACATGCGTCAATTGCAAATACTGACACAGACATCCTTTCCTGCGATGCGGCAATTTTGCGAGGGCTGTTCATATGAACATGCAACATAGATCTTTATTTACAATTTCACCGTTACTCAATTCAGCACAGTGACCCGCAAATCAAAACAAACCCCCACGCATTATGAACAGCTCACACTCCACACTAATTCCCACGAATGCCTCGCAATATATATCCTTCCTTTTTCCACCAGCGGAGGTGTCCTTAAGTCATATTTGAAATATATGTGTAGGCGTAAGCGTGCATAAAGCTGGCACGCTAAATAAGAAAGTTGTTCGTTTTAGTAAATGTTAGTGAGGTTTGTAGTATTAGTTTTAGTAATTTAGTTGAAAAGGATGTTATTTTAGGATTATAGTGATTAAATTGTTAAAGTGTTAATAGATTTTTGAAAAATTGAACAGGGCTTCCGCTGCCCCGGCACGAATGCCAGTAATAAAAAATTTTTATTCTAAGATTTTAATTGTTAAGGAAAATTTGAGCAGCGTTCCTGGCCTAGTGTTCCTCACAGAAAAATTTTTGAAAATTATTTCGAATTCTAATCATCTAATTTTAAAGTTCTTTAAATTTTAGGGGTATTGTAAGACTTTGTTGAAAATAAGCTCGCGCGTGGTGTGACCCACAAATCAATTAAAAGAAAAGAAACTTGAAGAAAATTGAAATTCTAATTGAAAATTTTGAAAAAGAAATTTAGTTGACGGGTTCTAATCCTACGTAAGTGGATTTACAATGTTGAGACCACTTACACCTCATGGGCCAACATTTTTAATTTGATACAGCCTGTAGGGGCTATATGAGCTCCTCAGACGTAAACAGAGCACTTTCGGCCTTAAAAATATTTTAGCAATAATCCATGGTAACTGCTTTATAAATTAACCTGTTTTGCCCGCCGCTTGGGGTAAATAATACTATAATTTATTTAAAAAGTCAATGCATTATAGTATCCAAATAAAAAGTATCTGCAAGGCTGGAATAACTTTTATAAAACTAGGCATGTCACTATCAAGTTTAAGTATTAGTTTAGCCACTGTTAATCGCATTAACAGTGGTCGAAAAAGAAAACTTAATTTAGGAAATAGTGCCGATGACCAAAGAAAGTTCATGAAGAATGTAGGTCTTGAATATTTAAGTCGCAATGGTGCGTTTCACGAAGAAAAATCTAGCTGTACCGGGGAAAAAATCTGCCGACCACAATGCCAAAAACCAGGGTGTCTGCTCTCACCTAATCGAAAGAAAGAACTGTTTAAAGACTTCTGGAAACCTGTAGATGGTAATTATAATAGACAGTCAAGTATTTTACAATCTCTGATTCAATGGGCTACTCCCAAGGAAAGAACAGTGGATATTGAAACAAGTCGAAGGCATGCTAGCTATTTCTACTTTTTACCGAATGAGTACCAAATTAAAGTCTCTTGCTGCACGGCAACCTTTATGGATACATTTCAAATTAAGAGAAAACGTCTTGAAACAATTCAAAAAAATATTAGAGCAGGTAATCTGATTATCTTAGACAAAAGAGGACATCACCACAATAAACCGAATCGAACACCCGCCGAGTTTATTAACTTAATAAAAGAACACATTGCTTCATTTCCAACCTATTTGTCACACTACTGTCGCTTGCATGGAGATCCTGAAAGACGTTACTTACAACACGACCTCAATGCTTCGAAAATGCATCGGCTTTTTGTTGAAAAATACGGAGAAAGATTTCAAGACCTAGAGAATGTCTACAAAGATGTGTTACGAGAATCAGGCTTAAGATTTGGAAATCCAAAGTCAGACACTTGCAATACATGCGATTTATTTGCAAATCAATTAGCAAGTTACGAAGCACATCAAGTCGATGAAATACAACAAAAGGAATTAGAAATAGAAAACCACCATAGATCTTCTGAAGAGGGATATTCTGAATTGAAAAGAGATGAAGAAAGAGGTAGAGTGGATCCCAATTACATTGACATTTGTATTGATTTGATGCAAAAACTATTATCACCTGAAATGAGTCATCAGGAAATGTACTACTTAAGAAAATTTTCGTCCTATAACCTTGCAATGACTACTCCCTCTAACGATCAATCAACGATGATGTTTTGGACAGAGACTAATGGAAATCGTGGCCAAATTGACATAGGGTCATGCATACTGAAATATGTAGAAGAGAAATTTGAAAAACTTGAAGTTGGTCAGCAAAGAACATTGTGTCTTTGGTCAGACAGGTGCATGGGCCAGAACAATAACTATTCAAATGTTTGTCTGTTAAAGTACCTTTTGCATACTGGCTACTTTACAGAAGTAAGTTTTGCAAAAATTCTGTTTTATTAATTTTCTACGGTCTGAGTACATGAATTCGTGTTATTAATAAAACTTTTATACAAGGTCTACCAAAAGTTCCTTGTTTCCGGCCATTCTTTTCTGCCTTGTGACAGACACTTTGCTTCCATCGAAAGGCCTCGAAAAAGTGCAATCATAATGACTTCTGATGACTGGATGGAAACTATTAGAAGTGCTAGAGTGAATAACCCGTTCGATATTAAAGAAATGAAATACACTGATTTCAAGAATATACCTTATCTAACGGAATTCATTCCAAAGCCACCTACATTCAAAGTCAGCCTTTATCATGCAATTAAAATGGTATCCAATCGACCATCTCAAATAATGACAAAACGGTCTCACAGCCCGGATGCTCCTTGGGAAGTTCACACCATTTATGCTCCTTACAGCGGATCAACAAGATTCATTAACAGAAACGTATGGGACACGCACTGGATAAATAATATAGAAATTCCAATAGCATACCCAACCGAAATTGCGTTAGGGGGAGAAAAAATTCGAGACATAGGAAAAATGATACCATATTTACCCATTGCAAAGCAGCAGTATTATCAAAGATATCTATAAAACATTAAGTAATTTGTAGGATCATGTTAATGTCAAAAGTTTTCTTTCGTTCTAGTTCTAAATGTTTCTGAAAGCATCCTAGTTTTTGGTCATATTAATGATATTAATAATGTCAATATTGTTAGCATTAGTAGAGATAATTTTGTTTAATTATCGAATTCATTTCTAGGTTACTGCCACACAACCTTCAATGTAAAGATTTTAATAAATGTTTTTGTTATTACTCTCGGGCAGGCAAATTTGATATTTATTCAAAATTAAAATTTATATTTTTGTCTTACGAAAGTGCGCTTTTTACGTCTGAGGAGCTCATATGAAACGATATGAAACGCGAAGGGTTCTAATTCTAACTATTCGAAGTTTCCTAAACGCGAAGGGACATAATTGACTTTGGTTCGATTGAAAAATGAAAAGAGTGGTAGCTCTTATTGGGATCTAACAAGTGGAGTAACACTTGATTTTATTTGCGAACCATGATGTACCAGACTACTATCGTAGTAAGGTAGGGTAACTGCAATTAAAATGAATTTATGATTTACTGCATGATTCAGGATAAATCAAGGTAAGCACCCTGATGTACCCTCATACTTGTATTTAGGTATGAAATAATAATGATCATTTTGAATAATTTATTTTAATGAAAAGGATTGAATATTTTATATTTTTGTATCTTACCAAAGAGTAAAGTTTTATTTCTCAAGTTCCGTAGAAAAGATTGAGTTAGAAAAGTCTTACATGATAAGAGAGTGTAGATACAAGTTGTAAGGTTGAAGAGTAGAATTAAAGTTAGAGTTAAGATTTTCTTCTGAACTGAATTGTTCGTTTGGTTCAGTTTGGAATAGTGGGAGTTGGATCTGATTTCTTAACAGCAAAGATACAGAACATGTCTACCCTTACGAAAATTTCTTGCTATATCTAACTAATTCTCAGCTAGATTTGGTGGGAATTTTTTACAGTAGCATATTTTTAGCAAATTTTAGGTAGCTGTTTGCAACCATTGTGTTTTCAGTAGCAAAATTCTAGTTAGATTGAAGTAGCATTTTGTGGAGGGGGAGTTGCCATAGAACCGTACCATTGCTTTTCGGTTAGATAGCAGTGGGTTTAGGCAAGCACCTTGTGCAATGCAAATTTTTTACACGGGTAGACCTGTTGGGATCCGGGCGTTTTCAAACACCTTGGATCCCCAACCGGTTTACAACCGGTATATGCATTTAACACCCCCTCCAAAATCTTTAGGCACAGATATCTCAGAAACTAGCAGCTTCTGGACAAAAAGTGTAGAATGAAAAAATGTAGACAATTCTTCGAACCAGGTTGCTTTAATTTTATAGACCTGTCCATGGTCAACTTCAGCGGTAGCAACCGGAAGAATCGAATTGCCGTTTGTTTAGCAAAAAATTGGTTAATTTCCTTAGTTACAGTGCAACAATATTGCAGAAAGTGCAATAAATTGGAGTAATTTTGCTTTTCAAGTTAGCCACACTACGTTTACGTTGTACAAATGCACAGTGAGAATTTCACATTCATTTCACATTTCTTATTTCCCTACAGAAGTACAGAATAATATTATGTTATGCCCAAGGAGAATAAACCGTTCCCCCATGTGGAAATCTCTAGTCGATACACCTGGTAAAACGTTTATTCTCCTTGATTATCCCCTGGAAAAAATCAATTCTGTTACAACCTAAAATAGAAAGTTGTAATACCCAAATATATTACAAATAAATACCGGGTTCAAAGATTGCCAAATCTCAAACGTAACCTGCTATATTGCACAAATTCTACTAGGATAGTTTAATAATAATATAGAATTAAATATTATTTATACAAACCCAAAGTTTTTTTCCTGTTTTCAATTCCCATGCAGAATAGAAATTTAGCAAGAAAAACTACAAAATAAATAAATAGGTAAAAACCTGTAAAAAACACGGTTAGACCAAGCTAGGAAAACTGAAAAACAAGAGTTCTAAAATTTCCATTAGGAATTCTATTATAAATTTCTTAAATCATGTTTTCTTGTCTACCCGGTAAACGGATAAATTCAGTTGATAAAATCTTAAAATCCCTAAAACCTATAAAATATTAATTAGTGTCTGACAAAAAATCAATGAAAATTATTTTTGTAAAGCATTGATAAATAGCAAAGTCTGAAGTAAACTGCAAATAGTATTCAAATTCTCGCATACGTGCAGTAGGAAAAAAAGTGACTAGCGTGCGGCAGGACAGTATAGCCTTTCATTTTCAAAATTACCATGAAAAAATCTGATCTGACATAAAATTGTAAATAATCCACAAATCCAGGGCAATGCATATCATTTTAGTCTGACAAGAAGAGCTTTAAAAATTGGTTTATTCTTGATAATTGGCCTATATGCTTGCCTGAAGTTCTGTCTCAAAAAGATTTAGCTATTCTACGACTATATTAAGAATAGCCCCAACCCAAGGAGTATTTTTCTTGGGTAGCCATAAAACACTGTAATTGATTTCGCCAAAATTTGTCCGTTTACCGGATAGACAAAAAAACATGATTTAAGAAATTTATAATAGAATTCCTAATGGAAATTTTAGAACTCTTGTTTTTCAGTTTTCCTAGCTTGGTCTAACCGTGTTTTTTACAGGTTTTTACCTATTTATTTCAAAGCAGTGCACAGATAACCCATGGTAACGTGTATTTGTTATTCATATTTAAAAGTTGTATTGCATTGCTACATGGTATTTATAATCAAAAACGGCTAAAACTTTAACTGCAAGAAGTGTGCACATTTTAAACTATGGAATGAATACGAATTACATGTCTTGTAAAGTTTAATTTCGTATTTTGCTGCGTTACATTCCAAAAATTCTGGCTAAGTTGTGTTGCATGTCGAAAAGTATGAAATAACGAAATAAGGGAACTGTCAGATAGGTCATTTCCTACGGGGTTTCGCAAAATGCATGGACACAAGTTCACGTATCTCTCCTGGACAAAGTAAAGAAACCAAAATTTCTATACTTGACTGAAATTCTAAGCTGATTTGGTAATCATGCGCGCGTTGCATTATTTCTTAAGAATAGAGCAGTTAAAACTCTTGAAAATGACTATTTCTAAGAAATGAAGCAGCGCGTAGGCATAATTGCCGAATTAGTTGGAAAGTTCATCCAAATATCTTAGAAGTATATTTACTTGTGATAAAATTTGATTTCTCCAGGTTCTTTAAATTGTCCAGAAAATTGGCGCTAACCAACATTAGCAATTTTCCGACGAGCGTACATAAATTCTTCCAGGATGGGACTTATTTCATAATAAATAGCTTTATAATTCATAAAGACAAATAAATATTTTTTAACCCATTTTGAACCTAACAGTAGTATTATTTCACTAATATTTGGCGACAGTAGCAAGAAACTAGATTTCTTAAATTAGCTAATTTTTAATAAGCTTTCAGTTAGAACAAGTAGAAATGGATTGGTTGTTCTGACTGAAATTCAACTGAAATCCGATTGCATACAGTAGAGTAAGTTATAAAATACTATCAACTTTTAGTTAATTTTCAGACGAATTTTAGTATGTAGCCATGGATACTTCTTGCAAATATCCACTAAAATTCTACTGGAATTTGGTTAGATTACATGAGAATCTAATCAAATATCAGTTGTCATAGGCAAGATTTTCGTCAATAATTCCCACCATATCCAGCTAGATTAGTTAGTGGGATATTTTCGTAAGGGTAGTTAATACTAATGATAAGTACGAGTTGAAAGTTTTAATATTGGTTGAGGGAGAATAACCAATGGAGAATGGGGACTTGAGATTCAGTTAAGTTCTATTTATAAATATAGTGTTTACAATCTAAGAGAACATACAAATATATCATTAGTCACGTTCCTAGTACACGAGCAGATCTTATTGCGTAATGTACATACATACATATACGTGAAAATGAATGATTGTTTACTACGGGTTATATTGCTAAATTATAAATATTATTTACTATGTACCTATACATGTAAAATTATATCAATGTAACATAAAGAATTAACTTTTGGATTTCCTATATGTTGATAATCATTTATGAATTTTAAAATATTTAGGAATAAATCTTAAACGTTTTAAATGACACTTGCATAACCTGTTACCACAGGTCAAACTTGGGGGATCGCGATCCGATCCGATCTAGTCCATCAAAAAAATTTTCGCGATTCGATCTTATCCACCTATAAAATTTTCACGATCCGATCCCATCCGATCTTGTCCACCAAAAAAATTTTCGGGATCCGATCCGATTCTATCCACCTATAAAATTTTCACGATCCGATCCCATCCGATCTTGTCCATCAAGTAATTTTCGCGATCCCATCCGCTCTCGTCCATCAAAAAAATTTTCGCGATCCCATCCGATCTTGTCCATCAAAAAAATTTTCGCGATCCGATCTGATCCGATCTTGTCCAAGGTACATTGAAACTATGGCAACTTGGAGCTATACAAGGTATGAAAACAGTTATTTCAAAATTCACTCAGAACCACTTATGGGGATTATAACGTTATAGAAAACAATTCCCTGTACTTGTTTGTATTTTAAACTCTATGGCATTGGAAGCATAACGCTATAATCCCCATAAGTGGTTCTGAGTGAATTTTGTAAATAACTATTTCCATACCTTGTATAGCTCCTGGTAACCATAGTTTCAATTTGCCTTGATCTTGTCGTTCAAAAACATTTTTCCGATCCGATCCGATCTTGTCCATCAAAAAAATTTTCCCGATCCGATCCTTTCTAAAATCGGATCGAGATCGGATCGGTGTTTTAACGATCCATAAAGTTACATCTCTCAAATGAGAACAATCTGAGAAACTTCATTTTGATAAATTAAAATAAATTACGTTCTTTTATGCGATTTATTGCATCTTGCATCATGCAGAGTCATCTTTTTCCATTTCATGAGATTATGGGACAATATGCCTTGATGTCAATAGACGAATACTGAGTCTCATCTCATATGAAATGATAAGAATTGGATGAATAACACTGGTTATGTTATGATGTAACAATTTATTTGGATAACCAAAGTAAAGCAGTTACTGTGCTTCCAACGAGAGAGTTCGCACTTGTTCACACTATGACCACCTAGAAACCCATTGGTTTTATATGTACTTCCGGGCGGTCCTACTCTTATTATGAAAAAATGCGAACTCTTTCGTTGGGCGCACAGTATAATATGTTATAATATGTAATACCAATGCACTTAGCTCTCAAATACTCTACTCTACTCACTCTACTGCTGCTACTGTACTTTGTATTGTACTACACTCTCATTCAAATTACATAAACAACATTGTGTACGTACTTTTACATTTGCACATGCATGCATCTGCTACTTTCATCGGGCGATCCGATCCGATCCCAAAAAATTTTTGCGATCCGATCCGATCCGATCCCAAAAAAATTTTTGCAATCCGATCCGATCCGATCTTGTCCATCTATAAAATTTTGCGATCCGATCCGATCCCAAAAAAATTTTTGCGATCCGATCCGATCCGATCTTGTCCATCTATAAAAATTTTGCGATCCGATCCGATCCAATCTTTGCCATCTATAAAATTTTCGCGATCCGATCCGATCCGATCTTTGCCATCTATAAAATTTTTGCGATCCGATCCGATCTTTGCCATCTATAAAATTTTCGCGATCCGATCCGACCTTGTCTATCAAAAAAATTTTCACGATCCGAACCGATCCGATCTTGTCCACCAAAAAAATGTTCACGATCCGATCTCAGATCGGATCGGGATCGGATCGTTTTCGATCCCATTTGGGATCGCGTTCCCCCAAGTTGCATGTGTGCCTGTTACATTATATGAGTTTATATTTTACTTGTACAATAAGCGTTGCCTATTTTCCATTATGAAAACCTTTCTTACTATGTTTTTTGCATTGCGTTTAAAATATACTTCTTAGATTTCTCCTTCAGTGTAATATTGACTTATATGTAGCAATACATACAATACATATTATTTATATTACTTCATATAGCATATCTGGTACTTATACAAGAAGATTCTGCAGGATGCCTTACGCTAATGAGGCTAACATTTTTAATATGGAATGATTAAAAATGTGATGGCTTAACGGAAACTGCAAGACTAGTACAAACCTGAGGACACAAATTTTCCATTGCATTGTCTTGTTTATGTGAAATCGAAACTGCTATATTGAACAATAATTAATTATTACTTTATACTAAAATCATAAAGAAAGTATTTGTATGCTGTAAATATATAGTATAATATACCTCTTTATATATAAGCATTCTTTTGGTCGGAAGTGGTATTTACTGTTATAGTACTAAAAGTACTCTATTTAAGTGGAGGTATAAGGTATTCCTGTCTGTAATTAACCTTTCAGCCAATATGCCAATACTGTAATTTCAAAATTATCTATATGAAATGAATTAAAAATAAGAGTTCGAATTATTTTGAATTATTAGTAATAAACTAGATCTATTTATTCCATCAATATTCGCTTGAATTAACAATTTACTGCATTAGTAGAGTAGAAGGTATACACAATACCTATAGCGAAAATGGTAGTGGTCCTAATTATTACAAACAAAGCATTTAGCAAATTTGTTTCGGAGAGATTGAGAATTCATCAAGGCCTCTCTCATTTTCATGCTAGTTTCCAGATGAATAAAACTGGATTCTGGGTTAAAATTATAAAAAACCTTGGCATTAATGTTTTTAAGTCCTCCCAAAATGGTAATATCCTTAGGATATTGGCAAATTTTGAAGCATTCATTTTCGAATTCTTTTTTAAGTGAATTCGCAATATCTTCATACAGCTTTGTACATGTCATGGTAGTTGAACTTAAAATCAGGTCACAATCTAGGTTATGCTTGCTGGAATCAAAAGCGTGGAGCTGTATTAACTTAATGGACTTGTAAGAAATAGCTACAGCTTCCGTAAATGCATTAAAATAAGAATCAGTTTCCCTTGCCATGTCGACGTTCTTTCTGTGCGTTGTACTCCATGCAGCAGCTGAGAAATCCCCCTCCAGAAACAGTTTGCATGCGATTGCGTCCGTTAGAAGGTCTGATGGTTTATGCGGAGCTTGAAGAATACATTCTGAAGTGCCGGTGCTCCGAATGTTTTCACCATTTTGAACCTTTTTAATAAACTTAAACGCATAAAATCCATTGCCTTTAGGAATACTTTCATACAAAATTCCTACCAATAGGTTGTTTTCCTCGATTTCTTTAAAAGCAAATCCCAACGATGCCCATTCTAAAGCTTGATCAGAATTTACTCCCTGAGAAGATATCAGCGATTTAAAAAGTCGAGTAGCGAGAATTAACTGTAAATTTGTTGGCTTGTCATAAATAAGCGATGAAATATAATCATTCCCTAAAGCGTCTTCTAATAGAGAGGCTTTTTCATTTTTCAATTCCTTACACTCCGTTGTTTTCATTTGGTTAGTGCTTGTCATTTTCTGATTTTGCTGATTTTGTAATGACATTCCTGAAATCATTAAAGGTGATGTTTTGAGTAATCAGAAGATTTTTATCCTTATGAGATATCAAGGAATGGGCCAAAATTGACATAATTATGCCCCAGTTTTTAGGAGTAAAAACTATTATACAACGAATTTCTTTAAGCTTACCATAACTTACCATTCGGCACAAGTGATAATGTTTCAATCGTTTAAAAGAGTCAATGTGCACGGAAATTAATCACATCGCACTAATTGAAAGCAACATAAAATCAGCAGCTGCTCCGATTAATGCTCAATAGCGTAATCATTTTATACAGTAATTTTAGAGTACACATATATATACACATGTAATATTTTGTAACTCTGTACATACCCAAGGGGAGCCAAAATCTGTTTTCATATCAGTTCGATATCCTAAGAAAACTTGGTTGTAGTTAGTTAAAATAAGTTTCAAATGCAATTTTTGTCATTTTGTTTTCAACGATTTTGACACCTGAAGTCGAGATTGTAGGGCACCCGACCAAAATTTTAGCACGTTACTAAGCACAAGCAGAAATGCATTACTGACATTGAAAACTGCATTTCACTCATATGCTACTCAAGTACAAAACTATACAAATGAAAATTATTTTCGAATTTTGGCAAACCAAAAAAATAAAGCCGAGCGATTAGTTAGAGATGTTGAAAACATCAAATATTATTTTTGGTTACAGGGCATTTCGTCGACAGGCAACTCACACCCGGTCAATTCGTCGACACTTAATTCGCCACGCAGTTAATTCGCCACGCAGTCAATTCGTCGAACGGTTAACTCGCCACGCAGGCAATTAGTCGAACAGTTAACTCGTCATGCAGGCAATTCGCCACGCAGGCAATTCGCCACGCAGGCAATTCGTCAACAGCCAACTCGTCGAATTTAAAAAAAAGCCAAAATAAGCTGAAATACAGACAAATTACACCAAAGTCAGTTTATTTCTTCTGTTTCTCAGTCAAAGTTTTAAATATTTTGTCCTACTTAAATTCAAGTCATTTAGATTAGTATCAATGTAATATCTGTGACAACTGATTTTGTCTCGTACTAGTTTTCCGTCTTCGATTGACGGTGACCTTCGAATTCCTGGAGCTAACACGTTGATGCCTAGGTGCACCCTCGTCCCTTGTCCCTAATCGTCACTTCGAAATACTATCTAGCTGGCCTAGACAGTGGCACTACGAGTCCCTAGCTTCCTACTGGGGTGAAGCCACAAAAGAAGTGAATCGGGGATCAAGGGGATTACTATTTAAACTGAAAAACACAATTTTATTTAATTATTTTAAGAGGAGAAAATGTGCGTGCACGCCTTGGTACACAGCAGAACATGAACTGAATTGATTTACAACGAACATACAACACACACTACCAAGATTCGTGTAACCATGGCGATTCTCCTATAAGGTTCTCTCAAGCGAGAATTTTTAACTTAAAACCTCAGTTTTTTTCTCTCTGGAGCTAAATTTGGGGATTTTAGCTCCAGAGGGTACAAACAACAGATATGGAAATCTGAGAATACACGCAAGGTATCCCCTAGCAAATAATACAGAAAAATTAAAATGTTGGAATTAAAAATTTTCGCTTGAGAGAACCTTATATAAGAATCGCCATGGTTACACGAATCTTGACACACTACATTATAAGAAAAAGATGCATCATTCAACATAAATTATTGGCGCCTAACGGCACATATACAAGGATAACATTAGGAAAGACAAATCAATATAAATATGTCATAGTCGGCGAAAAGAATAGTTTTAGAAATATGAACAAACACTAAACACTATTGTCAATGTCTTTGGCGCAGCAACAATATCGAAATTATAAAACATTCAATCTTCGTCTGTCATTAAGCTTTATGCATGGGGTATAGTAAATCTTATCCTGCAAATTTGAATTTGTAGGCCCTGCAAGATGCCATTGTCAATTTACATTGCAGTTCATCATTATAGCATGAAGAACTATGAAAAGTTTTGACGTGGTGTAAACAACGTTTCAACAACGCTAAAGGCAAGGCCAAAGATGGGACGATTGGAACAGGGTCATATCGGCGATAACTGAAGATTTGACCGTTATTATTTAACATTAATAGTAATAGTACCATTGGTACCCTAAGTATTTCGTTTATCTGTATTTAAGCTTATTTTGGCTTTTTTTAATTCGACGAGTTGGCTGCTAACGAACTGCCTGCTTGGCGAATTACCTGCGCGGCGAATTGCCTGCATGACGAGTTAACTGTTCGACGAATTGCCTGCGTGGCGAGTTAACCGTTCGACGAATTGACTGCGTGGCGAATTAACTGCGTGGCGAATTAACTGCGTGGCGAATTAAGTGTCGACGAATTGACCGGGTGCGAGTTGCCTGTCGACGAAATGCCAGGGATCCATTATTTTTCCATGACTACAGTTCACTGAAAAATCCGTTGCAGGTTTTAGTGTTTTGTACCCAAACTCTGCCAAATTTTCGAATTTTGCCAAAACCAAAAACACTCCCCTAGACATTGTTTAGAAGTGTTGAAAACCACAAGTATTATGTTTCCATGACTACTGGTCGCGGAGTTATTTTGGGCCGACTTTTAGTGCTTTGTAACCAAACTTGGCCAAATTTTCGAATTTTGCCAAAACAAAAAAGTTAAGTTTAGATATTTGTTGGATAGGTTCTTTGGCAAACAATGCTTGGGTGGTTTTTGTTTCACAGATGTTAAGCGAGAGTCAAACTAAATAATAATTAGTAGAACACTTTGGTTCTATATTACATTTGTACTAGCGACCAATGTCAATCCTGAATAGTAAAAACACAAGGTACATGGAGGGGATATCCCCAGTAACCCTAGTAATACACGTTCCTTGGTAAAAACAAGTATTGACACTTTCAATTAAGGCTGAGTCTACCCCTAGAGAGCGTATTCTAAATTGTGTGATGAAGAAATGACCTTGAATGAAAGATAATCATAAAGTGTGCGTCTACCACAATTGAAAACAATAGTAAACAAAAAGCAGCTGTGTATGCTTTATTTATTTACTCATTTCATTCCACCATATTCTGTACAAATAAGACTCATTTCAGGTTTCCCCAAAATCCCAAAGTCATTGAGTAATAATCCTCATTGGCTTCGATGTTCAATGGAATTTTCAAAAATCCATATTTGAGGATTTTTTGAACCTTTGGAGGATTAAGATTTACAAATTCGAAAAGAGGACAAAAATATGTAGGGACCACCGCCTTTGTTTTTTGAAAATATATCTTTAATTACAATAACCATCATGTTTTATCTGTCTCACCATGTTATAAGTATAGGAACAAATTTTTGTGATTTTAACTTTTCATATTGGAATAAAAGCTATGTTTTAAGGTATTTAAAATTTTGAAGCCCTATGGTCTCTCGGTGAGGAGTTGGAAAATTTCAAAGTAGCCACACCTAACTCAAATTCGGTCAAATAAATGAGTTATATGGAATTTAGATTTGCAATGTAAATGGGTAGACTCAGCCTTAACACAAATGCAACTCTCAATAATAATTTATTGAGAGTTGAGTTATTTATTGAGTTATTTTCAATAATAATACGTTTTCAATAATTTTGAACTATGATTTTGATAAAAAATATTGAATGTCCTAATTACCACGGATTTCATAAAGACATTTGCTAATATGGGGAAATCTTCTTTCAATTCAACAGCATAATATATATATATAAGTAATGAATTATGAATTGTATTCATAAAATTAAGACAATTAGTAGTATAATATCTAGAGTAAATGCAAGGGTCTTCATAATATTCGAAATCGCCGGAATTTTCTGCCTTGGATATTCTTGATAACATACTCCGATGGCAACCAAAGAACATAAGAATTAACAAAATGCCAAATTTCCTAAGCCCACATGGAACAATTAAATTTTCAAGATAAGACATGAATAAATGAAAACTTGATTTGCAAAAAAGCTTCAGCCACGTAAGGATTATACTTACAGATGTAAAAACTTCGCCAAGCCGTAACAGAAGCGAGCCAGAGTAGATAAAGGAAAACTGCCAAAGGTTTGAATAAAACTTCGGATTTTGGAGACGAAAACTCGAAAATATTGAATTTTGCCATAGCAACTCAAAACCAAATAATATTAATCATAGAAACTCGAAAATGCTGAATTTTACTATGGTAACCCAAAATGAATAATTATTTTCCACTAAACCTGGAAAATGTTTAATTTTGTCATGGTAACCAAAGCTACAAGTAGAAACACCTAAAAAGTAAGCTTGGACATTCCCATAAGCAGAAACACCCGAAAAACTAGCTTACCGCTTCATACAGTGGGAAATACCTTAAAAGGTAGCTTGCCGCTTCCTATAATGGGAAACACCCTAAAAGTTAGCTTACCGCTTCTTATAATGGGAAATACCTAAAAAGGTAGCTTGCCGCTTCCTATAATGGGAAACACCCTAAAAGTTAGCTTACCACTTCCTGTAATGGGAAACACCCAAAAAGTTAGCTTACTGCTTCACATAACGGGAAACACCGAAAGATTACCGCTTCATATCATAAAAGGCATCCAAAAAGTGAATATACCGCTTCCCAAAAGTGGACACACCTAAAATAAATTTTTTAAACCTAAAAACTCTATTTGACTATAATCTTATTCAATATAAAGTGGAAGCGGTGTAAAATATTTTTTACTATCCCGCTAACAAACTACTAGAAGCGGTGTAAGATATTTTAGTACCCAAAACCCCATTTTCATATCTTATTGCTTATAAAGTGAGCGCGCGTTATCTCCGAAAGGGGTGGGGTGACCACGTCCATTTTAAATAGGGTTCTAAGCTAGGTCGAGATGAGTCCAAATCCGAGGTTTTATCCAAATTGGTCAATGCCTTCGAGAGTTATGGTGTTCACAAACATACTTAAGTTAACTTCAAAGGAAATAATCTGTAATTGACGTATCCCGTAGCAAATAAAAATTAATACTGCTCTCATTTTTCAAGAAATGAAATAGTCATCAAAAACAAAAATTTCGGAAAAATGAGTGTCAAATTCTACTGTTTTTGAAAGCATTGTAAAATTATTAATGTTCCTACATATGTAGTATTTCTGGAACAAATTCGAGTATCAAATTATATTGTTTTTGAGAGCACTGTAAAATTTTAAATGCTCCCGGGTCCGTACATACGGACAGACAACACGGTTCCATAAGTGAGCCTCTGGCTCGCTAAAAATATACTAGAAGGACCGCATAAATCAGTACTACAGTATTACTATTCATTTTAGCGATACGAAGACCTTTGAATTGCGATAAAAGAATCATTTGTGAGAGTTTTTGATGAAATTCCCTAAACTCTCACAAATGATTTTTTATCGCAATCAAGAGGTCTTCGTATCGCTAAAATGAATGGTAATACTGTAGTACTGATTTATGCGGTCCTTCTAGTATTTTTTACATCTGTAAGTATAATCCTCAGGTGGCTGAAGCTTTGTTTGCAAATCAATTTTAACACCGAATAAGAATTAGTCCCGTTGTCAGGTGGTTATTAGGAATTCCCGTACCTTAAGGAGGATATGTAAATTATTTTATCAAAATTGACTACCATTTTACGTGTAAAAACTGGCAATTTGGAAAAGCAAATTCAAGCCCGCAGGTAATTCTTTTTGCACAGTAATCGTTTCACATTTTTGACTTTTTTGTCAATTTTTCAAAATATTCAGGTTTTAAAAAAGTCACTCGTAGACCTGTGAGACCTAGGTCACGGACTCTGTCATGGATACAATGTGAGTTTGGGCATCTCGAAAAGTGACAGTTCAATTCTTCCTCTTTCTTTTATGTATTTCGCCTTTTATGGTCGATGCCAATGAGTTTCTATAGTTATTGGGAAGATAAAAATCCCAGTATCCTATGCAAGCATTTTGGTCGATGCAGAAGAAAAATCAAAAATTTCAAACGATAACTTTTTAGCTATTAGAGAGTATGCGGTTGAAGCTTTTTGGGATTTGCTTCGCCTCCCGACTTTCACTTACACATAGGGAAGCAAAAACTTTTGCCTCGACAGGTTGTGTATGCGATAGGAGACTTTTATATTTGCTTCGCTTAAAATCAGCTGAGCCAAAGTTAAACATTCCAAAATTAAGTTATCTCTAAACAAAATAAGCCTAGTTGATGTTTATTTATGCAAAATATTTCAAAATGAACATACGTACTTGAACTTATTTGAATTATATAAAAGAAGAGACGAATTTCAACTGCTATATAGAAACCGTAATTTTGCACTTGTACTTTGCACTTGTATTAAAAAGCACCCTTCCTAGTATTTTGTGGTATTCACGTTTTAAATAGTGAAACAGGAAACTAAATTACAACAAAGTAAATGGTAACACTAATAACAATAAATATTTAATTTTACGGCAAAACCTACTACTCTGGTCATTCATGGTTTGCAGAACCATGTGTTTTTGTTCTAATCAATGCAGAATTCGCGGTAAGCTAAATGCTGATACACTGCGAGGCGAAGCAAAATCTTTGCTTCATATTGGCCATTTTGAGCCAGAAAACTCGCTTTTGCTTCGAAGTTCTGCTTCGTGTGACGTCAAAACTTTCTCCGTCGCAGGCTTCAGTCAGTTTGAGGCGAACCAAATCGAAAATTGCTGCAATCGCATACTCGCTATTATGTCAAAATATTTTATCCAAATAGTACATAAGCAGAAATGCTCCTTGGCTGGCCTGAATTTGCTTTGAAACCCGAAGTTTACAGTAACCAAATTAGTACATTAGTAGTACAGCCAACTCCACCCGTACCACTTAAGATGCCCGACAGGGTAGTGTAGGCTTAACACACTATTCAATCTTTCAAGTCTTTAACGCAGTAACTAAGGCAAACTGCTTAAAAATTGAGGGGGGTTAATTAAAATTTTAGCACGTCACTATGCGCATTAAATCATGTAGAATCTCTACATGATTAATGATGCTATATACTAATGTATACCATTAATTTGTGACTGCGTAAATGTTACTATTACAGTCCACTTCAAGGTTCCACAAACAAAAGTGAAGGAAATGGAATATTTTTCTTGCCTTCTATTGCCTGAAAATATTGTAAAATAAACAGTTTTAGTGGTTCCCTGCCTACCGGCGGCATCTTTTTTTCTTTATCAAAATTGTCATTGCCAAAGTTCTGAAAATCCGAGTCACATTCTCATCAGTTTTCGTTGTCCAGTCATTACTATTATACACAATGCGTACATAATAAACCATTGCAAAACGGATATAAGACAGTAGCGGAAGCAAAACAAATGTGTTTATTCAAAACATTTTGTATTTACCTGAATTTATTCAAAACATTTTGAATTTACTTGAATTTATTCAAAACATTTTGAATTTACTTGAATTTATTCAAAACATTTTGAATTTACTTGAATTTATTCAAAACATTTTGAATTTACTTGAATTTATTCAAAACATTTTGAATTTACTTGAATTTATTCAAAACATTTTGAATTTACTTGAATTTATTCAAAACATTTTGAATTTACTTGAATTTATTCAAAACATTTCGAATTTACTTGAATTTATTCAAAACATTTCGAATTTACTTGAATTTATTCAAAACATTTCGAATTTACTTGAATTTATTCAAAACATTTTGAATTTACTTGAATTTAATCAAAACATTTCGAATTTACTTGAATTTATTCAAAACATTTCGAATTTACTTGAATTTATTCAAAACATTTTGAATTTACTTGAATGTATTCAAAACAATTCGAATTTACTTGAATTTATTCAAAACATTTCGAATTTACTTGAATCTATTCAAACCAATTCGAATTTACTTGAATTTATTCAAAACTTCTTCAGTGCAGACTACGACGTATAGCGGCTGCCAGTCAGACTACATCATGTAGTGGTCACCAGTATAGCCTACGACACATACCACAACATACACACAACATCAGCAATATAACACATAACATGTGTTTGGACATAAATGAGGTTAAAGGTCAGAAGGGAGTAACCGATTTTCACCATTTTTGAAAGATGACCTACACTTTGTCCCTAGAAGGTCCACTGAAAGTTTCATCAAAATATTTCAAAGCGTTCCTGAGATATGGCATATACTCACTAACTACCTAACTAACAGACAGACAGACAGACAGTCAGACATCCCGAAAACATACAGTAGCTTTCCGCTACTGAATAAGCACAGTTTTGCCAATATATATAACGCTAACTTGCAGAATTTTGTCTTTCAGTCATTTCTCATTTCATGTCATTCTGTATTAAATGCAATGAAATTTTAATATTTCTGCAAGTTAGTGTTAAATACTGGCAAAATTATGCTTATTCAGTAGCGGAAAGCTACTGTATGTCTTCGGGATGTCTGTCTGTCTGTTAGTTAGTTAGTTAGTGAGTATATGCCACATCTCAAGAACGCTTTGAAATATTTTGATGAAACTTTCAGTGGGCCTTCTAGGGACAAAATGTAGGTCATCTTTCAAAAATGGTGTCAATCGGTCACACCGTTGTGACCTTTAACCTTGTTTATGTCCAAACATATGTCATGTGTTATGTTACTGATGTTGTGTGTATGTTGTGGTATGTGTCGTAGGCTGCACTAGTGACCACTACATGATGTAGTCTGACTGGCGGCCACTATATGTCGTAGTCTGCAGTGGTGACCACTACACGTCATTTTTGAATAAATTCAAATAAATTCGAAATGTTTTGAATAACTTCAAATAACTGCGAAATGTTTTGAATAAATGCAAATAAATTCAAAATGTTTTGAATAAACTCAGGTAAACTCGAAATGCTTTGAATGAATTCAAGTAAATTCGAAATGCTTTGAATAAATTCAAGTAAATTCGAAATGTTTTGAATAAATTCAAACAAATTCGAAATGTTTTGAATAAATTCAAAATGTTTTGAATAAATTCAAAATGTTTTGAATAAATTCAAAATGTTTTGAATAAATTCAAAATGTTTTGAATAAATTCAAAATGTTTTGAATAAATTCAAAATGTTTTGAATAAATTCAAAATGTTTTGAATAAATTCAAAATGTTTTGAATAAATTCAAAATGTTTTGAATAAATTCAAAATGTTTTGAATAAATTCGAAATGTTTTGAATAAATTCGAAATGTTTTGAATAAATTCGAAATGTTTTGAATAAATTCGAAATGTTTTGAATAAATTCGAAATGTTTTGAATAAATTCGAAATGTTTTGAATAAATTCGAAATGTTTTGAATAAATTCGAAATGTTTTGAATAAATTCGAAATGTTTTGAATAAATTCGAAATGTTTTGAATAAATTCGAAATGTTTTGAATAAATTCGAAATGTTTTGAATAAATTCGAAATGTTTTGAATAAATTCGAAATATTTGAATAAATTCGAAATGTTTTGAATAAATTCGAAATGTTTTGAATAAATTCGAAATGTTTTGAATAAATTCGAAATGTTTTGAATAAATTCGAAATGTTTTGAATAAATTCGAAATGTTTTGAATAAATTCGAAATGTTTTGAATAAATTCGAAATGTTTTGAATAAATTCGAAATGTTTTGAATAAATTCGAAATGTTTTGAATAAATTCGAAATGTTTTGAATAAATTCGATAGGTTTGAATAAATTCGAAATGTTTTGAATAAATTCGATATGTTTGAATAAATTCGAAATGTTTTCAATAAATTCAAGTAAATTCGAATTGCTTTGAATAAATTCAAGTAAATTCGAAATGTTTTGAATAAATTCAAACAAATTCGAAATGTTTTGAATAAATTCGAAATGTTTTGAATAAATTCGAAATGTTTTGAATAAATTCGAAATGTTTTGAATAAATTCGAAATGTTTTGAATAATTTCGAAATGTTTTCAATAAATTCAAGCAAATTCGAATTGCTTTGAATAAATTCAAGTAAATTCGAAATGTTTTCAATAAATTCAAGCAAATTCGAATTGCTTTGAATAAATTCAAGTAAATTCGAAATGTTTTCAATAAATTCAAGCAAATTCGAATTGCTTTGAATAAATTCAAGTAAATTCGAAATGTTTTGAATAAATTCAAACAAATTCGAAATGTTTTGAATAAATTCGAAATGTTTTCAATAAATTCAAGCAAATTCGAATTGCTTTGAATAAATTCAAGTAAATTCGAATTGCTTTGAATAAATTCAAGTAAATTCGAATTGTTTTGAATAAATTCAAGTAAATTCGAAATGCTTTGAATAAATTCAAGTAAATTCGAAATGTTTTGAAAAAATTCAAACAAATTCGAAATGTTTTGAATAAATTCGAAATGTTTTGAATAAATTCGAAATGTTTTGAATAAATTCGAAATGTTTTGAATAAATTCGAAATGTTTTGAATAAATTCGAAATGTTTTGAATAAATTCGAAATGTTTTGAATAAATTCGAAATGTTTTGAATAAATTCGAAATGTTTTGAATAAATTCGAAATGTTTTGAATAAATTCGAAATGTTTTGAATAAATTCGAAATGTTTTGAATAAATTCGAAATGTTTTGAATAAATTCGAAATGTTTTGAATAAATTCGAAATGTTTTGAATAAATTCGAAATGTTTTGAATAAATTCGAAATGTTTTGAATAAATTCGAAATGTTTTGAATAAATTCGAAATGTTTTGAATAAATTCGAAATGTTTTGAATAAATTCGAAATGTTTTGAATAAATTCGAAATGTTTTGAATAAATTCGAAATGTTTTGAATAAATTCGAAATGTTTTGAATAAATTCGATATGTTTGAATAAATTCGAAATGTTTTGAATAAATTCGATGTGTTTGAATAAATTCGAAATGTTTTCAATAAATTCAAGTAAATTCGAATTGCTTTGAATAAATTCAAGTAAATTTAAAATGTTTTGAATAAATTCAAGTAAATTCAAAATGTTTTGAAGAAATTCAAGTTATTTCAAAATGTTTTCAATAAATTCAAGTAAATTCGAATTGCTTTGAATAAATTCAAGTAAATTTAATATGTTTTGAATAAATTCAAGTAAATTCAAAATGTTTTGAATAAATTCAAGTAAATTCAAAATGTTTTGAATAAATTCAAGTAAATTCAAAATGTTTTGAATAAATTCAAGTAAATTCAAAATGTTTTGAATAAATTCAAGTAAATTCAAAATGTTTTGAATAAATTCAAGTAAATTCAAAATGTTTTGAATGAATTCAAGTAAATTCAAAATGTTTTGAATGAATTCAAGTAAATTCAAAATGTTTTGAATAAATTCAAGTAAATTCAAAATGTTTTGAATGAATTCAAGTAAATTCAAAATGTTTTGAATAAATACATTTGTTTTGCTTCCGCTACTGTCTTATATCCGTTTTGCAATGGTTTATTATGTACGCATTGTGTATAATAGTAATGACTGGACAACGAAAACGATAAAGATGTGACTCGGATTTTCAGAACTTTGGCAACGACAATTTTGATAATGAAAAAAAGATGGCCGCCGGTAGGCAAGGAACCACTAAAACTGTTTATTTTACAAATATTTTCAGCCAATGGACGGCAAGAAAAATATTCCATTTCCTTCACTTTTGTTCGCGGGACGATGACATTGACTGTATTAGAAATAAGTATTTACAAATCGATGAATTTAGAGAAGCAAATATGGATGTCGTATCCTTGTCCGAAATTGAAAATTTGCCAAATTTTCGAATTTGGCCAAAACAAAAAAACACCCCTAGACATTGTTTAGAGGTGTTGAAAACCGCAAATATTATGTTTCCATGACAACTTGTCGCTGAGATATTTTGGGCCGACTTTTAGGGTTTTGTACCCAAACTTTGCCAAATTTTCGAATTTGGCCAAAACAAATAATCTAAGTTTAGATATTTGTTAGAGGTGTTGAAAACACCAAATATTATGTTTCCATGACTACTGGTCGCTGAGATATTCATAAAAATATATTTGCAAAATTTGTACGGATGCTTAAGTTATTCTCAATTTAACTGACTACTAAACAACAAGGACTCTAGGCTACAGGGTACAGAACGCTGGAATAAAAATTTTATTTTGCCATTTTTTATGATGACATTGTCAAACAAACTGCCAATTGTCGGGTATCTATAATGAGGACAAAAAATATTTTGATAGCAACATTGATTGAAATTTGGTTACTACGTATACACTGTTTCAAAGATAGTTTGTCAATAGTTTGTACTAACCTACTTCTCTTTAGCATAAAATAGTCATCATTGAATTCTAGTGCTTCACATACAATAACGTGTGATAACGTGTATGGTTTGTCTGCTATGTAATTCTTCAGTATAGTTGTTAATTTGAGATTGAGATTGACACGCTCAACCGCACTGTTGTAACACGTTCTAATCCTAATAAACGCGTCAAGCGATTTGACAAAGTGGACGAAGAGTGGCAGTAACACAGACTTTATCAAAAACCGATTTTGATTTTTTATTCGAAGGTCAAAGGTTACAGAATGGTCATCTTTGAACTGAAGGATGCTATTTGAATGCTCGATGGATTGAAAAAAATTTCAGTGAATTATCTCAATGGGTTCGTGAGTTATGGGCACCACAAGCGTTTGCCCACAGACAGACGGACAGACGGACAGACAGACAAAACAAAGGCATAAAGTGTACTTCGTCCACTTAATAACTAACCTAATTTTAAGTGGAATTTTAACAATTGCATGGTTAGCCTCTAGCTAATCTTATACAATTTATGTACTTCAAATTCCATTCTATATAATATAATTCAATTAATAATGTGGCCTTCATCGGTATGTGCAAACATGATTTAATTTTTATCGTACTTATATAGTAAGCTTTTGGGAGTTTCATAGGACAAAGCACGGCAATATTTCCTGGAAATCCTAAAATGTTAATATTTTGTCGAACATTTTTAATGCGGACTATAAATTCATTTGTATCAAATTGACATCCCAACACAACTTTGACGAAAATAATTTGAAGAAGAAACATTCATTTATTTTTTGTAATGAACCACTGACACTCCAACGAGTGTTTGCCAAATTGACACAGAAATACACAAACATAATTTAAGACACATTATGAAGCAAAATGAAAATACCAATCATCATACAATGATTTGAATAATAAAATTCAAGATAACTTAAATAAATGATTATTAAGTATTGAACAAGAGTTTTTTATATTGACTTATCAAATATTTATTTATTTAAGTTAGAGAAACATCAACAATTCAACTA
The DNA here is from genome assembly GCA_020352615.2 of Yoshiicerus persimilis. Lineage (NCBI taxonomy): Eukaryota > Metazoa > Arthropoda > Collembola > Entomobryomorpha > Tomoceridae > Yoshiicerus > Yoshiicerus persimilis. The sequence continues at coordinate 44,567,007 of CM036940.2, forward strand.
GATTGTTTAAGGTCACGCAATTGTATTCCTTTCGCTACAATGTTTTTTGACAATTTCGAAATAAAATACAACTATTCAAGATCAAGGAACGTAGAATTTTGGTTACTTGGGTTACAGGGGCTCCACTTCGAAAAAACCAAAATTTATTTTTTAAAACATGGGAAGAGCCTACCTTACCCCCCAGTAACCCCAGTAACCAAAATTCTACGTTCCTTGATTCAAGATCCTTGTGAGCGAGATACCAGTTGAAATGTTTCATAATAGACTGTACGAAAATTGGTTTTCATGGTGTCAATTTCAATCTTCGAAGCTATATTTTTCAATCTCAGGGTATTTCAAACCACTGTCATTGAGAACTGTCACCACCCAAGCATCCTCGGGAAGTTTTCCAGACCTAAAGTTACACAAAGAGAAAATCTTAGTAAACACAATAGGCATAAAACCTAAGAAACTTAAACGTTTCTATATTTAAAGGTGAAAGGATTATAGGTCCTAATAAAATATTCCGGTCGAGGCTCCGATAGGAACTGGAAGCCAATTTAGTGGTCATGTCATAAAAGTAAAAAAAATAGCTTGCTTTAGAAGTTTAACAGCTGCAGCCACATTGGCACCGGAAGTGTAGCCCAAATAAAGACCTTCCTTCTTTCCAAGAAGTCTCTTGTACTCCACAGCTTCCTGGTCAGACACGGTCAAGGGTTCGTCCAAAGTGTCAAATTTAAAGAGCCGAGGAACAGCTCCGTAACCGGAACCCTGGAGGAGATGCAAAGGTTTCGTGACGGAGCATCCTCGAATGACTTCGGCCCCTTCAGGTTCAACTGCAAAGCATTTAATGTTTTCATTCTTGGATTTCAGAAACCTAGAAACCCCCATGAATGTTCCAGCAGTTCCTACAGTGGCCAAGAAAGCGTCGATTCTTCCTCCAGTCTGCCTCCAGATTTCGGGGCCCGTGGTCGTCTCATGCGCCTCACTGTTGTTGTCGTTATTGAATTGGTCGACGTAGTAAGCCCCGGTTTCCTTCACCATGTCTAATCCTCGGGTCTCAGCTGCAGTCACATCGGCCAATGTGACATTGCCAGGTGACCCTTCCACCTGGTCAACCAGCACCACTTTGGTTCCTAAAGCTCTCATCATGGTTGCCCTTTGAGGACTGTTTCCCTTTGACATTGAAACGGTTAGGGGATGGCCGAGAACAGCGCAAACCATCGCAAGACCGCATCCCTGGTTTCCACTTGTCACTTCTAAGACGTCTCCCTTCGGAGCTAGTTTCCCAGTTTTCACTGCCGTCTGAATCATGTGTAAGGAAGACCTGTCCTTAATAGACGCTCCAGGATTCATGAACTCACATTTGGCCAAGATTCTTCCAGGACCCGGCCAAATACGGTCTAAAGCGACGAGGGGTGTGTTGCCTACTAACTCCAAAGCACTGGCCTTAATATCCATTTTGCTGTATTACAAACAAAGTCGTTATTTATATATAATTATTTAAACTTGAGTTTTTTATTTCTACTTACTATTTGAAAATATTAATTAACCCCTAATAGTATTACTTTAATTTTGCAATTAAGGAAATACGGATATTCAGCATCAGCACAAGATAACCTATTCACATAATTTTATACACATACAGTCGCAGTCCCATACATGATCTTGCCTAGGTATATTACATATACTGGGGCACTGGGGTATTACCGCGTCTACATGTGTATGCATGCATACACATGTACCTACCAAAACCACTGGGTAACAATTTCAATCTTTGAATTATTTTCTTTGATAATAATAATTATTATTATTAATACTTGTGAAATATGATTTATTGCCAAATGATTGCTGCTATAAGTTTTGGTGTCTGGAGTTTTAAATAACTACACAATACTACTAAACTACAATAAATAGCTTAAATTAGCTATCATTATTAAAACGAAATTCTGAAATAGAAAATTTCTCCTTGTTTTAGGCAATTAACAAAAAACAATTTTGAACTGTAATTTTTTGATATTTTTTCATGAAAATCCGTTTTGTAATGCCGGCAAAATACTTACTTACAGTTACAATATCTCTGCGGGAATATGAAGGAAGAAGATTGGAGTGAGCAGAGGTCTTTGAAAGTCAAGACTTCAAGACTCAAATAGCAAAGCAAGATTCCAGATAAATACTATTTTTAAAGATGTTGTAGTTGTTGGTAATGCTTATGGCTATAGTGGCATTATATTGGTATTGGAAGTTTTCGTTGGCAGCTTTATACTTTCTGTGAACCTGATTTGCGAGACACGATTGCAACTGGCAACCCACAGGCCACAGGTTTGATTAAATCTGAGTAAATACAGGGAATCTCGGAAGTAACTGCGATGTTTCCATTTGGAAATCACCAAATATATCATATTTTCATGATCATGATAAAAGCCTGTCAGTGAGCAACCTAAAATTCAACTTTTTCTCGACTCTGTTCTCTATAATAGGAATTCAGTTTTAACTTTTATTTTTGGAAATCGAAATGAATCGTGTAGTATATCATGAATATAATTCAAGATGATTCAAATGTCCTTTTAAGAGGCAATGTAGAATGAAAACGTCCATGCAATACATCAAGAATTTCATATCTTTGAGAAATATTTTCGAAAAATGACCAACCCATATTACAACCGAAATGTAAATTAAAATGTAAATAAATTATTAATTATACTTATATGCTATGAAAATGCAATTTAATCCACCCAGAGAAAATCGGTTTTTAGAGGATTCCATTCATATATTTATGCAAAGGTTACGTTACGAATTTCACAGACGAATTCATTTATTCTGAAATCAGCATACCTAACCGAATTGGTTGTCAATCTTTTTAATTCTCAGTGCAGTAAAGTGCTGTACTCTCTGTCTCCTCTGTAGTAAATGCTCCCTGTATTTTAGCAAAAAATGACCTTCTCCAGTCATGACCAGTCCATTGGCTTGTATTATCTTTCCAGTCTGAAGTGAATACATATTACATATATACTCTGCGCTTTATTCATGAGCTCAATTATGCAATTACTTCCCCGGCAATTATACGTATGCCTAAATCACTCAACCCTGAGATATAATTTATTGATGAAAAGGGTTTTTTGTCTGCAATATGTTACACAGCAACAGAGACTACTTGTGTTGAATGTGTATATATATCTTCTGTAATTTATTGCTCTTTTGCCCTGAATTACACTTGCAAACAAATATGTCGTCTGCAGTCTACATTGATGAAGACATTGGGTCCTAGACTTTGTCCAGGACCTAAATTACCTATGCTCATTTAGCAATCAAAAGCGAGAAAAATAATTTTGTTTTATGATGAAAATTATTTTTATAAAAAAGTTATTTTTCGTAATGCAGTACTACAACACAACCTCGGATTCAAAAGTGCCCTTGTCTTTGATATACTAATATGGAAGTGCCTTTTGATCGATAGGGTTGATTTCTGTCATTTTGTCCTCTTTGCCAGATTGATTTTCCTCTTCATATCTAACATATCAAACGTAAGCTTTTTACGAATATGTATTTATTTGGCGTCTAATGTTTACCAAAGGTTGTTGGTTCAAAATACTTAACCCAATTTAAACAGTAACCATTATCAAACAGTCCATTGATTTTCGCATACGTTTGAGAAATGTGTGAGAAAAATTTCCTTTTTACCTTATAGCTAAAGATGCGTTACGGCCATTGTCATCGTCAACATTTTCAGAATTTTGGTATTCTTTATCCTTGGTAACACCGTTGCTTTTAGGAGGTAATCGGTCTTCACCAAATAAGCCTTCCCGGTTACATACATGGCACTGAGTACTTAGATCGTCATGGTGTCCAGTTGATTTTATGTGATCCCTTAAATTTCTTTTTAAGAGTGAGACCCCCGTGCACATGGAGACCTTTCTTGGTTTCCAATGTGCAGAGTTTCACTCTGTATGCATTCGGGCAGACGACCTTCGAAAGTGTTCCACGGATCAGGAAGTCTGAGTTTTCATTTTTGATCGGTACATATATGAACAATCTATTAGATATGAGTCTCATCTGCGTTGCTTTAACTTTTCAGCCGAATCGGTTGAGACGTTCTTGAGTTGTCGTCAAAAAACCGAAAATAAAAGTTGTTTATCTGCGTTTTACATTGGAGTACACGGGGCGATGGAAGCACAATAGCTCTGAGCAATTTTTACATTGCAAAGCACTCCCTTTCTGCATTATCCATAGTAACAACTCAGAAAATTGAATTTTTTGCACAGTTTATTCATTATATCATTTTGTGAACAAACCAAGGTGTTTACAAAGTTCATATTGCAACTTTTGATGACAATGGTGTACCCAAGGAGTATAAACTTGGGGTTTCCTTGGCTCCCGTTTGTTGCTGGTTAATCAATATTAAAGACAAAGAAAGTTTATACTCCTTGGGTGTACCAGTAATGTACATTATGCTAAATTGACTATTTTCCACTACAACACTGATGGCTAACAGTCTGCAGGGGTCCAAGGGGGCGGCAGCCCCCTTGAAAAAAAATTTTTTTCTGTTACTACCATTAATAAAATATTTTGAAGACCTCATTGCATGCTAATACTAATATTGTTAAATTGCTATCGTATGTTATTACATCAGTGAGCGTACGAAGGCTGGTGTAACCATAGAAATTCTCTCATGTATAAGGTTGTCTCAAAGGCAAATTTTTTGGTTGTGGAGCTGAAGTAAGAACCACAACGTATGGAATCCTTAGAGATAAAAAATCCCACAAAGTATGGAATCAGGGAGGTGATTTTCGAAAATTCGTAAGTTACGATAGTTGATTTCCGCAAAAATTACTGGCTAATTTTTATAGTAACTTAGTAACATTAAAAAAGTAACCAATGATTTTGCAGATCGTAGCTTACGAATTTTCGAAAATCACCTCCCAGTATAGCTATGGAAACCTGAAACACATAATTTGGAAAAACATAATTAGTTAAAATTTTTATTGTGAGACAACCTTATCGGGCATACGTCAACCTTTGGAGCGTACGTAAACTACCAAGTCACTTTTTTATTTTTCGCTCAATCCCCACCCCTTTTGAAGACATTAGAGACCATTGCCAATTGCTGTACACTCCTCCCTGCAGTGTCTTCGAGATATACAAGATTCTTTGCCTAATAAGAAAATTTTACTCTAATGCTTTGCCCAAGATATTTCGAGATTATTCGATTTGCATAGTTATGGCTACAGCGCAGTTAACATGTAATGTCATGCTCAGAATAACTTAACTGCAATGAGTTTCTATAGTTATTGGGATTTTATTTTATAATGAGAGGAAAATAGCGATTTTTACATGGGGCATTTCAAAATAGAGTTTGGGACGTGAACTTCAAATTACTGACTGTAGAGGTCAACGTTACCCCTAACAACCCCTTCTTCCCCTGGCCCTTACTGGGAATTCGCGTCCCAAACTCTATTTTGAGAAAAACTGTTGATTTGCCTCACTTGGGAAGATAAAAATCCCAGTATCCTATGCAAACATTTTGCTTAACTGCAAACACTGCTAGGGGGTTGTATCCTGGTTACTTGATGGAAATTTAAAGGGATAAAAGAAGACTTCGAATACTCAATAGGATGCACATGTATTAATCCCCATCAGTGGTTGCAGTTTAGTTGTTGTTCAGAGTATTGCATTAATTTATTACCGTTAACTGCCCTGTAACCATTACGATATAAATCGAAACGCCTTGCGTTTTCCAATGTAAATCTTTTGCTCTTAACTAAATTAAATCCAAAAATGATTAAACCTTCCTTCGGCTGATTTTTCTAAACTTTGAAAACTTAAAACGGAAAAATAAATAAAAACGGCAAAACCGTAAAAAAGAGTGAGACAAAAAGGCAAAAACTTGAAAATGCACTTGAAAGGAAATAACAAGGAATAAATAAAATTATGAAATATTTTAGAATATTTCTATATACAAACTTTAGAAGTATATTTCTCTTTGGGGCTCACTCGAAGCATTTACGTAAATGGTTTGCACTCCTTAGTTGTGTAATATACAACTAGGGAGTAATTATATATTGTATTATGTAATGAATTTTCAAAAAACGTTGAAAGAATCATCATATTAACATATTATAATTACGTGGTAATTAATAGCATGTGTTCTAAAAGTATTGGGTTTTATATAAAGAATTTTTCACTCGATAATATTGTTTAGAATAGTGTGGTACATTTTCAGTAATAATCTAAACAGTTGCTCGGTTTTGAAAACGTTGGCTAACTTTTGCGGTATGTTGAATGCTAAAAGGTCTTCAATCAAAGTTGCTGCGGTTTTACCAACCTTAAGCTCAATAAGGTTGCCCCTCCCTGGGGTAAGCAAAATGGAAATTCACTTATTTACCCTTACTGGTTTCAAATTTGGAAAATTTGACACCAGTATAACCAGCCAAAGTGGTGTCCCTATCTAATAATCCTCCAAATTTCTATTTTGTTTAACCCCCTGAAGGGCTAACCTGATAGGCTTAGGGTAGAAGCAACTTTTACCTGTAATACACCGTACCTCACCGTAGTCTATTTTGCAGACCCATTGTCGGTTGCAATTTCACCACCTCAATAACGGCACCTTGAAATTTACGTTAATTGCTTCGAGTGAGCCCCAAAGAGAAATATACTTCTAAAGTTTGTATATAGAAATATTCTAAAATATTTCATAATTTTATTTATTCCTTGTTATTTCCTTTCAAGTGCATTTTCAAGTTTTTGCCTTTTTGTCTCACTCTTTTTTTACGGTTTTGCCGTTTTTATTTATATATTTATATGATTTATCACAATGTGGGCATTTGAATTTCCTTTTAGTGGAATGTGAATCTTGGTGTCTTCTTAAGGAATCTTTGTTTTTGAAAGGAAAATTGCAAGTTGTACAAATAAAAGGTCTTCCTTCTCTATGAACACTAAAATGAATCTTTAGCTTCGAATTCGTAGAGAACATGGTTCCACAAAGTTTGCATTTAAGGTTGCTTGTTCTAGAAAGTTTATGAATTACAAGAAGTGTGATCAAATCAATATCTGACTCTATCTCGTCATCTACCGTCCCTAATCTTTAGTAGGCATTAACAAGGAAATTGAGTGTTTGAGATATTACATTAAAAGAATATGGGAATATTAATATAAGACTGCTGTTTTAAATAAGTCAGCCATAAACCCAAACGCTACAAATTAAATCCCACGAAAAGGCCATGTTAAATGTTAACCATTTAAGAAATGTAAAACATACTTATAACAACTGACACTAAAATCTTCAGTTTTTAATAGATACTTTGGGGTTGGCTTTTCCTTTTCGGTCTTTCCTCTTGTCCAAGAAGAAACCAATTTCTTAGCTTTTATAGCAGATTTTCTCCTAGGTAAAATATTTTCATGAATAGGATTGCCATCGCCATCAAAGTAAATTCCTGCTAAACAATAAAAACTTTTAGTACTTGCAAAACTAATAAAATCCGTTCCATTTACATCAACAGTGCTATTGTTGTCTTTCAATTGACATTTTGAAGATCTTCCTCAAAGCTTCCACAAATCCACAATACAAGGTCGTTAGTCCACAGTAGGTAATTGGGTATTTCAAACATTATGGATATTTTGCCCTGAATAATTTATTCCGGTTGTTTTTAGGCAAATTTCTTTTGCTATCCGGCGAGGGAGAGGTGAGAAGTGCAAATATACTTTCCCAAACCCTACAAATCAAGGAGGGTCGGCTATCAAGTAGCCTAAACAACTCATAGCACTCTTAATATTGCCCGCAAAATCTAATTAAATACAATACAGGTTACTTACGCTGAAGGTTGACTTGCACTTCCTTTAGCTCTAAGCTGTCATCAAAATCCAGTTTTTGATTTTGACTAGCGCGGTTCCTGTTTCCCTTTAATGTATGCCGTTTACGACGAAGGTCTGCAGTTGTATTTCTTACTTCTTTTGGCCGAATTTTTGTTAAATGTCCCCCCAAATCTTTAGCAGCATCAGTAGCAACCACATTTACGAAGTCATCCAAGCCCAATTCAGCATCTGATTCCCATTCCGATAAATACAACGGTTCCTGCTTTATTTCCCCTTCGGTACTCACTGTGCCTAGTATTTCACTAGTACCACCGTTGTTATCAGGCTCCAAATCATAATCCATTCCTATTTGCATTCTAAATCTTAAAAAGTTTTTAGTGAATGCATTGACGTATCTTTCGATTTTACTCTGAATTTTCTCCAATTTGTCATTCATTCGGGAAAGTTGCTGTGCACAAAGCAAACATTCCTTGCAGAAATGTAGTAGCATTGTAGCATTCCAATTTAAAAATCCTTCAGTCAGGTGCTCCGATTTTAAATGCTTACAGCAGCTCCTGTGAAAGTCGTTTTTCTGTATTTCCGAAAATACATTTTCTTGTGTTTCAGTACAACAAAGTTTATGACAAAAATAACACACTTTCTCTTCATTTTCCGAAGTCTTATTTACTTCCATATTTAACATTAATAATTCGTAAATATGTACTTTAACAATAGATGAACTCAGCCCTCTTTGAAAATCAATTCAATATAAATGTTCTGTAAAATTGTAATATATTACCGGTTTTTAACCGCTCACCCTCAGCCTCAGCCTGATTTCCTTATACCTTAAGTAATAGTATTATCATAGCTGATAGATAGTAGTAATAGTTACTCAACTCCTACTAAAACCAGCGTGCAGGATTTGGTACGAAATATGTTATTGTAGCTGTTCTGCCAACAGTGGCATTGCATTCGCTTGTGTTCTACTTTTAGGAACCTGGCATGCAGATCTTATTACTTGTTTTCATATTATACAGTTGTTTTTTATTTTGAATTCGAAATATATTGTGCCAGTGACAGGACAGGAAGATAAAAAATGAGTCCCTGTTTTGCACCTTGCTGTAAAAGTGGGTACAATGGCAAAAGTACCCATTCTTTTCGACCGGATAAAAGTGTATCACAAACTTGGGTAAACATTTTATCAAAAATCAGGGAGGACAAAAAGTTTGACCCATTAAATAATAATCACAGATTGTGCTATCTTCATTTTGAGCAACATCTTATTATTCAAGAAGATACGTTTGTCATTAATGGAAAACCAGTTGCTGTAAAAAGGGAGAAGTGGAAATTATCTCCCGGCTCGATACCCACTATCTTTCCCGAATTACCATCTTATAGACAAGGATGTTTACCAAGAAAACGAAGACGTTTAAATGTGGAAACCAATGAGGACAGATCTCTGTCACCTATGGAAACATTTCGAATATCTTGGAAACCCGTATCAGATTGGAAATTATCTAATACACCTATGGACTCTAACAGAGTATTGCAGTTTACCACTCCCAAAGAGAAGATTGTAGAAGTACGTAAATTTCTAATAACTACACTACCTATAATATATTTTATAAATTGCTACAGGTATTACAAAATTGAAATATTGTTGTACGCAGATATCAGAAGACTTAAAAATTAGTATATACTTGGAAGGAAAGAATGTAACTTCTTTGATGGTAGATTACTATCCTGATGTATGTAGCAGCATATCACTTTCCACAACAAGAATAACAGAAATATTGAACGAAGTCAGTAGAATTAACTTTTGCAAAGGAATAGCCGGATATCAAGATGTTTCGAAATTAAGAAAAGGATTTCAAAAAGAAGGTATTTGGTATTCTGAATCATGCAAAAAGATGGGACAGGAAGTTATTTGCACACCTTGCAAACTGCTAGTGCCAGCTCTAAATATGAAAAAAATGCGAATCAAAACAATTACCTCGCATAAGATAACAAGCAAGGAAGCACACATAAAATCCAAAAAGTTGAAAAGAAAGCTAAGCTATTCAATACATAGCAATCAGAGAAGGAAGTTAGAAATGAAAAAGTTGCGAATTTCTTTAAAACAAGTAAATCCGCTTTCTGTTGACGAATTCTTAAAACAAGATAAAATTTCAAGTCCATTTTAATCAGCTATAACTCATGCAGTTAAAATGATGAAGATAAAGAGCTCAAGAGGAATGAGGCAAGCTGACTTTGTTGTTTTTGTAAAACGTTACATTTATTCTAGTAATTTTGATTAGTGAAGAGTAGCAGTTCAGGATTAGAATATGACAACATATTTTAATTTAGGTACCAAACTGATTGGCTTTTGGAGTGCCTATTACTTAAAATCAAGTCACCGGCAGCTTATAAACACCTGCGAAGCTCAAAAATACTGCCACTGCCCCATCCAAATACATTAAATCGTTTGATTTCCGGCCAACAATGTGAATTCGGATTCAATCAAGTGTCCTTAGATAGCATCAAGTTGGATTTTCAGAATAAATTACAAGCGCACAGACAAGGAAGTCTAATTTTTGACGAAATACACCTAAGGGAAACGCTTGATTTTAATAAGGGAACAATGAAATTTGATGGCTACATCGATTATGGAAACTATACGGAGGAACTCATTACTAAAGAGGATAAAGAAAAGTTGGCGGATCATGCCCTTATAATAATGTATAGACCCTTCACAAGTAAATGGGTAAGCTATATACTATTAGTTAGTTTCTAGCTAGACATTTATTAACAATTACATAGGTCATTTTTTACGTATTTTTTATAAAATAGGTTCAACCCATTGCAGCTTTCGCTACCAAGGGTGCTGCGAAGGGAAATGCTCTGCAAAAAATTATTGTTGAAGCAGTTATAAGGTTGGAATCTGTAGGAGCGGAAGTAGTGAATGTAGTTGGAGATGGGGCCACACCAAATAAAAGCTTTTGGAAGAAAATGGGCATATGTGGAAAGAAAGAAAACATAGTCAAGGTAATTGCGATTGTATTTTAACAAATGTAAAGTTAAGCATACATATGTAAAGTATATATACTTCTACCATAGGTACATCATAATTCTTCCTATTAATCTATGTAGGTAGTTCACCCTTGTAATGAAAACAGAAGTTTGTTTTTCCTTTGTGACGTACCCCATTTGTTTAAATGTATCCGCAATAATGTTTGAAAATACTGCAAAGTACTTGTAAGTGTGCACAAGATTTACAATTTGTATTAAGAATTTCGCTCAGAGTACAGTTTTTATCACTATATTGCACAGTATAACGGAATGGAAGTAGTTTTCACATACTACGAAGAACTGTACAATGAAGATCAAAAACGGTTATGCGGTTTAAGGAAATGTCCTAAACTAACGAATTCACATCTGCACCCAAATAGTTTTGAAAAGATGAATGTTTCTTTAGCTACACAGGTTAGTTGTAGTAATTAGGCTACTTTTAATTCCAAGGCTAAAATTCAATCTAAGTTCTACTTTATTTTAGCTTTTTAGTCGAACTGTGGCGACTGGATTAGAATTTTACAGAAAACAGAACCTCGCCGCTTTCAAGAATTCAGAAAACACTGAATTATTTACCCGTTGTATGAACAATTTGTTCGATGCTTTAAACGGCCGATTTAGTAGTGAAGGTTTACGCATAAACTCCCAACAAATGACGGTAAATAATAAATGATATCTATGAAATACATTAAGGAACTTTTGGAATTCGACTAATGCCAATTTTGTAGTGTTTGAAAGGTTTCCTCAAAATATTGAATAGACCTGCCGTGAAAAATGCTGATGGAGAGATTGTGGAGCCAAACACATTTGCTAGCGTTGAAACTTTGTCTGCTTTGCGAATAACATTGAAATCTGTAATTGAAATAGCAGATTATCTAATAAATAAGCTACAGTTTCAATATGTTTTAACGAATAAGCTAAATCAGGATCCTTGTGAAGTAATTTCCACATTCAGAATTTTATCTTTTCTATTTTATAACAAACTTCAACTAATTGTCTTTCTTCTGTGCTTAGAAATTTTTTGGACTGGTCAGAGGAGCAGGAGGTCATGAAGACCATCCTACTGTTTGCAATTTCCTCCAACTGTATCGCATACTAAGTCTGTACACCCCAACAAAAACAATTCTACAGGGCAACATCACCGCTGGACCAAACGAAACTGTATTAGTCGCCTTTCAAGATTCCTTAAGAAAGAATGCAAGGCTAAATAAGAAAAGGAAGTTGGAATGGAAGGACTCTGTGCATAATATTCTTCAATCCAAAATTCAAGAATCAGGCAGCGTTTCTAGTGAAGGATCTCCTTGTTTGGATGCCAATATAGTTTATTACTTGTGTGGCTACTTAATTTTCAAAGCGCAAAAAATTATCTCTTGTCGGGCTTGCTTGCACTCTCTTCAAGCTGCCACTTTAGAAAGTCTTCCTCAAGTAGCTGATTTATCACGCATTATGGATTTTGGAAGGCACTTGAAATACCCTTCTGAGCCGTTTTTCAAGCTAATTTGCTATAACATTGAACCTGCGTTAGTTACTATGATAAGTAACAAGGACATTTACGGTGACATTGTAATTAAAATTTTATCAAGCTTGAATTCATTTACATTGAATGACATTGGTTGCTTTGCAGAAAATCATAAGGTTGATTTGATTTGCAAAATAATTCCATTTTACATTGTTACTCGGCTTTATTTTTACGTGCGTTCTGTGAGAAACGATTTAGGGCATGGAAAAGCCACTAAAAATAAGAGAAAAATGTCTAAGTTGCAATCAAAATAGGTTTATTTATTGAAAATAAAGTGAAATGATTAAACAGTAGCATAAAATAACGCAAAACCATGTAAAACTGTACTCTCATTGCATGAAAACTCACTTTGCCCCGAGCATTAGCGACAATGCTGCCACTGTTGACAAAAGCTGTACTATAGTTTTCAGAGCAGTTGACACATCCTCCCATAGAAACCAGGGTCCAAAAAAATAACCGCAGAACCGAAGGCCGCCAAAAACTGATCAGATTACTATCTTTCCATATACTTACAATGGCCTTGATCTTCATTTTCGGGTTATTTTTGCCAGTGTCAGTTGTATTATAAGCGCAGAAAATTGCAATGGGTAATTCCAATTCCGAGTATGCATGGTGTGTTGTCGACTGTCGACAAAATTTGGTTATATCGACGATGTTTGTGTATTATTATGCTACATAGAGAAATAAAATAAGTTTCAATTCGTGAATCAATTTCGAAATTTATTTTTAAATGTCGGCATTTGATTTGCGTATTTATATTATCGAACTAGGCTGTTTTCTACATGTGTGTGTAAATATAAAATATAAAATATAAAAAAATATAAAATATAAAATATAAAAAAATATAAAATACAAAATATATGAGAAATATGAGTTTTCGAAAGGAAAGGAAATCGCGAAATCGTCAGAGGATGAGAATACACAACATGAAAATTCAAGACTTGAAACCTTTTATTTCTCTATATAGCACAATAATAGACAAACATCATGTCGACATAACCAAATTTTGTTGACAGCTTCGAAAACTCATATTTCTCATATATTTTGCTTATGATTTTTCATAATAATAATGAGTAGAAAATAACATTTTGGAAATTGTATAGTATAAAATACACACACATGTAGAAAACAGCCTAGTTCGATAATATAAATACGCAAATCAAATGCCGACATTTAAAAATAAATTTCGAAATTGATTCACGAATTGAAACTTATTTTATTTCTCTATGTAGCATAATAATACACAAACATCGTCGATATAACCAAATTTTGTCGACAGTCGACAACACACCATGCATACTCGGAATTGAAATTACCCATTGCAATTTTCTGCGCTTATAATACAACTGACACTGGCAAAAATAACCCGAAAATGAAGATCAAGGCCATTGTAAGTATATGGAAAGATAGTAATCTGATCAGTTTTTGGCGGCCTTCGGTTCTGCAGTTATTTTTTTGGACCCTGGTTTCTATGGGAGGATGTGTCAACTGCTCTGAAAACTATAGTACAACAACATATTTCATACCAAATATCGAGCGGGAGTTGAGTAACTATTACTACTATCTATCAGCTATGGTATTATCTATATATGTGCCAATGTGCCTTATACAAATCATATTAAAATTTCCCTGGCTCTGGTGACTCAAAGAATAACAATCTTTATCTGTGTGAGGCACGAGGTATTACTATACCCCGTCTTCCGCTCTGTAAAGTTGGTTTACTGAGTTTTAAGAAACCATAATATCCATTTTTTCTAATACCCATCAATACAAACAAAGAAAACCTTCCACAAATATTCACCATTTTAACTGCCTATAATACCAAAGCTATTTAATTTTTAGTGTGAAGTCTCAGGACGTAGTGTACGCCCTGAGCCTACTTTTCCATTCGTAACCCAGTACTATTTATTTCTACCATTATTTCTGTACGTATATATTGTATTATCATCTACGTTCTACAAAAGCTCAGCAGTAATTTCATTAGTATTGACAATATAGTGAGGACCAGCTAAGTTGAGCCATAGCACTTACAGTGTACAAGGAAATATCATGGTATGTATGTATGTGTTGGTTTTGATTTCCCGGGTCAAGCGGGCGCGCGGGCAATTTCAATACACGTGTAATTCCTTACACACTGTATAAGTGCTTATCTTAGTTGGTCCTCACTGTATAAAGCACTCAAAGGTTATAATTATCTGCATCTCTTGATGAATGACATTTTACATACTAGCAGGATACATGACAAATCACATTTTTAAATCAATTTTTGAGAATTTTCATTAACTATATTGTTGTTATTTCCTTGCATAATTAGACAAGTGTTCATACAAAACAAGACAGTGGTCACTGTTTTATGCATATAAAGCACAATATATTAACATGACAAATATTTTGCCTATTTTTAGAAAGTTTCATCTTTTACACCTAATTTAGGTGGAAATCTTACGAAACAAGGACCAAGCTTCCTCTCTTCTTGAAAAGTTTCCTCCAGATCGCTTGATTTATTCAAGTCATACCAGACGGTTTGATCATTTTGAGAATACTTCTGAGACATTTCCTGAAACATATTAAAAATAGCGTATTCCAAAATTTCTTCCGTAGTTTGAGTAGGCAACACTCGAGATTCGTCAACGTCCTCATTCCCAGGATCAACATCTTCAGCATTTTTATATTCGTAAAAGAAAGGTGGTTGCCGTCTCGACACCCTCCTGGAGAAGCCTTCAAAAGTAGGGGCGTGAATAATTTCCCTACAATCCCAAAATACATGCTCTCTGTGCAAGTATATTGACAATGGGGCTTATGATTGTATGAAATTGGTACATACCACAGCATCTGAGAAATTATTTCCTGACTCATATGACGACTGAATGGAAGTGCAAAGAGAGAATTAGTTTTGGACATCAAAGGCTGACATATCGGGTCAGAAAACGGCAACTTCGATATTTCCCTGAGGACAAACATTATATTTCTAGTAAGCTCGTACCGTGATGTTACAACAGAATTCATAACGATCATAAAAGCATTAAGGAATAAAATGGCACAACAATGCAGGAGAGGAGAGAGTACTGTTCTTACTCAGGAGGAAGTTTGTCCAGCATACCAAAGGCCGTGCCAATATACACACTCACAGCCAAAACTCTGCTAAAATTTTCAGGTTTTTCTGGCTTTATTGGCATTCTATCCTGAAATACATTTATTAATTATCTTTAGCAAATACTACTTTCTGTGTGAGCCTTGTTTTTCTAATTTGTTTAAAAAGGGAACAAATAAATTGGAAATGTATGTAAAAATAAGGGTACCGGTGCAAACTTTTTATAGTCTGTAGCTGTGACTTTATTATAGAAATGCTTAGCTCTCCAGTTTCGCTGTGCCGCCATGTAAAGTTCGAAATCCTCTTCATACTGAGCATTTGAAGTTTCATCTTCGATCATACAGCGAATCATGCACGAAAACGTTGCCGACACTTTTCCAGCTTTCACTTGCATTATGCAAGCAACCTTTTCCTTCATTACAAAATATTATCGAATAGTTAATAAAAGTTAATAATAATTAAAATATGTTCTAAAATAAACAAGGGAGGAAAACTCGACATTTCTAGGATAATTTGAGAGCGTACATTGTGACAAATAGGCAAAAAATCCTAAGAGGATAAAAGTCAAAATGACGCAATAAATAATTATTCATGGCAGAAATAAAAATACATTAGGTTCCAAGAGTTTAGACTGAGGGTGAAAAGTAATACAGCCACCTCCTTCAATAATAAATTCAGGCCAACTGTATGACATTTTGTGCTTTGACGAAAGGTTTGTGACGAAGACGATGCTATAAATTGAAAGATGATAATAAATTTACACAAGTGAACTCATGATTTTTGGCAAACAAAAGAAATGTTTTATACCTAGTACACTTTTCGCCAGTGGGTATGAAATGCTGAATAGACACAACGGTGGGACAGATCGAAACCGGTACCAGTGGATTGATGATGGCGCTTTTCCGTGTACAACTAGATTCGCATACACAGCTTAGCCTTACTTGCATTGCAGAGTCCAGAGAAACATTGCCTACCAGACTAACCGTAGTTTCATCATGATTTTCTGAGTAAATTTTCAAAGGTACCTTAAGAATCGAGATAAAACAGCATTCAGGAAAAAAATTAATGTTTTTATTGATTTTCAGCTATACGTTTTAAACTGCATGTTGTTAATTAAACCGTATTTAAAAAGCAATTTACTGTGTATTTGTCGTATTCCAAAGGCGAAAACCGAATTTTAATTGGAAACCAAGACCTTGGTGGGACTTTGCCAATAGGATTAAGGCATTCCATCACAGAGTGGCCATAGTTATTTTCTTTCCACAATTCAAAAGTTTTCTGATCAATTTCATACGTGCAAGGTACATTTCCTCCGTTGTAGGCCCAAAACATTTGAATGGGGGGATCCATGTCTGACAAACTAACGGGATGCAATCGCATCGTCTCCTTATACATATACTGAATATACGCCTGGTTGGGTTCCAATGTTCTTCCAAACAATTCAACCCATACAAAAATAGCTGGGTACACTCTTAGCAGTATTGTCATTTTATGAGTCCCGGCTTCATTGTACGAGAACTTAAAAGTGACTTGCTGGTTCGATTTGTTTTTGATGCTTCCATGCGTAGGAACAATTGAAAACAACGATTTGGAAGGAAGCAGAATATTAGCTTCGGTTGAAAATCTGTTAGGCGTGGAATTATTTCTTGATCCTAACTTTGTACTTTTTACCGGCTGCTTGGCACTGGTCTTCCTTTCCTTCCAAAGGGCACTTAAGAATTCCGAAGAATCTCGAACATCTCCACCAAAAACAGTCGACCTTCTTTGCTTATTTGATTTCTGCATTTCCAAAGCACTGAAAAAAACTGGCTCTGGTGTATTCTCCATCACTATTTCCCAATGACTTGTTGCATTTCTATTCAAGCTATCGCTCACGCTACTCAACATTAATGTAAAAATAGCCGGCTCTGAATTCACAGGAGCTGGAGGAAACCGAAAGCTCACAGTTTCAATAGTGGGCATTGTGTTCTCCCGGGCTGTATTTCGTAGTGGAGCTAACAACTCATTCAGTCTGAAAAACATCGCAATTACTGCACAAATAATTAATCGTTTTTTAAATTTACATTTTGAATGTACTCACCTTGTGAGAGAAAACATACTCCAACAATGTTCTGTATCCCACAAAGGGTGTCTTGATATCATCATTATGTCTGTGACCTTATATAGAGTAACATTTCAATAAAAGTTACTAATAATAGTATTTCGTAGATAGGGTTGCATGGCTTAACTTAACGAAGGCGAAGGCACATAAAGAAAAATTAAAGTGGTGAAAATAATTTCCAAGTTTTAGTTCACTTTTTTAACCAAATATTTTGAACGTGAGACGTAAATTGCCCTCCATTAGTCAGCCTTTCCATTGCTTCACTACTATTGCTATTTAAAGTTAACAAAAGGCTGAAAAATACCTTAAATAACGCATGATCTCCCATAAATTTTATATCCACTAGTCTAACAGGATCAGTTTCAAATAAAACATCTCCATATTCATCTCTCTCTGTAAGGTCCAGTTGATACTCAATGAAGAATTTTTGGATGTCTACTCTCGTTGGACGAACAGTAGCAGTTATCTGGAAATGATTAAAAATATCATTACATCATTAGTTAGCTATTATATACGCAATTGCGATGTTTTTACTTAGAAATCTGATGAGCTGGTATTCGGGTATTGTATTCTGTATAGCATTTTGGACAGTGGATATTACAATAAAATTATTTCCATGAACATTATATAGTGATATTACCTGAATCGTTTCACCAGCGGCTAAGATTACTTTTGCAGGTGTAACTGTAACTAGACCCTTCGGGAAATTTTTCAACCACTGCTCATGCTGCACAATTAGCTTTGCACGAACTGTGAACTTTCCCATGTTTTTTACGTTAAATGTTTTTGTGTCTTTGTCAAAGATTTGAACCAAGTCAAAATCAAGCATATTTACCGAGGCCTGATTTCAGAGATAAAGTTCATTAAATAGGAAGGATTTCAAATATAAGTGAGTCATTGTCAATAGTATCTTAACATATTGGTTTATAAATATCATCAGGTTATATTTACATTTACACTATAGCTATGTATTATACTTAAATAATGTACCTGAATGGTACAGGGTTGAGAAACACCTGTTAAATGCATTTTCAGTTCATAGTCTGATCCCTTCGTCAAGGTAAGATCGTTTCCACTCTTCACAACACTGAAGCGGAATCTCCAGCAAACTTTGTACATCTTACATTCCACGGGAACGAATTTCCACTGGATCCGTACTCGCTTTGACGTGAAAAAGTTAAAATAAAAATGCTTACTGCTTACTAAGTTTTTTGGGGTGATTTTCAGTGTCTTATGTCTATCTGCCAATTTAACACACCTCATTTGGAGTCAAGTACCCTTTATTGGGAGTAGGTATAAATATTGACCAGTCTTCACGATCTAGGTATCTTGGTTCCAAGATGTACCTTGGGTGTTCAATATGGTCAATAAATCATAAAACTACCATCTTTTCTGAACGTAGTAATGTACTACCAAAATCTCACCTATAATGGAACCTGGAATAGTTGATGAATTCTA
This sequence comes from Yoshiicerus persimilis, assembly GCA_020352615.2. NCBI lineage: Eukaryota > Metazoa > Arthropoda > Collembola > Entomobryomorpha > Tomoceridae > Yoshiicerus > Yoshiicerus persimilis. The sequence goes on from CM036940.2 coordinate 44,585,991, forward strand.
TATATGTGTCTGTGCTGCACCCAGGAATGGTAATAGGGCAAACAATTCCCTTACTGTCTGTAATTGAATCGTAGCAGAGAAGAATGGTCAAATGGGGTATTTGAGCCATTCCACTTAATTCCATTTGAAAGTTATCCTGGAGATTCAGATTGACTAATGCCTTGGAAGTATATTTTGAAGTGTTCAACAACCTTGGGCTTAAATTTGTTACAAATATTTGACTTTTTCCTCCAGGAATGACTCCACTCCGAGGTTTCATTCTGTACCCAATTTTTCTGCATTTCAATATAGGACAGTTGCCATTTATTAGTACACTCCCATGTATTATTGCATTTCACTTTATTTATACAGTGCAGTGACTATTTTATTTACTTATCCAAATACTTGACATCAAAGAAAGCAGGGAGATCACTCTTATTCCTAATGATTGCTGTACCACAAACCCTTTTCTGGGGTAGAGTGGGCCCCATTGCAACGCGTGATGGAACCTCCACTTGTGACACATGAGGAAGGTTAGTCATACCAAATGTGTGGCCTAATTAGAAAAGGTAGTAGTATTATTACGTGCCACTTAACGCATTAATAGTCGGATATCTTCATACTTAACCTGTGATATTAATAGAGCGACAGAGTGGCAAGGCCAGTTCTACGATTGACTGAGGAAGTGGAATTGATTTCTTTAGTTTCCTTTTGGTTATTATGTCATAAATCAACGGCACATATTCCGGAGTATTGGCCTTCATGTCTTCCAAGTTCTCAACCTTTCGGTTTTTCCTGCGACTTTTCTTGGTAGATTTTTCGACTTCCATTGGCTGTTCGGATTCTTTTGAAGAAAGTTGAGGTGCCGTCGAAAGTCTTAGGATTGGCGACGACCCTTCTGATTCCCCATTTTCATGCTTACCACTTACCCTGCTACTGTCTTCGCATTCCTCCGAGTTTTCATTGGACTCACATGTCTCAGGGCTGGATGTTTTAATTTTTTCATTTAACCCGTATTTCTCTTTTGATTTCGAGCTTTTTCCTCCCGAAGATTCATGAGACGAATTCGTATTGACAGTTTTCAAAGTATCCCCGCCACCAGCACTGATTGCTGGACTACTAGCACTACTTTTTTCGGATTTAATGTTTTCAGGGCTTGGCTTCGAAGCGTGGGTCTGGCGCTTTGGCTTTAGCAGTATTAATTTCCCTTTGGAGTTATTACTGTGATGCTGCAGTCGGATTTCTAGGGGCACATAGTTTAACTTTTCTGATTTGCCATGGACATTTTCAATATCAGTGACTGCTTTCGCTTTGTTGGTACTAGTCGGTTGTGAACATTTGGATTTTTCCCTTTTCTTCTTTTTAACACTCTCTTTGGTTGGTGCTTGTTGATCTTGGCTGACATTTGGATTTTCTTCCGTTTTTCCCCTTTTGCGTTTAATTTTATCATTTCCGCATACCCAGGGGGGGCCCCATTCTGATGGCCAAGTGTAACCCACTGGATGTACATAACACTCCAGTTGGCCACTGAAAAAGCTGTCAGGGAACTTGGGCATGAATTGCACATCAAAATCAAATGATCCAGCAGTCTCGATCACCTTTTCCTGTGGTTCAACTGAGAATATTGAAGATGAATCGAAAATCCAATATATAATCGCATCGTAAGGCAGCGTGGAGGAAACTGTAAGTTTTTTGGAGGAAGTGCTCTTCTCCGAGTAAATATCATGAAAACCAAAGTTTATGTAATCTTGATTAAACTTTATTCCCCACAAGTGCTTTTTGAAGTATTCGTCATCACTTATTGATGGAAAGGGAATAAAACGTGTATCCTCAGCACTAATGCCGAAATAAATTTCTTTGTTTATAAACTCTGAAGTATTCGGCATGGCTATTCCAATCACATCAAGGAATTGGGAACTCTATTTACCAACAATGCAAATTACGCTATTACATTACTGATTTCATAAAAATGTCCGCAATGCGATTTATATTATTACTAATCCTGTCAATAAGGTTTTGGCAAGGAGGCATAGAAACCCTTCGATTTACAATAACTACCGAGCCGCTATTCGCCACTAACTATTCCGACTTATTGTCTTTTCATAATAAAAATTTTCAATAATTTTTTTCAATACAGTCCTCACCAAGTTTGTATGCACTTTGCCTGGCAGAACGTGCAATGGAAGCATTCTCTCATTGGGTGAAAATGAATAAAAATGACGTAATTTATTTAAATGCGGGGTCCTGATTGACTGAATAAAATTCGTGATCATGGAAACAAATTACCAAATCACTTAGCTCAAATTTAAATAAATTAGGTCATTTTATTCATTTTCACCCAATGAGAGAATGCTTCCATTGCACGTTCTGCCAGGCAAAGTGCATACAAACTTGGTGAGGACTGTAATTCCCAAGAAGAGGGGAATTAAAACTAAAATCACCTTGTGATAAATAAAAATTTTGAGATTTTTATTATGAAAAGACAATAAGTCGGAATAGTTTGTGGCGAATAGCGGCTCGGTAGTTATTATTAATCGATGTCTCCTTGCCAAAACCTTATTGACAGGGACAGTAGGTACTCTTTATTTTCTTAAAAAGTTTAAACTAATATTCTTGAGATGGTGGGTAAAAATAATTTACCTGATGGTGGATTGTGCAGTGTATTCTTTTGTAATAGCATTGTGGTTTTTCAGGTTTGAAAATAACTTCCAATTGCATCGTTTGCATTGAAGCAAGACTTCCACTTGTTGGACACACCTACAACTCAAATGATTGCTACCAGGGAAGGAAAAAGCCAGCTTTTTGGCTTTTTGGGCTTTTTGATGAAAAAGCCAGCTCGCAAAATAGGAAAAAGCTGGCTTTTGGCTTTTTGGCTTTTTGCTCTGACGTCAACAGGCAACTGCCAATAAGAAAAATACACTGAAATGTTATCCTGCCGATATTATTCAAGTGGAATTCACCACATAATCTACTATTACTTTACTTTAATTAAGGAAAACCTGCAATAGTATCAATAAACATAAAAATGTATAAATATCATAGTTTAGAAATGTACACCGGATGGCAGTTGGGGTATCAAAAAGCCAAAAAGCCCAAAAAGCTCAAAAAGCCCAAAAAGCTGGCTTTTTGGCTTTTTGCTGCAAAAAGCCGAGCTTTTTCCTTCCCTGATTGCTACCGGTTATTTATATTTCCCCTCTTTATACAATCCGTAATAGTATCTACCGACAAACCTTGAAAAGGCTTCTGTTGTTGTCCACATCGAATTGAAAATATGCCACGCAACATGAAAGGTTGTGCATTTCAATAGTATGCTTAACTTCAGTTTTGGTAACTACACCTCCAAAGTTAATTATGTTTTGGCTGAAACATAATGATGGACCTAGCAGAATGTTACAATGTGTTTTTCAAATTATTAGAAAAAGCTTTAGTAAGTAGTTATCTATAGAAAACTAGGGTGTACCCTCCGAAAACCCTCGGCATTGAAATCTCATAGGAACCTTGTCTGCCAATAATGCGAAGCTATCATTGTAAAGCATAGAAGGCAATTCAGGTTTGAAGAAAACACGGAATGTTGACTCTCTTTCCGTTTTCCCTCTGATATAAACTGCATTTTTGTTTTCATTAGTAAAACAGCTTCTAGTTGTATTCGAGTTGTTGAAAGCAACTAGAAAAACGTCATCGAATTTTTCTTCTGCCAAAGTGTCATATTCCAGTTGCAAGCGCCGAGGGATTTTCTGCATAGAAACAAAGTGTGTATGTGAATCGCATGGTGTTGACTACATTAATTACCCTTATACTATAATGATAATGATTATAGAAATGAACCTCAATCCTCGGGTGTGTCAGTGAAATGTCATAAAAGACTTTTTTATCCACGGGTACAACTCCAAAGTTGACGGGGATAGTCAGAACACTGTCAGGGGGCAGATTCTCACAACTGCGGAGGTATTCTTCTAGATCCAAATAAAGTTTTGTATCTTTATTACTGAAGGCGACAGCAGCTCTGCGTGTCAAGTTGTGACGGCAAAAGCTGTAAGCTCCAAGTTCTTGCTGTTGACAATGCTTCTTACATAGCATTAACTTCACACTCATTTTGTAATTCAAAACAGCTTTGAGATATTTATATTGAGCTTTTCCAAGCAGTCAATGTCAAAGCATACGCAGCAAATTATTTGTGAACTAATACGATTACTTTGTAAATAATATTTATGAAGAAATGCATTTCAAAAATTCTGTCCAAATAACTTCGAAAACAATATCCCACTCAAGGAGTCTAAACTGTTGGCATGGTGTCCTTCGCGCATATTCGCATTTATCATACTATGCGCGAAGAACACCAACAGTTTAGACTCCTTGGTCCCACTATGGTTGCTGGATAATTTTGATCGCTATGGTTTCCGAAATTTGGCTACTCATTTCCCTGTAAATTTTTACTTTTTTTCGTTTCGCAGAATCTCGAAAACGGTTAGATCTTCATAAAATTTGAAATTTTTGTAAAATAGAAGACATTTAGGGCTATAGCGTAATGCTAAGACTTTTCCATTTTCGTCTTTTCTGCTATAAAATATTTCTGATTGTATTTAGTATTTTAATTGTGCTCAAGAAAAATGATTTATAACTCAATATGTTAGTATGAAAATCGCTAATTCTTATCGTTATGTCATAGCCCTAAATGGCTTCTAATTTACAAAAATTTCAAATTTGATGAAGATCTACCCGTTTTCGAGATTCTGCGAAACGAAAAAAGTAAAAATTAACAGGGAAATGAGTAGCCAAACTTCGGAAACCATAGCGATCGAAATTATTCATAGCCCCTCTTAAGAGTCGTGTGTTTACGTTTTCACTCGGATTTTGATAAAAATTTGGAATTAATTAACTACAGTTCTCACCAGCATTCTGTAGAGTTTGCCTAGCAGAAGTTGTCATGGAAGCAGCAGGTGATAGGTCGAAAATGATTCATTTATTGGAAATTTGATTGGTCGATTTTTATTTTTGAACTAAGCTGTTTCCGACTGGGGTGTATTTTATATTTCCACAATGTTATTGTCTACTCATTGTCTTGGAACGCCATATATGTGCAAAATATATACTAAATATGCGTTTTCGAATAGAACAAAATCATAAGATAATACACATTGTCAAATTGAATCAAGAATTAAGTATTTTATTCCTCTTTAAGCCATTAACAGACACGTGTAGGTAGTTATATTCACCTCGACATATAACGAATGGGAAAGAGTAAATCTAAACCGAGCAAACTACACTTGGCAAACATCCAATATAGCATGCTTATCTATATTTTTAAACCAAATTAGTGACAGTGTAACTTAACAGCATCGGAATACTTTACTATAAATTGTAATTAAATTCACCTGGACAAATGAATGAGAAAAGAGTTTCTTAAGTGGTTCACAAATTTGCTTATAATCTTAGAATCCCAAAGCACCCAGCGAATTAACATAATGTTTAATGTTGATACAAATGGGAAGATTTAAAAAAATATTTATTAAATGAATTTAAGTAATTGCTAATATTTAGTACGGCTATCTGATATTTAATATTTAATGAAGAAATTGTTTAGGCAAAGCTGTTCACCTATTTAGTAATTATTTGTCTATCATTCTAGTAAAGAAATCCGATGCTGTTAAGTTACACTGTCACTAATTCGGTTTATGAATATAGATAAGCATGTTATATTGGATGTGTGCCAAGTTTAGTTTGCTCGGTTTAGATTTACTCTTTCCCATTCGTTATATGTCGAGGTGAATTTAATTACACTTTTGTCAGTTAATGGCTTAAAGAGGAATAAAATACTTAATTCTTGATTCAATTTGACAATGTGTATTATCTTATGATTTTGTTCTATTCGAAAACGCATATTTAGTAATTTAGTATATATTTTGCACATATATATGGCTTTCCAAGACAATGAGTAGACAATAACATTGTGGAAATATAAAATACACCCCAGTCGGAAACAGCTTAGTTCAAAAATAAAAATCGACCAATCAAATCTCCAATAAATGAATCATTTTCGACCTATCACCTGCTGCTTCCATGACAACTTCTGCTAGGCAAACTCTACAGAATGCTGGTGAGAACTGTACCATGGATTTCATAAAAATGATTAAAAAACTACCACAAAACACTATCCTTGAGCGCTCTTCTTGCAATAACGTGCTAATTTAGCAGCACTCTCCAATGGTTACCAAACATCATATGAATTAGCAAAAGGCCAAATTTCCTAAGCCCATGCCCCAACACATTGAACAATTCAAATTATCAAGACATGATTCGCAAAAAAACGGAAACTCAATAGCGATTACACCTACAAAAATGAGAAAAATTCAAGAAGGACCGTAAATATATGGGCTACAAACACCCAACGGCTTTTTGCGAACCTCTGAAGTGAAATAAAAAATAATTTGTGAACGTTTTTCAATGAGTTTACACAAATTATTTTTTCTTCAAACATTGTCACGGAAACATGATAGTTAGTGTTTTCAACACTACTAAGCAATACCGCCATCACTTTTTTCACTTTCACGAATTTCGAAAAACTGATGAAATTTGGGTACAAATTGAGGAAATTTGTCCCGGGATATCTCGTTAAAGCGTTGTCATTTTTCCTGACATAAACCGTTGCAAAAGAGATAAATAAAGTTCTAGACTTCTAGTGGACTGAACCACTTTCCAATAGTATGATTGCTAGGTAAAATTCAACTTGTCAGCCATCTTCAATTCTGCGCCTGGAGTATGTGTGGCTATGGCTCTAAAGTTTAAATTTTTCTCATACAATGAAGATCATTGATCAAAAAATAGTTTTCCTCTGGGGGTGATTTTATGTTACTATTTATTTGTCAAGTTTCTGAAATTCTTTGAACATCGTCCTGAATTCGAAATAATAGGAGTACAATAAAATTGAAGTATAATAATATTAATAATAATAGTACACAAGAATAGGCAAATTACTATGCTTTTACTTATGACTTGTCACTAGCAACGGATTATGAAAGGGGGTCAAAATTATATACAGTGCCAAAAGTCGAAATCAGGAAACCCGCAAATAACCTTTAACTTTAAGTTAATCACCATCACCATGCTATTATTTTAAGTCCCCATGACTAAATATAGTGCTAAATTTTATAAACTATTACAGACTAGTTTACTACTTTTAAGGTTCATTCAGAGCCTTTAGTCAACAGATGTCGATATGAAATTCGCCGAAAAAGAAATAATATTTCGTGAGAGCACAAAACGATGGGACTTATTTCAGTACTTGACACTTGAGAGGAAGCGTAGATGTAAGACAAACAATACGTAAGGGATACTTAACTTATTATGTATGTTTGTTAGCGGTAAATCGAGAAATCAGGCAATTTCAAAAATTCCTAGGCAAATTGAGAAATTTGTACTGCGTTTTGGTTTCTGTGGTCAATTTTGAAGAAGACAAGTTAGCAGGCCATTTTAGACCAACTGGCATATTCAAAATTCACGACTGAATCAGAAAAACCTCACTTGAATTATGTGGACCATTTCATTTGTAAATTATGACAATTATTAACTTTGAAGGGTTATGTCGCATATTAAATGATGTAACTTAGAAATGAAATGGTCCACATAATTCAAGTGAGGTTTTTCTGATTCAGTCGTGAATTTTGAATATGCCAGTTGGTCTAAAATGGCCTGCTAACTTGTCTTCTTCAAAATTGACCACAGAAACCAAAACGCAGTACAAATTTCTCAATTTGCCTAGGAATTTTTGAAATTGCCTGATTTCTCGATTTACCGCTAACAAACATACATAATAAGTTAAGTATCCCTTACGTATTGTTTGTCTTACATCTACGCTTCCTCTCAAGTACTGAAATAAGTCCCATCGTTTTGTGCTCTCACGAAATATTATTTCTTTTTCGGCGAATTTCATATCGACATCTGTTGACTAAAGGCTCTGAATGAACCTTAAAAGTAGTAAACTAGTCTGTAATAGTTTATAAAATTTAGCACTATAATTAGTCATGGGGACTTAAAATAATAGCATGGTGATGGTGATTAACTTAAAGTTAAAGGTTATTTGCGGGTTTCCTGATTTCGACTTTTGGCACTGTATATAATTTTGACCCCCTTTCATAATCCGTTGCTAGTGACAAGTCATAAGTAAGTAAAAGCATAGTAATAGTATTGCCTGTGCCGACTCAGTTTGACCCAGGGACCTTAGCAACGAGCAACTTCTACCAAGCTATACCAAGCCGAAGCCCGAATCCAGTTAATCCGTGTAATTCACATACTTTGGTCATTTACTATTACTAAAATCGGTTGATGATTAAAATAATTGTAATGACTGATGAATGGTACTCATGACTACGGATTAACTTGATTTGGGCTTCGGCTTGGAAGAAGTTGCTCGTTTCTAGGCCCCTGGGTCAAACTGAGTTGGCACAGGCAATACTCCTCTTGTTTCGAATTCAGGATGATGTTCGACGAATTTCAGAAACTTGACAAATGGTAACATAAAATCATCCCCATAGCAAAACTATTTTTCAATGTGAATGAGCCTATAGGATATCTCCAAAATGACGAAAATCAAACCAATCAGAAAATGCTTCCATTGCACCTTTCGCCACTTGTTTTGTCTGGAATGATAACGGTGACTGTAATGATAATGATATGATAAAGAGATAAACAGTGCCAAAATAATGATTAGATTTCCAAAAATATTTTATGCTTTTTATATATATAATCTAACAACACTGTGATGAAATAAACATACAATGTTAAAGTTTGAGTGAGATTTCCATTTTAAGATATTGCAATAAGAATGGCATTGACAACGGCACCAGCATCTACCGTCTCTGCAGCATCTGTACCCTGTGGGAGCTCCAATAAAGCATCTGCAGCATTGCAACTCATGAGGCGACTACTAATTTGATTGCCTGCACCAAATATTTAACAAATAATATTGAAATGTGAATCACAAATAAAATTTTGATCTAACGTTTAAATCAAGTCCACAAAAACCTGTGCTTCGAGCATGTGGTATTCCGTCTTCAGTCGACCAAATCAAAGTAGTGCGATGGTACTCAGGCCTTGTCTTATCCAACTTAAGAGGTTTCTCTACCTGGTTAAATTCAAAAGGCAAGTTTAACATTGATAATTCTAAGTGCGAAATTCACATCATTTTTGCTTGAATTAATAAGGTATACCTTGGCTTTAATTATTGTGTAAAACGGATTGGTCAAGCCACTGAGTTGTCTGCAGGCAGGAATCACAAATAAGTGGGCTGTTACTGTGGCCGAAACAGGATTTCCAGGCAAGCCAAAAATGAATTTCTTTTGTCCTTCAAACTGGCATGTTGCAAAAGTAGTAGGTTTTCTGAAAATACACTTTAATGTTCCAATATCGTTTGTGTGGATAAGAGTTGTTACAAGAAATCAAGATTCTCACCCAGGTTTCATCAAAACACTTCCGAAGTGTATGGTGGCACCTAGATCCGTTGTCAAAACTCGCTTCAAATAATCTCGTTCGCCCATGGAGACGCCTCCAGTACTGACAAGAATGTCGGCTGCAGAGAGCCCTAGGCAAATTTTCTCCAGCACCTCTTGTGGCCTGCAAATATAACAGAGATTTGGTTTACATCTGCCATTTTAGTTGACAAGAGTTATTACGGTTGGGGATTTAAATGACCTACGTGTCTTTAGCAACTCCAACATCCACAGTAAAAAAGCCTTCTTTCACAAACAGTGCTTCCAGTGTCGTTTTATTGCTGTCTCTAACTTTCCCTTTTTCAAGCTGATCATTTGGGTTTTGTAGTTCATTTCCGGTTGACAAAATAGCAACTGTTGGTTTTCTAAAATGCATAAGATATACAGAGTCAAAGGAATGAAATATAAGTATAATCAATTTCGCTTACCTATAAACCAAAAATTCATGAACACCTACAGCAGCAAGAATACCTAATTCAGCCGGACCTAATTTTGTACTTTTAGCTAAAACTTTTTCGCCTTCTTGAATATCACTTCCTATGGGCCTAAAAAGATTTACAGTAAATTAATAAGTAATATATGTACAAAGAAAGTAACCTACAAAATGGTATATAAAATGGTGAATACCGAATGTCTTGTCCTACTCGAACATTTTTCATAATGCGTATGACCTTCTCTTCATTTCCGTCGCTGGTTTTTTCTACGAGCTCAGTATCCTCAACTTGGACAACAGCATCGGCTCCAGGAGGAACGGGAGCTCCCGTACTAACTCTAACGCAAAAACCTTCCCTTACAAAACATTTTTCAGGGCTCTCCCCTGCAGTTGAGTCTCCTAATACATTGAGAAGACTCATTTCAGATGTCACCTTTACAGCGTAACCGTCTTTGACAGAAGCCGGAAATGGAGGAAGAGGGTCCTTTGCAAAGATATCTTCAGCCAAAACATAACCGAATCCTCTCCTTGAATACAAATGAACTACGTTGAATTTTCCTTAAATACATATAAATGCATCTCTGATGTTCAGGATTTACTTTACACATACTTTAAATTTGACTGAACAGTATTAATGGTGTCACACTGCTTTCGCATCACATCTTGAGCAACATTAACTGGAATTGTTGGGTAAATAGATTTTCTTGCTCTGTCAGCAATGTTGACTGTATTCACTTTAGTTTTCACTGCAGAATTCATTTTTTGATGTTGCTTCTCAACACTTGCGAGTTGATTCCGAAGCAAATTGACTGCATGAGGTAATTGCTTTTCTATAAATTTGTAGTTCTCCAAACTTCCCTTGGCACTTCCTGGAAGATTTACGATAACACTATTTTTCCTTACACCGCACACTGGTCTGCAATGGAAATAAAGTCTGAGTTTGATTCAAAAATTAATTTAAAAAATATTGAATGTACGTAATACCTTGAGAGCATTGCCATTGGAGTCACCGCAAGCGAGCCTTGCATCATTGCAATTACCAAGCCGGGGGCTTCTTTATAAATCACTTCTTTTGTTGCTTCCGGTGTAACATCCCGAGAGGAAAATCCTGTTCCCCCTGTTGTAAGGATAATATCCACGTTTTTGTTGTCACACCAGTCTTCCAAAACAGACTAATTTGAGAATCGGGAATATGAAGATGAGTGTGAGCAATCTTACATGCATGGAATATAAATACGTAAATAGTACCTTTATTTCTGTTATTTCATCTGGAACACATTTCCTTAAAATAGGAGTTCCATCTCGTTTGTCAGAAATGTATTTACCCAATTCGTACCCACTTTTATCCTCGGCTTCACCTCGGGAGCAACGATCGCTGACTATTGCCAAGAAATAGTTATCGTATAGCACTAAAATAGCAACTGACATGGCTGGAACCATTATTATATACATAGACATCAACAGAGAACCGAAGAACTGATGGCATGAAAAATTATGCAGGAAAAATATTTTGCGAGTTACTGGATTCCTTGGATTAACATTACTATGCAATACTATGCATTATCTTATTATCAAAGGATACAAAACTCTTTATCGACTAACCCAAGATGAGTCCACACTACAGGTGTTGAAAATGCAGTTTTTTACGTGTGTTACTGTACTAATAATTTTCAAGCGCCCCTAGCTACAGGGGTCTAAATTATCTATGCACCCGAAATTCGATATCAGGAAACCCGCTAAAAATAACTAATTTTTGAGTTACTTATTGGGGTGGTCAATAAGGATGACCACTGGGGCCTAGCAACGAGCAACTTCTTCCAAGCCGAAGCCCGAATCAAATTAATCCGCGTAATGCTCATATTTTGGCCATTTACCATTAAGAAAATCTGTTTTCGCTATAATTATTGCGCAATTTCACTTAATATTCTCAGTCAGTCCAAGCAAATGATAAGATAGAATAATTTACGATTTTTCACAATTAAATTTCACATGAAAATCACAGGAATAATATAAATATTTTTCATTGTCATTGATTTATTCTTTTGTGCACGAAAATGACAGCAAGTCCCGAAGTCCCCCATTGCCTTGTTGGCTGAAAATATTTGTAAAATAGTCAATTTTATTGGTTCCTTGCCTCTGGGCGGCCATTTTATCTTTATTAAATTGTCGTCACCCTACAGTCCAATTCTCCTAGATACGAACAAAAGTGACGGGAACCGGAAAGTTTTCTTGTCGCTCATTGGGTGAACATATTTGTAAAATATACAATTGCATTGGCTCCTTGAGAATCGGCGGTCATTTTCTTCCTTTCCCTTCACGGACCCGGAACCGATTTTCAGAATTTGGGCAACGAGAATTCTCACAATATAAGCAAATTTCTATAATAATTCTGAAAATCGGAGTCACATTCTCATAATTTTTCGTTGCCCAGTTATTACTACTGCAGAGCGCTTCACAACAAACTAATTATTTTTCAAAAGAAAAATAGTTATAATATCGGTATGACAAAGCTTTCAACAAAGAGTAAAACATGTTTATATATACGCAGTATGTATACATAGAGAGAGATTCAACAGTACAACCTTCCATGGGACTTGCAAGGAAATCGTGTAATACCTATCTTAGTTGATTAGACGTTACGAGCGTCGAGTCAGGAAGCGGCAATTTAAATATCAATGTTATAATATACACACGAGTTGTCCCATGGAACGTTTGCAGTGAATCGCTCTGCAATAGTAATGACTGGGCATTGAAAAATTATGAGAATGTGACTCCGATTTTCAGAATTAGGGTGGCGACAATTTATAAGATAAAGATAAAATGGCCGCCCAGAGGCAAGGAACCAATAAAATTGACTATTTTACAAATATTTTCAGCCAACAAGGCAATGGGGGACTTCGGGACTTGCTGTCATTTTCGTGCACAAAAGAATAAATCAATGACAATGAAAAATATTTATATTATTCCTGTGATTTTCATGTGAAATTTAATTGTGAAAAATCGTAAATTATTCTATCTTATCATTTGCTTGGACTGACTGAGAATATTAAGTGAAATTGCGCAATAATTATAGCGAAAACAGATTTTCTTAATGGTAAATGGCCAAAATATGAGCATTACGCGGATTAATTTGATTCGGGCTTCGGCTTGGAAGAAGTTGCTCGTTGCTAGGCTCCAGTGGTCATCCTTATTGACCACCCCAATAATACTGTTAAATATGCTTGTTTTTTTACTACCATTGTTAGCAAGAATTTGCAATCAGATGTAGATAATAAATGCAGCGAAAAGGGAATAATATTTTGTGGCCCAGCACAAGACAAGACTACATAATTTTATTTAAATACACGAGAAGAACCATAAGATATTTAACACACAATACATATGAGGTACTTTCATAATTATGGCCATAGTGCTCACTCACCAAAAACCAACATAAGAATTCTTTAAATTCTAAGCGCATACAAACGAAGTAACTTTCAATGCATTCATTAAAGGTTTAGTTATAGGCAAATCACTGACGTTGTTTTCATTAGGGCCAATACTTCCAATGTTCCAATAACGGAAATTAGTGTTGGTTGCTCTACTGACTTAGAAACGCTTACATTAGCTGCCTTCAATTTTTTGAGACACCAATTGAAGAACAATGCAAAAGTTATCATGATTACTGAAAAATATAAACCCCCAAAAAAATTGTTTCCCCATTTTAACAAATTTCTTAAATTTTCCTTGATTTGGGACATAATTTTGGCAAAATGGCGCACAATATTACAGAAAGTCAATTTTTTCCAATATTAACAAATTCCTTGTAAAAGTATTCTTCTTGAAGGTCGATATTTGTCTATGAAATGTCCTTCGAAATTACGGCTCTTTTGTTTGCAAACATTGCATAAAATAAATTTGTAAGTACTTTAAGCGGATATGTCAATGATAGTATTACAAAAACATCGCCAAGCCGTAACATAAAGCGAGCCAGAGGATAAAATTATTTGTTTCATTATATAATATATATAATCTTAAATTAATACTCTTCTCAGAGCAATGGTAAACAATTCTTCATGAAAACTCGAAAATATTAAATTTTGCCATGGCAACACAGAATGGATCAAAATTTAAAAAAATTAAATGTATTAAATTTTGCCATGGCAACACAAAATGGATCAAAATTTAAAAAAATTAAATGTATTAAATTTTGCCATGGCAACACAAAATGGATCAAAATTTAAAAAAATTAAATGTATTAAATTTTGCCATGGTAACTGAAAGCTATAAGTAGAAGCAACAAAAATTAATTTGGCGCTTCCCACAAGTAGAAACGCCCAAAAAGTTAGCTTACCGCTTCATAAAGTGGGAAACACCCAAAAAGTTAGCTTACCGCTTCATAAAGTGGGAAACACCCAAAAAGTTGGCTTACCGCTTCATAAAGTGGGAAACACCCAAAAAGTTAGCTTACCGCTTCATAAAGTGGGAAACACCCAAAAAGTTGGCTTACCGCTTCATAAAGTGGGAAACACCCAAAAAGTTGGCTTACCGCTTCATAAAGTGGGAAACACCCAAAAAGTTAGTTTACCGCTTCATAAAGTGGGAAACACCCAAAAAGTTGGCTTACTGCTTCATAAAGTGGGAAACACCCAAAAAGTTAGTTTACCGCTTCATAAAGTGGGAAACACCCAAAAAGTTGGCTTACCGCTTCATAAAGTGGGAAACACCCAAAAAGTTAGCTTACTTCATCATATAATAAAAGGCATCCAAAATTATGAATATACCGCTTCTCAAAAGTGGTCACACCCAAAAACCATATTTACACCCAAAAACCCTATTTGAGTATCTTATTGCTTATAAAGTGGAAGCGGTGTAAAATATTTTTTACTATCCCGCTAACAAACTACTAGAAGCGGTGTAAAATATTTTAGTACCCAAAACCCCCTATTCATATCTTATTGCTTATAAAGTGAGCGCGCGTTATCTCCGAAAGGGGTGGGGTGACCACGCCCATTTTAAATAGGGTTCCTAACTAGGTTGAGATGAGTCCAAATCCGAGGTTTTATCCAAATCGGTCAATGCCTTCAAGAGTTATGGTGTTTACATACGTACGTACATACGTACATACGTACATACGTACATACGTACATACGTACATACGGACAGACAACACGGTTCCATAAGTGAGCCTCTGGCTCGCTAAAACGTGAAGAGATTATTTTGTTATCTATAAGGGTTTAACTTTCTAGCCCTATTCGGATATATAGTACACAACAATGCTTTCAAGAAAACTATGAAATCCTGCAAAAGTCAAAAATAATTCTTAATTACAAAGGAAAACACAGAAATTCGCGCGGAGCGCGAAGATATTTTTCGTTTTTTGAGATTTGTACAACTATTTGCTCCTTCTTTTTCTCCAACACAAAAAGAAGGACATTTTTCCCCAAAGAAGGACATTTTTAGGACAGAAGGACAGGGTCCAAAAAGAAGGACGCCTGGTCAGCCTAACTTAAAATTTAATAGTTTAGTGAATAACTTAAAAATTAGTTATTTTTAGCGGGTTTCCTGATATCGTATTTCGGGTGCATAGATAATTTAGACCCCCGTAGCTAGGGGCGCGTGAAAATTGTTTTGATAGTAAAAAAGGATAAGCTACTACGGGACGGATTTTAGTAATTTTGTCTACATATCCGGAGCCGTTGCCCGTAGTGAACGTAAAATATAGCAAGATAGTACCACTCATCCGTCCCGTGGCTCATCCCCCCAAAAATCTGCACTTTTCAACACCTGAGGAGTCTAAATAATAATTTCCCTGGAAACGCCTTGGACTAACCTGTGTCTTGCATACTGTCCAATCGTTGTTTATAGCGACAAATTGTGCCAGATCGGTCGTTTCGTCTTGCCTCTGATTGACTGAAAAAGAATAAAATGACGTCATTTATTCAAATGTGGGCCACTTTATTGGTTACTATAGGGAATATTTTATTCAGTCAATCAGAGGGCCCATATTTGAATAAATGACGTCATTTTATTCTTTTTCAGTCAATCAGAGGCAAGACGAAACGACCGATCTGGCACAATTTGTCGCTATAAACAACGATTTCACAGTACTGTAGACTTCAATAATTAAAAAAATTACGCAACTCTTCGGCTTAATATTAGAACTTATTATTACGTATAGAAAGATGTGTTTTATGACTTGCCTGTTAGAATTCCAAAAGTCAAGTATTCCATGTTCTTGAGAAAACTTTGAATTTCAAATTATTGAGTCTTACTTGGTTGATTCTTTTTAGTCTAAATTTCAATCACAACAATAAGGATAGTCAATCCAGGTGACACAAAAACATCGGAAGGAAACCTTGAGTTCATAAATGGTAAAAAACAAGTTGTCCTTCGGCGATATGGTTTGCAGTGGCGACATTATTTAACCACAATGCCCCAGTCGTTTGCCTTTTATTACAGTTTGATTCTTTGATTGCCGTTCCATGTATTTCAGTCTCCCTAATTGTCCGTCAGTTTCTATACAATATTCTCGAATGTTTTTATCTGAATAAATAAGTGAACATTCATATAGTAAATGCAGGATTATAAAATATACTAACAGTATGTAACTCATTTGAATAGATCTTGAATACCTCATAATCTTTCTGAAAGAAAGGAAGAACCTGTAATTTAGGAATTAATGTTGACACTATTTCACATGGATAACTCCAGACAGAATTATAGACTATAGGTACCAACGGAAGCGTTCACTTACTGATATTAAGGACTCCAATCTAATACAATGCATTGCGTAATAAACAATTTAGCTCTGATTTGTATTCGTCTCGTTTAGCCTTTTGTTTACGCATAACTTAATGTTAACACATTTTTGGCCTGCTTGTTCTATTGTTACTTTGACTCTGTTTTCCACTTCATACCAATAATGCGTCACTCATGAGTAGCATTTTGGCATACCTAAATAGCGTATGATATAATAATGGTATTATGACGAACTTGGAAATGTGGTTTAAGCCAAATAATTAATGCAGAGCACAATTTGAGACAGGAAAGAAAAGAAAAGGTGGAAGTGATGCGATAAAGTTTAAACTGTTTAAAATGTCAAAGCTCATTAGTGGTATTGTGTCATAAGCATAAGCTACTACAACCAACAAAGCTTCGCTGAAAATAAATCTCACCTCCCTTCACAGTTTTGTAGCGTTCAGCAGGCTGCACTGAAAACTGTATTAATACTTTACCAGAACATATTGCATTATTATTTATAAATTATTCTTAGTGCAGTAACATATGACATACTTTAAAATTCAAAACCTAATAAATATCACTGAAGATCAATTTTCATCCGATTGACTTTATAAGCCCGGCTCGTTTCCATTTAAAAAAAATACATACATTGACCAGAAACTGTTAAGATGTGCAAAGTTTGCTGTTTAACTCTTAAAGGAGGATGCTACTTTGGAGCTTCTGTCCACATTGTAACTTTGCCCTAATCAAAACTGTTTATTTCATTTCGTTAACTTTAGGATTCTGCAATTATTAAGGTTTCGAAACCGATACTTCTTATTTTCAATGGGAAAGAAGGAAATTAGAGATGGTTCAAGGCATACTACGAAATCAGGCGTCCAGAAAAATTTCATACATTTTCCTTTTCTTTCACTTATATTATTCCCAATTCTAAATTTCCTTTTGCTTTCAACAGAATCTTGTTGAAATTGACAATATTTGAATTTAGAAACTACATAGATAGAAACTTATATGTCTAGAGTCTTATATGTCTATAAACACTACTGCAGGGTATATTGCAAAGAAAAAAATTCTATTCTGATTTTACATTTGTGTTTAAATTTGTGCAGATGGATTCCTTGGTTTTAATGTGGATGTTCATTACAGAAGTTATCAAAACGAACAAACTTTATTGGCATGGATTGGAATATGATGTACGTTTTAAATACTACTAATATCTAAATAGTTTATACATAGTATCTATCTAATTCGATTCTTTTTCATTGCAGCCTTACTTAACGACACACTTAGCACTCATTGGCACCTACATCTGTTTATACTTCATTCTGGGATGTATACTTCTTCGAGGAATCGAAATGGTTACAAATAAATTTATTTTACATACTATATATACCTAATTCCAACAGTGTACCTTATCCGTTCATTTGTTACCAGAATGTATATAATATTTACCAAACAATTTTCAGTAGAAAAATTGCTGGAATTGACCATTCCAACGAGTCAATACCAAAGTGGGTTGACTTGACCCAATTGCCATTTTTCGGTCTCTAATTTTTCAGGCCATCGATAGAATTAGAATATTAGTATACTCCTAACAGGTCATATTGAAAACACATTTTGAGCAATTTTTTGAAGTTCACTTTTATTTGGGCTTTTTAGGAATCAGGAAAAATAATTGTCGTGGCTGCTGCCGTATTCTTTGTTTTGCAATTCATTGCATTTATTGTGGTACTGGTATGGTGGGAGCCCATTCCAGAGGCGCAAATCCCTTACAACTTTGCGATTCACGACATTCGTGTAGAATTCGCTAGACTCTTAGAAGATACACGCATTGCTCGTTTCGTCATCAGAGTGCTGGCCACGGCAGTTTACTTGGGATCGTTGGGAATGTTTGTTCGACAATTAGTTTATGAAGACAAAACAGTCCTTTTTGTTCGACCATAGTGTAGCCACCCAATTTTAATGATAGATGACAACAACAATTTCAAAGAACAGATTTATTTATATCTTAAATATATACAGGTTACAAATAGGTTATACTGTACTTATCTATATGCCATTTTGTATTTGCATTTAGTGAATTATCCAGTTTAAGTTTTGTGAGCTTCTTCTCATACTGTCATTCAAGATGGTATTATTTTAATATAATAAAACTATAATATCAGTACCCAATTCCATGTTTGAACACAATAAATTAATTATTTATTGCACCGTCAGTGTGACCGTCAGTAAACTAACAAGGTACAACTTTATTGGCAAGACCTTTATTGAATTTATTAAATATTCACAAATATATTTACAGAAAAAATATCTTTTATTAAGATTTCTCCTAAACAACTTTGGTCGCCATTATTGTCATAATAATACGTTAGTTTCAACCCGTGAGGTTTCCCTCTCACTTAGAGCCGGCGGTGCAGTGCTACTGATGGCAAGAGTGAGGAAATAAGTAGTAGAGTTATTTCTCACAGTATGACTCAGAATACTAATACCATTTAGGTAATAAAAGATAAAAAATTTAGAACAGCAATTAAATAGTTCAAAACTACATGTTAAACGATCGGCGGTTTTGGTTCACATTATAAATTAAATTTGCAATTGGTTATGAGAATACAGATGGTTATGTATGTACAATATTAATAGAACCACGAATCACCGAAATCACTATATCATCTATCAGTGACTTTGGCAAATAAAACTTTTCCATAAAATCACTGAAGAATCCACGGGCTCCGATCATTAAGCCATAAATATCTATTGTGTTAATATCAAATTTAGATTTGAAAAAAGGAATAGATGATTCATATTTTGATTTTTTCTCTTCATGGACCGCAATAGGATAACAATCACTATAAATACTTTTAATCAATACCGTTTTGGACATTAAGGTTGAGAGCTGAGCGACATTTTGGAAACTGAAAAGCTATTAGTTAGCGTGGTAGTTAGTAAAGAGCGGATAACTCCAACATTAAAGAAGTAAATGCAAAAGTGAAAATGTAGAAAGAATCTCCATTCCATTGGCAAAATTCTCAAGTGTTGAATTTTTGATTTATCGTCTGTGCTTTGAGAAAAAAGTAATTTAAAAAAGGCAACAGTAGGAATCGAACTACATTGGTTCGATTCACACTGTTGGCTTTTTTTAACTACTTTTTTCTCAAAGCACAGGTGATAAATCAAAAATTCAACACTTGAGAATTTTGCCAATGGAATGGAGATTCTTTCTACATTTTCACATTTGCATTTACTTATTTAATGTTGGAGTTATCCGCTTTTAAGAAAGTGAACTTTTTCCATGTTAACTTGCTTTGCAGTTTCCAAAATGGTGGTCACCTCTAAACCTTAAAAAATATCATATTTTACACTTCCCATTTAACATTATAACTCCAAAAAGGGATGCTGCGACTGCAGCTACAGCAATGAGCGACCATAGAAGCCCCCAACACCTAGCAGTTCCAAAGAGTTCATCTACAAGAAGAAGAACAAAATGTAAAGAAAAAAGTTGCTTTACGGTGGCATTCCCACCCTTCCCAATATTCCCAAAGACATTGAACTAATATAGTTTAAATATGAGGACAGCAAATTGTTGGTGTAAAAATGTTGTAGAACTTATATCAAATAGAATTAACACACCTACCTGCAAACATTACAGCGTCCGAAGAACCCTGAGTAGCATTATCTATTTTTCTACACAAAACATCATGGACGCAATCGTACAGAGCATGAAGTGTACACACAGTACCGATTATCAACATGCACCATCGTAGAGGATGCACGTTCATTTCTACCTTTTCTTGCAGAACCCACAACGCTGCTGGAATTGCAGCCAAGACAAGAATAAGAAGTCTCATCGTCAGTCCAAAAGCACATTTCATACCACACATTCGTTTGTCCTAAAAACATAGCAAATGTGATGTAATTTCTTTAATTAACAGCATGCAATACAATAACTACATCCAAGGTGAATAAACGCTTAACCAGGTGTATCGACTAGAGATTTCCACATGGGGGATTTTGAACTTCTATAAGGGACTTTTTTTGAAAAGCCTATAACTTGGCATTAGTCCGGATGCTAAGTACTACTGTATTTCAGAGATAATTTCAGAAACCAAGACAACCACCTTGGTATGGGTAAGTGTCTCGACCAATTGGACTAATGCCAAGTTACAGGCTTTTCCAAAAACGTCCCGTATAGAAGTTCAAAATCCCCCATGTGGAATTCTCTAGTCGATACTCCTGGTAAAGCGCAAGACAACACCCAGGCAACGGTTTATTCTCCTTGACTACATCTAGCATTCCAGCCCTTTTCCCATTATAATTTGTAACACAGATGTAAATATTATTTTTAACACACATAAATGAGAATACTTGCCTGCACTTTAAGAACTACAGCCGTGACAAGACATGAAACCATAAACACACATGAAGCTATTTTTGTGGGAAGGTTTTCCCAAGTCATAAGGATAAAAAACGCACCCCATACTACAGAACCAGTGTACCCAGCTGAAAGAATTACCCATCTTATACCTCCCCTACTTGACGTCACTCCTCCAAAATGCTCATTCACCTAAAACACAAGAATTGTAGAATTAGGTTTCTATGAATGTTTAGAAAAACTTGATTAGAGTGGACAGAAATTTGCATGAAATTTGTTGTTCAAATTTAGCTAATAAGCTAAAAACATTTAGCAAGGTAGCTTTAGAATTTTATTGATAAATATATTACGAAAGCAAGTACGCAATCAGCTCTTAAAGAATTGTGGCCACCTACCTCAATTTTTGTAACTTTTCCGCAGGTGAGCCAAGTAGCGGATGCATGTGAAAACTCATGCAAAAATACTGCAACTAATTTAATCGGAGCAAATAGAGCAGAACGCCACAGTAAGCCAGTTATGATGGCAGTTGCTCCTATAACAATTAAGGCTTCAATTTGAGGCGTGTTGCAGCAACACAAACCTCTTTTATCACTGTTTTCTCTAGATACTAAAGAGTTCCAAGAGTCTGCAGCAGCATCGAAAATTGATAAGGATGCCATTTTCTGATCTTCCACTTTGGATTTTGTTTAACTTATTAAATTCACTTTTTCGGTTTTACTAAAGTCTAAATATTTGGAAAAACCAAATGACACCTGTAGAAGATATACTGTCACAGAGTTAGATAGAGTATAGATAATTATATAGGCAGAGGCACATGGCACATCAGTAGAATTCAGGTAAGTTCTGGTACGCCAACCTCCAGGCAGGGAAATATGCGGTACCAGAAAGTCAACTACATGAAATCCGACTGGCACCATACACCTTTCCGAACGCTGCGGCTAAACCTTTCAACACTTTTTTTACCCTAAGAAGAATGCTTCTCTTTAATTTTGTTACAGTTTGTTACACAGAGAGAATCCGTTTATTATCCGATTATAAGTACAGAAAATAAGTACCAGTAAACTATAGCTAAAAATAGTACACTCTGCAATATATCCGACGGTCAGTATTAAGCACTTACAGAAACAGCCACCGGGTATTTTTCCGTTGTTCCACGCAATAGCCGTAAGTAACTGTGATGTGCCTGTCTTATTTACAACAAATGGTAATTAAAGGTGATTGCTTAGCATTTCATCGGACATATTCTACATGTGCTTTTGGAATTGTAGTAACTGGACCGCGTTCATTCATGGGTTTATATATTTCATGTTCATGTCATTAGGGTATGGACCCATTCAGCAGTTTTGTTAGGCAAACAGAGTTTAAACGTATTCAAAATGTATTTTTTATCGTTTGTTACTATATATTTCATTCTAATATTCTGTATATTTTGTCTACAAAATGACGGCATAGCCAAAAGTATAATACTATAGATTATAATACTCCGTATATTATAATCTATATTATTATCTGTGTGTTGGAGTAATGATGAATTACAATATTACAAATGATTTTATCATTCGTCCTTGTTGAAGAGACACTTGCACTGTT
Source organism: Yoshiicerus persimilis (assembly GCA_020352615.2). NCBI lineage: Eukaryota > Metazoa > Arthropoda > Collembola > Entomobryomorpha > Tomoceridae > Yoshiicerus > Yoshiicerus persimilis. Next base: position 44,608,567 of record CM036940.2, read on the forward strand.
GCACTTCTACTACAACACCACTATTTACTGTAAGTATTTACCACACTTGTATTAATGCTATACTCTATTCTACAGGGTTGGCTTTAGTTAACGCCCCATAGGGCAAACAGACTAAAGTGTATGGCAATATAAATAATCAGTCCCAATACAAACTTAATTGAGCGGGTAAGCTCAGGAGCTGACTAAACGGGTAAACATTGTCGCAAACTTTTGTCGAACTTTAGTCGTTTGTCCTATGGGCGTTATTTAGGTCCAATCCTGTGTACTGTGCTACACAAACATACTCAACTCAATATTTTTCTACAGTCCGAAGTCCTGATTCCTGGTTGTGATTCATGTTCAAGGCGACCCACTTTATGACGATTTGTGTTTATTTGACGCTGTACTTAGTATACCCCAATGACCTACATTAGTATATTTATGGTGGTAAACGGATTCTCACTTCCTGTAGTAGTATAGAAATTACTCATCTTCCGTGTCATTCGTCGGGGTTTGGCTTGTAAATGTTCGCATTTTCTAATGGCAATTATAGTTCTTAATATTTAATTGTCTCTATTTTTAAGGAGGGTTAACTCAAGATTTGTAATACGATTATGATTTGTAATATTTGAACTTTTCCTCAAAAAACACAATTTTGTTGTCTTTTTATTGCTAATATATTAAGCGCCAGAAGATCCAGACCATTCCAAACTATAAATGTTATACTCTTTTGTAAAAGTTGAAATTGCTAGTTTGGGCGTGCACAAAGAAGTGAAATGAATATTCACTAATCTATCTATTCATATTTCTAATTAAATGTAAAATCATTCTCAAATACAATGCTGGCTTTTAAATCCTTTTGCTCAGTCTAATCTAATAAGAAGCCTACACCTGCCAGAAGTAAGCAAACAAACTATTTAAGCAATTATAGCGACTGTATTATAAAGTTAATTGTTTCGTGCACGATTTTACCGCTTGTGCAAGTGGGTCGTCTTGTTGTTGACCGATTCACACAATAACTTCTTGGTTTTAAAGTGCAATCTATACAATATATAGATGTTGTAATTATTGCTATATGTTTCAACTCTAAAGGCCTATTTATAGCTATCCCATTCCTATCGGTATCATTTAAAAGGGATCGTTCACAAAAAACTTCACATTACCCGAATTTTGTTTTTCGGGGGTCACTATGAGAACTGAAATTTTTACTTTGTGAATGATCCCTTTTAAATGATACTGATAGGAATGGGATAGCTATAAATAGGCCTTAACTTATTAACTAATAACTGCCTCGTTCCACGTCTTAACTTCAACTAGCCAGTGAAGTATAATAAAGTATAACGAAGTATAACAACATAACATGCAACATAATCAAATAAAGCTGCGTAAAAGGCGATCCTCTATGAACTCAATCTGAACATCCACCTACACTCCATCTAAACATACATAAAAACATTGCACGGCATATGCATATGTAGTATTGCACAAATATATTATGCAGTTGTAACTCTGAGTCTGAGGTACATTCGAAAACTCGCATAATATTCTGATCCCTAAATCACCAAGCTGACTTCTGCAAATTGCAAACTGACTTTCTTGCATTAAGTATACAATACTAGCTACTATTGGCGACTAACAATTAACACCACAGTTAAATATTTGCAATGCCGCAGCCGCTGTACTATACAGGATCTTCGTCTAGTGCGCTCTATAAAGCTCAAATAACATAATTTATTTGCCAATTTTCTCAATTTTGGTAGTTGGAAGGTTGGAACGGGAGAGAGTCGTCAGAAACAATTCTCATACAATGTTGCAATTTGCTATTGTTTGGTACTGGTCGATACACCCTAGACGTGACCGCTGTCAGATTATACACAATATTTTATTGCTCCACAAGAATTCTAAAACAAAATTATCCCCCGTTCCCCCGAAATTCATGAAAGCTTTTCGACATAATGTCACGTCATAATGCTGAATTTAAAACGGAAAATGACGTAAGGAAAATGGCGAAAATAAAAAATGCCAAAAGCCAAAGTTAATTATAATCACAGGAATTACATTATAAATATGATTAATATGATACATAACAGTAAAGTGTTTTATTAACGCTTCCATTAATGAATTTATACTAATTCCTAATACAACAAAAATATATAAAAACAGCAAATAACTAAATGAGTAAACTTTTGAGTAAACCAAAATACCGAGCAGAGATTACACATCATATATTTTGGCACGATCTGCGATTTTGATTTCACACATTCAATTTTTTGGTATTTAGAATATCAGAGTATCACGTTTATTCAAGTGAATTGATGTGCATGATGTTCACCACAAGCAAATGGTCTTATTTTTATAATTCTCCTTGTACGTGTGTATGTGGAATGTGAATTTTCCGCATAATAAAGCGAGCCATTTCCAAATCATCAAGAGTGTCAATTTCCAGGCTATGAATTTTTGATATTTCGACATAAGATGACCTAGGATAGTAACACAACAGTACGAATTAGAACCGATATGTTAGTAAATCTCTTCACGAGATTTAAGCCAGTCAGTCTGGATAATAAAAATTCCTGAAAAGGAAAAACATACTTGGTCCCCTGGAACCTTCCTTGGTTCATGATAATTTCCCTGCTGGCAAAGTAAAACATGCCGTTCTCTACTATTTCACCATTCCAATCCTGTCGTCTAGGTCGATTTCCTGGATCAAAGTTAAGAGGGATAATCTCCATTTGGCTAGAATTTGAGCTTGATTTCCAGCGTAGTTGATGAGACCGTGTGGCTGAAAACACCGATTCAAAATATTGGATCAATTCTTTCGCTTCTATTAAATATTTTGGTTGAACAAATGGTGAAGTTGCCTGAATTAGTCCCAAACAATCAATTTCTGCAACAAATAACATTTGTTAAATATAATTAAAATAGGTATTCATATTTAGACTACGAAATTTTCTAAGATTATGCAATTTACTTTTGAATGAAATGCCAATAACCTGGATGGTAGGTTAGAAACTCTTGAACCGCCACAATAGAACTGGCATTGTCGGTGGCAGTGTAACTAGCTCTATGGTGGACGTTGACACGGGGGAAAGTTTTAGCCAACCACTTAGACAGCCTTTGGTCATCAGTAGACACCCAAATGGTGGTGAACACTAGGAAAACATAAGCATTACAAAATCAAAACTTTCATTATTTAGCATTTCGATTTAAGATTCAAATGCTTTATTGTCAAACAATATTCAAAATTACAAGTGCAGCTCTGATTTCCAATACAGGACATACGAAAAACGACAATAAACACGCGATGTCATAAAAAAGAACATTCACAATAATATAAGTACAAATGATATCACAATAGGTATATAGCAGAAATACTATATACTAAATACTCAATAAAAAAATAGAAATAAAAAACAAAAAGAAATACTAAATATTTTTCTTATCTTTAAATTACTGTGCTTCTGAAGAGATTTTATTAGAAAGATATTGCTTAGAATAAGCTATATAAGCTTTGAAAATGTGTTAGTTTAGCTTTATTAAACTTTTACTCCTCACCCTGACTTTGAATCATAGCTTTCAAAGCCCAATATATTAATGGATGCCCATTTAAGTCCACCATATTTTTACGAGGAACACTTTTACTTCCTGCCCGAGCTAATATCAGACCACTCAAATATCCAGGGCAGTTATTTGGAAAGATATTCGGTGACATTGGCCTACTCTCTTCTGAGAAAGGGAACCAAATGACATGTATCTGAATAATTATTCGTATTCCTCTATCTAGAGCTGTCGTCATTTCCTAATATTAATAGCTCCAAATCTGAAATCTATTAGTTATTCAATTTCTTGGCAAGAAATCTGCAAAATTAGCAAAATTTGCAACGTTTGTAATGTTTGCATTTGCATGAACTGCATTGCCAGCATTTTGACCTAGGTACGTGTTTCCAAAAGTGTTAAGTTTTCTATTACCAAAAAAACCCAGCAGAATAAAGAATTACAAAAATTTCCACTTTAGGTCCAAAGATCTAGGGACAAGAACAACAGAAAAATGGACTTTTAAAATATATTTCTATATGAAATGTTTCTCTTTTGAACAATCCAATTGCCGCGATTATGTATCATATGTGAATGCTTATATAATATCCAAAAAGATCCGGCTAAGTGTAGCAGTCTTTCACTTTCGGTCCTTTTATGTAAATAGTCCGTGATCACAATTTGGATTAAATAAAAATTATCATGCTTTTACCAAAAGGAAATTAACTTTTTTGTCCATACCTACACCACAACGATTTAAATTTTAATATTGGAATTTACATTACATATTTGGGGAAATACGGAAATAGTGATGTCCCTATTTTCTAGAAGTAAAACTAATAAGGAAAGAATGGAAAGAACTCCAAAATTAATTTTGCCTTCTCCATGTTCCTTTGCCAAAAATAAATCACAATCCAACTAAATGCTGATGCAACACTGGCGGCAGAATTAATAATAACAATAAAATTCTTGTCATTGTCTGATTGTTGAACTGACTGACAACTTGTAAAACTGATTGAATTTGCTATATTTATTGTGTGTTATAGCTTGGGAAGGTGAAGTTCAGGCCATCCAACTTAAATTATCGTAATTGTGTTCATTCATGTCGTAATTCACTGCTGAACAGTAAGCCATTCGGTAACATGCGGGCTATTGGAGACAGTGAAAAGTTTTTCTGATTTCCACTACAAAATAAGGAAAATTTTTATTGCATATTTTTGTGTTTCAGACAATTATGAGTCGATTTAGAGGGGGTCATTTTTTTCGGTGGGGAGAAGTGCTTTCCTCCCCACCCAAAAATTTCATTTTTAATTTATAAGTAAAAAAAAGCTTACCTCAACTTAGGTGAGATCCTTACCCAGGTCAAACAGCAAGACGCGTCAGCTGAGGAAGAGAAACTTGACATCCGAATTTCGGAGAACCAAAGCGCTTACCATCACACATGGCAGGCAGAGTAGATTGTCTTGAAACCAACGTCATTGTGTTGTTTTTCTCCGGAATTCGGTTGTCAAGTTTCTCTTCTTTAGTATCTTTAGACCTGCTGTGACCTGGACCTAAATTTAGGTAATTCTTTTTACTTATAAATTAAAAATGAAATTTTTGGGTGGGGAGGAAAGCACTTCTCCCCACCGAAAAAAATGACCCCCTCTAAATCGACTCAAAATTGTCTGTAACACAAAAATATGCAATAAAAAGGACGATATCCAAGTTCTTGAAAAAATTCTATGTTATAGCCCTTCAAAAATAAGGCTTAGTTTATGTAGGTGTCCCTATACCTAAAATGCATCCCTGATTTTATAGGGGTCAAAAACGAAAAATATTCCCTATGTTTGCCATGTTAAGTTTTTTTTGCGCGGACTTCATTTTGGGGAATTTGGCCGAGGATTTCGCAACATTTGAAAGTTGGAGCAGGTGAAGGGATACCTTGGGCAGTTTTTAAGAAAAAACTGGCTGCGTGTCAAGCCATTTCGATTTTTAATTGGCTGTTAAACATTTGGCAAAAATCACCATTTTTTAGCACAAAAGACCGATATGTGACCCCACCCTTTTGGCATTTATAAGGTCTTCAGATAAAATCATTGAGGTAAATATTTCGCAAAGGCTAAACCCTAAAAAACAGTAAATGGGTATGCACAACTAAAATACGTAGTCCATTTATGCGCATGGCGCTTGCGCGCACAAGTAGTTAAATCTTCAGAATGACTTGAAAATCAGAAGTTATTTACCTGACGTGTTCACCGGTGAAATAATACAGCTATAATTGGGATTTTATAAACCACACGAAACTCAAAAGCGCGCGCGTGAAAGTGGTTAAATCTTTAGAATGGCCTTAAATCGTAATTATAGCTGCATTATGTCACCGGTGAACACGTCAAGTAAATAACTTCTGATTTTGAAGTCATTCAGAAGATTTAGCCACTTTCACGCGCGCGCTTTTGAGTTTCGTGTGGTTTATAAAATCCCAATTATAGCTGTATTATTTCACCGGTGAACACGTCAGGTAAATAACTTCTGATTTTCAAGTCATTCTGAAGATTTAACTACTTGTGCGCGCAAGCGCCATGCGCATAAATGGACTACGTATTTTAGTTGTGCATACCCATTTACTGTTTTTTAGGGTTTAGCCTTTGCGAAATATTTACCTCAATGATTTTATCTGAAGACCTTATAAATGCCAAAAGGGTGGGGTCACATATCGGTCTTTTGTGCTAAAAAATGGTGATTTTTGCCAAATGTTTAACAGCCAATTAAAAATCGAAATGGCTTGACACGCAGCCAGTTTTTTCTTAAAAACTGCCCAAGGTATCCCTTCACCTGCTCCAACTTTCAAATGTTGCGAAATCCTCGGCCAAATTCCCCAAAATGAAGTCCGCGCAAAAAAAACTTAACATGGCAAACATAGGGAATATTTTTCGTTTTTGACCCCTATAAAATCAGGGATGCATTTTAGGTATAGGGACACCTACATAAACTAAGCCTTATTTTTGAAGGGCTATAACATAGAATTTTTTCAAGAACTTGGATATCATCCTTTTCCACATTTTGTAGTGGAAATCGGAAAAACTTTTCACTGTCTCCAATAGCCCGCATGTTACCAGCTATTCCTCTAAAGATTTTAACAACACTTCAGGTAAGGAAATTTTTCAAGAAAAATACTTTTTAATGCAAACAGAGAAGACTGATAAGAGCTGCTCTAATCCTATTTAAGTAGGTCATAAAATGTACAACAAAGGAGGTGTACTTCATCAGCAGGGGTTCCATGCTGTGAAAATTTGGTCTCTGTTGTTGTTGTTAGGTATTTGCCGTTTTATGACCAATGTGATTTACCTTTTGTATTTGTGATTTACCAGAATATCGCAATGGAAATGGAAATTGATCCTAGTATTGGAAGACCGCAAAATTTGGAGCTGCAGTTGTGGTACCTCAACGGGAAAGAAAGCCTGACGCTAAAAAATGTTGTCATGGACTGTAATGACTCTTTGGAAAATATTAAGAAAGTTGCTTTGAAGGAAAATGTTGCTTATGCTTCGTCCGTTAACGAAATTGGTAATACAGTTGAATAAATAGTTCTTGCTTTTTGAGGAATTATACTGCTTATAATAGTAAACAACTGTTTATATATCTTAATGTACCATATAATTGTTAGGATTCGATTAGTACCAATAACATTACTATTTTTTATGACGGGCATTATACAGTTGCTTGGAGCTTGTTAAAATTCAGAGTTGTCAATTGTTCTTTTTAGATATTATTCACAATGGAAGAATATTAAAAAGCGATGACGACCTAAAGCGAATCGAGCCCAGAACAGTTCTAAATATAATTAAGAAGCGCAAACAAAATCTCGGGACATCAGATGCAGCGGGCGGAACCGCGAATTCCGTTTCCAAAGAATTGATTACACAAGTTGCCATTGCGTTGAGAACGGCGTTCTTCAGCCCAAACTTTCTGCCGGCACTCAATGTAAGTACCTATGTTTAATTAATTACCCACAGAATCCTAATTAATTATCTTAATCTACTTAAAGCTAATACAGTGGAAAGGGGTGTTAAAGGATCCTCGTGTATTTCTAACGATTTCTTGATATCCAATATGCTTTCAAATTGTAATTGAAATTGTTTCAAGTGTACAAAATTGGTCAATCCAATTACACGAATTAAAATCACCGGTGAGCATTACACTATCACTGCTCTTCCACATAAATATTAAATACTCTGACGAAAACAATATTTAACACAAGCAACATGTATCATAACAAATATATTTCTTCTTTTCTGTGCCATTATACATTTAACCAGACCAATAATTGGCATATTTAATAACAAATCACTCCATACCACTTTCTGGGTAACTTATACTCCAGCTATGGCAGAAGAATGGTTCATAACTTCCATAAAGCTAATTTAATCATTGTTTAACGTAAACCTGTAATTTTTTGCAAATTGTATGTCAGAAAGCATTAGATTATCAAGTAAAATGAAATTTTACATTCATTTCACTTGAGTAATAGTATTTTATTACAGTCGTTTTCACGGGATTATTGTAAATGGCTTATTTTTCATTTTCATTTTCTCAAATACAGAAGTTGGGAGAAGGTGACAAGCTATTAAACATATTTGCCATCGCCCCAGAATTAGAAGATGACCCTATTGGAATAGCAATTATTCAAGACCCGGCAGTGCTGTTTCATTTATCGGATTTTGAGTCTTTGAAAAAGTATGTTGAAACTGTATTTGATTACTTTTTCATTTTATTATAGTGTATTACAATTGTCATTGAATTCCGTTTGAGATAGATTGGCAGCCACCAGACCCTGGGTTGTGGAAGCACTGAATTTCATCACAGCAACTATCCAACATGAAAAAGGTGCTTCAGGATCGGCGCCTCTGCATCCTAGATTTCATCCAATATTTGAGGGAGACGACGAAGACATGGACGAGGGGGATGAAGACGGTGGCGCAAGAGCAGGACTTGCCGGCTCTCCTATGCGACTAATAACGAGAGAACAATTGGCCGCTGCATTGAATTCTTCGTTGAATTCACTTGGTAAGGATGCATCCGTATGTAGTACAAAGTATATAATGACAAAATACATTGAAATTTTTACTAAAGCAGGTTTGGGGATGTCCCCTGCAGGTTTTCCGCAAGCACCAACGACTCTCCGAGATTTGATTGGTCCACGAACTGCTTCTAACAGTGGACCAACGCCTAATTCTGCTCCAAATTCAATACCATCTGTTGGACCAGGACCGCTGCAGAACTTATTGCAAAACACTCCTTCCAGTAATGCTGGAGCTTCCCCTGTTTTAACAACCGAATTAGTTGCTCGAGCCATGAATGAAGCTTTACGAAATTTACCCCCAGAACAGAGAGCTGAGCAGTTCAATGCCATTCGTAGTAAGTAACGGTTATTGATTAACGGTGTAGTACTCATTTGTTATTATTAAGTTTGATCATCGTCCATTGTTCTGAGATTTATTATGTCTATTTAGATTTGGCGACACAGTTGCAACAATCCTCTTCCAGCAGTTTGGGAACACCACCTTCACACCCTGTCCCGCCTGTTCAACCCTCAGTGTCACTGGAGCAGTCTAATACTAGTTGGCCTAACACTAATGGCGCTGCTGGCTACCAAGAGCAGCTTACTCAAATGAGGGAAGTTGGTATAACCGACGAACGGTTGAGCATAATGGCATTACGTGTCAGCGATGGCGACGTCGCCACCGCGATTGAATTAATATTATCTGGATGGCAAGGGGAAGGTGCAGATCCTCAGGTCTAACCTTCGTGATTTGAAGTTAATAAATCTCCTTATGTGTCGTAGTACATTTTAATACTTTTAAATTTCAATGGTTGAATGGGATTATCCATCAGATAGTCCCGCGAATGCTATACTAGTGTGCACTGAAGAGTGACTGCAATTAGTCTGCAATAAGTGATACTGATAATCGCATCAAATATTTTATTAAATGGCTCCTTAGGGTCCGGTTCTATGTCCTTATTTATTTCAGTGACATACTGGTCCTTGGCAAATGAAAAATTAAAAGTTTTCTTGTAAGACGAAAATAAAAATTGATGTTACAAAATCCGATATGAGGTAAAAACATTATCAAAACTTTTATTCTTCAAAATGAACAATGAACAAATACCCACTTTCCAATGCAATTTTGGGTCACCTTTTTGGTTTTGTAAGCATAATTGGTTCCTTTGAGTTAACATGACTTTGGTAAATAAGTGAATCTACACATCAATATTTTCTCTAGAGAGAAACACAGTAACAGAATTAGCTATACTGATTGACACCAATCATAAAAGCCACGTTTGTCAAAAATGGTTAACATCTAGTCGACAAGTTTTTCATGCCTCCGAACATGTTCTTTCATGTGATCCTTCCGTGAAAAGTTTTTGCCACACAAGTGACAACTAAAAGGTTTCTCACCAGTGTGTTTTCTTATGTGGATGGTAAGCATTGTTTTAGTTGCCATACCCTTTCCACAAATGTCGCATTTATGTGTATAGTTTCCCGTGTGGGTTTTCATGTGATAGTCTAGCAGCAACTTTCTAGTAAATTGTTCTCCGCAAATGTAGCATATCAGTCTTTCTCCTGTGTGAACGCGATTGTGTTCCACCAATTCTCTTTTGGTATAAAATTTTTTCTCGCAGTTTATACAGGGAAAAGGTCTTTCTCCCTTCTCTTTAAGTTGGTGCGATTTGATGTGAACAGCGTGGGACAGAGATGTCGACAAGACCCTACCACAAACCTCACAAATATACGACTTTCCCATGTGGGCTTCTTCCGTGTGCTTCTTTAGGCAACTGAGATTCAGAAAACCCCTGGAACAAGTTGGACATTTAAATAAATTTCCAGTGTGCCTTCTTCGGTGGCGATTCAAATCTGCGTGTCTGTAGAACGTTTTACCGCATTCTTCACAAGGGATTGTTTTCGAGTGACTTCTTACGTGCACCTTAAAATCTCCGTAAATCTTGTATGGCTTCTGACAAACTGGGCACACATAGACCTTTTCCTGATGCTCACTTTGAATGTGTCTTTTGAGAGAATGTGTGCTGGAACACTTCACATCACAGTGCTTACAGGAAAATATCTCTCTGCCAGTATGCGAAAGGCGGTGCGGAGCAACTCCACTCGACGATTTAAACCGCTTTCCGCAGATATCACAGGAAAAGGGGGCTTCGTCTGTGTGAACCATCACGTGCTTAATAAAGTCAGGTTTTCTTGCAAAATTTTTAACACAGAGCTCACATTTATAATTTTTATATTTCGTATTGTGCTGTTTCCGGTGAATTAGTAACAGATATCTCGCTTTAAAAGGCGCTTTGCAAACATCGCAGTTAAAATCGTCTGGTGCGCCGGGAATGCCGGAAGTTGTACACGGTGAGTCTCTTTGGTGATTCAAATAGTTTTTAACATTTGAAAATTTACTACTACAGACCTTGCATTCAAATGGAATTTCATCCGTGTGTGATAGGCAATGAACTTCATAGTCATATTCATTGTAAAAGGATTTGTTACAATTTTCAATTTCACATACAAGACTTGTGCTGTTTTTCCGATGAGCTACTTTTTCATGACTGGCTTTTGACCTTTTTGAATAAAACGTTTTGTGGCATTTTTCACAGTCATAAGAAGTATGCGTCTGTATATGAGAATTTAAGGATGCCGCATTAGCAAAGGTTCTTGAACAAACACGACATTTCGGAATTTTTCCAGACTCCTTGTCGTTCAAGTCGTCTTCAGGCTCCGTTTCTACGTTACGTTCTTGGTCTGCATCATCATTTTTGTCCCTAAAATACATGTTCCTCTTATAAAAATGATTTTTATTTTCAAACGAAATCGAAAGAATTTGATAATTTTTCCAAATTTCACAATTGTGAAATGCGTTTACTTAGATATTGTCAAATAAATGTTACATCCTACGCTATTACTTAAATCCGGATTATCTCTCTTTAACAAAAACGTAAAAAATGTTTACATAAAAATAGTTAACATAACTAACCACAATTCATCACTTGCACTGTCGTTTTCGTTGCTCTCAGTTTTGATATTTTCTGTCGGCAGTGAAAAGAAATTCTTTGAGAGATCCTCAAGTCTAGACTTTGCTTTGATGGCAGCTGCCCTTGGCTCCCTTAAAGTACCTTTGTCAACAAGCTTCTTCCTCTTGCTTTTATCCTCATTGGCAAGGTCTTCTTCCAGCAATTCTGCATTACATTGAGCAGGAAAAATAAAAAAGAAAAATTTCGCTTGGTTCTATTTAAAAATATAATAAATTACTTTGATATTTTTTGTAATGCACAGTCCTCTTATGATCTTTTCTCTGCCTCCCGGTTACACAAATCTTTGCGCACACCTCACATTTCCAAGGTAGTTTATTATTACTTTTAAAATTAGATTTTTGCTGTACCAGATTTTCAAACTCTTCAGAAGTGTTATCCATCCTGAAATAAGAAATAATATCCTTACAGCCAAATAATCTTATAGATAACGTAAAAATAAAGTACTTAGCAATAAATATGAATGAAAACTTATTTGAAAGTAACCTGCCAGTGTCGACTGACGTCTCGTCTGGATTTTCATCGACACTGTACCGGGACGTCTCCTCCGAACCTACAAGAAAACAATATTCCGTATATTTTATAACTAATATAATTAATGTACTATAATGCACGTTGAATAAAATAAAAGAATTACTTGACATTTTCTTAATTACCCTTGGAATATTTTAGAGATAAATACCCAGTGTTGTCAACCAGTTCGTCAGAATCATACTCGTAATCCGACTTAGAATTATTATTGCTGAAGTCATCATAACATAGGTAATTGTCTTCCCAGCCATCTTCTTCCTTAACTACAACTCTTTCATTCTGGTTACTGTCGGAATGATAACTGTCCATTTCAGTTCTGGGAACGTTTTCTGCTTGTCGGTTTTTCATTACTTCTGCAGCAAAGTACTTGGCACATTTCTCTAACTCTACTTTAATTTCTTTCAAACGGCCATGTAAGGTCAATAATTGTTCTCCGTGTTGAAAACAATCTCCACAGAATGGGCCTCTATGGAATACTGCATTTTCCTCATCAAGTAGTCCAGGCTTAAAAAATTTTGAGCAGGTCTTAAAAATGATTTTGCTGCTTGTTGATGAAATTGGTTTACTCCGACTGCAATCAAAATTTCGAAAACAAACTGCGCAGACAAGGTACTTTGGTGTTTCAGCTGACAACCCTTGCATTACCTCTGATTCTTCCATAGCTTCGGCCTGTACAATAAATAAGTTCACCTTTTGATTATTTTTTTCAAGCAAAATTTTAACTGTCCCTCTACTAATAGCTTTTCAAATATATTAAAATGCTTCTTATTTCCATATCTCGCGACATCTACAATCATTTTAGGTTTCTTAATGTAAAGAGTGAGAGTAATGACGCACACAAATAGCGTGGTGTCACTGTATACGTCATTACTCTCACTCTTTACATTAAGAAACCTAAAGTGATTGTAGGTGTCGTGAGGTATCCTTATAAGGAGCATTCCAGCATTCATTCATTTTCTTTGAAAAATGTAATCTCACCTCCTAAAACTAAAACTTCAAAGTAGCAGGTAAAGATCCAAATAATCCTTGAAAATGTTGTAATAAAAGCTATCGTTAGATATTTCTATTGAAGTTGACTTATCGACTTGATACTGGTAACGAATCGGACTGTCTAGGGAGTAAGGTAACGTTGCTTGCCTTCGGTGCTGTCTAGTGCAAATCTATGCAAACACTTTTGTACTGAACTAAATGGCACTTAAATAAAACTGAACTTTGAAATAATTATATTTAATATCCCCAATTATCCTCTGTTTTCAGTCACTACTGCACTGCTACTAAAAGAGCAGAATGGCAAAGCTGTTCAGCACGAAACTGCCCTGAAAAGGAAAAGTCAAATTTCTGAGAACCAACTGAATTTGGAGCCAGTCAAAATCAGATATTTCGAGCCAGGATTACAACACGCGAGGAATAGATTCTTATGTTGCACTAGTGGGTAGAAATGGTTGAACTATGGGTAATTAATGGCTCATGAGGGCTCACCCCAGAACCCAATTAACATTGAAAAAGTTGACTGTTTAAAAATGATATAACATCTTGTATAACATCAAAATTAAGTAAATAAATGCAAATGTAATGGTGGTGATATATGTGTATATGTTACAGGCATTTTGTAAAATCCGGAATTTTGTAAAATGCCTAGGCAGTTTGTAAATTTTTTTTCCGTTTTTGAGCCATAACTTTTTTTGAAATTATTTTCCAATAATATTGTGGGGTATCATTCGACGCAGAATTGCAAAACAAATTAAATAGAAATATCAATAGATAACATAGTTTGTTATTTGTACGTTGAAACTTCAAAGATACGTTATATATAATTTATATCATATATTTATATACATATATATATACATATATATATATACACATATATATCTACATATATATATATATATATATATATATATATATATATATATACATTATATATATATATATACATATGTACATATACATATACATATATATATATACAGGGTGGGCCAGAAACAACTATACATCGACTTTTATGGCTAATAACTCAATAACTATAAGGTTTATTTCAACGGGAGTTACATATTGTGAAAGAGCAAACATTTTTTAGTTAGATTTTGTAACTTGAAAATCATTATGTTCCAGGCATCGCCTCAATCGAGGTAGAACAGACCGACAAGTTTTTTGGCAATATTCTCTACTTTGCTTTGCCATTTCTTCAACAATACAAACGCGAAGCTGATCCAAAGTTATTGGCTTAGTAGAGTAAACTCTGTCCTTTATTGTCCTCCAAATAGAGAAATCAAGAGGGGTAAGGTCTGGCGACCTTGGAGGCCATGCTACAGGACCGCCTCTTCCAATCCAACGATTAGAAAAATGTTCTTCCAAAAATTGTCTCACGTCCAGTGAGAAGTGAGCAGGGACTCCGTCTTGCATTAAGTAATATCGGCTATAATTTGGTATTTTTCGAATAGCCGGAAGAATGGAACCACGGAGCATACCCAGGTAACGTTCTGAATTGCATGTCCCATTAAAGAAGAAAGGTCCTATGAGTCCTCCGGATACATTCCTGACCACACTCAAATAGAAGGTCTTTGCAGTTCAGATGGTATGACGAATCCAGGATTTTCTCTGCTCCACATACGCGTATTTTGAACATTACCAAACCCATCCAAGCCGAAAAATGACTCGTCAGTCTAAATGATTTCATCGAGAAACCGAGGGTTATGTTCAGCCACTGGTATGAATTCCTCGCAGAATGCAATGATGCAATTAATTTCAGTATTTGCAAATTAATTTAATCATTTCTTTTGTTTTGGCTTTAAAATTCCTTTATTAGGGTTTTTAGAAAAATACCGTCTTTGTGAGTCGTCTTCTAATAAGCCTTGAACCCTTTGCGGTTTAAATGGTTTGAGCTTCAAATCCTTTAAAATGCGCCGGAGACTAGTTCGGGAAATTTATAATTCAAGGGAGGTTTTTCTTGTGGACATCTTGGGGTTATTTCCAAATGCAGAAGAAATGTTTTCTTTATATTCTTCTGTAAAAACGGATCGTTTTCTTCCAGAAGGTTTTCGATTTTCCACGGATCCTGAATTCTTGAATTTCAAGCAGATATTCCTCACTGAATGTCTGTTTGGCGTAAACCCGAAGTTCGCCCTAAATGACGTTTGAACAGAACTGACTTTTTCAGTTTTAGCATACGTGTCTACTATAAAAACCTTCTGTGGAATAGTTAAGCGTGCCATATTGCAAGATCACAACCGAAATGTAAAAATTTGCATAAGAAAATGCAAAACATTTCAGAGAAAATTGAGATTTTCCTTTGTTTACCCTTAGCTACTACCGGTAGCGCCTTTTAGTTACCCATTAGACCACAAGACCCTTGTTCCACTAAAAAATGTATGCCCTTTCAGAATATGTAACTCCCGTTGAAATACACCTTACCGTTATTGAGTTATTAGCTGTCAAAATCGATGTATAGTTGTTTTTGGTCCACCCTGTATATACTAATAAATGACCCGCCCTTCGGTCGGGCGGTAACAACCGTTACCGTGCCGTTTCCAAAACCGTATGCGTGGGTTTTGTTCATGGAAAATATTTCTTAAAATTGTAGAATTTAAATACACTTTAAATTTACTCTAAGTTATGCCTTAAAATACCTCCCACTTAGACTTCCCCTTTTTGTATCCTTACATTAACTGTCGGCTCTCCCTTATGCTACACCTCTGTCTGTTTCCCCACACTTACGGTCAGCTCCCCCTTATGCTACACCTCTGTCTGTTTCCCCACACTTACGATCGGCTCCCCCTTATGCTACACCTCTGTCTGTTTCCCCACACTTACGATCGGCTCCCCCTTATGCTACACCTCTGTCTGTTTCCCCACATGTTGTCAGTCTGTTTAAATGTCGCATATTCTGTGGGGATAAAGGGATAATGACCATTTCATTTCAACATTAAACAAACTTAGACGGAACTGCTGTCCATAAAATTATATTTATATTAATTTATTTATGCAAAGCCAATGAGTTCTGCTCAATATTTTGATTTCAATTCAAACTTGTGACATACTCACAACTTCCCAAACTTATAATGCGGAATATATATACACATATACATATATATATAATATGTGAAGGTAAATTATGTAACTCTGATTTCAACACAAATGATGAATATCAAACACTTATTTGTCTAATATTCATGAATATAGTTAAACAGTGCTTTAAAATACTATCCATATGCATATATTCAGCCTAACATTTTAAATAATAAAACCACTTGCCGTATTAAATCAAAAAACTAGCAGCGAGCATTAACGGAAGCACGCCAGAATGTACACCTAGCAAGAAGTAATGTTTGGAACAGCAAATTACCGATTCGCATTATTTAAATAGTTATAAAAGTTTGACACAAAAGTATTGTGTGATGGATGTGCAAAAATCATTGTATTCCTTCATACATTGTATGTATGAAGTATCACTTTGCAGCTTCACTTTGTTTCAAAAATTTCACTGCCTCACAAAACTTATGTCCGTGTATGTTACTCCACTTTTCAGAATTTGGACAACGACATCTTTTTTTATGAAAACAAAATGGCCTTCACTTGGAATAACTAGCCACTCAGGCCGCATATTTTTCTCCAATCAGAGCGTGGGAGTTTTAGTTCGAGGGTACATTTCAGTTCCAACTAGTTTGCTGTGGACAGTGATAAACTGGTAACATTTATTAGAAACCATTAGAAAGAGTAATGTATTTATTTAAAACGTTTACGTATTTATTTCATGATTAAATTACATTACCACATACACAGTAACTAATAATAAGACAGAAGCACTTACAAAAATGACCTCATAACCTATGAAACCGTTCTACAAATCATTTTCCATACATTTACACGCAGAATAGATCCCCTTAGTAGAACCACATTTGCTAACATTTTGAGATAAAACAATTAATAAATTTCTTAAAATTGTAGTACTGTAATACATAACTTAATTTATACTTATTTCAAGAGTGATCCTGAAGGAAATTAACGCAATTTGCCTTCCTGCTATTAACACACAGAGAGGCATTCGACACTGCAATGGTTAATTAATGCAAAATTTTGTAGTTTGCAATACATTTGTAGAAATTTAATTTTGAGAGCGTCGATTTTAGGGAAACAACTCTAAATTGGAACCTTTTAAATGAAAATCAAATGAAGAAGCACCAACACAATGGCAGATTACCGTTTGCATGTCTTTGTAAATATTTTCCACTTAGTATAACTGATGTGATGATTACCGGCATTTACCCTTATTGCTACTGTTGACTATATTCATTACATCTATTCTTCTTCCAGTATATCTTGGTCAACTCTCAATAACACTTTTATAGACAAAGAGAAGATCGTCCATTATTAATTGCTTTAATTAGTCTTCCCAATGTGTAAAACAAATTTAATTGTTATTGAAAATTGAACGGGACATTTCAATAAGTACTAATAAATATTTAAGAGAAATAAAAGGAGTAGCCAGGAAAAGGTAGACGGCTAATAAGGCGCTTAAGCTAACTTAGTGAGTTCAGAAAAAAGATTGCCTACAATAGCTACAATTTTTTCTATGATATTCTTTGTTAATATTTAGTTGAAATTTTATGCACAAAATGTCTACGGTGTCACAAATAATGTATCCCTCTTAAATTGTTTCGGTTGAGGCTCTGGGGACCTGCCTAACAAGCTGTCCTCTTACTTTACGCTTATGTACAAAATTCGAAAAGACTTTGACTTTGACAATGGTGATGCGAAGTGCAAACAAATGCCATGCTGCACAACGCTTTTTAGTTACAATTAGTTATTAATTTTTATTATGAATAGGAACTTCAGTCTCTCCATCAAATATCCACTTTTATATTTGCTTTTCCAGTTTTACGTATTTTCGCTGCAGTCTGCGTGTAATATTTTGCAACGACAGGTGATTTATAGTTGCAGAGCGTTACTTAAAAGACATTGGATAGACTCAAGCAAAATTCTTTTAATAAGAATATTGTACGCTGAGTTAGACGATTAGATATTGCCATCATTAATATGGTTTGACATTAATATTGTTGTTAAGATTTACATTTTTGAAGCCACTTTTCACATTTTAGTTTAATAGCTTTTAGTTATCGTGGAAAGAAAGATAATTAAAAGGATTACTTTGACTTAAATGAAATTATCATAGCTAATACATAAATTGAACTATTGATCTTAATAACCGGGTATAAAATAGTAAAAGAAACCATACCCTGAAAATAAATATCTTTACAGGTCGAGTTAAGAATAGTACATAAGTATTGGAACGATTTCGATGCATTTGTGTAACCATATAACACACTATGTACATCATTCTTTATTAATCATTAAAAGTATAGGTAGGTAACACGAAACCCTGGCTAGAGAGGTGCTAGGTCCGATAAACACTACAACACAACACACAAGTTTATGAATAACAAAACATGAATTGAATAATTATTTATTACAGTTTTGTTTGTTCATCTACTATTTGTAATAACAAATTAATCTTAAAGTACATACTGCTTCGGTTTAATATAATGACAACTTTAACATATAGCAATTACTTTATTGAACGAAATGTATTTAGTAAAATGTCATTCTGTTGGAAAATAAATAAACTTATTTTGTATATCTTCAAGTTAGTTTGGATGGTTTGAAAAATTTAAAGTCATTATTTCCCATCACTCCCGTCTTCCAAAAAGGTCTTAACCAAATTGATATTCAACTCCCGTGTAAACATGTTCATTCTCATGGAAAATTGCCGAGTCTGTAGTTGCCAATTGCAATTAAATGAATAAACTATATTAGCAAATTTTAATACTGCATGTAGTATCCAAAATGATTTTTATGATATCGGATAATAACAGTATTACTAATGCGGATACTACAAGTAACAAGTAATGATATTCCAATTTTAGGTCAATTTTTTGTGGTATACAAAATTTGGGCTTTGTGATTGTGGAATGTCAATGGAATAAAAGAAATTGACTGCACATTGTTCTAAATTATGAACATGTGGCTTATTAATGATTAGTTTACAATTCTACAAAAAATAAGGGCCAATAACAATAATTTGATAAATCATTCGAGGGCTATTATCAACGATTAAGCTGCTAGAATTAAAAAGAACCAAGTATTTATTTCTTGCAAATTGGGAAAATTGCAATGAAAGTGGCTGCCTTTAGAAATTCTTAAAATCGCAGGTTATTATTGTGCCATTCCTACCCACCTAGGTATTTGATATGTGACTGTCAATGAATTTGTCAATTTGTTTTAGCAAATGTGCATTAATTAATCTAGACTAGATTAATTAGATTAATTAATCTAAACTATTAATCTCGAGTAATAATTAAAGATAATGGTACGTAGATGTTAGACTATATCTAGTCGACCCACTGTGACAAACGCGATAGTTATTACAATGAATTGTTGAGTAGAGACTAAACGCGACCCAAACTACAGTCTACCGACACATGATTACATGACTTATGTTTTGCTAAAAATGCTCTGGCCAACTGCAGCCTATATGCCTAGTTGACATTTACAGATACCACTATGCTATAGTAGATGCGCTATATTAATAGTAATGCCACATGTTACCTACGACAAGAAAAGCTTTAGCGTGAGAATTACTTTCATAAATGCATTTATTCTTCATCGTCTTCGTCACACATTCTTGACCGGCGCTGCAAAGACTTCATTTTATCCTGCCAGTCGTCTTTCCATTCAATGGCAACCGACTGACGACCTGCCATTAATCCAGGCTGTCCATCTTTGTGCTCGTTCCCCATTATCAGATAAGATCTGCCACAGAATACAATTATTATGTTATCATTTTGAATTATTACTTATCAGTACTAACTCGGCTTTGATTTCTGTATTCCTGTCCGCATTCACAAATTCCGAAGCGTTTAGAGTCACGAATTGATTTGTACTTCCGAATTGCACTCAAATCGTACGTATTTCAATAAAATTTATTTCGAAATCAGATGCAGAAATCAAATTCAGATTCGGAACACTAAAGCCTTTAGTGTTCCAAATCTGAATCACTGACTGAGCCAATCACCTGAAACTTCTTGAATAGAATGCCGTATACGGTTAGTAGGATAAGTGATAAGTAATGAGCATTTTCTAAGAACCCTGAATGTACAAAATCTGAGTTAGTACTGATAAGTAGTATTCAGCTGTGTAGAATTTGCAGATACTTACTTGTTGACTTTTATTTTAGGACATTTGCACACGAGATCGTCCATTCTGACCCAAAGAAAAGCAGAGCCCCTCCTTAACCGAGACTCCCTTGACTTTTTGAAAATGGCCAAAATGTTTACAGTGTAGCGTGCCCATTCTTCAATCGTTTCCCGTGACAGTACAGAAGCCAAGATTGCTAAACATAAAAAGAATCACTTGGAATGGTTCCTTGCTTAATTCTAAAATAATTATTAAAAAATAAATAAATCTCATGATACTCAAGGCAAATGAACATCTTTTCAAATGTGGATTCAAAT
The DNA here is from genome assembly GCA_020352615.2 of Yoshiicerus persimilis. Classification (NCBI taxonomy): domain Eukaryota; kingdom Metazoa; phylum Arthropoda; class Collembola; order Entomobryomorpha; family Tomoceridae; genus Yoshiicerus; species Yoshiicerus persimilis. The sequence goes on from CM036940.2 coordinate 44,629,191, forward strand.
CAAATTTCCCTATCGATAAATCCAATATAGAAGCGCAAAATTTCCAACAGGGAAAGCACTACTGAAATCACTTGACAAAGTGTCTATTTGCCTAGCTGCGATACAGATAATAATTTTATAATCAAATAATGCTATTGGAACTTAACGAATAAATGGTGTAGCTAATTACAATACAATACGCATGGATTACTATTAATAACTTTTGGACTGCAGTGCACAGGTAGTGCAGGAAAGGAACTTTGAATGGAAGCAATGTGGTTATAGCATAGGCATAGCAGGTTGAATGGAAGAATATTCATTGAGGTTGTCTAACCATAGTCTCGATTGCAGTATCGCTTAAGATTAAGCCGCTTTGTTGCAACTTTGCAGCGTCCGCAGTTGGGCTCTCCTGTGAAAAACAATAAAAGAATAGCATCATCGTTAATTTATAATAGGATTGGGAACACATTAAGCTGATTTATTACACAACTTCAATTCTGCAGCATTCCTAATAAAAAATGCAAAGCATCCTGGAAGGTTTTTCAATATCTCGAAATGTTCCATTTATTTGGTAGAAGCAGTCGTGTCTCCTCCGACAACAAAACTGCTTTTTCGCATAATCTATCTACTGTCGAGGGATATTATGTCCAACTTTTCTGTCATAAAATAAACAGGCGAAATGTAAAGGTGGATAGTATTGGTTCTTCTTAACTACGTTTACTGCTCTGCTGCATTAGGATATACAAAAAATAGAGTTGAATACCGATATATGCAGAATAAAAAGCAAAGTCATCGCTAAAATGCAGTCCAAATCAAAAGTAATGACAACTTTAATAATAATCCACTAACAAAACAGAAATACAGTACCAAGTACCAACAAAACAATTGGGAAGATTGCTTTAAAAGGGACGCGTTATGGGAATATTAAAAATAATTTTCAGAGAATATATATATTTAGACATTGCCACCAACGATTAGCAAACCCACCATGCATTGCATGGGTATTATAAAAAACCAAGGTTTTGAAAGTCCTTGGAGAAAATCACGTCTACATAGAAATGACAGTGTAAATTGCAAATAATAATAATAATAGGTAATAATACCCAATAGGTATACAAAACTCAGCGAAGGCACAATACTATTATCATTGCAGTGTGCAGTACTTTCCCATTTGGGCATGGAGCACCATATATGGTGAACCACTGAAACTCGGAGGCATTTTCTTGCCTTTTGGACGATTAATTGAGAATAATATCGTCTACAGTTAGATGTTTACCGACTGGATAGAGTTAATAATTAAACAAGGGTCCGTGGAGTTAATTAGAATAGGTTTACATGAAGATATGGATAGGTTGCGATAAAAAGCAATCAATTGGAAAAGCAAGAAAGTGGGATAAGGAACCCGTTAAGCATAGAGTGACTTAGCTGACACGATAATAGCTGTGTGTAACAATGGATTACGGGGAAGCTCATTGCATTATGCAAAACAACCTGTGTTATAGGTTCGTATAATTGGTTGAGTTGGAGAAGTGGCATTGTATAGGTGTGGATATGTAGGTGTTGGTCTTATAGAGGACCAAGGTGGAGAATAGAATAATGATAGAAGCAAAGATTATAGTTTTCTTTCGATAGAAATATTAGGTGATGCTTGAGGGAGCAATTGGAGTCAGAGAGCAGAGTAATTTCATTAAGTGTAACACGTTTCCACTCCGAACCGCATCACCATGCCCTGGGGACACATTCATTCCTAACACATTCCTTATCTCCCGTTTCCACCTTCTTCTCCAAGCAAGCCAGTCTTTCCTTCTACACTCAATGCACTCAACGCCCCTCTCAGAATACCAATTCCTTCCTTACTAATAACAATAAGCATTAACAACTTACCAATCAATGCATACATATACTTCCCATTCACCTACTCTCTTCCACCTTAGTCTCCTAATTACCTCAACACACATCTCCTAAGCAGGCTTTGTTAATCAATGGCATGCTAGAAATTAATATTGTTATGAGTGAATAAACAAATCCAAGGTGCCCCTACTATTTCGTTTCTCATTTTCTAAGGGAAATAAACGAAACTTAAAATATTCCACATATGAATCCTAATAAAGAACGTTTTATAGACAATTTCCATTTTTAATGCTGACTAAGAAATGTGCGTTCGTTCAATGCAAAATTGGATAGCAAAACAATATTTCCAAGAACTTTACCGAAAACCTATTGAAAATATATAATATTCGGAAAATGGAAATATTTAATCAAAATTCCCAAAGTATACATAGAGAATATGACATTTATTACATGCCAAATCAAGGCAAAGTAAAAGGGAGGACTTGAGAGTAGTAGGTATATATACAAAAACGCAAGAGTGACTGGAAGAGATGTTGAGATGGGAAGAAGGCAACCCTCTAGTCATTTGGTGAGTAACTTTGAGTGAGCAACAAATGGGGGAGAATGCACGAAAAGAAGGAAATATTCAGAAAGCGTATCATTACATTAAGTTGGTTGGTCTGGCTCTCTGTTTGTTTAGGTTGACTCTTACTTGAGCGGAATGTCCTCTCCTTAATAAAATCCGGGAATCCTTACTCAGATAACAAAGTTGAGTTTAAGCAGAAACCGAAAAACTCACGGTCACCTCACTTTTCCTGATACTCTCAGTGTTAATAATTCCCATTTGTCCGATTTCTACTCGTGTCCACAATAAAGACACCAGACACTCGTCTCTTCGTCTCCGCCTGCGAATGGGCCAACGGGGATACATCAAGAACAAAGGGGAAGAATCCAACCTTCAGTCCTGCCATCCGCAACTTTCTCCCCACAAAACCCAAAACCACTCGCTTCGCATTTCTCGCTCTTTTAGTTATCTCTATTCTATCTTAACTCCCATTTGTGCACACAACAAACATTATTTTATCTTAATTTAAATCTTTGGGCAACATTATTAATCAAAGACACAAGAATGCCACATTAAACGTTTTACAACACATTAACTAATCAAGAAATCACAAATCCTCATTTACCACATGAAATCAAAACAACATTTTGCAGTTACTCTTTATATAGAACCTAAATAAATTATGAGTACCAATCAAAACGCGTAAATATTTATAAAGTACTACAAGTGAAGGGGAAAGCTATAATAAGTGAATAAAATTAAAAAGAAAGACTGGAGGCTTTTTGTTTACAACTGTCCGTTTCCTTTTTGCATATGATGTACAACAATATTAATCTATGTGCGTACGTACGTTATTGATGGTTGTGCAGGGGTAGACAGAAGTATGGAGAAATGAGGAGAAGGAAGTGTTGGAGAGGAAGCTAAAGAAGTGGACGTGAAAGAGAAAGGATTTGTGTATTAGGAGGGAAGACTTTAAGGAGATGATGATGGAATCGCCCAAGGGTCACTTTTACAAATTTTCCCATCAGGATTTCAGCGTGGAAAGCTTTTCTTGACACAACTCACTCCATAACTTTCTACTTTCCCTCTCCTTTCTTCTCACTTGCCATTTACTTTCACCGCCTATCAACATATCACATTTCACATTGCATTACGTCCTCCACTCAACGCATTTTTCACTTTTATTTCATTCCCAATTCTTACAACTCACTTTTCTTCCACTTCTACGTCTTTGCATCGCATTATTATAACCACTTCACCATTTCTAATACCATTATCTCACACTCCCAGACAAATCTTCAAACCAATTACACCATTCCAGTTCAGCTATGTATACTCCAACTCAAAAATACCGCCAGGCATTCATACATAGGCTGACAACTCCAATAATTGAACTCGCAAATGTCACAGCAATCATAAAAACTGCTGCAGTTCTTCCTAAGAGAATACTGTACATAACACATAGGTCTTCAAAGGTCAATTTTAGTTGCATGTAGTTTTCTTCACGCATCCTGCGTTGACGATTTTTCATTGCAGTTACCGTAAACGATATGCACATAATCTACCGCGTTTACTGCTATATTATTTAGTGGTCTGAGGATAATAAAAAAATTAAGCGTTCTTCAATCCGATGACCAATTTCAGTAAATAAATAAATTAGTATCAGTTGAGCCAAAGCTACGTTTGTTAAGTGCACGAAAAGAGAAAGATGGCACATTATTATGAGCTTGCATATTAAATATGTCAACTATTCTGGGGTACGATTTGCAACCCAAGAAGGAAGAATATACTTATGATTAATGACGCCAGATGCACCCCTATTTAAATGCGGGGATACAAAACATTATATTTTGGTAGATACTGTAATGTAAATGTAATGCAGGAAATAAACTTGCATTTGCATAGGTTGTCAAAAGAGCTATCATAGCATTTGGTGGCTGGAGATGGACAGACAGAATCGATTTTTATCTTGGTAATGTTTTGGGAATGCGAAATCGTCATCTCATCATAGTATAACATTCATTCAGTCACTCACTCGGAGATTCTCTATCTAAAATAGATTGAAGAGAATTCTCAGAACGGAAATCAATGTCAGCTTTCAGCTTAGTCAGCATTTCCTCCTCAAATCTCTGTGTACTCCAAATGTTTAGCTAATATGCCCGAGTACTGCAATAACATTTTTAGGTATCCTTAATGTCACACCTACTGAAAGCCAGCCATAACTCCTTTGCTTCGGGTAGCTACTCATTGCCTACACACTATTACACCCTAATCATAGAAACAAGTCTAATGGAAATACCAAGGAGCGTCAAATGGTTGCCTATGTTACTCCTCGGCTGCGTTTAATCAGGAGGGTCCACTGGAGTGTTTTGTTCCGAAATTTAGGAATATTTATAAGGGACAAAATGTCCCCGAAATGGCCCTGTTGCCAATGACAACCTGCAGGAAATGTCCCTTATAAATATTCCTAAATTTGGGAACAAAACACTCTAGTGGACCCTCCTGATTAAACGCAGCCGAGGAGTAACCGAGGCAACCATTTGACGCTCCTTGGGAAATACAATATTTAGTTACCACACACTCCCAAGCAAGCCCTGTTATTCTAAGCACGGGTATACCTCGTAAAACGCAAGTATTATAGGCACATGTGTGATAGTGCTGCACAGTCAAACTTCTTTTAACGGTCACTTCAATTATTATACTGCGCTGTAGGAAAACTGCTCACTTCCAATTTCATTGAAGGCCAACTCTAGTAGAACTCCCTTGCTAAGAAATCTCAAATTTTGAATGTTTACTTGTTAGGGACCTAATAACAAGTATGTGACGTAACAAGTACACAAAAGGCCTTGTAAGCAGTAAGAGAGATAAGCAGGAAAAGTCCAAATAACACAAGTTTGACTGTCTGTTCTCAAAAGTGCCGAAAAGCCAGTGAAATGTATTACTTACGAGTTACACGTAAGTAGGAGAGTATGGTTAACACGTTTGCATAGGACTGCGTTGGGGTTGAACCGCGACTTTAGGATATAGGGACGTAATGTTATTAGAATCTAGATATGGGCAATTGCTTTAGAAAGGCAGAAATTGGGTTTACTGTCAGTTCATCAGTTCACACCACACTAGCCTTGCTACGGCGGAACAGACAAGACAGATGTTACATAATATTAGTAAGCCAAGAAGGCACCTGTATATTATAATACCTGTAGTGCACATAGTCTGTGCATATAGGCACTAAATGGAATGGAACAACGTTGCTCGCGATTGTCTCTGCTTTGTTATACATCCAATTCATGCAATTGCGACTCCCACATATCACATTGTACTACTCTATGCAAAGTGTATTTTCCCCAGACGGAGGCCCCTATAGTGGAGGTAAGCCTCCTAACTCACATTTATTTATCGGCAATTCAATCTCTGTCTTGTCCTGTCGCTTTCTCTGTAATCTGTCCGGTAATCCTTCTTTTCCAACACACACTGCCAAAGCAAACTCGATCTATTCTGCACGACTTGGCTAGATCCAAGAATAATGGCTTATAGCTAAAATGCTAATAATATTACTCTTGCTACTTTATCACATTATATAGATGCCTCCATCGACATCGCCTACATGCTAATGCATTAAACTCACATTCAAATTTAAATCGCATCCTTGGATTATTACCTAACGATTCTGTAGATGCACTCACTTTCAACCAGTAGAGCGCCTGGCACAATAAGCACAGGCTTATCTTGTCTCCTACTCAATCGCTCCTATTGTCCCATCACAAAATTACGTTCTGTCAACTGCCAGTCACCTTTCCGAACTAATACAACTAAAGCTTGTCCAGTACCTACGTATCGTATTTGAAAATTACCCAAATTAATAATGAACTCCAGATTTGAACTCTCTTCTTTCAATCCGACTTGGGCTAAATAACATTTTTACAATTGAAATTGAAACTATTTACGTTTCAAAGTACTTCAGCATTACAAGTAATGTTGTTCTTCCTTAAAATTACCCAAATTAATAATGAACTCCAGATTTGAACTCTCTTCTTTCAATCCCACTTGGGCTAAATAACATTTTTACAATTGAAATTGAAACTATTTACGTGTCAAAGTACTTCAGCATTACAAGTAATGTTGTTCTTCCTTAACAGACACAATAATATATAGGATATTTAATTTATATTTATATTTTATATTAATATTTATTTTATTGTCAATTTTAGTTTCGAAAGGAATTCAATTATAATCAATTAAATCATGAATGGGAGCCATGATGATGGTTATATGGCTATTACTGATTTTTTTGGTTACTGAACTGATGAATGTACTATTGTGACATGTTAATAAAGCTTAATTTCAATTTCAATTTTTCAATTTCAATTTTCTCCAACCGTTCGCTTTCTTCTCTTTCGTAATAACTTGTCCATAATAACAATAAAATAATTCAGTAGTAGTGAAATGGAGGACAGAGTATTATTAGCACTGACCGCATAAGTGAGGGATTGTGCATGCACCCCAAGTTATTATCAAACTTGGCACAGGAACTGAAGACAGCCCTGAAAAACCTGCAAATGTGTGTATATATATTATAAATATAAATTATATTACAATGTATTACAATTCTTATCAAGGCATTTGTGTTAGGAATATTACACATACAAGCCAAAAAGTAAGAATGTAGTGCTGCATTCTGACATATATTTGCACATTGAGAAATAGGGACATTACAAACAAACAGATTGTCCAGAGTGTACAAATAAGATTGACATTACAAACCAATTATTAAAAGTTAATTAACGCGAGGAAGGTCAAATCAAATCGAATATTCAAATAAACTTGAGTAAATTTGAGTAAATTTAAAGTCAAATAGTGCAGTTTCAGTGCAGATTGAAGATTCAGTTGGATAATCGTGGCCAATATTGTAAAAATGGGTTCAGTCAGAAACCTTGTCATCTAATCTAAATATGTTCTACCTACAAGTATAACTATAAGTAGTCAAGCAAGTCCTCTTTCCATGCGGAACACGGAAATACTTTTGTTGAATATGAAATCAGTGAAATGTGAAAATGTGATGTGATGGGAATCTCCAAATGGGTATTTAAGAGAAGATTCAGCAATCCTTTTAAACTTGGTCGCAGTTAGACCTTAGACCACGTACTTATACATGCTTCTGCCATGAATGTGTGTTTCTTGTTAGCTAACCTTAGCAAATTGGCAAAGTTGAACCTCCACAACACTATGCTACTGTCCTCCTCCGTAGAAACCCGTTGTTATAAGATTTTGCAATAGTAGTGGTACATGTTGAGAGTAGTAAATGCATTAAGGTAGAGAAAGGGCAAGTGTGAGTGCGTACAAGTACTCAGTAATTGCCCAATACATACTACATTTGAAATGTACAGGGGAAGCTCATCAAGGAAAATACTACAGGTCGTAAATAAAGATCTCCAGACGAGATATGAGTGACAGAATAGAAGATCAAGACAGAAAATCATTTGCATTTGCATTACGCTTTACATAACTATCCCTTCATGAGTGAGAACAACGGGCGAACCTCCAACATAGCACCTCTTTCTCTCTCCATTATCTCATGCATCGGGGATACATGCAACGTACTATACTCTAACTGTTTGTACCCACTCACGAGTATTTTATACTCAACTAAGACAGACCTTGGAGTAGCACCAATAAAATTTAATTACGCTTACCCGGCTATCTACTTAATTAAATTAAATTCGTCTTTAATTACGTGGAGGTTTAATGGGTACCTATATCCACTTATTTATGCCCTGTGCCATTCATTTACTGCAATCTAAAATTATTAAATTAGTAAAGCCCTAGTTCATATGAGTGGCAATTTTACGTTGTCAATTTTACGCTGACGAGCAAGCATTTAGCAACCAAAAGTGTACATTTCCTCCAGTTTAAAAAATATATAATGAAATTGCAAGTTAAACTTTTTAAATTACAACTAATTAAATTAATAAATGTAATTCTAATTCCTGTCAAAAACGAAATAATAATAACTTGATGCTTATTAAATAAATAATGCTTAGTAAACTCATAAACTCCTTACTAACGTTATACGCGTTTATTAGGCAAAAATTGAAGTGCTGCTGTTCGTAATGTCTGTATTGCTTATTATATATAGCATATGGCTATCTACATTTGTGTGTGCAATGCAGGTATTAAGGATATTGGATTTCAGCAAACACTGCAGTGGGAAGCATTTTTATACCCAATACAGAAACGCATACTACAGAGGAGTTGTAAAGTCTCACTAAAGGAACTTAGGAAATGCTAAAACCTTATAATTATTATGCTACAACAGAAAATTCACCCAGTATGCTTTGCCTACTGGGTGGATTGAGCGTACTTTGTGCGTTGTGAACTGCCATATATATTTATTTATTTATCGTTATGTTGTAGTTAGTAGGTTTTATAATCAGAGGTTCATTATTAATGTAATCTTGGTAGTATACAACAAAGCTTCCACCAAAAGCATATAGAACTGTTTCAAAGTTTAAACACATATGACTGGAATCTTTTAATAATAATAATATTTCGTAGAGGAAATCCGCGATAAAAAAGGTCTTTAGTTTTCTTTGTTTTCCTTTCGTTTTCTTTTAAAAGGCCTTTCTTTCCCCTTCTCTACCAACTAATGAGCACTAAGCCGCATTTTGGCATCATACAGTAGAGAATGCAGTTTGGAAAGGTGACAGTCAATAATGAACCTACCCGTCAGGTTCCATCACCAGGCTACCCAAGTTGTAAGAGATAGATTTTCCATATATTTAGCTATAGTCAGGTTTGAGTTCCTAACTATTCAAATAAGATATTAATGCACAGGTCTGTACTAAAGAGTATACAACAACTATGTAAGACACAAAGCAAAGCGGGAATGACATTCTACTAAATAAACATTAATTCGGCAGCCACTCACTTGCCGGGACTCCGATGGAATACAACTAAAGTCTCTGTGCATTAATTGTTATTGTCATTAACTATTACGGCTTGGGTCACCGTACTGTAAGTGGTCACCGGAAAAGGCGGACAAGGAGAACCGAACTTCGGACATACGGATAGTAATTGTAGTAACGTAGAGATCATCACACATATAATTATCTATCATTATTATCATTGGGCATTAAGTATTAAAAGGCTAAGGACACTTGCTTGCAGTTGACAAGTTGGCATACTTGTGCACGAGCAGAGATATCAGTACTTTAACCTTTTAAAGTGTAACCATAAAAGGCGTTAAATTTGTTTATCCAAAGAGTACGTTAGCATTTCTAACTGACGAAAAACAAAGACAATTTTCGTTTCCCAGCACTGAGGTTTTTCATAACTAAAAATATTACAAATTTACATTTAATGTTTTGAGAATCAAGTGCGAAAGGAATTTCCTTGCTTTAAAAACATACACACCTATATTTTAAAGTAAGGAAATTCCTTACTTTAGTCTTCTTTTGCCACAATTTGTTCAACATACATGTGGGCATTCAACCATTTTAACCAGGGAGTCATCAGGAGTCAGGCGGATTTAATATACAAAATCCAGTATAGTACGCTTTTTAAATTAGTCATGATTCATGATGTCATGATGTATACCAAGGAGTTTCAAAGTGGTTAACCCTTATGAATATTCCCACTTTTCGAAGCAAAACATTGTAGTAGACCCTCCTTACAAAACGCAGCCGCGGGAAACCGAGGCAGCTAATTGAAGCTCCTTGATGTGTGCCAAGATGGGTAGCTTCAAGGAGTACAAACTTGGGGGTCTCCCTTGGTTTCCTCTCTTTCTCATTAATAAGGAGGGTTCAATAGCTATAATATGTAAAAGAGACAAAAATAAATTAATGCACGCTCCCTCCTTGTGAACGAGAAAAAGAGGAAACCCCCCAAGTTTATACTCTTAGGGTAGCTCTATTTGACCACCTCATCAAAGCTACACGCATGATGCTTAAATGCGTGTAGCATAGAATAGCGTAGCTTTTATATTATTTATGTATAATATGTAAATGTATGGTTCGTTTTCAAAATAAGGTAAATATAAACTGGAATAGCGTATTATTATGAAAGATAAATATAGGAAGTTATAAGACAAAGTATAAAAGTTCTTTTAGTTAATCTGGCAGTGAAGCAGTCAACAGTCGTTCCAATGGATATAATTATAATAAGCTTAAGTTTAGTGAGCCACTCAAATCCCCTTAAACAAAACAACCCCAAGTGGCTCCACTAAACTCACAGACTCTAGTGCCTCATTCTATCTTCCAACGGAATAAAACATTACATATGAAAAATTCAGACCGTAAAATCCACCATAAATAATTTCACTGACAATACATCTATTGGCAGACGGAATAAGAAATGCAAAATGTTTTTCGGTGGTCTATGTGTCTATACTACAGCAATTCACAAAGTAGACCCATTTCTAGATGTTTGCATTCTTTAGAAAAGAAAACCCACACTGACATATTACATTTAATATATTTTCTAAGAAAAACAGTGAGTCGGTTTTAACCTCTTTTCCACATATTTTCCTTAAATGTGAGGAATACAAGCGGAACAATAGAATCGATTTGATCAGCAAAGCCAGTTGAGAAGGCCAAATGGCACTATTTTGCTCTCAGGAAATGGCAGTATTTGAACATACTCAAACCTTGTCTTTTCCGTGGGACTTGGACTCAAGGTATTCTTATTTCATATTTCATCTCTACATAGAAAACATGCCATATTAAAAATAGCAATAAAGAGCATAAATCCGAGGACTATAAAACAAAGCAGCAATTGAATACAAGACAGATGAAGTGGTTAAGAGAAGAAAATATTGTAAGCTAAGGTAAGCAATGCAGTATTATGTCACAATTATTGGTATATGGTTTGTGAAGGGCGAGTGTCACATCACCCCGTGAAGGTGGGCGGAAGAAAAGAGATAATGGAATTCGCAGAGGAGCCGTGTGCACTTAGAGAGAACAAATCTTTCGACAGTCAATATATATTATCATTATTAATATTTGTGTTGTAATCCCCTTTTCTGGTTCTTTGGACACAAGTGTAGTGCACACAAGACGGGAAACAGAGATTCACTTAACTGCAGCAGTACGGTATAGTGCAGTAAAAATCCAAAGCCTGCCCCATCGACTTTGTGCATTAAAAATAAATCCTCATCTCCTTGTAATGTTTCACATATTAAATATAGTGAGCAGATAGTATAAGCTTTGATCGCAACAGGGATGCAATGGGAACCTAATGCAATTGAGCAATGTTGACTTTTCTGGCAAAATCTTTAGTTTTGGCTCAGACTTTATTTCCACATTCCCCCTCTCTTCTACATAAGTACCACACACTGCACTGCAATACAAAAAGCAAATTATAGAGGCACTCTCCCTATAGCAAAAGTGTTTTCATGGATTGCATTGCATTAGCTGCTTTCCTAATCAGCTCAACTCAAGCGAACCGTTACTTTAGACAAGGACATAGAAATACTATCATACTAATAACAGACCAAACATCTATTGAATCATTTCATTCAAAGTCAAGCAAACGAACGGATGTGATGCTGTTTTCTTAACTTACCCTGATCCGAACTCACTCTTCCAGTCACAGCCTCAATGGGATCCGGCTCCGGCATTTTAGAAATTTCTGTACGCAAAACATTTCCAGTTAAATAAATACACAATTATATGTAATTACAAGTCCTTGTATTATTCACCATTCCTACCTCCTCAACTGCATACAGGGTCTCCACAAATCTACTGACCGATCACACTAATAACAAAGAATAACTAGATCTTAACAAACTATGTAGTGGATGAAAGGTCACTACTACCTATGCATAAAAAATTTTTAAATTGAGAAAGGTAGCAGTTCTTATTCCTCTTTGCAAACTTTTGTCCTCGATATGGTCAAAATTTGTGGAAATAATTTAGGTATTATTGGAGAGAGTAATAGGGCAATAGTTGTTGGAGACCCTGTATATAAATGTTGCATCGAGTGTTATTTCTAGGATTGATGATCATTGAGATAATAATCGGGCATTTGGCATTGTGAGGATACTGGTATAATGTCTTTCTTAATTGCATTAATTAGAAGTCTTGCTCCTCTTCGTTTTCATGGTTAGTACGGTACATACATGTCAATTGACAATTGGACAGAATTGAAGATAAAGTTTTTTCCCGGGTAAGCCTTGGAGTAGACAAGACAGAGCAGAGTCAGCTCTATTTTATTTGTTTTGCTCACACAGAGTTGATAGAGTCCCCCAAGATTTGCTTTCGAGCATTCAAGTCAACAAACGGGAACGAAATAGGAAATGTTGCCATTGCAGAGGAAGAACGGACAACGGCTAGCTGCAAAAGTAAAATCTATCGCTCTAGTGTTCCGAGACCATTACAATGTCTACTGATGAGTATCACATTTATGTATTTATACTAGCTGTTACAGTATACGTAGTCAACTCCCAAAATACTAAGAATTGTTCTAATTTCCTTCTCACGTACAAAGGAAACAGCCTATCTCATCAATTGATTTAATTTGCCGTGCAGGGATAAAAATGTCCCATTCCTTACTATGCTCTATTAAATGAAATAACAGATGCAAAACATAACAACATTTCCACAGAAATGGAACTACACAAAAGATCTGCAGTCCGACTACATATTACAGACATCATGGACAGACTTCTTTTAAAGTTACATTTTTTACGAAACCAATTTACTATAGTTTCAAATGTTGGTACAACGTGAGAATTCCTTTTAAACGATATTTCAAGCACAAGTTGACCATGCGAGACTTTTATTATGAAAATAGTTTTGGTTACTTACTGACACAGGGGGCTATGGGAGAACGACTTTGTTGGTAGCCCTTTGAACAGCGGTTACATGTGAGTCCTGTGACCCCATCCTTGCATGGACACTGCCCCGTTGTCTGATTACAGGTCCGTCCAGTTGCTCCCACCGGGTGACACTCACAAGCTATGCCAACACAAATTAAAGCAATTTATTCCATTCAAAATCCTCTATTTTCTACCAACCAGATAAACTCAATAAATACACAATTGCTGCCCTTATTATTCTATTTTATTATTATAGTTGCTGTTAGTGTAATTAATAGTATTTGGATAAAGGGATATCTGAAGATGTTAATTCACGACTGCATGCATTTCATTCATATTGTTCAATGATCTTTTGAAAACAGTGTTACCCCTGGCGTTGGAATACTTACTAGGGAATACAGTGCATAGGTGAGTAGGAAGGCAACTTTTCAATCATGAATTTCAGTTCCACGTTGAACTCATAAACTACGTGGTCTGACTGAACACAATGTACAATACCTATCGGAGTCCATAAATTGCAATTATAGAATATTTGGTTGTAGGTACCGCCTTGTGCCCGCCCTCCTTACTTCTTGGCATCCACAGTTTCACTTAGTTGACTTGCTGCCACTTACGTACAATAATTACATGGACAAAGACAAAATAATGCCAACGTTAAGGTATACAGAACAGATGCACGCCCAAAGTTACAGACCCATCAAGTAGAGTATGGACTGCCACAAGACGTGTACTTTTAAGTTTCTCTAACCACAGGGTGACATGTCTAGTCCTATTTACCATTCTAACTAGTAGAACCAACTACATTATAATTTTCCATTTTAACACACCTGTGCCCATCAGCAATTATTAGCACAATTTTCGTTAAACGATGCCCTGATGTATCAATCAGAAATGCTTTACAAAGATTCGCACTTGCCCATTTGCCTAACGTGGAAATAAATTATCTGTGTGTTAAAGTGACTTTGCAGCTAAAGGCGCTTAATGCTATTAATTTTAGTGAATAGCACAGCTATAGTACAAATTAGTCAAGTATTTGTAAAGACGTAAATGCTCTAATAAGAACTGCTCTCGCCGAAATCGCACGAACTAGATGGAACAACTTCTTGCGATTTGATGATGCGATGCGGATGCACCACGGTAAAGAGCCTTGCTATGCAAATTTTTATACATTTTTGGTCGACTGATAAATTTGTAGCTATTTATTCAAGACCCATTTTAATTTTTACTGTACCTGTGAACCAGACGACAAATATATATGACATAAAAGAGTTTAAACTTCATATTATTATTGAGGCAACTAAATACAGACTTCATAATATTTTAACACTTTTGCAATGCACTTTTGTTAACAGAATTTTGCTAACCACTGTTACGCGTTATAAAAAAAGAGAGTGGACGTGGACGCAAGATAAAATTAAAACCTATGTACTCGGAAGGTCTGCCTCGTTCACTTTGCTGTGTCACACTAAGGCCATAACTACTTGACACATCAAGATGACAGTCATTTTTTGTGATGGCAACAATGACCTCTTAACCAAGATGAGTACAGGCATACCTCCCTATGTTTGAGAGGTGATGAATTTTGATCATCTTCAGGAATAGGGTTTGGGAAAATTTTCCCCATTTGGGAGACTCTTTGTGCTTTTAGTACCCATGGATACCCATTAACGTTACCGGTTTGGGACTGAGATCTGGGAAAATTTTTCCCAAACCGTGTCCCCGTAATCCTAATGTAAGGCAGTCAAACTTTCATCACCTCTCATACATAGGGAGGTATGCCTGTACTCATCTTGCCTCTTAACTGATTAACCAAGATGTTTGGCCTCTATACGATAAGAAGTAGCTAAGTAAGCATCATATTAAAATTAACTATATACGTCATTAATAACTGAGACTGAAAGAAGCAATGCTCTCCCTGCTGTAAAGCGCGCATTGATGCTTTTTTATTTGGTTGACATGCAGCGTAGACAGGGTAATAGAAACTGCGGATGAGGTATGCTAATTAGATGAAACCGAATATTAGAGATAGGCTGATATTTTATTATCTGGGTTAACCAATTACTCAGAATATTATAGACAGTAAACATTTCTGATTTTTACCCTTTCACAGCTTTATACAAAAATAACTTGAAACAAATAAGAAAGGTAACCAAGGTAACCGAGTTGCTCACAGGAAATGCGTTATAAAAAGTTATTTATATTAAAGCACTAAAGGAAGAAGAATAGCAATAATATTAAACAAGGATTGCACAATTAGTTAATAATTAATTAATTTGAATAGTTGTGTGTGAGGAATACCTTTGCAGACTCGTCTGTTTGTGATAGCTTTGGTTGGGTCGCGGTAGTAGCCTTCTTTGCAGTAGTGGCAGAAGCGACCGGCGGTGTTGTGACGACACCGAATACAAACGCCACCCGAGACGCGTCCTGACAACTTGAACAACTCCATGTTGAATCGGCATCTTCTCGTGTGCGAGTTACACTGACAACCTGTCACCAACCCACAGTCAAAACATCACCCTGATTAACAACCAAATATTATACGCCAAATACCTTTTGGCACTATTCCCTCCATATACTAGTACATTACGTAGTACATTGTCTATAATAAATATATAATACCAAATGTTAATTGATTTCTTGTGTTAATAGCGAGGTACAATAAGATTCACAAGGGAAGTGAAGGAAGAGCATTCTTTGAGTAGAATTCTTGTGCTAGGAGAGATTCCTTTTGGATGTATACTTACATATGCCCTGTTGTGCTATACGACACAATCTGCCGTCACCTAGGACGGAGAAAAAGAAGGAATCACTTGACTAGAGGAAATATGTTCCTCCGCGGGGGGCTACTAAAAATATTGTCTAACCAACTTCTTTTTCACACGTCCGACAACAACTTTGCTCTTCGTCATGCATTCCTCTTCATCCACTATCTATCCTCTTCACAAACAACCGACCTACAGGAACAAGGACTATCGGCATCTGCTATTATATTGTCAAAACCACTGCAGTCCTCTAACAACTCCACTTCACATGCTGCACATAACGAAATACTCAACCCATGCTCTTTGATGTCTCACAACGATACCTTTTCCTCTGCCAATCGCCATGCATTCTTCACTACATAGAATAATACTGAACAACACTCAAAACATATTCCTCTTCTACCAAATATTCCTCTACTAACTTAAAAGGTCGATATTGGATAGGGGTGGTCATAATCATCATGGCTCTATAATAATACCAATTGATAATCAGTTAATTTATATTATCACCATAACTTTTAATGGCCTTATTTCTATATTATCCAAGGCAATAAAATTACTAATGAATGTAAGTACATTAGTAATTAGTATAAAGTGTATCGAAAGAATAAATGAGCATGTGTGTATGTTGCTGGTGTTAGGTTTTACCGCAGGGTCACTGCCACTGCCAAGCAGAGTACTTACTGATATTGTTATTCATAAATGTAGCTCCGGAAAAGAAAAGTGAGCAGCTACGGACGGCGGCTGCAATTTTTATACTTTTGATTAAAAAAGCGTTGCATGCGTTCAAAGAGAAAGTGGAGCCAAGTAATAATAAGTGGAATATTATTATTGAAGGAGGTAGAGAGATGGGATGGTAAATCCATTTAGTAAGAGTAAGAGATAAGAAGAGGTGTTTGAAGAGAGCTGTGCTGGTGCCGTTTAAAGGCAAGACGGAGAATTATGAGTGTGACATGATGAGAGGTGACGGGAGAGAGAGAGGCAGGCAGCATGGCTACGCTGCTGCAGCGGATCACTTAAGTAAGTAAGTAGAAGCGAGAAAGCTTAGTTGAGACTTACCTTCCTTCCCGCTTCGCTTCTTTTGTCTAGGGAACCAAGATAAAGCAAGAAAACAAGAATGGAAATTGAATTTTGATGAACAAAATAAAATCGGACTTGACTTGTCTTCTTCCTCCGTCCTCCCAAATACATTATCAATCTAAAAAGCACTAATATATGTATAAGCCGCCTCTCTGTCTCCTATTGGCTGCCATTTGTGGTATGTTTATTTACCTACATGAGCCTTGGATGGTAAATGCAGTTTGATGATGTGCTCCACTAACAGCATTACTCTATTTGTTTTATCCTGCAACAGAGACTCCATTTATTTCTCTCTTGAATTTCCATCGGAAAAACATCATTATTGTGTTGTGATTCAAAGCGACAGCCAACAATACGATGCGGCACAAATCTAATTTACCTCAGCTCAACTGTAAAACTCGAGTCGGGAATGGAATAATAGTCGCTGTCGCTCTCTCCTCTTCTCCACTATTCACAACAACACATGTAAATGCACACAACTTTTCCCTCCTCTTCCCAATAATAAATACAAGTAATTTTTCCATTGAAACTAGAAATATCACACAAATAACCAAAATTCATACTCCGATACTTTTCAAAAATGAAAATACGGTCATGATATTCTAACTACATGGACTCTCTCAGAATCCCATCACTGAGGAAAACAGTGCTGAATGAAACCAGAGCTCTCTGGTTTCATTCATTTCATTCAACGCGACTCTGCAGAGTCGCGTCAACATTATTATTGGTCAACATTATTGAACCATTATTCCTATTGGTCATTGCCTCAAGCTGCCTTACTACATGCATAATTCTACCAAATTCAATTCAAAGAGATAGCTTTCTTTTCCCTAATTACATGATATCCATTCTTCTTTACCAACAATGCAGTGTGATCACTAATCCATTATCAATAGGTGTATTGCACAGGAAAGGAAAAAGCCAGCTTTTTGGCCTTTTGGTTTTTGGCCTCTTAGCTGAAAAAGCCAGCTCGCAAATAGGAAAAAGCCGGGTTTTTCAACTTTTTGAAAAGACGTCAACATGCAACTACCAATAAGAAAAATACACTGAAATGTTATCCTACTGATGTTATTCAAGGGGAATTCAGCACATAATCAATTGAAGACTGTCCCCGAAAATGGGGTCATCTACAAATTAAAATTATAATTTTGCGTAACTATAGGTCACCCTATGTCTTTCGACAGTTTCCCCCAAGGAGTCTAAGGTGTTGGCATGACATTCTCTTGGTTTTATCAGGGGAGTCAAGTAAAAATGCAAATTTTCTAATAGTAAACTTGATATAAGTGGTCCTTTTAGAAACGAAAATTTCACATTAGTCGAAATAATAAGGTACTCACTCTCCTGCCAGGTTGTTATCACTAAGCAGAGGTTTTCAGGTAGCAGATTTTTATGGGTAGCATTATTTTTATGGGTAACCAAATACAAGCATTTAATATAAAAATCAGCTACGGGGAAATATACTTAATACTAATAACCTGGCAGGAGAGCGAGTACCCTATTTCGATTAATTATTCAAATTTTAATTTCCTAAAAAGCAGATTTTCCTATTGCCAACTTTGATACAAGAGGCCCTTTTAGGAAATTAAAATTTGGAATAATTAATCGAAATAGGGTACTCGCTCTCCTGCCAGGTTATTAGTATTAAGTATATTTCCCCGTAGCTGATTTTTAAATGCTTGTATTTGGTTACCCATAAAAATCTGCTACCTGAAAACCTCTGCTTAATGATAACAACCTGGCAGGAGAGTGAGTACCTTGTTATTTTGACTAATGTGAAATTTTAGTTTCTAAAAGGGCCAGTAATATCAAGTTTACTATTAGAAAATTTGTATTTTTACTTGGCTCTCCTGATAAAAGAGAATGTCATGCCAACACCTTAGACTCCTTGGGGGAAACTGTCGGAAGACATAGGGTAACCTATAGTTACGCAAAATTATAATTTTAATTTGTAGATGACCCCATTTTCGGGGACAGTCTTCAATTATTACTTTACTTTAATTAATTAAAACCTGCAATGCTGTCAATAAACATGAAAATATATAAATATCTTAGTGCAGAAATGTATGCTGGATGGCAGTAGAGGTTTCAAAAAGCTAAAAAGCTCAACAAGCTGGCTTTGGCAAATATATAATATTACAAATATATAATATGGATTTGCATAGTAAGTAATGCAAAAGAAAAAAGATTGTGATGGGTATTTATTTAATGGTTGCAATCCGTTTGTTTCTCGCCTGACACATACGCAATAAAATGTTTATGAAAATCTTATAATAATGGAGGCAGCAAGCAAGAAAAGCATTTCTAATTTCAAGTGAGCACTTTGGTGGGTTTGTTTCTCTCCATCTTTGCTTACTCGCTGTCAAAAAGATAACTTTTGGCAATACGTAAATTATCTGCTTGGCTGCTCTTTGTTTCCGTTCAGCGGTTTGTTTGGCCTGTCTGCCTCTTTTGGATGGCTTTGTCCTGTTGTGCAGCTCAGGTCTCTGCCAACCACTGCAGTCAGACATGCAAACCAACAACTTCGAAACAACTCAATATTCTCTGCAGAGTGTGCACAGACTTGTATGACAAGCCTAACCAAATTAGGTATAAGAACCACACTTTAGCAGGTCAGCCATAATATGTTTTGATTATCACCTATCAAGTATCAGCCAACATCAAACAAATAGGTTACTTTACCTTGGGCCTTGGACCACCACCAAAAAATGACCACCAATAAGTTGCTTTCCTCATACATTATTTCTTTGTTTATCTACAAAGATAATCTACAATTACAAATGATGATACGGTTATACAATGCAAATGCAATAATGTGCAATACAGTGCAACACAATGTTTTGTTGCTGAACCAAATAACTTCAATCACTGATATTTAAAGCACAACAATATTAAGCAAAGTGACAAGAATTAAAAGTTCAGTCAAATTACTCAATAATCAATTATAATTCACCTTAATCTTGTCCCAATGTAATTCAGCAGTAATATAGAGCACCAATATAAAGCACCAATGTGCTTCAAATATATTGACAACTTCAGTAACTTTTAATTATTGCAAAATTTGCTGCGGAAAAACCAGGTTTATGTCATACTCTCTGCTCTCTGCTTCGATCAATACATCCGCTTTTAGCTTATTGTATTTAGCTGTCAAAATATTTTCATATTGCAAAAAAAACTCTCAAAAGCATATAAAAGAAGGAAACGGGCGTATATCTTTGCACAGTTGTGTTGTGATACATAAATAATAAAGCAAAATCGAAATACACTTTTCGATGAACGTTTGCATGCAACCATGTTGGTCTTACTTATAATATTTGCAATTTACCTGTACTCGAAAAAGTAAAGCATATCCATTGGACATGAATGAAGATGCAGAATGCGATTGAAGAAGTATATTCATGGAGTACATGTTTGCAATGGAATAGACATGACTGTACAACAAGAAAGTGTACACAGCCATATGCCATGAGATAAGATTTAATCACTGACAAGGTTAACTGTAGCTAAGGGCACACTTCCCCTCCGCATGCATACACAAAGGATACTTGCAGATACGTATCCACCACGCTGTATTTAACCGATATCAGCCTTGGTTGCGACTCCACACAACTTGCTCCACATTTGAGCGGCACAGGAATGCACTCGAGTCCAATCAAAGAAATGAAATTCTTTAGAAAACGGGGGTAACTTCCAACGGCAAAGCTGTCCAACTTATCTTTCAATGTTCCTTACTTCTCTCAACAACAATGGCAAGCCCACCAAACAGCGTGGAAATAGTGATTGATGCTATCTGTAAATCATTTCTGCAAAATCAGTTACATTTATATCTCGGAAAAAACAATGTCCACAAGCGAAACTACATTATTTCACGACTTGTGATTAAAAAACTGGTCACTGCTGCATTCACTTTTTTCCAAGTCAATTCATCTCTATATATACCAAAACACTCTCGAAACAAACAAATTTGAAAACAAGTCATTCCCGCAGTACAAACTATTTTGCTTCGAAGCAAACTAGTACTAGTATGCAAACTAGTACGTTTTAAAGGAAACTAGTTTGCCTTAAAACAGGGTTGTAACATAATATTCAAACTGTGGCAGCAACATAAATGGCTGTATACATTTATATGTAAAGTATCATGCGTGACCGCATGTTGACTCGCAAATCAGTGTGTTTAATTTTTCCACCATCGTATCATATTTATAAATTAAATTATGTTGCAGTGCACATATACGAAGTATGATGTCACATAACCTCTGCAGTAAACCTGCTAGTTTTAATACGAAATTAAGTAAAAGTTGACTTCGTTTATTCATTACGTAATGTGTTTATTAAACTGAAGCTTGTCTAATACTTGGTGGGTTATTTTGTGCTGCTGCAGGTGCTCTGTATCAATAAATATAAACATGTAGGCATAGGTGGGCTGCAACCTGAGAAAATGAACTATAAATTGAATTAGGAAGTCTATTTGGTTACAAAGTGTACACTTACGTGTATGCTAATGCAGACTTTATTTGGGAAAAGTATTGTTAGAGCTGAAGATGCAGTTATCGTGAATTAGTGAATACGCACATAAGCATATTTGGGAAGTGCTTTCTTAGCAGAAGGCGTAGTTTGGCATTAAGCAGAGACCTAAGTCATTAAGAAATGCCATTTAGTCGGGGAGAAATGGAGCCATACGGCAATTCAGCAGTTACAAAGGAGCAGTTGCTAAAATTTTGCAAGGAAACAAATGGAACTTGATTCTTTGGGTTATGCTTATGTTCTCTTTCTATATCCTGCATTTGCATTTCGGTTAATTTAGCGCAACCGACTCAATCCGACCCATAAGCTAAAAGTTCACTTCTCTTTCATAATTAACGACAAGTCACATAAAATGAAAGAGATGGAAGACGCTGGTGTTGGCCGGTCTGCGGTACGTACGTCTAGATAATCGATCTATTCCCCATCTCTTCTCTTTTATACTATCATAACTGCGTACACAATGCAGATTAGTTTAGAGAAACTGCTCCAAAGATGTTTATCAAAATGGTAAGGAACTCGGAAGTGCTATCAGCCTTAAAGTACGGCGAATAATTGCACGCACGCAAATACCAAATTCCTAATAACTGTCATCATAATAATCTGATTTAGGTATGCACGTTTTCAGCTCCCTCACTTTATTATTTAATTAATTTTGTTAGCCCAAATATGTAATTTTCCCATTTCCTGTTCTTATCGTCCTCCAATTCTTCTCAAGGTATTTATTATCGCATTCTATGCTTATTATACCAACAACAATAAACTGATTTCTCGTACCTTTTTCCGAAGGGCACAATAAAAATGAATTGCAAAGAGTGCGGGGAAGTTTCATATATTTAGCATGTTTTGGAGAATGGTACAACTTGGCGTACAAAGTCGGGATACAAGGAAAAAATGATTACGCAATTATTAATTGTCAATAGCGCATTTCCAAATTCGGTGAATTGGGTCTTCACTTCCTAACAGCATACTTTAAAGAGAGTCCCACCTCCATTTTCCATATTTTTCAAAAAAGCATGGCTGAGAAATAGAGAATATTAGAAACTATGGCTAAATGAGGTAATAGCCTTTTCTTTCAAGAAATTCAAGATGGTTTGACAATCAATGCATTTTATTGCAGAGTGTACTGCCATTCCTAATTCCCAGTTTGAAAAGTGGATAAACTACTGATGGTGGATGAATTTTAGTGTAGGCTTTATACACTCTTTTCAAATGACATTGAAAAGAGTGTAGGGTCTTAGTCGTAGTACTTAAGGGAAACAACATCAAAATTGAGGGGGGTTGATTAAAATTTTAGCACGTTACTCAGCACAAGCAGAAATACATTACTGACATTGAAAAGTGCACTTCACTCATAAGTACAGAACTATACAAATAAAAACTATTTTCGAATTTTGCCAAACCAAAAAAATAAAGCCGAGATATTGGTTAGAGATGTTGAAAACATAAAATATTATTTTTCCATGACTACAGGCCACTGAGATATCCATTGCAGGTTTTTCAAGACTTGTACCCAAACTTTGCCAAATTTTCGAATTTTGGCAAACCAAAAAAATAAAGCAGAGATATTGGTAAGGAGTGTTGAAAACCGCAAATATTACGTTTTACCGGTCTCTGAGATATCCGTTGCAGGTTTTTCAAGACTTGTACCCAAACTTTGCCAAATTTTCAAATTTTGGCAAACCAAAAAAATAAAGCCGAAGATATTGGTAAGAGATGTTGAAAACCTCAAATATTATGTTTCCATGACTACCGGTCTCTGAGATATCCGTTGCAGGTTTTTCATGACTTGTACCCAAACTTTGCCAAATTTGCGAAACAAAAAAGTAACCCGAGATATAGTTTAGAGGTGCTGAAAACCGCAAATATTATTTTTCCATGGCTACCGGTCGGTGAGATATTTGCGAATTAAATTTTACAATTTTGTGCGGATGCTTAAATTATTCGCAATTTAACTGATTACTACACAACTAAGACTCCTACCTAGATGAATTTTAATAAATGGCAGTCATCATGGAGTAAAATAACTAAATTGCTGAAAATTTTACATCTGTGGCACCACTTGGGTAGCAGGTATGTTGTCAAGATACTGTTGAATTTTTTTAAAGTGTCGCGTTACCACGGATCCGGAAACGGGGTACAAATTACCTTCAACCCAAGAAGCCAAGAAGGAGGCTTCTTGCCTTCAACCCAAATTAAGCAATTAGGACACCCGCTAAATACCTTTCCGCAGCACATTTCTTGCATTGCCAGTCACTTATAGTTATAACTGCAAGCATGCATCTTGCTTTGGCTTTTACAATTTTTATTATTTTCGTATTTTTTGAAATTATTGAAATGGAAAAAATAGAAATTCGAAGAAATGTGCTGCGGAAAGATATTTAGCGGGTGTCCTAATTGCTTAATTTGGGTTGAAGGTAATTTGTATCCCGTTTCCGGATCCGTGGTAACGCGACACTTTAAAGAAATTCAATAGTACTTTGAGTTAACCAAAAACATATCCACAGAGAATTTTCCGTTCAAACTATTTTTTAAATTTTACCTAAGACGTTATAAATTCTTTGCACGATTTGTTAATGCTAAACACGCGGGCAGATACATACGTCTACTAAAGTAGAAAACTGAATGCACATCAGCAAGTGTTCGTTTTGTGATAATAATATCAAGGATGCCTAAATAAATGCATGTAAGTCAAGCGAGCAGGTACAGAGGGAGGATAGGAGAACGAAGGGTGCTTCCGGCCAAAACAATGTAGAGAAATAAAGTTGTAGATCAAGTTTTCGTGCCTTACGGTTTGAGTACTACTCACCCACCCTCCTGTAAAACATGAAATTACGACAACTCTGACGTTAAGGTCGCAATGCAAGCTATTAATGAATGATTATTTTTGCTTCGGTTACATTACTAAATACTGTTACGAATGGCACTATAAAATGGTGAATATGGTGGTATTTGTGGCTAGTTAAGCCAACTTGTTCTTCAGTTTGAATATTGGGTGTCAATAGCACAGGAATAGCTGCATTTGGGAATAAAGGAAAGTGGACAATAGATTCCTACCCATTGTCAGCTTTCCTTTAGGGAAGGGTTCGTTTAGACTTTGGACAAAGCAACGGTGGAGCAGGCAACCACCTGTTCAAATAGACGCACAATTAATTTGTAAAATCAACCTGGGATCTCTCACTTCACTCAACATGATACTCCTCACTCACGAAACTTGCTTTCCTCTTTCCCAATATACACCAACGAACCTAACGCTTGTACATCCTCATGTGGTCCATCTCCTATGTAATATAAAGCTTAAGGTGCTAAAAGCTCACTTCCATTGCAACATCAATGAATCTTAAGCATCATCATCACGAGTATAGGTAAAGAAAAGACATCCTGGACCACCATTTTGCAACATACCTATGTATGTGTCCTATGCTGTGATCACACAGAGTTTACACAAAATAAATACGCTTAACAAAGGATCGTTCACTTAGAGTTGCCTCTAGAGCTGAGAGCTCTGCTTGCTCTGCCACCACCGTAGCCGTGCCGAGGAGAATAGAACAACCAGCATTGCTTAATAAAAGCATAAGCTAAGCATTTTATTCAACTTTGTCACTTCTTCACTGTGAAAGGTGAAGCAAATGCCTACGTGACTCTAAATGAACCCAAAATTATTACCTCCCTCCGCACTATTTATCATAATTTCCAAACATTAGATAAATAAACCGATCAACACAACATCCATTAAAACATTATCTCAACCATTCAAAGTTGCACACCAGGATTCAACTCATACAATTTCAATTCGGAGAAAACCAAAAGAACTAATGTAAGCATATATTGTATCCATATAATATGACATCGTGTCCCAAAATTGTCGAAATTACATTTCCAAATGCGATATGATCAGTAGTAAATACATACTTGATGTTGTCAGTAGCCTATAACAATTTTCTGATACTGGGTTACAATGACTGTCAGCTATAATAATAAAAATAGACATTTAGCTGATGCATTACTGCAGTGGATATTGCAGACACAAGGTTATCGTATGTACTGTAAAAATAGTAGGAGATTTGCTTGTTGTTGTGGTGTTGTTTGTCTTCATGAATCAGAGAAATGGAGAACAAATGCAATTACAACAGGAGAATAAATCAGAAAATAATAAATCTTTTTTCCTGTCAACTGGCTCTGGTCAGTATTCGTCGAATCTATCTAAGGATTAGTTTTTAGCATAAGCGGAAAGCTGACGAAGAGTGAGTGGTTGAGGTCCCCAGCAGCAGTCCCCACAGCCAAATCAAAGCAACTCATGGAAAAGGAAATTGTATTTTCATTTTCTCCGTCTATTAAATCTTATTTGTCAAGGTATATCTGCACAACTTATTGGGCTAATCAAAATAACTCCAGTCCTGTCATTAACCTCTTCCACTCAACAGACCACACAAACATTGGTAGACAATTACACAATTCCTTCCGTTGAGACCCCCTTTCAAAACACAAGGTCATACTACTACTTGGGGATATTTGTTGTTAATTTCTGAAAGTTATGGGGAATGATAAGTGATATTTCTGTACACAATTTTGCAAATGATATTCCTCTACATTAGTCATACGGTAATACATAAAAATTCGTCGACTGATATATGCAGAGAAAATGCAACTAATGAAAACTGAGAATAGCCATGGGCAAATAGTATTACAATGGGTATATTCCCTGGGTCTAGCCGTAACCACTGCAATGTTGAAGAATTTATGACTTAATCCATGGTGCATACCTATTCATCATTTCCATTCGTTTCCTTAATAGATAACCTTTACAAGAATTCGCTACTATTTTTAAGATTAAATTTTAATTCTGGCAAGTATTCCGTGTACAAGTATTTAACGTTTAGCCTCATGTATACACACCATACACATAGCAGTATTTATTGAATATAACATTATAGGCGCTTAGGAACTCCATGTGCATACATGGATTGGAATGTACAATAAAATGTGGGCCTGACATGAGGGCAATGGTTGTAAGAACGGTAGTGAAAGGACAAAACTGTGGGTGTAAGCGGAAAAAGTGTAGAATATGGATTGTTTTACATAAGTCTACCTGGAGTAGTAATGATAGAGAAGGGAGGGAGAAAGAAAGTGTATAGAGTTCCCTGTTGCGTTGGTCTGATAAGTGCGATAGGAGGGAAGGGAATATTACATGCAAATGCCTATAGCCGAGCAGCAAAAGAATTCCTTTGGCTAAACATTCGAGAGGAATTCAATTTCAAAGTGAGACTTAAATCTTTTTTATGTCAACCAATTCGTGCATATTGAACTTTGAACTGGCTCCAATATGTACGCTAAACGAATTTCATGATAAAGTCTTGCAAACTGAGTTGATTCGAACAAGCTCACTTATTTCTTGATAGCTCCGTGTAGTGCATTACAAGTCTTATTGCCACAGTTAGGCTACCTTTGGAGGAATTGAACCATTTTGCACATTCCAACGGCAGCGGTTATGTTATAAGAATGCTATTCATTCCTGGGTTTTACATAATATCGGTTGAAAGGAGCAGCCTTTAAATGTGTTGCAGTTGGGCAATGTAACCTATCTGAAATGGCTAAGTGAGAGAATCAAGTCAAGTGAGTCGAGTGTATTGTACTCTTCCACGACTTTTACCATTTCCTACGCTCCATTGACTCCGAATAAAATTTGCTCTTTTACAGCCTTTCCCTCCTCCAAGGGATTTACTACAGCCAGAGCTTACAAAGATGAATCTCTCTAATATACACAAAATGAGCCATAAATATACTTTGACTTCATTCTCCCCGCTTCGGCCTCCGCTGTCAATTCCCATTCCGTAGGCGCTACGATCCCGCCCCACCCACTCCATCACACAATAATATTCAATATACTAACCAGAAAATGCCTCCACACCAACTGCCAAAAACCAGTCCTACATTAGCCTACCAACAAATATTCTACTACAGCAATTAGTTGCCAATTAATTGCCTTTGCTGCTTTGTGTTTCATTTCTTTCATTTAGTATATAAATTATTTAGAAGGCCGACTCAAATCATGTATGAAGGGATGAAATATTATTAATTAAAACCTCCCGAGAAATCAAAATTTTTATGAGAACGCAAGTGCAGAAGAGCATAGGGAAACTGATATGGAGATGACTTGTATACAAGTTATGCTGATTATCGGAAATTGGTCATATACTACTGCAATATAGGTGATTGTTGAAGGAAGCAGAGTAGGCATTTCATAAAGTGTAGATTAGAAGAGATTGGAGGACTACTGTTGCAAGACATAATAGAATGGGGCTCATATTATGCCTATCGGAGTTAGAGTGAGTGAGCTCATAAATTCAGATTAGACGCTGACAGTAAGACCCTACTCCCCAATCCAAATGACAAATTCTACATTTATACAGCTCACAGGGGCCTCCACCAATAAGTTACATTCAATCACATCCTTCCATATATTTTCCATCACACTAATAATGTCTTTCTAGAGATACTTTCTCATTGGTCCATTCCTTTTCCATCTCAGTTTCCAACTATGAAAACAAATTGATTTGGGCTTTATATTTTCGTACTACCTTTGAAAACCTATTTCATGTTGCAGTCTACAAATATCGTAGATTGCAAGTTAACTATATAATTAATTATTTGGTTACTAGTTCATGACCTGCCAAATGCAAAATACCCCGCATTTTCCGGAACCTGCACTTCAAAGGTGTGAATCCCTCCTTGTTTATTATTCCCCCGTTCTGAGGAATTTTACAAAATATATCCGTATACAACCAAGAATAATTGCTATACTGAATTGATGTTGTGCATTACTTCTCCTTACAACATTTTGTACAATATTGAGTGCAATGTATAGGGAAAAGGAAAACGTTTGAATGTATAGATGACACAATGATACAAAGATGTTAATTGAGATTCATCTAATAATAGTAAAAGGTAAGGTAATTGGAATAACAATGAAAGTTGTGAAAGCGACAAGAGAAGGGCGAATGGAAACAATAATTAAATGCCCCTCGCCTCCAACTCCATAAATAACCATTTGTGTAAATGTACGGAGATATTGGATGCTTGCATGATCATGTCCTGTGTGTGAAATATGTAAGGACCTTGTTGTTGTACATAAGAATACATACAGAATACAAGTTCTACATTGTCACTTGGTTGAGGCGCTCTTCTTGTTGATATGATGGACAAAGAATATTGGGAGATAAAAGAGGAGTATTACAATATTAAAAGGAGGCCATGGCATAAAGGTACTGCGTGGGTTAATGTGACGGATAATGACGTGACCTATGAGTAGATAATATAGCCAAGTATTTACTATACAGAGAGAGGATATTGGAGTAGAATGGACGGTAGATGTGCAGATAAGGGAGAAAGACAAAGTTAAATCGGAGAGAAAAAGCAATCAATGCATGCATTCGAGCGTCCTTTTCCTTTATTTGACTCTCTTTGAAAAAGACGAGAAATGGAGGATGAAAACTTGGATCTGACGGCTGTTGACTCCACTCACTCCATGTCCTTTATTTACTCCATTTATTGCAACCAACATCAGCCAAAATATTGCCCTTTTCTTATTTCCCATTACAGCATTTCACTCACACTATATTCCGTCAATCTCTAATGTATATAGTCTCTCTGCCTTAGCTTTGCACCATACCTTGTACGCAATAACATCACAAAAACATTACACAATACATTACATCGTAATCACTATTTGGACCCACTGCAAGCATCCAAACCTTCATTTCATTCACCTAATCAATGAGCTCAATGAGCTGTGCATCATCACTATACAAATTCAAATTAGGTCAATCTCCCTCCATCCTCTAATACACCCCTATATGGGAAACAATGCTGCTGCTACTCAAAAGAATATCAAATATTACACTTTTGCAGACAACAAACCACTGGTAAAAATGTTCTTTAATGGTTTCCATTTTGGTTTAATGCATTTTGCAGTACACATGTTAGAATCATATGAGACTCTTGACTTGACTCTTTGCAGAAACAAAACTGCTAACCTTTTTGACACATTTGTCAATTGACGTTCTGCCCTTTCACTTGCAATTTATTATCAAGTAAATGTCATAATCGATTTGGACGTTATTAGGATCATTCGATGCAGAAACGACATGCAGTAAACTGTCCACAACTTTCTTTTTCATTTCTTTGTTCACCGTTTGCAAAATTAAAAGCGATTTTATTTGTATGGCATTGTTGCCAGTTAAAACAGTGGCATTAGTTAGTATATAACATTTACTGAGATTTGCGAACAGAAAGCTCGTAAAACGGTACTGACTTTTACACTCGTGTGGATCTCTGGAAGTGGCTCTGCCCCAAGGTCGATCCAAGTAAAACGGCTTACATCTCTCACAATCCGGTCCCGCAGTATTGTGGCGACAGTCACACACCAATTTTCCATCCCTAAACCACATTTACATTAAATTCAGAATAGTTGACCCATCACCCCATAGAAACCAGGGCTCAAAAATATAACCGCAGAACAGACATCCGTCAAAAACTGATCAGATCTTTTCATATACTTACCATGGCCTTCATCTTTATTTTTGGGTTATTTTTGCCAGTTCCAGTTGTATTATGCGCAGATAATTGCAATGGGGGTAGCATGCGGGGTATTGGAGGCAGTGAAAAATCGGTCAAGGTGCCAGATTTCCACTACAAAATGTGGAAAACTTTTATTGCAAATTTTTGATTTGGAGGGGTCATTTTTTTGGGTGGGGAGAAGTGCTGTCCTCCCCACTTACCCAGGTCACAGCAGGTCTGAAAAAGAGAAACTTTTGACATCCGAATTCAGAATTCCGGAGAAAAACATCACAATGAGGTTGGTTTCATGACAATCTATTGGATTGCCTGCCATGTATGATGGTGAACGATTCAAAGAATTGCTGTGGGCAAATGTCCTGATGAAGGTAAGTGGGGAGGAAAGCGCTTCTCCCCACCCAAAAAATGACCCCTCCAAATCAAAAATTTGCAATAAAAGAAATTTCCACATTTTGTAGTGGAAATCTGGACACTTTGACCGATTTTTCACTGCCTCCAATACCCCGCATGCTACCCCCATTGCAATTATCTGCGCATAATACAACTGGAACTGGCAGAAATAACCCAAAAATAAAGATGAAGGCCATGGTACTGTCCAATCGTTGTTTATAGCGACAAATTGTGCCAGATTGGTCGTTTCGTCTTGCCTCTGATTGACTGAAAAAGAATAAAATGACGTCATTTATTCAAATGTGGGCCACTTTATTGGTTACTATAGGGAATATTTTATTCAGTCAATCAGAGGGCCCATATTTGAATAAATGACGTCATTTTATTCTTTTTCAGTCAATCAGAGGCAAGACGAAACGACCGATGTGGCACAGTTTGTCGCTATAAACAACGATTTCACAGTAAGTATATGAAAAGATAGTAATCTGATCAGTTTTTGATGGATGTCGGTTCTGCGGTTATTTTTTTGAGCCCTGGTTTCTATGGGGTGATGGGCCAACTAACATAATAGGAGTGCAATTAAAGTATAATAATAGTACATAAGAATAGGAATAGTTATTTCGAATTCAGGATGATGTTCGAAGAATTTCAGAAACTTGACAAACAGAAAATCCCCCCGAGAAAAACTAATTTTTTGATCAATGTGAACGAGCCTATGGGATAGCTCCAAAATGACGAAAATCTACCCAATCAGAAATTGCTTCTATAGCCCCGTTCGCCACTTGTTTTGTCTTTAGTGGTGACTATCCTATTTTTTTGAAGTGTCGCGTTACCACGGACCCGGAAAATGGGAACAAATAATCTTCAATCCCAAATGCCGCAATATAGAAATCCCGCTAAATATCTTTCCGCAGTATATTTCTTGGAATTTCTATTTTCTCCATTAAGGCTCGCGACTATATGACAACCGCCTGACGAGCTGACTATCATATTCGCTGTTAAAATTGGTTTGCACAAAAAGGTTCAGCCTCCTCAGGATTACACTTACAGATGTCAAAAAAATACTAGGAGGACC
Organism: Yoshiicerus persimilis; assembly: GCA_020352615.2. Lineage (NCBI taxonomy): Eukaryota > Metazoa > Arthropoda > Collembola > Entomobryomorpha > Tomoceridae > Yoshiicerus > Yoshiicerus persimilis. Next base: position 44,660,777 of record CM036940.2, read on the forward strand.
GCATTCATCTGTACTACAAACTGTAAGAGGATTTTAGCGATACTGTACCTCCGGACCGAGATAAAAAATAATTTGTGCAAGATTAGCAAATTTTATCGAAAACACTCACAAATTATTTTTTATCTCAATCCAGAGATAGAGTATCGCTAAAATCCTCTTACAGTTTGTAGTACAGATGAATGCGGTCCTCCTAGTATTTTTTTGACATCTGTAAGTGTAATCCTGAGGAGGCTGAACCTTTTTGTGCAAATCGACTTTTCATTTTGTCGTGAAAATTGGAATTGTTCTATGTATTGGGGTGTGGGCTTATGAACTTCGGCTTTTTGTAAATTCCTTTTTTCTTTAGTTGCCATTGGATTATCTTCTCAAAGAAATCCAAAGACAGAAAACTCGACAATTTCGAATTAAAAAAAAATATTTTCCTCTGAGACTAGTAAAACTGTTTCTCCTAATTGTCCGCAAACAATTCAGGATTTATTGTGTTGTTGAAAGGGGATTCCCCAATTTATAAATAAAGGGGTAAAGCGTACGAAGATCATAATTTGGGTAGCAGGAGTGCTCAAGGAAACTACGTTGTGGTAGTTTACTACACAGTTATTATGACATCCATGGTAATTAGAACACTAAATATTTTAACCAAAATCCTCGTTTAAAATCATTGAAAACGTATAGTCGCGAGCCTTAAAATAATTTCCATAGAAATTCGAAGAAATATACTGCGGAAAGATATTTAGCGGTTTTCTATATTGCAGCATTTGGGATTGAAGATAATTTGTTCCCACTTTCCGGATCCGTGATAACGCGACACTTTAAGAAAATAGGGTAGTACAAACCGAAGCGACTTATTATTTCGGAAGATTATTTTGGAATACTCCTATTACAAAGTTGCTGGACTATTACCTACACGCTTTAAACTCTAGCCAGGTTGGCCCTTCCGGGGGGCAAACAAAATAAAATTCACTTTTTTCACTCTGGTTTCAAATCTGGCGAATTTGAAACCAGTCCATGCCATTTGTGTTGCATCCAAGGTGGTATCTAAGGTTACCCGATGGGGAGACCCCTTGGCTCCCTATGCTGGTTTCAAAATCGCCTGATTTGAAACCAGAGTGAAAAAAGTGAATTTTATTTTGTGTACCCCCCCGGAAGGGCTAACCTGACTAGAGTTTAAAGCATGTAGCCAAGACTACAGCAACTTTGCTCCTATTAGTCCTATTAGAAAGATCGGAAGATGTTCGTGCAAATTTCAGAAACTTGGCAAATAGTAACATAAAATCAACCCCAGAGGAAAATTATTGTTTTGATAACTGCAATGGAGCCTATGGGATATTGCCAAAATGACAAAAATCTAGCGAATCAGAAAATGCTTCCATAGCACCGAGCGCCACTTGTTTGGTCTAATCAGGTGAGGGTAACTGTAATTAATTCGCTTTGGTACAAACCAAGTATTAGTGAAATCAAAGGAAAGTACTAAAGTATTCCATATAAACTATTATAAAGTGTCTCGACACTTTATAATACTCGACACTTTACACTCGACACTCGACAGTTTGGGAAAAACAAATGCGGCCGTATACTAATAAAGTACAAGTGGAGTGACTTACTTTGTGTTGACGCACCGAGAGGCATGTCCATTGCATTTGCATCGACCACCGACGGCAAAATCGGCAACGGAATAGAATGTCCTGAGACTAGACTTGACGTGGCCCGGGAGATTGATGCCCATCAGAGCGTCTGCAGAGGGTGAACTCAGTTGTTGCGAAGCATCATTTGCCTGAAAGTCATTTAATCAACAGTGAGGTCGGAGAAGCAATAGTTAAGAATCCTTGTTTGCAGCATTAGCTACTAGAGGAAAGCAGCTGCACCGATTTCGTTACCATTTGGATAGGTGGTTGAAAAGAAAGACCTGATAGGAATTTTGGTAGAGAGATTCGGTGGGATTTTCTGCACTAATTGAGAGAAGGGAGTCGACAAACACAGAGTTGGCTGTTTCGTTTGCAAGGACATCCACCACTTGTTTCTGCTCCCCACTGGAATCCAACATGCCCAGATCGCCGAACCCTCCTTTGTTCCCTCCGTTATTAGAATTCAAAAGTAAAGAGGCATAAGTTGGAGAAGAGGTGGAGAGCAAAGCCATTTCCTGGTACAGACTGGCAGTGTCCGTCTCAGGAGTCAGTAACTTGTTAAACACGACTCGGATATCCGTTGCTGTCACCCAATCCTAAAAGTGCATAATTCATAACAATAATTTAACACTCTCAACAAGTCATCCGTATGCCGTTCATTAACATTCCTGCCGGGCATCGGATTTCTTCCCGGATTCCTAGGTGTCCGCGGATGACATCTGTGTACTGGGACCCCATGGCCGGCACCGGGCGCCGCAGGCCCGAAATTCCTACTTGGGCACCGCAGAGGTACAAAATAGTGCAAAAGATGGTAAAATTCCTGTATTTTGAACTTCTTTTTTGCTTCCGGATTACATCCACGAAAAAAGGTATAAATTTTGGGTGCCCAAATTTTTAATTTTTTTGCTCCCGGATTACATCCGCGAAAAAAGTGCCCGGGCACCCCTCCGGGTCACCCGAGGAAGAAATCAGATGCCCGATTCCTGCCAACGGTTCATGAATGCGAGAAATCTGCATTTTGCTAGCTTAAGGCTCGGATATTCCTGACAACCGCCTGACAACATGACTGTCATATTCGCTGTAAAAATCGATTTGCAAAAAATGCTAAGGCTTTGCGATGACCTTACCTACAAATATTAAAAAAATACTAGAAGGACCGCAAATATCTGTGCTACAATAATCTGATGAGATATTACCATTTTTTGCATTTTTTGTTGGAAATAAAAAATCAGTTGCGAAAGAATATGCAATTTTACCGTTATTTTTCATAAATAATTCTATATTTCCTACAAGAAAAGAAAAATCGAAAATAACTCTTCAGATTATTGTAGCACAGATATTTGCGGTCCTCCGAGTATTTTTGTATTATTTGTAGGTGACATCGTTATAAGGCCTTAGCAAATTGATTAAATTTAGTCCGATCATGTCAAGAAAATTTCAGTATTTCCATTTGTCTTAGGGCTTAGGAAATCTGGCTTTCTGCTAATTCCTGTGGACCTTGTTGCCAATGGAGAGTACTCTCGATTTACCACGTCATAATATATACAGTCTCCGTCTCCACGAGTGACAAAGCTAGTTTCCAAACTTGAAAAAGGATGCATTTGCTGATTAGCTCGGTTTGGCAGATTTTTGTCACTTTGGAGCTGCCCCATCTATAGGCTATTCACTTATTCAACTCCATTCATTGGGTTTTTTGATAACTAATGAGCCTATAGTATAGCTCCAAAATGACGAAAATCTACCCAATGACGCCAATCAGAAAATGCTTCCTTTGCAAGTTTGGACACTAGCTTTGTTACTGACACTAGCTTTGTTACTGACACTAGCTTTGTTACTGACACTAGCTTTGTTACTGACACTAGCTTTGTTACTGACACTAGCTTTGTTACTGACACTAGCTTTGTTACTGACACCAGCTTTGTCATTAGTGGAGAGGGTGATTGTAAGCGCTATTATGTACATGGTTTACAAGAGCGCTCAAGGGTAGTGCTTTGTGGCAGTTTTTTAATTGTTTTTATTAAATCCATGGTAATTAATTCATTCCAAATTTTTATCAAAATCTGAGTGAAAACGTATACACACGACTCTTAAAGGATTCCAAAAGTTCATCCAAGATAGCTAGATTTAAATCGTCATGGTTACAGCGCTGTAAACAGGTAATGTCAAGGCCAAAATAACATGCTAACTGCAACCACATGTGGGGATTAATACATGTTTTCAAATAGCCATTGAGTATTCGAAGTCTTCATTTAGCCCTTTAAATTTACATCGAGTAACCAGGATACAATCCCCTATCAGTGGTTACAGGTAACAGTTAAGTTGTTATTCAGAGCACTACATTATTACCTGTTAACTACGCTTCTACCATGACATGACGATTTAAATCTAGCTACCTTAAGTTCATCTATAGCCAATCTACAAATTTTAGCGATGTGAAGAGAAAGGCAATACCTGTAGAATGGGACTATTGTCAAAATCAATGGCACTGGGTCGACCCTCCAGAGTACTGAAAGCAATGCGGGAACCCATTCCCGAGTCGCTGTTAATGTGGCTGTCCGTGCACAAGGGCTCCTGCTCATTCGCACGAGTAATCGTTGCTCTAAATGTAAGCATAACAGGCGTTTAGCCAAAGGCTGTAATAGTGTAACTGTAATGACATCAACACTTGTTGTTGGGAGACATGCTAAGCATAACACTCGACATTTAAACCAATGAAAATTTGAAGTGACCCCAAAGTGAGTTGCAACATTTTGGGAATTGTTTGCATGGATGAAGAATGGACGAATAAGTGGCTATAAAGATACCTATTGGGTCTGCCGTACATCTTCTTGCAGTGGGTGGAGTAGAACTGGTAGGGTTGCCAACTGCGTCCAAAGTCCATGCTCTTGTAAATGGCGAGTGAGTCAGGCTTGATTCCTCCGCAGAACTGCAGACTGACGTACGTCAGTTCGTACTTCTTGCCCAGATTCAGAGTCAGAGTCACATTTTCTGCGTCCATTGCGAAGGGGTTCGACTGCCAACAAGTCAGATTGTTCGGGTTGTTCAAGTCCGTCATGAAGGTCGACGGGTGGGCCCTGCGCGAGTCCGCGGCGTCGCAAATGTGGCAACTAGGAGGACTGTCGGCTGCCTTCACTGACCGTCGAGACACGCGAGGCTTTTTGCTCCCGCCTCTCCTCGAAGAACCGTTCCGCCTCGCACCTCGCTCAGGGACCGCGGGGGAAGACGACGGTTGGGGCGGATGCGGTGAGCTCAACTGCCGGGTGGCACTGCGACCTCTGTCCTCCTCCTCCTCCTCCTCCTCCGCCTCCTCTTCGTCGTCCTCCTCGTTGTCACTCTCTTCCCCCGAAGCTGCAGTAAATGCATGTGTCTGAATAAAGTCAGAATCCTGGAAGAATTTCGTTTCCGCCTCTGCCAAGTCTGGAGACTCGTCGACTTTTGGATTGAAGACGGAGGTCAACTCGGGTTGCTTTCTGCTGTATTCACTGCTGAGGAGACTGTTGGGGTTCAAGTGGCGGTTGCTCGACGGTTTGGGAACTCTTTCGGAAGACAACTTGGACAGGGAGGGGTCCATGAGACCCACTCCAGTCCCGTCAGACAGGAAACACATCTTGGTGGCCACTTTCGTTCCGCACGTGTGAGACGCTACGATGTCTTTCCCGAAGGCTGCGTTGACAAAGTCCGGAATACATTTTCTGGCTCGGGAGGACTGGCTGTACGAGGACGAAGACGCCACCAAATTCAATCCGTCGTAACACAAGTCGCGGCTTCCTAGGCTCCCCAATGACAGTTGTTGGGCGTGGGTCATGTGCTTCTCACTGAAAACAACGCTTTCATTACATCCCTATCCATTGTATCCATTCCACTAAAACATTTCATAAAGTTCCGTTTCCCGAATTAATACTCCAAGGGCAACTCTGCACGCAGCCTACTGCTGAATATTAGTATACGAATAAATATAAATACACTTTCAAATATCTCATTGTCTATTATTTCGTCATCAGAAGGGAATGCATCATCCAAAAAACTGCCTTATTGGAGACGGTTTTGTGTTCCGTTTTAATTATTAATTATTAATTATTATTATTTTATCGCAGCCTCAATCTCAATGTCTACCCACACCAAAGTAGTTATAGCAACGGTCGCTCTTATAAGGTACTCTCAACTGAGAATATTTTAAATAAAATTTCAACTTTTTCCATTTTGGGGAGACACGGTTTCAACATGGGGAAGCAGTCTGTATGGAAACACAGGGTTGGGCCCAAAATGGCCGATTTGTACCCAGCAAGGAAAACCTTGAATTTTTATTTTTTAAATTCTCGGGAGTACCTTTTAAGACGGGTAGTAAAGACGGGAGTACCTTTTAAGAGCGACAAACAACCGTTGCTATAACTACTTTGTACCCACACCCTACGCGACTAATACGACATCATAATAATTTTGCCCTAAGAGCCATTGAGAATACTTTATAGGCAGGCTAATGTCCCGTGAAACAGGTTAATGATGAAAAATTCAAATTTTCCCAATTGTAAAACTACTGAGCACAAAACTCTTAAATATTACTAAAAGAACTGTGGTTACCTTTGACCTATCTCTTTGTCAAGCATCAGAGGTCTTTGATGAGCATAGACCGCCATGGTTGACAGGAAGAGAGTCAGCACTGCAGGGACTACCCCCACTGAAAACCAACTTCGTAGCGCCATGTTTCCTCAACACCTATTTCACTTCCAAAAGTACTGAGAGGCACTACTATGCAAGTCCAACATTAATACTTTCGTGAACATCCTAATGGCTGCTATAACATAACACGGAACTCTGTTAATTAACCACTTGTAAAATAAAGCAACCATAGCACTATTTCCACTTCGAATGTACCGTTCTTCGCATACATACAACTTTCACCACCTAAATGTACAAATTGTCCTTCAATCAATTTATGACGATCTAGGGAACGATTTTGATATTTCTAACACTTATGTACCTATAGACTAGCGTGCATATTCAATACAAGTGTGAGTGTTCACCGTGGAGGCCCCCAAACAATCCATGGCCCTCGAATAATCAATCAAAAAGTAACACCCCGAAATAGTCTCATAATTTTGTGCAACGAACAAATACAATCACATTTTACAGGGAAAAATTGAAACTTTTGACTCCATCTCCAATATCCCGTAAAAGATACCGTTTCCGAAAAGTAATGCATAAGATAGTTTTAATGAGCACGGGTATATGCCATTTGATTACATTTTACATTTCTTTGGGGCGCATCTCTACAAATTTGGAGATTCTCTGTGGACATCTTAGGTTAATTTAATGTACCGTAAATGACAGAATAATACCATGGGGAATTACTTTTTCAAGGAACCATTAAGAAAGCTGAAAGTACCGTAAGAGGGACTTTATTTCTACCTTAGTTTTTAATTACAGGATTTATTAGTCGAAATGATAAATAAACGAAATGATAAAAATTTAAATTACGAGTCTGTCAATATCCACCAGTCTTATGTCCAAATAATAATATTTATGTCCTCAGTATACAGTGTAGAGGAACATTTGTGACATTTTTCATGATATTGTAGGTGATTTGTGCAGTGCATTACTGTAGTACACCGTGCATTTGAAAACGAAACGGTACCCTACGGTTTCGACTTGTTATATTATTTCGTCATTTACGGTATGCTTCTTTTCGGTAAGTAAACACCTGTTACCGGATAAAATACCTATTAGGGACTTCAATTTTAAAAGCCTATACCTCAACGTTAGGGAAAGGCTTCAAAACGGAAAAAGACTTCCCAAAAAAAACGCCCATTTTCCAGTCAATACGTGGGACAACAAATAAAATGGTAAAAACTTATCCTCAACAATCTTGCATTTCCGATATACTAACCAATGAATCTGTGTAATGCCGATTGTTTTTGGATTGCTTAGACAAAGTCTTTTGTTAGCGTCCTGTAAGATGATTTCGTCTCAAGTCGAACCACTTCCTTCTTGTTGCCTTTGGCAGAAATCTCGGGCTCTCTAAGAATATTGCTAGCGCCTCGTTGTTTACTTAAAACACGAAACTGCGCCTCTAGTTTGCAAACTATGACCGATTGTCTTCAAGCAACTGCCAATGTTAAACCGTGCATTGAAAAACAATTTGCCTTCACTGGCTTTGTCAATCACACACGTCACAGTTGCTACACAGGTAATCAAGTGGTCATGATGAGCATCAAGGAATTTGTAGAGAACTGCTGAGTTATTACTGCGTGACTCACTTGAGCTTTGCAAGATAAATGCAGACGAGATTAATACTGTTTTCACTTTCCAGTGAATTTTACGGATGCGAGCCGAGCACGTTTTCCTGCCAGCCACACTTAGAGAAAGAGAGCAGCAACATGACTGTACCAAAGCGATTCCAAAAGCAGACTGAGTGGGCCGATCGCAGCCTTCCTTCCTCATCACACATTCCATACCTATACTAAAGCTAACTTTACCGTAGTATCACATCAGCATCTCTTTACGCAAGCAATGGACAACAATGCCACCGTCCGTGGTGGATGAGGGCAACTCTGGTGTATCTCCTATAAGCAAGGTTTCGGGTGGGATTATCCCACACTGGGAATATTCCCAACTTTCCCGGGTGGGTTAGTTCACTTTTTGAGATAAAAAGTGGGAAAGTTGGGAAATATGGGAAAGTTCCGGGAAAGTTGTTAAAGAGCAAGCAAAACACACATTAGTGCTAAAGTACGCCAGGGATTAAGTTATGAAACTAGTTTTGAAACATCGAAATGCAAAATTATTGTTGTGTCAAGCATACTGAATATTGTTATTGTAAAAATATTCTACAAACAAATATAAGATGTATTTGCTTTACAACATTTATCTGAAGCACCAAATATATACAGATGGATTTTTTAAAAGTCGCGTATTAATGTTCTTCAATTTACTTACGTAACTATTTTAAATGTTTAAATTTCAATGTAATGAGCTATTTGCTTTCTTGTGTCATAAAATTGTCATTTATATAATTTACGCATTTTTTTGCAAGGATTTGTACTATTGTTATACGATTTGTTGTTACTTGTTGCTATAATGGACAGTGCATTCATTTAATGTGATGAATATTTTTAATTGCTTCCTCTCTAATACTTAAGATATAAGAATCTTGAATCTTAAACCGAATTATCACTGGCATAATTTAGATTCCACATGTACAATATAAACTTTCCCAAACTTTCCCACAGTTTGGACATAATTCCCGCTTTTTAGCAATTTTCCCGAATTTCCCAACTTTCCCAGGTGTCCAAACTATTGGGGTGGGAAGTGGGAAATACCGAAACTATGCCTATAAGGTTGTCCCATGCCACGCTCTAAATAAAAAATTTTCGCTGTAGGTTACCTTATAAGAGAACCACCATGGTTACACCAGCCTTGGGTGGTGGGTACCATACGTCTTATACCATTATTGCCAGCCAAGGAATACGTATATCGCCTGGTGACGTCACGATATGCAGGGGTCCCAAAAGTCCAAATTTTGTGGAAAATTTTCCCCTGCATCTACAATAAATATTCCATGAAAAGTGATTGAACGGAAAAGTTTACCGATCAGTGCGCACAAGATACAGATGTATCCATCATCATGTGCCCCAAAGATACCATAACCATGAAAAGATAAGTCCAAATCCACGCTTTTGTCCAAATCGGTCAATGCTGCTTATAATACTGAATTACTGTGATAACAATAATTAATAAATTACGCACAGACACAGCATGGTTCCTTAAGTGAGTCTCTGGTTCGCTAAAAGTGATCACTGTAGTGAAATTTATTCTTTACTTTATGCAAAGTTGAAGTAACTTCAACTTTTCGTGAAGTGAACATTTTCACGCAATGAAATGAATCATGAAAAGACTGAGCAACACAGAAACATCTTTTATGAAACTTTAAGAATATCTTCAAAAAAGCCGGACTCTAAACAAGGTCTACTGATTATGATTACCAAAGCCAAAGTTTTTCTATATAGTTATCCTCACCAGTTTAAGAAAAGTCCCAATGGATATATAGGTAAAAACACTTTGCTGATTATTCTGTGAAACTTCTGGAAAACTTTATTTTAATTTGAATTCAGGTTGTTTATACGTTCAGTAATGGCAGTGACAATAAGACAAAAATTTGCCAATTTGGTACCATTTCGAAGGAATAAATGCAGGCACAGAATTTGAAAAAAGCGAGTGGCTAGACAAAAGACATGCTTTCCATATTGTCTTTGTTCTCCGCATTTATTTGCTAGCTGCAGATAGACCAGCAAAACCTCTGGTGGCATTTCCAACCACTTTCCGACATACTGTCCAATCGTTGTTTATAGCGACCTTTTTATTGGTTACTATAGGGAATATTTTATTCAGTCAATCAGAGGGCCCATATTTGAATAAATGACGTCATTTTATTCTTTTTCAGTCAATCAGAGGCAAGACGAAACGACCGATGTGGCACAATTTGTCGCTATAAACAACGATTTCACAGTAGTATTATTATAAACCGCAAATATTGTGTTTCTATGACGAAAGGTCGCTGGGATATCCGTTGCAGGTTTTTCATAATTTGTACCCAAACTTTGTCAACTTTGCTAATTTTGGCAAACCAAAAAAATAAACCCGCTATATTAGTAAAGAGTGCCGAAAACCGCAAATATTATGTTTCCATGACTACCGGTCTCTGAGATATGCGTTGCAATAAATTTTAAATTTTTCCGGGGGCTTAAATTATTACCAAAAACTGTTTACTATTAATTGTTTACCAAAAAACCTGAATTTTTATTTTACTAAAGAGAGGAGAAATGACATATTTTACATTAGAAGAGCGATGAAATCTATTGAGACGTTTTGGGAATCGTATTGGGACGCTGATGAAGAAAGATCACCCGGTATCCCTGACTACGTCTACTTGGCCCTGGTTTACCCCCTGGTAGAATTCGGTTTACGTCCTAATAGAATTCATCAAAATTATGTCATTTCTCCTCTTCTTAGCAAAATAAAAATCAAGTATCTAAGGGATACTTGACCCATTCAGGCTTCTTGGACAAAGTGAAAAAAAGGCATCTCGGTATGACTTAGTAGTGTTGAAAATACTAAATTTCATGTTTCCATGACTACGCATTGCCAAAATAAACATTCCCCATTTTCCAAATTTTGTACCCAAATTTCGCCAATTTTTCGAATTTCGATAAAGTGAAAAAAATTGCTCGAGGTATTGCTTAGTACTGTTGAAAACATTAAATATCGTGTTTGCATGACTACGCGTTGCTGAGATAATCCTGGACAAGTTTTCTCAATTTGTACCCAAATTTTTCGATTTTCGTCAAAGTAAAAAATAAAACATTTAGTACTTTTTAATGGGTGTTGGAAACCGTTAATATTATGTTTCTATGACAACGGGTTACGGAGATATCAATGGAAATATTTTTAATTGTTGTGCATGAACAGGTGCTAAAACTTATCCGCAATTTAACTGATGACAAAACTAAGACTCTTGACTACAAATTATTCTAACTGATTTGTTTTAATTCTTGTTTGACAGAGATCATAATAAATGATTTTACTACCGAATGGCAGTTTTTCTGGGTTTTGCTGCTATGGAAGCATTTTCTGATTGGCTTCATTTTCGTCACTTTGGAAACATCCCATTGGCTTATTTGAATTTGCCAAAAAAATACTTTTCCTCTGGGGATGATTTTATGAAACCAGTTGCCCAGTTTATCTTAATTCAGGAAGATGTTATTGCAAATTTCAGAAACTTGGCAATTGATTTCATAAAATTATCTCCAGAGGAAAACTATTTTTTTGACAAATTCGAATAAGCCAATGGGATGTTTCCAAAATGACGAAAATGAAGCCAATCAGAAAACGCTTCCATAGCAGCAAAACCCAGAAAAACTGCCATTCAAGTATAATTCGACTGTAGCTTTGGTCATAATGGAAATTTAGTTTTCATTGAAACTCGAAAATATTGAATTTTGCAATGGCAACGCAAAATGAATTAACATTTTCCAAGAAAATTGGAATATTATAATCAGGGGTCGGACATTTATGTAAAAAAATATTTTCGGTGGTTATTCGTACCGAAAACTGTGGTGCGGTCGTTGGTTTGATTCATACTCTCTACTTTTTAGCCTACTTTTTAATCAAAGCATGATGGATGACTTGATAATTAAAAATTCAATACTAAACTTTTAGCCGCTGAATTTAAAATACTTCCTACACTCCTACATTTGCGTTTAATCATTTGGCTTGAGCTCTATTGCAGAATTAAATTTTCCCATTCAAGGTAAATTGGCTATTGGGCTATTAGGCCATTGGGCTTCCCACAGGGCACTTCGGAGATTTAAATGGGCTTAATTAATTTCCTATTTTTAAAATGTAATTCGTAATTTTGAATGTAATTGAATTACGTAATTTGTAATTAATTACTTTTAATGTAATTGTAATTTGTAATTGTAATTCATGGGAAAAAAATTGTAATTGTAATTTGTAATTGGAAACCAAAGTAATCTGCCCAACTCTGCACGTTGGGCAGTTAATAAATAAATAGGGTTCTGGAACCAAATTCTGTCGAACATGGTAAGTTTGCAATATAGCAAATGTTGCTATGGTCAACTTACGACGACAAAAATATCACTATTTCTTACGTCAGTTAGCAGCGTCTTAGCAACTTTGCTCCAAAATGACGAAAATCTAGCCAATCAGAAAATGCTTCCATAGCACCGTTGGACACTTGTTTTGTCTCTAATGGTGAAGGGAACTGTACAGTTGCCCTCAACTGATCAGACCAAACAACGTGCACTCGCTGCTATGGAAGCATTTTCTGTCTCCTTAGATTTTCGACATTTTGGTAATATCCCATAGGCTCATTTGCACATCAAACAAATAGCTTTCCTCTGGGGTTGATCTTATGTTACTATTTGTCACGTTTCCGAAATTGGCAGGAACATCTTCCGAAATTCCTAATAGGAGTATTCCGAAATAATCTTTCGAAATAGTAGGAGTACATTTACTATTACCTACTTTTATATTTACTATCAAAACAATTTTCACGCGCCCCTAGCTACGGGGGTCTAAATTATCTATGCACCCGAAATACGATATTAGGAAACCCGCTAAAAATAACTAACTCTTGAGTTACTTAATACTGTTAATAAATATGCTTGTTACTTTACTACCATTGTTAGCAAGAATTTGCAGTCAGATGTAGATAATAAATGCAGCGAAAAGGGAATAGTATTTTGGTGCCCAGCGCAAAACAAGACTACATAATTATACTTCATTGCTCTCAAGCTAGACTTAGCATTCACCCTGTGGGTTCCATATACGATTACTCGTAACCGTAACTATAATATCTATGAGAATACATATTAGGCTGACAATACCAACGAAGTAACTTTAAATGCATTCATTAAAAGGATTAGTTATAGGCAAATCACTGACGTTGTTTTCATTAGGGCCAATACTTCCAATAACAAGACTTTTTAAAAATATTATTTGTGATATTTAGCGAGTAAGAGGCAAGAGAATAGTTAAAAAGATTATTATTTAACAATTTTTTGTACATATTTACTCCGTTGAAGGTTTTATCACATTGCCATATATTTTACTCTATGGCAAGCTCCTTTACATGAAATTTGCCGACGTTTTCGGAAAGATATGATTTTGGGATTTTGAAGCAACGTAGGCGTTTCAAAAAAATGTTAAAAAAAGAGACAAAAATTTAGCAGCTGTTATGAGGCCGCTTTTTTAGAATTTCAGTTTGCAACTATGTAAGAAAAATAGAAATACATGTTTTCAATGTATTTCCCTAACTCCCAAGAACCCCAAATATTTCCTCCTTAAAAAGCATTTTTGAAAATCAAGCCCTCATAGCCGCTAGAAAAATATGCGGCGATTTCAAAAATGTCTACCCCAAAACTCTCCGTTTAGCCATTCTCCCCCAATCAGGGATTTTAAAACCCAACACCCCTCCTAACTTCACATATTTTTGAAAATTATATTTTTATCCTCGTAAGTTTTTTTACTTTTAATGATTAGATGTTAAAGAATTATATTTGTAGTACTAATAAGGGTTTATATTTTTCAGTAATCATGATAACTTTTGCATTGTTCTTCAATTGGTGTCTCAAATAAAAGTTGAAGGCAGCTAATGTAGGCGTTTCTAAGTCAGTAGAGCAACCCAGCACCAAGTTCTGTTATTGGAAGCATTGGCTCCAATGAAAACAGCGTCAGTGATTTGCCTATAACTAATCCTTTTAATGAATGCATTTAAAGTTACTTCGTTGGTATGTGCTTAGAATTTAAAGAATTCTTATGTTGGTTTTTGATGCGTGTTTTGCACTATTGCCATAAATAATTATTAAAGTACCTCCTATGTATTGTGTGTTAAATATCTTATGGTTCTTCTCGTGTATTTAAATAAAATTATGTAGTCTTGTCTTGCGCTGGGCACCAAATATTATTTCCTTTTCGCTGCATTTATTACCTACATCTGACTGCAAATTCTTGCTAACAATGGTAGTAAAGTAACAAGCATATTTAACAGTATTAAACTCAAGAATTAGTTATTTTAGCGGGTTTCCTAATATCGTATTTCGGGTGCATAGATAATTTAGACCCCCGTAGCTAGGGGCGCGTGAAAATTATTAGTATAGTATAAGATGTTCGTGCATATTTCAGAAACTCGGCAAACAGTAACATAAAATCACCCTCAGAGGAAAACTATTTTTTTGATCAATGTGAATGAACCTATGGGATAGCTCCAAAATGACGAATATCAAGCCAATAAGAAAATGCTTCCATAGCAGCTAGCGCCACTTGTTTGGTCTAATCAGTTGAGGGCAACTGTAATTTTATTCTGAGGGATGTATCAGCTCCAGTAAAAAGGGGGAAATTTTACCACCAATTATTCAGTTCTTAATAACCATTAAAAGACAAATATCATTAAAGAATCTTGTAGTCGATTTGTTGCCCTACTCATAGCGATGCATCGAAATTCCGACAGCACTTTTTTAATGAGTAAATTTCCTGGTAGGATTATATTATAAGTAATGAAATGCTGCAGTCAAGAAAATGTAGTATTGTCTCTCTATTTAGCATTTCTCAATTTTCTTTGTATTTTAAGTTTAGTCGGACTTTTGTCAATACCTTTGCTAACGGCAAGCAAGCTAATTAAAGTAAACTAACAGTTTTCATTGCAAATATGAAAATTGTCTATCAGTTAGGAAAGCCTGAGACTGCTATGATCAGTCACAGAATTATTCTAAGACACAGTCCGCATTGGAAATACGACCATTTAAATGCCCAAATCCCCAAATGGTTAAATTATTAGAACTAGAAAGGAGAAGGAAAGACGAGCACTTAATTGCCACACAAATTGTGCGGAAGGAGGCCAATGAAGCAGATAATGATCACTGGGTCTCTTGCTTGCTAGAGTTTCAACCGTTTTTCAGTTTTTTCGAAAGGATATTAATAAAATTGTTTAATTGTTAGCAAATCCGTACTTTGATGACCCTACAGTACTATCTGGACTCGAACTTCTAGTGGAAACCTCCCGTTTATTGGTGGAAAGACGTCCAGAAAACTCTATCGGTTATACAGACAGATTTTTCCAACATTATTATTGAATTAAATGTAATACTATATCAGGGTTCGAGAACCTATAACCAAATAACAGTAAAAAATTTTCCGCCGCTGCGCGGCGGAAAATCTCGTCTTTGCCACCAAATTTCGTCCCAACCAGGTTGACAAGTTGGGGCAGATTCTCGAACCCTGATATAGATATAGTAACTATATCTATATCTGTGATGTGAAACAGACTTGTGGTGTGTGGCCGCTGGAGGAATGCCCTGTTTAGTTTTAGTCTGCCTTAATAATGTGGTCCCTTGCAGATTTAAATATGCAAAATAGATTAGAATGTTTCTCGCTGTTTGATATAATTGACGACTCCTGCAAACGGGTCTACCTTGCCAAAGAAAGAACCACTAAACTGGCTGTCGGATACATGAGAGACGCCAGACTCTTCACTCTTGAGGTCTTTAACTACAAATGCGAAAAGGTGTTAACCATTGCAAGAGTTTGCACTTTCAAGTGGGCCATGGCTCAGTACTTTTGCTTCTGTCTCCTCAGGGGGATTACAGAATTAGGAAATGTAAGTCCTCATTGCATTTTCTGAAATTGTGCCACCGTAAAGTCCACATATTTTGATTTGAGTAGACAGCAGAGGTGAGATTAGGTGACGACTCGTACATTGGCAGCATTTGCCAAGTCTTCTGCCATCCCAATCTCAAATACGTCATAAAGGACCCCACGGGGAAAGTTCGAATGAAGATTCAAATTCATCCAGCAGACAAAGGTGAATTAAAAGTAAATACATACAAGTACAAAGAATTGCAAGCGTTTCAAAGGGTTCAGTCAGACTACAATAAGGGGTTTCCAAATACTTATTTAACTCAATGTTGCTGTAGTCTTACTTTACTTTTACTTACCAATAAGCCTTAAGCTCTATCAGGTTGAACCTTCAGAAGGGTAAACAAAATAAAAATACAAATTCACACTGTTTTCAAAATTGGAGAATCTTAAGCTACTGTTGCCTCGCTACTCTGAGCGACAAAGATGTCATCTTCGGCATCGCCGTCTTCCTCCTGATTGGCTGAAAATATTTGTAAAATACTCGGCTTTATTGGTTCCTTGCCGACCGGCGGCCATCTTTTTTTCTTTATCAAAATTGTCGTTGCCTCAATTCTGAAAAGCGGAGTCACATTCTCATCTGTTTTCGTTGTCCAGTCACTACTACTATACAAACTGCGTACATAATAATAAGAATTGTACTGCAAAGCTACGGTAACTTGCAGAAATATTAGAATTCCATTGAATACAATGTAGAATGACGTGAAATGACTGAAAGATGAAATATTTCATGACAAAATAAGGATTTATTGTACTTCAAGTTACAATACTAGAATACTATACAGATGGATAGTACATGATAAGCGCTGCACCGCTAGCTTTCAGAAACAATACTAATACTATACAAATACAACTAATAATTACATGAAATGTAACATTGTTATTAAGTGTTACTTACTAAGTATAAAAAAGGCAACAATAAGAAGATGCTCAACAACACAACTATGTATTTTTAAATACGAAGTACTGAATGTGTGACACAATACGAAAAGATTGTAGTTTTAGTAGTTTACAAGTAAACAAAGTAATTTTCATTATCTAAACATATCAAAACGTTGCTATTTCATACAGGACGACCACCCTCGCTATTTATATAAATATAATATCTTGCTTTGAATGCCATAAAATAAATTTCAATGCAATATTATTTACGTAGTACATGTTGGAAAACATTATTCTGAATACAGCAGAATTCAACAGAGTAATATTCTATAGTATTGTAACTTGAAGTACAATAAATCCTTATTTTGTCATGAAATATTTCATCTTTCAGTCATTTCACGTCATTCTACATTGTATTCAATGGAATTCTAATATTTCTGCAAGTTACCGTAGCTTTGCAGTACAATTCTTATTATTATGTACGCAGTTTGTATAGTAGTAGTGACTGGACAACGAAAACAGATGAGAATGTGACTCCGCTTTTCAGAATTGAGGCAACGACAATTTTGATAAAGAAAAAAAGATGGCCGCCGGTCGGCAAGGAACCAATAAAGCCGAGTATTTTACAAATATTTTCAGCCAATCAGGAGGAAGACGGCGATGCCGAAGATGACATCTTTGTCGCTCAGAGTAGCGAGGCAACAGTATAGCCAGCAAAGGTGACTATTTTAATACCATAAAGAACAGTATTTAGTAACCACACTTTCACCTTGTACGTAGAAAGACAATTTACTATTGAATTTTTTTGAACTGTCGCGTTACCACGGATCCGGAAAGGGGCTACAAATTATCTTCAACCCAAATTTAGAAAATAGGACACCCGGCAATCTTTCCGCAGCACATATCTTCGAATTTCTATTTTTTCCATTTCAATAATTTCAAAAAATTCGAAAGTAATAAAAATTGTAAAAGCCAAAGCCAGACGCGTGCTTGCTATTATAACTATAACTGACTGGCAATGCCATTAATACTTTCCAGAGGCGGCTCTGGGTACCCGCGAGGCCTTAGGCGAGAATCCTATTCACTTGCGAGACTATCCCATTTCTAGGAATCTAGGCTGACAATATCCAGCACCCAAAGAAGAAACGGAACGGAATAATGCGCAAATGTTTCTGATATTTATAACAGCAGTCAGTTGAACCTTGAAGAAACTGACCTGAAAAAGCTGTTTTGATTAGCATTTTGAATGGTCAAATAATTAAAGCTGGCTATTATTCGCGCGGACACTGGACACTAACATTTGAAAGTCATATAATGAAACGAAACCTCTTTACGCGCAGCGCAAATTTTTTTAACATTTAGAAATCAATTAGTCAAACCCAGACGTGTGCCTGCAATTATAACTATAACTGACTGGCAATGTCATTAATACTTTCCAGTTCAAATGAATGTACAGTGTGGTACATAGCTAAGGTGGTTAAGCTGTATCTGAAGAACACAGAACAGCGAAACTGTTAACACCATTCGAATGTTTGTTGCCAGTGAAAAGCTACATTGAAATCTCAACATATTTGGTCAAAATAGGTTGAAGGTAAGTTGGTCAAAAAATTCCTTGAAAAGTAGAAGCACAAAAATGTGCCCGCTTTTCGGTGATTCGGATTTTTCCTGGCCGGAAACACCTGTAATCCATATTATATGAGGGACTTTTTTTCTGGATTTTTCATTATAATCGAACAAGGTTGAATTTTGATGTTTTTCTTAAATTTTCGGGATACAGCTATGGCAGCTATGGCCTTAGCTATGGACCATACTGTGCATTCATTTGGACTGGAAAGTATTAATGACACAGTTATAGTTATAATTGCAAGCACGCGTCTGGCTTTGACTAATATTGACTTCTAAATGTTAAAAAAATTGCGCTGCGCGTAAAGAGGTTTCTTATTTCATTATATGACTTCCAAGCTAGCTTTAATCATTTGGCCATTCAAAATGCTAATCAAAACAGCTTTTTCAGGTCAGTTTCTTCAAGTTTCAACTGACTGCTGTTATAAATATCAGAAACAATTGCGCATTATTCCCTTCCGTCCTTCTTTGGGTGCTGGAATATTGTCAGCCTAGAAATAGGATAGTCTCGCAAGTGAATAGGATTCTCGCCTAAGGCCTCGCGGGTACCCAGAGCCGCCTCTGGAAAATATTACTGACAGTTAGTTATAATTATAATAGCAAGCACGCGTCTGGCTTTGGCTTTTACAATTTTTATTATCTATGTATTTTTTGAAATTATTGAAATGGAAAAAATAGAAATTCGAAGATATGTGCTGAGGAAGGATATTTGGCGGGTGTCCTAATTGCTAAATTTGGGTTGAAGATAATTTGTAGCCCCTTTCCGGATCCGTGGTAACGCGACAGTTCAAAAAAATTCAATAGTACACCGTGTTTCATTATTAAGGTGGCCCTATGTAGCGGCCGAACCGGAGGTAGTACAGAAAACCCGTTGACACCGTTTGAAAGAGGGGAAAAAGTTACATTGAAATCCCAATTTTCATCAGCGTATCTCTTGGTGTGTGCTTACACCAGCAATTCTCCTGAAAAAAGTGAGATTCTGCGTTATTTTACAGCGGATAAATTTTTATGCCAATATTTAAGCAATAGGATTGTCATTCTGTCACTCAAATTGATCATCAGTAATCCGTTGTAATGTCCCTGATCTCCTAACACCGTCAAGACACCAAGGAAATGCCCACAAATGGGATTCAAATAACTGTGTCCCTTTTCATCTCTCCAGTACCGAAGTTAGCCCTTTCAAAAGTTCTGCAGAATCGTAACTGTTGAGTGGACCACTGTTAGAGAGATTTCTTAAAAATAATGTCATTCTTGACATCCCGAAATCGTTATCGATCATTCAGACGCTTCCAGATATCAATTTTGGTGCTGCTATTTTGATATTTTGCAAAATCCCCCACGTGGGAATCTCTACTTGATCCTCCTTTCTATGCGCGAAGGACACCAACAATTTAGACTCTTTGGGAAAAATAACATTGCATGTATTGTTTGTTAACTGCAGGGCTTTTAGAAGTTTCGTATCTGCTTGGGAACCAGGGTTTACTTGTTGCCATTCTAGATTTCTCCATCCGTTCATCTGATGTTCGCAGAAATTACGGGGTGTCCGTTTCCTCGCGCTCACGACCTCATGGAATTGTCTATCTTCACTACAATATTCCACCAATCGACAAAAGCCTTATTCTTGCAGCAGTCTTATTTATGGTAACCAATCATTTTCTACGCAAGTGTACAAATAATAGGGTTAATAAATTGCAGACTATTAAATTCATCAATGTCAGCAAATCTCCCCACAGCAGACCAAAAAGGCATTACTTTAACGTTCTACAATAACGTTGAAAAAATTCTACTTTTCATTTCTGCGTTCTCGGAAAATTCCTTCGGACCCTTTTACTGTAGGGTAAATTGTTAAAAATTACCCACTCGATAGAAAATCTGGAAGGGGAAACAAATCTAGATGTTTATTAGTTTATTAAAAACCATCAGCCCACTATTGTAGCCCAAAATGTCAATGCATACATGAAATACAGTGAGCGCCGCTACAAAGTATCCACGAGGCTACCTAATACATGCGTATTTTAAATTGCCCGCTTGCGGGAAATCAAAACCAACACGTATATATATATACCGTGATATTTCTTAATACACGGGTAGTATCATGGATACTTTGTAGCGGCGCTCACTGTACATGGGTGGCAGGTCCAATTTAAAGTCCGATATGGCTACAGGTGGCCACTTGCTTTTTTAAACTGGTTTCTATATTCTAGTTTTGTCAAATCAAATGTCTGTAAATATCTGAAACAAAACTGGTATCTAGAAATGTATTATAAATACCATAAGGCATCACCAAAAGCACCTTGGGCCAGATGAAAATGTCTTTACTTTTTCATCAATAAATTTGGTGAAAGTGACTATAATATAGGGGTGTTCAATAAGGTTTGCGTCTGGGGCCTAGCAACGAGCAACATCTTCCAACCCGAAGCCCGAATGAAGTTAATCCGTGTAATGTTCATATTTTGGTCATTTACTATTACGAAAATCTGTTTTCGCTATAATTATTGGCCAGTTTCGCTTAATATTCTCAGTCAGTCCAAGAAAATGATAGGATAGGATGATTACGATTTTTCACGACTAAATTTCAAATGAAAATCACAGGAAAAATACACATCTTGACCAGGGTGACCATATGAAAAACGGGACACTTTGGCAAAAAAATTGGGGGAGGAGTCAATTTCAGAAAATGCATAAAACTATCTAAGTTTTAAGTAAACTCGACATAAACGTTATAGCGACCTAGTGAAAGTGAATGAAATCCAAAGACAATTAAAAAAAAATTTTCACATCAATAAGGCATAAAAATTATTTTATTCCATAAAAATTAGCAAAAGCAAAAATATTTTACGATTTTACTTTGACCGTTGAGACTATTGTACCGCGCAAATATTCACGCAAAGCGCGAAAAAGAAAATTTTCCCCAAATGAGCCCAAAAAATAATTCCATTGCATAAAGATTAGTAAAAGAAAAGCAAAGTCGTGTGCAATTTTAACGGACAACAAAAAATTCTGATGTTTCTGACGATAAAACGATAAAAACAAGTGCAAGAGATGTACGAAACACTTTAGTGTGTTTGTGTTTTCTCTTTTATGCCCATTTAAGAAAACATTTGTTTCTCTTCATACTTAGAAAAGAGTTTTAATAGGATAACTGGCAGATAATCCTAGATGAAGATGAAAATTGCGCGACGCGCAAAATAAAAATTTTTCTGTTTATTTAAACATTTTGTGGCCAAAAACATACAATAAATTTGTTAATTCAAAAAACGGGACAAACGATAATTTCGTCAAAAACGGGACTTCTTCGGTACGCCGGGACGCCCTCCGAAAAACGGGACGGATAGTCAGCCTGATCTCGACCCCCATTGCTTTATGTCTCTAAGTGGCTGAAAATATTTGTAAAATAGTCATTTTTTTTGGTTCCTTGACTTCCGGCAGCCATTTTCTCTTCATTTTATAAATTGTCGTCGCCCTAATCCGGAAAATCGAAGTCTTCTCATCACTTTTATTTGTCCAGTCATTATACTACTTACAGAAAAAGAAATTGAGCGTCGTGCCAGGAAGCGGTAATTTGAATACCAATGTTATAGCACATACACGAGCTGTCCCATGGGACGTTTGTAGTAAATCGCTCTGTACTAGTATAATGACTGGACAATGAAAAGTGATGAGAATGACTCCAATTTTCAGAATTAGGGCGACGACAATTTATAAAATGAAGAGAAAATGGCAAGGAACCAATAAAAATTGACTATTTTACAAATATTTTCAACCATTTAGAGAAAAGGGAAAAATCGTAATCATCCTATCCTATCATTTTCTTGGACTGACTGAGAATATTAAGCGAAACTGGCCAATAATTATAGCGAAAACAGATTTTCGTAATAGTAAATGACCAAGATATGAACATTACACGGATTAACTTCATTCGGGCTTCGGGTTGGAAGATGTTGCTCGTTGCTAGGCCCCAGACGCAAACCTTACTGAACACCCCAATAAAGCTTTGATTCCAGCACACGGCTTAGCCTTCCTCCGTGTTAAATTTCTCGGTACATTAAAATCAAAAATGGGATGACTGTTTCAGGAAATGGTGCAGCCAAGAAAAGAGTTCACGCCACAGTGGGTGGAGTTCGTACCCGACGATTTTAGAGAAGACGTGCCTCCTGACATCGACCTTAGCAATTGGGATTCCAATGCAGTCTGGGAACAACTCCACACAAGAAAGCTGTCACAGGAATCCACGTCCAATAGTCTCTGTGCCTTTTGGTGCAAATTCTGTTGCTGCTTTTGCCGTTGGTGCTACACTTTGAACCGCATCAGGTGCGCCCTTTGCACCGCCTTCATTCTCCTCCTCCTCCTCACTGCCTCCATTGCTATCCCATTTATGTAACTCACAAATCTTTTACATGCCCATAATCTAATTATCTGCCAATATTAAAGTTTAATGAAAGACAAATTGCTGATAGAGTATCTTCTTTAACTATTTCTACTTGAGAATGGTGAAAGTGAAGTAACGTTGAAATACTTTTGCAGAAGAATCATTTATTGAAGTTGACATACATTGAAAATAATCGGTTTCGTTATACAACAGTTAAAATATTGTCAGACTCCAGCCAAGGGACAAAACAAGAGGCCAAGACTGCTTGGTGCCCAATGACGAGAGAGAGAGTTTCGTCACATTCTTGGTCCCTCGTTTTGTCTCTTGGCTGGAATTTGGGGCAACAATTAATTGAAATTGCTTTGATGTACTACATGAATGTAATTAAGGATCATGAATTGAAATTTAAAATTCTGTCCTCTGTCCTCTATTGGAAACCAGGGTTATGTATATGGACCTGAATAGTGTGTCTGACAATAAAGCCATTACATTACATTACAAAATTGAAGCATTTCATTCGGCGAATAAAAGGAGAGTGCAGAAATGCAATGAAAGTCACGTTTTCTTGGAGGCTCCAGCATGAATTCTTGAATGGACTGCCCGTTCCTCGTCAGTCGGGAATTGTTGGCCACAAAAGAAGCAACTAAAGCTTTCGGGTGGTTGGTGGATGTAGCTGACGGGGACGTCCATTGTTCCGTGGTCTTCGACGGTCGGTTCTTGGTGGTGGTTTGGCTCGTAGAGGTCCATTCCTCCACTTTGGGGTTCATCACAGGTGTCAATGTTGTCCAGGCGCCTCTTCTTCAATGGCAACTGCTCCGTGTCTTCTTGTCCCACAGCGATGCCGATGGGCAACTCAGTGGGGGTGGGGAAGACAATGAGGTCGTCGTGGGCCTCGATTGTGTTGTAGTCACCCGAAGGGCCTTCGTTCAACACCTTCATAAAGTCCTCCGCCGCCGAAGTCCCACCACTACTCTTACATTTGACTTTCTTGTCTGTCTGGCCCTCGGCGTCGTCACTGCTGTCCGAGACGAAGAAGACTTCCTTCTCGTCGTCACTGGGGTGGAGCTTGAAGCTGGTGGCCCTTCTGCCGCGCTGTGTGATGACTGACTGGTGCTCCAGGCGTCGCCGCGGAGCTTTGTCCACTCTCGTTGTCTTCTTGACGGCGATCTGCCTCGTCTTGCTGCTGCTGCTGGGACTCTTCTTTTTCGACCCCTCCACTTTCACCACCGCCCCCTTCACTTGTCGCTCCTTCACTCGGGACGAACTTCTCGTGCACGTGGCACTGACCACCGTCTTGGAGGACTTCCGGCTGCTGCTGTGGGGCGCCATGGGGGAGGCAGCAGTCAGCACCGAATATCGACTCTCCACGCCCATCGTCATTTTCAACTTGGTCTTCATTTCTTTGATCTGCTCTTCCAAGCCATAGACCCGAGTGGTCAATCTCCACACCGTGTCTTTCAGAACTTTTATTTCCCCTTCCATCACCGTTTGCCTCTTCTCGATTTTCATCTTTGGCGATCTTTCCATTCTTTCTATTGTTATACTATATTCACACTACAAACAAACAAACAAATAATCACCTTTCATAACCAACAACCCAAGGTTAGGTGATAATTTTCCATACGTGTTTATTTTGACTAATAAATGCGTTGAAACCAATGTGGATATAAGAGCAGATTTACCATTCATTAAGAGGTGCGCAGCTACTCTTTATAACAGTGAAGGATCTGTCTGTCTGTATGTTCGCGATAAATGTATGTTCGCGTTAAAGGTGGGCTCAGCAGCCTCAGCGTTAGAGGTGGGCACAGTGACCCGTGAACAAACACTCACCGCTCACGACGCGACTCTTTCTTACATCTGTGTTAACGGGTTTATTAAATATCGGCACGATATTTACTGGCAATGCTCTGTCACGCTGTCCGTCCGTCCGTCTGTCCGTCCGTGATGACAATTTTGTGTTTCTTAAAACTTCAGAACGCATTTACATAAATGGATAATTCTTTTTTTAAAACATCACTCATTCAAATGCCTTGCTACCTGTTGAAAATCAGAACCCTCGGACTTTTAGTTTCTGCAGGATTCGAAAATTTGCAAAGTGACATAGTGATTTGAAAATGCATATATGACACAAGTCACGGAAACACCACGTCCAACAAAGCGCCACCTTACCTTGCTCTGCTAACTACTACAGCATGATCTATGCGTCTGTGTGTTCGCGGGAAGCTACTTTATTACTATACCTGACCTGTCTGTCCGTCTGTGTTCTCGGGACGCTACTTTATTAATATACCAGATCTGTCTGTCCGTCTGTGTGTTCCCGGGAAGCTACTAATTTGATAATCAAACCATGATAATTTGACAATCAAACCATGATAATTTGACAATCAAACCATAATGATTTGACAATCAAACCATGATAAGAACTAGGTACCATTTTCCAAAGATTTGTTCTTCCATGAAAAAATTTGAACTTTTTATATGTTGTAGCCCTTAAAATGGCGAGCAATTTTGACCCTTACAATATTTTTCCTAAGTCACTTAGTTTGACCTCCAAAAATCATCAAAGGTCAGCATTTTTCATTGTTGAAATGTATATTTTTGTGTAACTTGGCTTCCATCCATTTTAGGAAATTGAAATCAATTCTAGTTGACACATTATTAAATAGGGTAGATGGTGCACATGCACTTTCCAGCATACCCCCACCAGGGGAAACCCACCCCTTAGGGTCAACATTGACCAAAATCATTCATATTTTCATAAAAACAAGTTGTGGCTTTAGGATCACGAAATAGTTCGCAAGATTACCGGTTTTACATGTGCTCAGTCATTACCAGTGTTTAGTCATTACCGGTGTTTAGTCATTACCGGTGTTTAGTCATTACGGGTGTTTAGTCATTACCGGTGTTTAGTCATTACCGGTGTTTAGTCTTTACCGGTGTTTAGTCATTACCGGTGTTTTGTCATTACCGGTGTTTTGCCATTACCGATATTTAGTCATTACCAGTGTTTTGTCATTACCGGTGTTTAGTCATTACCGGTGTTTAGTCATTACCGGTGTTTAGTCATTACCGGTGTTTAGTCATTACCGGTGTTTAGTCATTACCGGTGTTTAGTCATTACCGGTGTTTAGTCTTTACCGGTGTTTAGTCATTACCGGTGTTTTGTCATTACCGATATTTAGTCATTACCAGTGTTTTGTCATTACCGGTGTTTGGTCATTACCGGTATTTTGTCATTTCCGGTGTTTAGTCATTACCGGTGTTTTGTCATTTTTCTACCAGCTTGTAGTAGTATCTTTATTGCGCGTAGTGTTAAAGCCGTATCTCTGACAAAGTCTGGTAAACACTTCTGAAATCTTCAATTGTCCAGCGTTTACGAAAGACCTGGCCTTACCTTTACGAAAGACCTGGCCTTACCTTTACGAAAGACCTGGCCTTACCTTTACGAAAGACCTGGCCTTACCTTTACGAAAGACCTGGCCTTACCTTTACGAAAGACCTGGCCTTACCTTTACGAAAGACCTGGCCTTACCTTTACGAAAGACCTGGCCTTACCTTTACGAAAGACCTGGCCTTACCTTTACGAAAGACCTGGCCTTACCTTTACGAAAGACCTGGCCTTACCTTTACGAAAGACCTGGCCTTACCTTTACGAAAGACCTGGCCTTACCTTTACGAAAGACCTGGCCTTACCTTTACGAATGACCTGGCCTTACCTTTACGAAAGAACTGGCCTTACCTTTACGAAAGACCTGGCCTTACCTTTACGAAAGACCTGGCCTTACCTTTACGAAAGACCTGGCCTTACCTTTACGAAAGACCTGGCCTTACCTTTACGAAAGACCTGGCCTTACCTTTACGAAAGACCTGGCCTTACCTTTACGAAAGACCTGGCCTTACCTTTACGAAAGACCTGGCCTTACCTTTACGAAAGACCTGGCCTTACCTTTACGAAAGACCTGGCCTTACCTTTACGAAAGACCTGGCCTTACCTTTACGAAAGACCTGGCCTTACCTTTACGAAAGACCTGGCCTTACCTTTACGAAAGACCTGGCCTTACCTTTACGAAAGACCTGGCCTTACCTTTACGAAAGACCTGGCCTTACCTTTACGAAAGACCTGGCCTTACCTTTACGAAAGACCTGGCCTTACCTTTACGAAAGACCTGGCTTTGCCTTTACGAGCGAGCAGATCTTGCCTCGTCTTTACGAAAGAGCTGGTCTTATCTCGTCTATATGAAAGACCTGGCTTTGCACAGAGAGTCAATGTGACGTAGTGGGGACGATTTTAAAAGTATTTAAAGTCAGAAACTCATTAGATAATACCGGAAATAAATGACACCGGTAATGACTAGCTTCCCCAATGGCAACAGGCTTACAATGATAAGATAATGGGAATAAGTGACTGGATACCTGGAATGACTCGACATTAGGAAAGGTTGGTCACCGGCATTGACTAAATACATGTAATGATTAGATACCGGTATTGACTAAATACAGGTAATGATTAGATTCCGGTATTGACTAAATACAGGTAATGATTAGGTACCGGTATTGACTAAATACAGGTAATAATTACATACCGGTATTGACTACATACAGGTAATGATTAGATTCCGGTATTGACTAAATACAGGTAATGATTACATACCGGTATTGACTAAATACAGGTAATGATTAGATTCCGGTATTGACTAAATACAGGTAATGATTACATACCGGTATTGACTAAATACAGGTAATGATTACATACCGGTATTGACTAAATACAGGTAATGATTAGATACCGGTATTGAATAGATAGCGGCGTTTGCTAAATACCGGTAATGACTAAACCCCAGGAATGACTAAACACCGGTAATGACTAAATACCGGTAATGACAAAATACCGGTAATGAAAAACACCGGTAATGACAAAACACCGGTAATGACTAAACACCGGAAATGACAAAATACCGGTAATGACCAAACACCGGTAATGACAAAACACTGGTAATGACTAAATATCGGTAATGACAAAACACCGGTAAAGACTAAACACCGATAATGACTAAACACCGGTAATGACTAAACACCGGTAATGACTAAACACCAGTAATGACTAAACACCGGTAATGACTAAACACCGGTAATGACTAAACACCGGTAATGACTAAACACCGGTAATGACAAAACACTGGTAATGAGTAAATATCGGTAATGACAAAACACCGGTAATGACTAAACACCGGTAAAGACTAAACACCGGTAATGACTAAACACCGGTAATGACAAAACACCCGTAATGACTAAACACCGGTAATGACTAAACACCGGTAATGACTAAACACCGGTAATGACTAAACACCGGTAATGACTAAACACTGGTAATGACTGAGCACATGTAAAACCGGTAATCTTGCGATCTATTTCGTGATCCTAAAGCCACAACTTGTTTTTATGAAAATATGAATGATTTTGGTCAATGTTGACCCTAAGGGGTGGCTGGGGTGGGTTTCCCCTGGTGGGGGTATGCTGGAAACTGCATGTGCACCATCTACCCTATTTAATAATGTGTCAACTAGAATTGATTTCAATTCCCTAAAATAGATGGAAGCCAAGTTACACAAAAATATACATTTCAACAATGAAAAATGCTGACCTTTGATGATTTTTGGAGGTCAAACTAAGTGACTTAGGAAAAATATTGTAAGGGTCAAAATTGTTCGCCATTTTAAGGGCTACAACATATAAAAAATTCAAATTTTTTCATGGAAGAACAAATCTTTGGAAAATGGTACCTAGTTCTTTGACAATCAAACCATGATAATTTGACAATCAAACCATGATAATTTGATAATCAAACCATGATGATTTGACAATCAAACCATGATAATTTGACAATCAAACCATGATAATTTGATAATCAAACCATGATGATTTGACAATCAAACCATGATAATTTGACAATCAAACCATGATAATTTGATAATCAAACCATGATGATTTGACAATCAAACCATGATGATTTGACAATCAAACCATGATGATTTGACAATCAAACCATGATGATTTGACAATCAAACCATGATGATTTGACAATCAAACCATGATGATTTGACAATCAAACCATGATGATTTGACAAACAAACCATGATGATTTGACAAACAAACCATGATGATTTGACAATCAAAGCATGATAATTTGATAATCAAACCATGATGATTTGACAATCAAACCATGATGATTTGACAATCAAACCATGATGATTTGACAATCAAACCATGATGATTTGACAATCAAACCATGATGATTTGACAATCAAACCATGATAATTTGAAAATCAAACCATGATGATTTGAAAATCAAACCATGATGATTTGACAATCAAACCATGATAATTTGATAATCAAACCATGATGATTTGACAATCAAACCATGATGATTTGACAATCAAACCATGATAATTTGATAATCAAACCATGATGATTTGACAAACAAACCATGATAATTTGATAATCAAACCATGATGATTTGACAAACAAACCATGATGATTTGACAATCAAACCATGATGATTTGACAAACAAACCATGATGATTTGACAATCAAACCATGATGATTTGACAAACAAACCATGATGATTTGACAATCAAACCATGATAATTTGATAATCAAACCATGATGATTTGACAATCAAACCATGATGATTTGACAATCAAACCATGATGATTTGACAATCAAACCATGATGATTTGACAATCAAACCATGATGATTTGACAATCAAACCATGATGATTTGACAATCAAACCATGATGATTTGACAATCAAACCATGATGATTTGACAATCAAACCATGATGATTTGACAATCAAACCATGATGATTTGACAATCAAACCATGATGATTTGACATTCAAACCAATCAAACAATCAAATCAATTTACGTTTATAAACCCACATGCCGATATTTGTTTACACCCGTTTTGCTACGGTTTATTTATTTACTATACATGTGAGGAGACTTGGGTATTTTTGTAAAATGTTCTACGGGAAAATGACCTAATGACCCCCGGGTCCTTTACCCTATGTATGACCCCTTTCTATATATGAGTCCTTTACCCTATGTATGACCCCTTCCTATATATGAGTCCTTTACCCTATGTATGACCCCTTCCTATATATGAGTCCTTTACCCTATGTATGACCCCTTCCTATATATGAGTTCTTTATCCTATGTATGACCCCTTTCTATATAAGAGTCCTTTACCCTATGTATGACCCCTTTCTATATAAGAGTCCTTTACCCTATGTATGACCCCTTTCTATATAAGAGTCCTTTACCCTATGTATGACCCCTTTCTATATAAGAGTCCTTTACCCTATGTATGACCCCTTCCTATATACCCTTTCTATATATGAGTCCAAGGGGGTCATATATGACCTTCTGGCTGAGACTGAATATTGAAATTCTGAGAACCAAGTTATGGGAAACAAATTAATTATTGAAGTTTGAGAAGCAAGTATTGCTTCTCAAAGCAGAATTTTTGAAAAGCAAGTATTGGGCATTTTTTGTTCCGAAAGAGCTTGCTAAGGGAATTGTGAGACTGACTGTGTCTTATTAGCAATTATCATATTATTGATAACAGTAATAATACATAAAATATATTGGCATTTTGTGATGCGAATTTCTAAATTCTGATAATTTATGAAGTAAGGTTTCAAATTTTGGGAAGCGGTTTAAAATTTTTAATGCTATCCGGCTAACAAATCAAAGGAAGCAATTTTAAAATTGAAATGTCCTCCTATTGTTAAAACAAATTTTGGCATAATTTATTTATTGTATTACTTATAAAGAAGAAACGGTACAAAATTCACGGAAAGGTTGGACCTTATGGAAATTTATTTATTGGTATCTCCTTAGTATTTAATAATAGCTTTAGTAATAGTACTATTGAATTTTTTTGAACTGTCGCGTTACCACGGATCCGGAAAGGAGCTACAAATTATCTTCAACCCAAATTTAGAAAATAGGACACCCGGCAAATATCTTTCCGCAGCACATATCTTCGAATTTCTATTTTTTCCATTTCAATAATTTCAAAAAATTCGAAAGTAATAAAAATTGTAAAAGCCAAAGCCAGACGCGTGTTTGCTATTATAACTATAACTGACTGGCAATGCCATTAATACTTTCCAGAGTATGACTTTCAAATGTTAGTGTCCAGTGTCCGCGCGAATAATAGCTAGCTTTAATCATTTGGCCATTCAAAATGCTAATCAAAACAGCTTTTTCAGGTCAGTTTCTTCAAGTTTCAACTGACTGCTGTTATAAATATCAGAAACAATTGCGCATTATTCCCTTCCGTCCTTCTTTGGGTGCTGGAATATTGTCAGCCTAGAAATAGGATAGTCTCGCAAGTGAATAGGATTCTCGCCTAAGGCCTCGCGGGTACCCAGAGCCGCCTCTGGAAAGTATTACTGACAGTTAGTTATAATTATAATAGCAAGCACGCGTCTGGCTTTGGCTTTTACAATTTTTATTATTTTCGTATTTTTTGAAATTATTGAAATGGAAAAAATAGAAATTCGAAGATATGTGCTGCGGAAGGATATTTGGCGGGTGTCCTAATTGCTAAATTTGGGTTGAAGATAATTTGTAGCCCCTTTCCGGATCCGTGGTAACGCGACAGTTCAAAAAAATTCAATAGTAAATCTATATCTGTGGTATCTCAAATTCTTTGATTGTTAGAAGCTGTGAAGTTAATATTTTGACTAAAAGTTGAACTGATTATCTCGCCGGCCGTATGAAAAATAAGGAGTTTTTAGACAAACGCTCGTAGGATTTTCATGGCCAACGAACTTAGCCTGTGACTTGGGCAATTCGTTCAAATCCGGAGTAAAAAAATTTCAATTGAGATTTACGAAAATGAGTCTTAGTAAACACACACACACAGACAAACCCGTCTATAAACCCTTGGTCGGGCTAAAAATCAAAGCTTTATTGCAAAAATGCTGGAAAGAGCTTACCCTTTCCCCGCCCCCTCAGTAACCCCTGTACTGTCCCCGTCAATAAGGTTTTGGCAAGGAGACATCGATTAAAAATAACTACCGAGCCGCTATTCGTTACTAAGTATTCCGACTTGTTGTTTTTTCATAGTAAAAATCTCAAAATTATTATTTATCTCAAGGTGCTTTTAGTTGTCATGGCCCTTCTTCTGGGGAATTATTTAAAAAATTGAGATTTTTATTATGAAAAGACAATAAGTCGGAATAGTTTGTGGCGAATAGCGGCTCGGTAGTTATTATTAATCGATGTCTCCTTGCCAAAACCTTATTGACAGGGGCAGTACCATGCAACGCCAAATATACAAAATATATAAAAATATACTAAATCACTAAATGGGCGTATTCGAATGGAAGAAAAACATGAGATAATACACATTGTGAAATTGATTCAAGAATAAATTTAACTTTTTATTCCTGACTACTTTTTTTAAACCTAATTTAGTGATAGTGATAGTGAGATTTTGCAGTATCAGATTGCCTTACTAGGATGATAAACAAATAATTATAAAAGCCTTTACCTAACTAGTTTCTACGTTAAGTTAGCTTACTGAAAATAATCAATTACATAAAGCTCTTTTAATCTATCCTTGAACTGTGTCTTCATTTTGAAATAGGTCGTACCCTGGTCGAAACGGATTGTTTGGTCCGATGTTTGCTTAGAATCCCAAAGCACCCAAACATAGTGTTTAATGTTAAAACAAATATGAAGATTTTAAATATAAATTTATTTAATGAATTTATAATTTATAAGTGCTAATGTTTAGTAAAGCTGTCTGATATTTAATATTTAATGAAGAAATTGTTTAGGCAAAGCATTTCCCTATTTGGTAATTATTTGTTGATCATCCTTGTAAGGTAATCTGATACTGTAAAATCTCACTATTACTAAATTAAGTTTATAAATATGGATAGGTGTGTATTATTAGATCAGTCTGCCAAGTTTAGTTTGCTGAGTTTAGATTGCTTCCCATTTTTTTTAATGTGTCTAGGTGAATTTAACTACACGCTTGTTTATTAATGGTTTAAAAAGGAATAAAATGTTTAATTCTTGAATCAATTGCGCAATGTGTAATGTGTCATGATTTTCTTCCATACGAATAAGCACATTTAGTATATATTTTGTATATTTGGCGTTCCATTGTAATGAGTAGAAATAACATTGTGCAAATATAAAAGTACGACATACGTACTTGTATATTCAATTTGTAAGAGGGTGGATAATTTTGATCGCTATGGTTTCCGAAATTTGGCTACTCACCTACTCATTTCTCTTTATATTTTTACTTTTTTTGTTTCGCAGAATCTCGAAAACGGTTAGATCTTCATCAAATTTGAAATTTTTGTAATTAGAAGCCATTTAGGGCTATAACATAACGATAAGAATTAGCGATTTTCATACTAACATATTGAGTTATAAATTATTTTTCTGAAGCACACATAAAATACTAAATACAATCAGGAATATGTTATAGCTGAAAAGCCGAAAATGGAAACGTCTTATCGTTACGTTATAGTTATAGCCCTAAATGTCTTCTATTTTCCAAAAAATTCAACTTTGATGAAGATCTAACCGTTTTCGGGATTCTGCGAAACGAAAAAAGTAAAAACTTACAGGGAAATGAGTAGCAAAATTTTGGAAACCGTAGCGATCAAAATGATTGATACGCTACCCTTAAAATGCAATTTCCTGCATTTACGCTGTTTAAATAATTTTGTATTACAGAACATACTGCATGTGCAAGTGTACTGATAATTGCACACAGAATGTATTGCTTTTCTATTTTTATTACAAAATAAAGTTTTTAGCATCTGACCCTGGCACTGGCCGGCTTCGCCTGCCAGACCGCGGGTCTAGGATTTTACTTTCCGGGTCTCACTTCTCAGGCAACTTGGACCCCGGGAGTCCCGGGGTCCAAGTTGCCTGAGAAGTGCCTGAGTGCCCTTACAATCACTCAATGCTTCAGGACCTTTTACATTGGTAGGTTATGTTTATGTTTAGTTAGGCTAGGTTAGAAGAAAACGCGATTTCTGGGGCGGGATTTTTCAAAAGGGCCCTTGTACCATTTAGGGTTTGTAATTACGCCCCCGGGACTGGCTGGCTTCGCCGGCCAAATTCGGGTCCGATAGGCAGATAACCCAGGTGGGAATCTATGTATGAGACCTAGACCATATTCTGATAAAATTGTGGAATTGACATTTAGAATTTTTGTCAACGTTTTGATTAAAAAAATCGAATTAGAATTAGATAAAGTTATCAACAACAACAATCCACTAAAAAGGCAGACAAAAATTCTCTGAAAAAAAGTTTTTCAAATTGAAATAGCCTAAATGTACGTGCTGGCCCCAATTTCCGGAGAAACGGTTTTTGTGGATTTTGCTACGGAAGCATTTTCTGATTGGCCCAGATTCGTCATTTAGGAGCGATCCCGTTTAGTATAGTATAGTTAATATTGTGAGTAGAATTGGCCAAGCCAATTTGAGCTGACTGCTCTTAACTACGACTCACAGACACTAATAATCACTTATTCCGTCTCGGAACTGAGGCTGAGGCGATCTGTCTTTGGGTATGACCAGTTAAAGTGTTTATCTATCTTGTTCTTTCTTAAACGAGTTAACAGAGTTAGCACACTTGATTGTGGTGGGAAGTGCATTCCAACCGTTTACCCGTTTGATTTGAGTTTGTGACAAATAATGAAATAATCCATGAATAAGTGCGCATCAACCTATCGGATTGCTCCTAACTAAACGTCGAATCTACGCCAATCAGATTAATCAGAAAATGTTTCCAATGTAGCAAAATCCACAAAACCCATCACTCCGGAGAAGTTTTGTCAGAAATATTACATAATATAACGAATTAACTAAGTCAACTCACCCAATTGCACTTTCCAATTGTGAATCGACTTGGAAGAAAAGTAGCCGAGAAAGTTAATTCCAAAATAAATTCCCAAACCCAAAATTACCGCATTGATTGTTATTTTGAGGACAAATTGTGTGATCCTTTTTAGTAAAGTTGAACAAACTTTTGCAGTATTCGATTCATTCATATTGATAACCCAGAAATAATAAAAAAAGACACTATTACCTGTATTAATCTGCTGACATTTGTTGAACTACAAGTACGTACAAGGTACAACCAAATGTGGTACTTTTCTCCGAAGTTCGAATTT
This sequence comes from Yoshiicerus persimilis, assembly GCA_020352615.2. NCBI lineage: Eukaryota > Metazoa > Arthropoda > Collembola > Entomobryomorpha > Tomoceridae > Yoshiicerus > Yoshiicerus persimilis. Next base: position 44,695,696 of record CM036940.2, read on the forward strand.
TCCGGAAATTTGGCGCCTGTAGTGAAGTTGTAGTAAGACCCGGGCGGCTACCTACAAAAGCCTTCAACGAGTTTCTTTGTACCCCAAAATTTTTACATTATTCGCCCGAAATATACTGAACTAGTAAATTGCCCGTTCTACGAAAGGGACGATAACAGTCGTTAGCTATCTGAAAAGGTTAGTATTTTAATACTATACGGTGCGCCCTCATGCAGGTATTACCAAATGATACTTGCGTGAGCACCGGGACTTCTGTTCCATCATTCAACACGACAACAACTCTCTTATAGTTTTATAGTTTGTAGTTTATTCAAGTGCATATAAGTTCATTACAATCAAATGATTAGTTTTACAAAAATACGCACCGAAGGTAATCACCATTCATAATCACCTTACTCCTTAAGCAAGCCAGAGTCGCAACCAGAGAATCAATCGATAGTCAGAAAATTTATATACAAGAAAATTTGTATGAAATTAATCATTAAGGGGGTTATATATAACAATGGGGAATTTAGTCCGCAATTTGCAGGTCACCTTTGGGCAACAATATACTTGGTCAATTTAATCGCAAATACATTTGGTGAATGTGTCTTTGATTTAAGTGGGAGAGGTAGGTGATTCCAGGAATTGATAGCATAACATAATGGGCTCTTGGCAAACAGAGCCGTATTATGTACTAGCACCGGAAGATTATTTTCTTGTCTAGTGGATCTGGTATTGTTGATTTGACTTGTATTAGGAGTAGGTTTACAATAGACACAAAGAGCAGTTACAGTGTATCGATTTATAATCCATTTATATAGACAGGTTAGTGTAATATAGTATAGTCGTTCAGTGATTGTCAACATATTAGCTTTTTCAAGGAAATAAAAATGTTCTTGTTTCCTGCCCTGTCCTGGAGTAACTTTCTTGTAACTACAATTTGGCGAGATATGTCCTATTAGTTGTATTCTAATTATAGTTTATGTGTATCATTTGATATTTACAATAATTGTTTATTCGTATCATTTAAGATTAATTGTAGAAAATCATTAGAATTTCCATTAAGCTAATAAACAACAATTTGTTTTTTCTGTTTCTACTTCCCTGGTCGGTACCAACAGTGATTCATTTATTGTTGCAGCTACAGTCACATTTAGCAAGGAAATTCTATGCATGACTCCGTATCAGGATTCATAATTCAAACCTGAAACAATTAGGAATAAAAGCTAACAGAGCATTCCTGATGAGACCCCACATGGCGACCGTGACCCCTTCAAGCTAATTTCTCGTATTTTACGCTTGCAGAATTTTCAAAATTGCAAAAATTTAACTGTTTATACTTTGATTTATTTTTGAAAAATATTATTTTTATTTTTATACTACAATGGCTAGTTTTATTGATTTTCTAATGAGAGTAATCTCATCATTTTTGTTGTCTTGTGAAAATCTTTTTCCATATTGCTCATATTGGGTAATATTTCAGTTTTTCGGTACATTAACTTATTACAGTTATTGCCTGTACCGTTATTGTCGTTATGGACCAACCGACTTGATTCGTCTTCGTGAGTTAACCAGACAAAAACTGGAAACTAAATTACGTTCTGAATATCCTACTATGTCAGAACACGAATTAAAATTATTAGTAAATTCCAGATTAGCAGAAGTGGAAAGAAACAACTTTAAGTATCCTTCCTTGCGGGCTGATTCTGAGGTTCCTTCAACTATTCCGGTAACTAATAAAAAAACAGCTGTTTCTGGGAATAAAAAGGTAAAACCTATTTTTAATTCAATTGACGATCAAATCCCTGATCATTTTCGACAGTGTGATGACAAGGTTCGGACTCATCAGTTTAAGGTTGATAAATCTATAACTAATCTTTATGCATCGTTTGCTATGTACAAAGATGAAATTAAGGATAGATAGAATGCATATACTAACGACATAACGGATAGAGTAGATCGCTTTACAGCGAGTATTTCGGAACAGCTTCAAGTGTCTTCCCCTGATGGTACACTATTTCCTCTTGCAGAGTTCACATTACGAACTTTTGACAATCAACAGGATATTCTAGAGAAATTAGCGGATAGAATTAATACTTACTCATCTATTTTCGATAGGAAAATCGCACTGCGCGCTAAGGCTGCAGATGAACTTGAATTTCGTATTTCAGATTTGATGTCAGATGTCCTATCAAGAAATTTCATTGGAAATAGCAGAGTTGAAGTCTCGAATTCCCTATGGCACACAAATTGCAGGCAATGGTCAGTCCGCTCAGATTTCATTCGTTACAGCAGATAACGAAGACCTTGAGTTGTCCGAACAAGTAGGTCAGCCTTTCATTCCACCGTCTCGGACAGATAGGAATTCTTGTCTCCACTCCATTGCTAGTCCAGCGATACCGTCTCCTAATCTCTCAAATATGAATATTCCTCCACAGGAAAATATAAGAATAGATAACAATGGTGAACAGACTATTTTATCTCCGACTCCACAGTCTAATCACTCACCGTCTGTTACTGTCTATGCAGGTAACTCGAATATTCCTATTCCGAAATTCGATCCCAAGCTAGACACAGCCGATAATTTTCTTCGAGAGCTAGAAATTTACATACGGCAAAAAAGAATTCCTGTGGCAGACAGACTCCTCTATCTATCACCAATTTTTGATAGAGGTGCACAACACCTTTGGTGGAAAAGAACAAAACTGCATGTAAATTCATGGGATGAATTTCTCATTCAATTTAAACAAATGTATGGCTCCACATCAGACCACAATGCAGCCATAGAACGATTGTACAGTCGTAGACAGCAGACATCTGAATCTTTTGAGACATTTGTCCTCGAAATGGACCTCTTATACCAGAAAGTCCATATAAGCCAAAAGGTTGACCAGTCTACGCTTATCTCCTTTATTTCGGAGAGAGCATTACCTGAGCTTAAACCTCACCTTCTCGGCTGTCATGCTACTACTCTATATGACCTCATACATTTTGCATGCAAAATAGAGAAGCCGCAGTCACAAGCCCAGCCTACCAACTCAGGTAGCAAATGGAAGCAGAGTTCATCCCATTCAGCTAACTCTAATGCTCATAAGTCTGCACAGCATAGTAAAGTCAAGGAGAACTTTCAGCACTTCTCTGCACAATCAGCTCAGTCTGATAATGCTAAGTCTTCAAATGCAGAATCTAGGCAAAGGACATACACGAAAAGTAGTAGTTAGCAATCCAGCGACTCCAATAGCAATTTCCGATCTGGAAACGCTAAATCTGCAGGATTAAAAATCCAATGCAAATATTGTGGAGAGACTACTCACTTCTCCAACCAATGCCCTCACATACGGCTAAAGCAGCTACCACTGCTGAGGTGATAGACAAACCCACTAAACCAGAGTCGGGAAACGACAAGAAGGAGTGACAATACCTGTTACTATTAATAAAGGCAAGCACACTGTAAATGCCTTAGTGGATACTGGTTCCACATTATCTGTCATATGTCCTAAATTCATTCCTTCGAATAAGAAATTATTACCTTGGTGAGAAGGGCCTATTATTATGCTTGATGACTCTCAAGTTATTCCGAAAGGGGCAATTAAACTGAGATTTCATATAGGTAATAGGGTTTTCCGTCGTAAGTTTTGTGTTATGGAATCTGGAACTGAACTTCTCTTAGGTATGGATCCATGGATTCTCCATTCCTGTGGATTACTTCTAGATATTGGAAACCTCGTATGGGGATTCTCCAACAATTGGCACAATGAGAAATTTCCTCTCATTACTCATACGTCACGTGATTTCCCGATCCGCGCGCTTCAGTCTCTCAAAGACTACGAAGCGGATGAGATCAGGAAATTACTCGATACGTTCCCCTCAGTGATGGACGCACCACTGGGCAGAACTAATGTGGTTACTCGTTACAAAATAGAGTTAACTGAAAGAAGCCAAAACGTCAAAGGCCATATCCCACCTCTCCAATAAAACACAAAGCAATTAATGAGGAAGTAGATGAAATGCTTGCCTTAGGAGTTATACAACCATCTAAAAGTGACTACTCATTTCCAGTTTTACTCAGAGAAAAACCTGATGGAACATGGAGATTTATCGTTGATTTTCGTTATATCAACAAGTACACTTTACATCAAACTTTACCGATTCCTCTCATTTACAGCCTTCTGCATAAATTGTATATGGCTAAATACCTATCAATTTTAGATGCAGAAAAGGGCTATTGGCAAATCATTCTAGAAAAGGACAGTCGTAAATACACTGCCTTTATGTCTCACAGGGGACTATTTGAATTTACAGTCTTACCTTTCGGTCTTCGAAATGCAAGCGCGGCACTTCAGAATCTCATGCATGAAGTTTTTTCAGGGCTAGATGATTTTGTTTTAGTATATCAGGATGATATACTGATTTATTCTAAAACATATAATGAACATTTAGCTCATATTTAGACAGTTTTGTCGCGTCTGAAAGCAGCCTGCATTACTATAAATCCTTCTAAATGTCAATTCGGAAAGACCAGAGTGAAATATCTGGGTCACGTTGTTTACGAAAAGGGCATAGAGAAGAATCCGGAAAAAGCAGTTCTAGACTTACCATCTCCTGGGTCTCGTAGAGCACTCAGAAAGTTTTTGGGTTGCATAGGTTTCTATCGTAATTTCATAGAAAACATGGCATCCGTATGTGAGCCTTTGTATGCACTTTACTCTCCAAAACGTAAATTTGTTTGGACCGCAGCAGCTGAAACTGCATTTCAAAAACTTAAGTCAGCTTTTGCTGAAAATCTAGTTCTTGCTTATCCTGACTATACAAAACCTTCTATTGTGCGCACTGATGGCAGTGGCACTGGTTTCGGTGCTGTTTTAGCACAAATAGATGACTTAGGTCAGGAAAGGGTAATCTGTTTTGCGAGCAAATCCATGCAGCCTGCTCAGCAAAATTATACCATTTGCGGAAAAGAGTTATATGCTATAGCATATGCACTGGAGAAATTCCGTGAATACATTGATGGTCAAGGATTATTTTACAGACTGACCACAGGGCCCTAGTTTGGTTAGATAGCATGCGAAATAGCTCGCAAAGATTGATGCGATGGGCCATTCTGTTACAAGAATGGAGCCCACGCATTCAATATATCAAAGGTAAAGACAATACTGTCGCAGACTACTTGTCTAGAAACTCTTTTCCCGATGATACTTTTCTTGACGAAGACAAAGATTTCATGTACCCTCCAACACATAAATGCAATGTGTATTGTGAAGAGGAGTGAAGAGACCCCTAGCGGTACCAAGATGTATTGTATATTATGATAGGCTGAACCGCATGGCTCAGAATGTAATGTAATAAGATAGGAGAAGCAGCACAATTGAATGTGCGCTTAAAAGTTGTTGGCGTCTTTCCGTCAGCATTCAGAACTGATTTTGCCGCTCTCTGGTAAGGTTTGTAAGTAGAGTGGAGTTATCCCTTAATAAAATATAAGCCCAATACAAGAATTTATTTTTAAAAAATAATAAAATTCTGGGCTAGAATCTGTTCTAAACCTAGAGACAGTCTATTATTCCAAGCTCTAGTAGAACTTAAGTCTTTACCTTGTAAAAATTGGTTTACACAACTTACAAATCTGTTATCAGAATATGATTTAAATGAACTACTAAACGTCAGCCAAGAGTTTTCCTACACACGAGACACACTAAATAACATAATAAGGAGTTGTCAAGCGAAAATTAAGGACAAAATTATGTCCTCAGACATAGATAACATGAAAAAAAGTACAAAATTAGCTTCTTATTGTTCAAGAAAAACACATATTTTAAGACAACAGTACCTAGAATGGGATATTCCCTGGGCAATGACTAGGCTAATATTGCAATTAAAAGCAGACTTTAATCACATAGCGCCTGCAGGCAAGGGGTTATCTTTAGGAGCTATTCAACAAATGTATTATCCCACTGAAAACGGAGAGTGTAAATTATGTAATCTAAAAGAAATAGAAAATGTTCATCATATAATGCATAAGTGTCCGCACTACGCAGCTCTTAGGAGCACCTTACTTACTACTCACGAAAATGTAAACATTTACAATGTAAGCAGTCCCGAGATGGCAAAGAACATTTATATCTAGTAAAGTAAAGTAAAGTAAAGTAGTTGTTTATTCAAGTGCCAAATATTCAGATCATACAATATGCTCTATTTCACAATACCCAGCACCGAAGGTAAGCATCTGTATGAGTTACCTTACTCCCTCAAAAAAAGCCGAATCGTACCCGTTATAGTGTCGTAAGTCAAATTATATACAGCAAATTTTATAGTGTGACCACTGATTAAGCTAGAGTATAATTAAATAAGACAAAAAAAGTTAGCTTTAGCTGATAGCATATCAAAAATATGCTGATGCGAATGGTATATTAATAAGTACATGACCAAATAATGTAATGTAAAGTTAGATATGTGCTAATTAGGAATTTATATAAAGTTATCCTCCCTGTTCTGAAGTAGGTCAAAAATTAACAGCGAGGAAAAGTTTTTAATGGATAAATTTTTACATTTTAAAATCGAACTGAGGGAGTTCCAAGTATTTGTCGCATAGTACACGGGACTCTTGGCAAAGGTTGAGGTTCGGTGGACAATGACCGGTAAATTATTGGATTGCCTAGTAGCTTTGGGTTTTACAATGTTATTAGGGAAAAAACTTTCTATAGTTTTTACATTAGTACCGTGAGTTAGGATTTTGTACAAGCTAGTCATGGTTAAATATATGAGTCTTTCGTAAACTGTGAGTAGGTTACCTTTTTCTAATAGAGCAAAATAATCAATTTTATTGTGCTCCATTTTACATTCGTTTCTTTTAGATTTGACAGAATTACATGGATTGTGGCATTGGTTAGAATTAGTTTGATTACTACTCCAAAATTTTTTGTTGTAGAATTTACCTAATTTTGGATGTTCAAACAAAGCGAGTGACTTGTTAATTTTATTTTGCAGGTTACCCATAGCAGAGATTTTGGTTGGTCCCCAAATTGAGATGGCATAGTCTGTTATAGGAAGCACGTAGGCATTAATTAGCATGGTGTAAATTGTGAAAGGAACTTTTCTACGTACCCGGTTCAGTACGCCCAAAGCAGAAGAGATTCTGCTGTCAACTGAGTTAAAGTGCTCATTAAAGCTTAGAGTACAGTCAAGTAATACACCTAGGTACTTAAAGACATACACACGCTCAATTTGAGTTCCGTTACTTTTAATAGTCAAGTTAGTATCGCAGTTATCAATTGTTTTATGGAATATGGCATATTTTGTTTTGTCAAAGCTTATTTTTAGACCTAAATTGTTACACATCAGATCGAGTGAATGTAGAGCTATTTCTAAATACTTTACGATGTCATCAGTGGATTCATTAGCGTTAGCCAAATCGTCCGCAAACAGCACATGCCTAATTTTATTCTTATTTAAATTAATAGAAATTATGTTAAAATAAAGGTTAAATAACAAGGGTCCTAGTACTGATCCCTGAACGACCCCGTGCCCGTATTCAAAGCAATTAGAAATGAAGTTACCGTTTCTTATCCTAAACGTCCGGTTAGTAAAATAATCAGCAAGAAGTTTTAAGTAAATTGGGCTTAGTTTATAGTGAATTTTGAGGATATTTAATAGTTTGTCGTGTGACACATAATCAAATGCCTTTTTTAGGTCAATAAAAAGGACTCCTACTTTGGTTTTCGGTTTGTCTAGATGACTGTATACATTTTGAGTTAGCGTGGTTAGCGCAGTTATGCAGGATCTTCCAGTGCGGAAGCCATGCTGCTCATCGGTTAGTAATACATTAGACTCAACATAACAACTAATGTTTTTCTTGATTATACATTCAAACCATTTGCTTAAAAGAGGTAGGTTAGAGATAGGCCTGTAAGAGAGGGGATCAGACTTGCTTCCTCTATTTTTGTATATAGGTATAATAGTAGATACTTTCCATGCATCAGGATAAATACCCGAAGACAGTATACAGTTAAATAGAATTGTGAGAGGTGTTACAATGGACCTAACGCAACCTTTTATGAACTTAGCTGGAAGTTCTGTAAGACAATCAGCTACTTTGAATTTAACTTTGGTAGCAGCTTGTAGTAAATCAGCTTTGGAAATAGATTCAGTAATATCAGAGTTAATGACCACATCATTGCTGATGTCAAAAGTATTACCAGTATTAACTGGGGAACAAAAATCGTTAGTTCCTAAAGATTGGACATGTGAATGACTAGGATTTTTGACAATGAAATTATCTGCAAGGTAATTGCAAATATTTTCTTGTTCATCAATTATTATATTGCCATCAGCAAGTGATTGAACACAGTTTTTAGTTTTAGTTTTGTTCCCTAATAATAAATTAAGCTTATCCCAGATGGTGACTGCATCGGTATTAGAGCTGAGCTCCTTGAGGAAATACAATTTTTTTGCACTTTCGACTTCCAAGGCTACAGAGTTTCTCAGTTTTTTGTATTCAGAATGTCTTTCATTTGTAAACTGTTTATTTAACTTGTTTTTAATACGATGTTTTTTGTAGATTAACTCACGTAGTCCTGGAGCGAAAGCTTCAGTTAACCATGGGGATAAATGAGTTTTCGTGGTTCCCTTCTTAAGTGGGATGAATTCATTTAGGAAAGTAGTAAGTTTTCCTTCAATGAATTTCAATTGTTCATTGGCATTGAGATCATGCAACTCTTCCCAGTTATAGTTATCTATTTTATCATTTATAACCTCCCAGTTAACATTAGAATACTTTCTATAAGTGATAATTTCAGATTTTGCTTTACGTTTGTTTTGTTTTATGTTCAGCATAATGCAGTTGTGGTCAGAGCTGGTAAGAGGAAAAGTTGACGCTTTACATTTTGTCACATCAACTGAAGTGTAGATGTGATCAATAAGGGTTTTTGTTTTGTGAGTTATTCTAGTCGGCTGATCAATCATTTGTTTAAAATGATGGATTTTAGCTAGATTAATTAATGTTCTAGCTTCAGAATTTTTCTTTAGCAGATCGACATTAAAGTCTCCTAGCACAACTGCATTATTTAGCTGTCTATTCTGTAACAATTTGTCAAAAGAGTCAATAAAAGACTTGTAAGGAATATGAGGAGGTCTGTAAACAATGACAGCTGTTACAGGTTTCACATAGTTAGGTTTCAGTTTTACAGTAGTAATTTCCAGTTCAGGATGATTGTCATAATTTACGTCTAAGTGAACAAAGTCAATGCAGTTTTTTATATAAATTACAGTTCCTCCTCCCTTATTTAAGGTTCGGTCGATTCTGAGAAATTGGTAATTTGGAAGGTAGTAATTTTTGTCCATTTGTTCTACAGGAAAAACGTAAGTAAAATTCGAGATATGTATCATCAAGAATCAGATTTCTGTAGCTAAGTTATACATTATAAACTAAATACACTATAACAGACAAAAACACCACCATAACAAACATTGCAATCATCTGTACTTTAAACTAACACATAAAAAATAGGCATAACTCTATTCTATTATAAGCATACGTATAAATAAGCATAACTCTATTCTACTTTAAGCATAAGTATAAATAAGCATAAATGTAGTCTTATATAAGCATAAGTGTCATCTACTATAAGCATAACTCTATATTCTAAACTATTACCAACAACTTTAATCTACTACCAGCATAACCTTACTCTATTGTAACTTCAATCTAATCGTTTTGTTTTTCACTCGCTATATATTATAATTACTATGTAAACACATACAGCACAGAGATGTAAAGGCCGAAGGCCAAATCGTCTAAGAATAAAATCTATCTATCTATCTAATAAAATATAAGAGTTGGACAAAAGACTACTTTGTGGTGGCCAACGTTATTTCACCCGGGCATTTTAGGACATCATCCGAGTAACCGTAGGATTCCAGTATTCGTCTAAAACCCGTACCTGTGCTCATTTATCCGTCGACCCTACACTACCCTCTCCTTTCATTCGACAGTATTTATATTTGTATTGTATGTATATTGTATATTTGTATTTGCAATGCAAATTACTGAAGGCACAGAAACTAGATCCTGAAATTCAAGCCAGGATAATGACAAAGAAACCCAACTATGGTGTACTCCAGGGAATTTTGTACAAAAAGTGTGACAATTTAAAGTTACCAGTTATTCCATCATCTCTTAAAGATGAAATTGTTCACATTTTTTATGATACTCCACAATCTGGGCATTTAGGTTTTGAAAAGACACTTAATCGCATGAAAAATCGCGTTTATTTTAAAAGTATGCGACCTTATGTCGAAAATTACATTCGCACATGCGATAAATGTCGAAGGAAATATGACAATGTGAAGATTCCCGGTTTGATGAAACCTTCTCCAATCACGTCACCCTGGCATACACTTTATATTGATCTGATGGGACCATATGTACCATCATCCCCATCAGTAAATAACGCCATTGTAATTACCTGAATACCTTTATCTTCTTCTTCAGTCTCAGTATTAATCTAGCCATGGCCGATACGATGGCCATACACTAAAAAATTACACATAAGCTCGCCAGAAATGGATACTCTTATTCCCTTAATTCTCTCCTCAGAATGGACAATGGAACATTTCCGTATAGACAAAGAAAGAAATATGCAAAACTGAACAGCAGATTTTAAAAAATTGTCAGAAATTACGGAAAGAAAATTATGCCTATAAAAAATTCTTTAGAATAATTGTAAACCACTTGAATTAAACTTATTTTATTTTGACTACGCCTACACCTTGTTTGATCTCAGTTTTTACGTAATGTAATAAACACCAATTTACACTGCAAGTAATAAATATGACTTACGACAGTTATTTCATTTCACACTTTGCCAAACAGGGCACTTCTTCGAACTGTTTGGCAAACGCATGCCACTCCCAAAATTTGCCAAACGGGTCCCTCACTTCTCTGCAAACTGCATTTGCCAAACGGGCATTTGCCAAACTGACCGTGAACCCCCAGGTCGATTCAAATACATACTTGTCGTCATAGACTCGTTCACGAAGTGGGTGGAAATCTTTCCCAATCGTGAGGCGACGTCACAATGTCTATCAAAAATATTAGAACATGAAGTATTTTGCCGTTTTGGCATGCCAAAGATCCTAGTCAGTGACAACGCTTCAAATATGACGTCAAACCTACTAAATTCCATGTGCAAGCAATGGCACATAAATCATGTCACGACTTCGGTCTATACTCCACATTCTAATTTAACTGAACGTGCAATTCGCACAATCAAGCCCATGATTCGGAGTTATGTAGAAGGAAGTACCCACAATAAATGGAGTGCATACTTGCCATTTTTCCAATTGGCCATAAACTCTGCAGTTCATGACGCAACGGGATTCTCCCCATTCCAGTTAATGTTAAATCGGAAGTCTTCTTTACCATTTGATGTAGCATTTGATGACACACCGGTAAATGAAGATCTCATTAGGATTCCTTCTCACACCAGAGAGTACCTATTTAATATATAATAATTTGTGTAAAATTGTTGCTTCACATATAGAACAATCCCAAGCTCGCCAGAAAAAGTATTATGATGCCTGTCATCGAGACGATTCGTTCCAGATCGGAGATTACGTAGTAATGCGAGACATGACACTGTCGTCTAAAGAAAAGGGCGTAGTCGCGGGATTAATTCCACTATATGACGAAAGGTTGCTCGGGTCAAAGAAATCTCTCAGGAAGTACTCAACTACCATGTTGAATTGGAGGACGGAACAATCAGAGAACCACTCCATATTCAGTTCTTAAGGAAATACCGCCCTCGGGATGTCTCTAAATTGAAATTTCCTTCAACTGTACCAATACCTCCTGAGGATGAATCCATCAATAACTCTGAATCTCTAATCGATCTCGAGGGTAATATTATTTTAGATCTCAATAATAATAATAGCGTTTATGATAACTATATTTCTGATAGTAATTATGGTGATCTCAATAGTATTATTTCTGATGACTGTGACCCCTTTTCTAAAGACAGAATTAATTACAGATGATGAAGTTCTGCAGGATTTAACAGCACAATCTCAGATCCCATCATCATCGCAATCCGATCAAGATGACTCACATTGTTTATCTACTCCCACATCTGATATATCAGATACACCTCCTCGTCGTTCTACTCGTCTTCGAAAGAAACCACGGGAAAATTACAAACGACAATTGTAATTATATACATAATTTATTCTTATTATATTTTTCTAAGCTGTTTGCTGTAAATTCATCATATTAACATTTTCTGGATGAATTGTATAATATATTTAATACTAGTAACGTAATGTAAATGTTAAACTATGTTGACTAGTATACTCACTTAGGATAAAATGGCTAAACTAGTTGTGATGTTTCCCTATTGGACATTTGGGTGCCACCTTAACTATTCTTGTCTTGTTCTTGTCGAACGAATCCCTAACCTTTTGCCTAAGGGTCTTGCACTATTGGGAGGGCGACTGAACCTTGACCTAAAATGTGCATCTGAAATATCCGAAACGCTCCCTGACTATATCTATGTTTCGTGTTTGATGCTTGATGTTTTTGCGATTGAGAACCTCTGTAATATATTTGTGGTTTTCAACACGACTAAACAATAGCTCGTATACTACAGTCAGATTACCATGGAGTGACAGTTTTTCTGGGTTTTGCTGCAAAGCACTTTCTGGTTGGCTTGATTTTCGTCATTTTGGAAATATTCCATTGGTTTATTTGAATTTGTCAAAAAATAGTTTTCCTCTGGGGATGATTTTATGAACTGATTAGTTAGAACCATTCGGTTCTGCAGTTATTTGCGGACTTCCTGATGATAACTGGTTTCCATAACTCCATGTTTATTTATTTATTTATTACACGGACAAATTCCTCCCTTGGAGGTAGTTGGTTTTGCCCGGATACTTAATTTGAAGTACATAATGTGGTTTACAATCATTATCATCACACCACAACGAAAATTTTCAGATCGAAACATTGGCTCATATGAATAATAAAAAGCGATAGCCCCGTGGAAACGAGATTAAAGAAAAGCTATCTCTCCGGGGAGTAGGATAAGGTAAAAGCATTTGCCCTTTTTGGTATGAATAATCATTTGCCTTTCCCCAAAACCATTACCCTAGTGATTTCGATCTTTTCCCCTAAAATTTTAGCTTTTCTCGGAAAAATACATACATAGCCTTTGTGGCTTTACATTAGTATTAACGTTTGAAAAATATTCCTTACCCTATTCAATTTCAATTGTGGGACACAACCAGGATAAAAAACAGTGATATGTAAAAATAATGTGAAAAATGATGTAAAGACAATTGCGATTCGAAAAGTTGGATAAGGTGTCTGTGGGGGACTGGTATTGGTGGGCCTACTGGGTTATCCATTCTAGGGCACACAAGCGCAGAGTCCCAGTTTAGTAGTGAAGTTATGAATCCATTCAGATGACAGCCTTTAACAAATAGCAATGCCAAATGCTGAGCAAAACCCCATTAGTGGAATGCGCCCATGTCGTGCACTCCGTAGTGTAGGGGAACCTCGTATAAATAACATAAAACATACATACACATACATACCAGTAGGAAATAAAATAAGTTTTCACATTTTTCCTAGAAAGTGATTGATTATAGATTAGTCAACAAGTCAACCAATGGACTAATCTTGTCGAATCGGTAGCGTTTTACAGTCACAACGACGTCTCCTTTCTTAATAGATATTTTTTCTACCTTGTTTGGGCCTTTTTACATAATAATCGGGTCAGCTCAGGAGCTGATCGGAAATGTTTGAGGAATTGCCAGGGGTGAATGACCATTCCACCAACTTTATTCATATGAGGATAGGATGATTTCCTTGAATACGGGAAAAGGTCATTAAATTTCAGGAAAAGCTTTCCCCTTTTCTCTGTCACTTAGAAACGAGAAAAGCTTTAATTTTTATTCATACCAAAGGCAGAGAATACCTCAATATTCCAAGGGAAACCCTTTTCCACTTTATTAATCATATGAGCCATTATGGACTCGAGCTTGATAAAATATAACAAAACTTAAATGCGTACTGATCCCGTCAATAAGGTTTTGGCAAGGAGGCATAGAAACCCTTCGATTAATAATAACTACCGAGCCGCTATTCGCCACTAACTATTCCGACTTATTGTCTTTTCATAATAAAAATCTCAATTTTTTAAATAATTATTCCCCAGAAGAAGGGCCATGACAACTAAAAGCACCTTGAGATAAATAATAATTTTGAGATTTTTACTATGAAAAGACAATAATTCGGTAACAATAGTTACTAATAATATTATTTTGAAGTGTCCAGTTACCACGGATCCGGAAAGGGCGAACAAATTATCTTCAACCCAAATTATGCAATTAGGATACCCGCTAAATATCTTTCTGCAGTTTATTTCTTCGAATTTCTATTTTTTCAATTTCAATAATTTCATAAAGTACAATAATAATAAAAATTGTAAAAGCCAAAACCAGACGCGCGCTTGCAATTATAACTATAACTGACTAGCAATGTCATTAATACTTTACAGAGGCGGCTCTGGGTAATCGCGAGACTCTTGGCGACAATCCTATTACTTGCGAGACTATCCTATTTCTATTTCTAGGCTGACAATATTCCAGCACCCAAAGAAGAGGCAAAATAATGCGCAATTGTTTCTGAAATTTATAGCATCAGTGAGTTGAAACTTGAAGAAAGTGACCTGAAAAAGCTATATTTTGATGAGCATTTTGAATGGGCAAATAACTAATGCTAGCCTTAAAAGTCATATAATGAAAAGAAGCCTCTTTACGCGCAGCGCAATTTTTTTAACATTTAGAAGTCAATTATTCAAAGCCAGACGCGTGCTTGAAATTAATTCTAACTATAACTGATTGGCAATATCATTAATACTTATGAATACATCTCTGGATTGGAGATAAAAAATCAATTGTGCGAGTTTTTGATCAACCTGTCACAAATAATTTTCTATCTCCATCCAGATGTGTTTGTATCGCTTAAACGAGGAGTAACTTTGTAGTACAGATTTATGCGGTCCTCCTAGTATTTTTTTACATCTGTAAGTATAACCTATACGAGGCTGAAGCTTTTTTTGCAAAATCGGTTTTAACAGGGAATATGATAGTCCCCAGTTGTCAGGTTGTTGTCAAGAATATCACAACCTTAATCATCAACCGATTTTAGTAATAGTAAATGACCAAAGTATGAGAATTACACGGATTAACTGGATTCGGGCTTCGGCTTGGAATAGCTTGGAATAGCTTGGTAGAAGTTGCTCGTTGCTAAGGTCCCTGGGTCAAACTGAGTTGGCACAGGCAATACAGTGTGGTCCATAGCTAAGGCGGTTATCTGTATCGGAACAACATTGCACAGCGAAACTGTTAATACCATTCGAATGTCAAATGCCAGTGCAAAGCTGCATTGAAATATCAACTTTTGTCAAAATTGGTTGAAGGTTAGTTGGTCAAAAAATTCCTTGAAAAGTAAAAGTACAAAAATGTACCCGCTTTTCGGTGATTCTGGGAAAACATTTTTTCAAAAAAATTTTCCCACGAATTCATCCCACGAAGTTTTTCCCACGAACTGAATGTTTTGAAAATATCATCACACGCAAAAATAGGCACCCCAAGTTGCGCTAATCCCCCTTGCGCCCCTTTTGAAAATTTCGTCCCTTGTTACTATGGCAGTTTTTCTGGGTTTTGCTGCTATGGAAGCATTTTCTGATTGACTTGATTTTCGTCATTTTAGAATTTGTTTTTGGATTTTCCCATTGGCTTATTTGAATTAATTTGTCAAAAAAATACTCTGGGTATGATTTTATGAAATCAATTGCCAAGTTTTTGAAATTTTCAATAACATCATCCTTCATCTGAATTCGAAGAGCAAGGAGTAGGAGTACTTTCCTATTAGCTATAGCTACTCGAAAATCTCTCTTTCGTTTGTGTATATGCATATACATATACAAACATATAATTTGTACACAAACCATAACAACGACCAAAGTAGGTTGAACAATGACATTATTTCATTAATGCAATGTGGTATGACTATAACCTTGAGTTACATACTATAAAGTTTATAACTATACATATTATTACTATTTGGAAATAATGCTGAAAGAGAGATTTTTCAGTAGCTAATAGGAATGTACTCTTAGTGTTATTTCAAATTTCAGAAACTTGGCAAATGATTTAATAAAGTCATCCCCAATGGAAAACTATTTTTTTGACAAATTCAAATTAGCCAATGGGATACCTCCAAAATGACGAAAATGAAGTCAATCAGAAAATGCTTCCATAGCAGCAAAACCCAGAAACTGCCACTATAGTAAACAGAATATGAACGACAAAGAAAGTTTATACTCCATGGTGGGTACCAATATGCCTGTATTGTTATTGGGATTTTTATTACTACATGTGAGGCAATTTGGGGTCTCCACACGGGGAAAACTGGAACCGGCTATGGCACGTAAGCTTCAAGTTACGGGACTTAAAGATCAATGTTACCCCTGACAACCCTTGCTCCCCCACGGGACTTGTGGGACACAGTGTCCCATAGAAGGTCCCTGTTATATTCTGAAAATGCCTCACATTGTTGGGTACCTAAATTTTATTGCCGCCCGTCCATGTACTTAGTTCTGGTGCAATTGCCTATGGTTACCTTTAATGTGCAACAGTAACTTCGATAAAAATAGCAATCATTTTGCAAAAATTTGCTTGGCTTCCTGGCTAAACTTATGAATACAGTTCTGCAATAATTAATTTCCACTTTCCAATTTTGGCCTTTTTGAATAGCAAATTCAGAATCCTAAGGAAGCACAATGTTATTACCTAGTATAATTCGACAAACTCAGTATACCGAGGCAACACAGCTGAAAAGATGGGTTTGTTGGTATTGGATATCAGCCGTAAGTTCCCCAACATGAAACAATATTGCACCAATTTAAAACTATTTTATGATTATTAATTTAGAGTATTTTATGCACTTTACTATGATTTCTGAATTCAGCTTACAACTTTTTGACAGATGGCAGGGTTTCTCGTAGTAATTACCATCTTAACTTTCAATCAAGTTCATGTCATGATGGATGATCACCATCAGAAGAACGACGATTCTGCCGAAATTGCAGTTTCTGTGGGAGCAGCCGTCTGTATAGCTTGTGGTCTTCTGTCTAAATATGACGTCATGAATCCCATAGGAATGATATTTGTAAGACTAATGAAAAACTAACCAGTTGAATAACAAGGAAAAGTCAAGATAACTGAATTATTACAATGACTATTTTGCTTCTAATATGGTATAAGGAGATTTGGGCCGCTTAACACGGGATGTCAGGGGAATCCTGTTGGGACAAACTGTCCCAGTATTGTTCACTAGAAGCCTGTAGTACAGTTCTCACCAAGTTTGTGTGCACTTTGCCTGGCAGAACTCGTAATGGAAGCATTCTCTCATTAGGTGAAAATGAATAAAAATGACGTAATTTAGTTAAATGCCGGGTCCTGATTGACTGAATAAAATTCGTGATCATGGAAACAAATTACCAAATCACTTAGCTCAAATTTAAATAAATTAGGTCATTTTATTCATTTTCACCCAATGAGAGAATGCTTCCATTACGAGTTCTGCCAGGCAAAGTGCACACAAACTTGGTGAGGACTGTAACTATGGTACCTTTTTTTGGCACATTGGAACTGGGACTGTCCGTCCCAGTAGGATTTCTCAAAATTTAGGAATCTTCCTTATACCTTATTAGAAACAAAATCGCTATAGTAATAGTTTATTTATCTTGGGTAAATTAAAGTTTACAGTTCTCAACAATGTGTTCAAAAAAGGGGGAGTTGCCCCGAGCAACTTCCCCACCACCCTACCAGGTGTTGACATACGCGAAATAACAAGAATTTGTCACCCAGTTTATTCTTGTATTGCACTTCGTATTCCACAGCACAGCACCCAATTTGTGGAATGCTCCATGAATAAACTGGGTGACAATTTCTTGTTATTTCGCGTATACCAACACCTGGTAGGCAGAGGAGAAGTTGCTGGGGGCAACTTCCCATTTTTTGAAGCACATTGGTTCTCAAGTTCTCATCATCGTTGTGTACAATTTGATGGCAGTGGTGGTCATGGAAGCATTCATTCTCTTATTGGGTGAAAATAGAATAAAATGACGTCATTTATTTAAATGTGCGCGTTTGTTTTGTTTCTATGAACACGATATTTTATTCGATCAATCAGGGTGTACAGTTGCCCTCAACTGATCAGACCAAACAAGTGGCGCTAGCTGCTATGGAAGCACTTTCTGATTGGTCGTGTTTCGTCATTTTGGGGCCTTCCCATAGGCTAATTCGCATTTTTTTCATTAATTATTTTTTTAAATTCCAATCTGCAACTGTACCCACATTTAAATAAATGACGTCATTTTATTCATTTTACACCCAACAAGAGAATTCCATGTCCACGACCGCCATCAAATTGCACACAACGATGACGAGAACTGCATTTGAGGCAACAAAAGTTGGATGGAGGAGCGTGTAGTATTTTTATGGTTTTCTTGACACTCAGGTGACTGCCATGACCTTGTTGGTGGTGCCAGCTTTGTGCGTTCGCGCAGTTACGGTCTCTTGGGAAGGAAAGTACAAAGGCGAGGGGCACTCCATAGATTACATCTATGCGCTGAAACGAGTCTGGGAAAGCGAGCACAAGATTCCTCACTGGATGACCACTACCCAGAGATACATTGTATGTCCACTATAAACACAATTTTACTACATTTTCACATTTACGGTACTTTATTCTATTAGGGTAGCTCAGTATAGTGAACTATGCATAAGTGAACACCAATAATGTGGTTATACGAACAGGAACCAAATTCTGTCGCTTGTGATAAGTTTGAAATGACGCAAATGTCGCTATGGTCACCTTGCGACGACAAAAATATTCTCTATTCTTACGTCAGTTAGCAGCGTCTTAGCAACTTTGCTATGATTGTTAAAGGAGAAATACACTTACACAGTAAAAAAAAGTTCAATATGCCTGCGTATTAAAACATTTTTAAGGACGAATATACTTGAGATAAGTACAGTGCACAAAACTTGCATATTTAAAATAAAAAGATAGTAGGTTTTTGCGATAAATACTCATTTTACAAATAAAATCAGTACGCATTCCCTTTTAAATTATTTTTGGGGTAACGTAAGACAGATACAATGAGTTAAGGAAAAAGACTATCATAACTCATACTGAGTAAATGGCTCAGTTAGTAGGGCGCTGATAGCGAACAGAAAGTCTAGGGTTCGAACCAGGCTAAGGTCTTTTTTTTTGTACGTTCGTACAGTAAATCAGTACAGATGCGTACTAATTCGAAATAGGGACTGCTTATAAAGAGGTAGGGAATTCTTTGGATTGTTGTACGGAAGTATGCGATTGATGTAATAACGTACTTACTTCTTTCTGTACGCAGTACGTACTAAAACTTAAACGTAATCGCTATGGATACAAACACCGATACGGTAGGCAAGAAGTTTCAGTACGGATTTGCAGAAGTTCATAGGGCATTTTTTACCGTGTATGGTTATATGACTTGCAATAGTCTTTCAAATATCAAAATTACCAATGGTCTAGTTTCTAATGACAAAGTTCTCTTGCTAGAGTAAAAATGATTTTCCCTTTGTTTGTGCTAACTTTGCGACAGATTTTTGCTATAATTTAGGAATAAAGTTTTGTAGAAGCACTGTTGAAATTCACTATTCCTTCTTGACAACCATAGCAAGGTTGCGATTGCAGTCGAATTGAGAATTTGGACAATAGCAACTGCTGTAGCAACGCCACATTTGCTAGCTATCTTACTCTACCATAGGCGAAAGAATTTGGTTCCAGAATTATTATTTATTTACTTTACATGTCATGTGAGGAGGCTAAAAAATTTTACACAGGGGAATGACAGCTATATCTACGGGGTACATAAGACACTTCAAAGGACTTAATGCAATTAATTTATTCAACAAACAGACACGCACACAATGTTTGGTTATCGCTTAGATATTGTGACGGGCCCGTCCGTAGGACGGGTAATTTTCTAGTAATAGCTATTCTTGTAATACATATCTAATTCAATGTTCTTAACGTTAAAATCTTTGTCATTTTAACAGTAAATAAACCATTGCAAAACGGATATAAGACAGTAGCGGAAGGAAAACAAATGTATTTATTCAAAACATTTTGAATTTACTTGAATTTATTCAAAACATTTTGAATTTACTTGAATTTATTCAAAACATTTTGAATTTACTTGAATTTATTCAAAACATTTTGAATTTACTTGAATTTATTCAAAACATTTTGAATTTACTTGAATTTATTCAAAACATTTTGAATTTACTTGAATTTATTCAAAACATTTTGATATTACTTGAATTTATTCAAAACATTTTGAATTTACTTGAATTTATTCAAAACATTTTGAATTTACTTGAATTTATTCAAAACATTTTGAATTTACTTGAATTTATTCAAAACATTTTGAATTTACTTGAATTTATTCAAAACATTTTGAATTTACTTGAATTTATTCAAAACATTTTGAATTTACTTGAATTTATTCAAAACATTTTGAATTTACTTGAATTTATTCAAAACATTTTGAATTTACTTGAATTTATTCAAAACATTTTGAATTTACTTGAATTTATTCAAAACATTTTGAATTTACTTGAATTTATTCAAAACATTTTGAATTTACTTGAATTTATTCAAAACATTTTGAATTTACTTGAATTTATTCAAAACATTTTGAATTTACTTGAATTTATTCAAAACATTTTGAATTTACTTGAATTTATTCAAAACATTTTGAATTTACTTGAATTTATTCAAAACATTTTGAATTTACTTGAATTTATTCAAAACATTTTGAATTTACTTGAATTTATTCAAAACATTTTGAATTTACTTGAATTTATTCAAAACATTTTGAATTTACTTGAATTTATTCAAAACATTTTGAATTTACTTGAATTTATTCAAAACATTTTGAATTTACTTGAATTTATTCAAAACATTTTGAATTTACTTGAATTTATTCAAAACATTTTGAATTTACTTGAATTTATTCAAAACATTTTGAATTTACTTGAATTTATTCAAAACATTTTGAATTTACTTGAATTTATTCAAAACATTTGAATTTACTTGAATTTATTCAAAACATTTTGAATTTACTTGAATTTATTCAAAACATTTTGAATTTACTTGAATTTATTCAAAACATTTTGAATTTACTTGAATTTATTCAAAACATTTTGAATTTACTTGAATTTATTCAAAACATTTTGAATTTACTTGAATTTATTCAAAACATTTTGAATTTACTTGAATTTATTCAAAACATTTTGAATTTACTTGAATTTATTCAAAACATTTTGAATTTACTTGAATTTATTCAAAACATTTTGAATTTACTTGAATTTATTCAAAACATTTTGAATTTACTTGAATTTATTCAAAACATTTTGAATTTACTTGAATTTATTCAAAACATTTTGAATTTACTTGAATTTATTCAAAACATTTTGAATTTACTTGAATTTATTCAAAACATTTTGAATTTACTTGAATTTATTCAAAACATTTTGAATTTACTTGAATTTATTCAAAACATTTTGAACTTACTTGAATTTATTCAAGTCAGGTTTAAATTATTTGAATTTATTCAAAGTACAACGTACACTGGTCACCAGTGCAGACTACGACTTATAGTGGTCGCCAGTCAGACTGCGACATATAGTGGTCACTAGTGCAGACTACGACATATAGTGGTCACTAGTGCAGACTACGACATATAGTGGTCACTAGTGCAGACTACGACATATAGTGGTCACTAGTGCAGACTACGACATATAGTGGTCACTAGTGCAGACTACGACATATAGTGGTCACTAGTGCAGACTACGACATATAGTGGTCACTAGTGCAGACTACGACACATACCACAACATGAACACAACCTCAACAATATAACACATGACGTTTGTTTGGACATAAACGAGGTTAAAGGTTACAACCGCGTGACCGATTGACACCATTTTTAAAAGATGACCTACAAATAGTCCCTAGAAGACCCACTGAAATTTTCATCAAAATATTTCCATGCGTTCCTGAGATATGCGATATACACACTAACTAACTAACAGATAGACAGACAGACAGACATCTCGAAAACTTACAGTAGCTTTCCGCTACTGAATAATTAGCAACTTTTATACTCACATAATGTAACATTTCATATCTGTAATCTCTAATGACTTGACTAACTTCTAAAATACAAAAGATTAAATAAATCTTCTGTACAGTAGCTAGAAACAGAAAAAGTTACCAAATCTGCTGATGTTGCCATTTTGGAGATTTTCTTACTTTTTTTGCTGCTAGCCACTACAGTAATCAGAGTTTTTTTAGATTGGTGCGGAGATTCTACAATGGGGATTTAGTAGCGCATTGTAGGAAGTGCTGAAATTTTAATTAACCCCCCTCAATTTTGATGCAGATATATAAAGCGATAGCCCCGTGGAAACGAGATTAGAGAAAAGCTATCTCTCCGGGGAGTAGGAAAAGGTAAAAGCATTTGCCCTTTTTGGTATGAATAATCATTTGCCTTTCCCCAAAACCATTACCCTAGTGATTTCGATCTTTTCCCCTAAAATTTTAGCTTTTCTCGGAAAAATACATACATAGCCTTTATGGCTTTGCAAAATATTCCTTACCCTATTCAATTTCAATTTATTGTGGGACACAACCAGGATAAAAAACAGTGATATGTGAAAATAATGTGAAAAATGATGTAAAGACAATTGCGATTCGAAAAGATGGATAAGGTGTCTGTGGGGGACTGGTATTGGTGGGCCTACGGGGTTATCCATTCTGGAGCACACAAGCGCAGAGTGCCAGTTTAGTAGTGAAGTTATGAATCCATTCTGATGACAGCCTTTAACAAATAGCAATGCCAAATGCTGAGAGTAGTTTGCAAAACCCCATTAGTGGAATGCCCCCATGTCGTGCACTCCGTAGTGTAGGGGAACCTCGTAACTCGTATAAATAACATAAAACATACATACACATACATACCAGTTGGAAATAAAATAAGTTTTCACATTTTTCCTAGAAAGTGATTGATTATAGATTAGTCAACAATTCAACAAGTCAACCAATGGACTAATCTTGTCGAATCGGTAGCGTTTTACAGTCACAACGACGTCTCCTTTTATAATAGATATTTTTTCTACCTTGTTTGGGCCTTTTTACCTTTTCACATAATAATCGGGTCAGCTCAGGAGCTGATCGGAAATGTTTGAGGAATTGCCAGGGGTGAATGACCATTCCACCAACTTTATTCATATGAGGATAGGATGATTTCCTTGACTACGGGAAAAGGTCATTAAATTTCAGGAAAAGCTTTCCCCGTTTCTCTGTCACTTAGAAACGAGAAAAGCTTTAATTTTTATTCATACCAAAGGCAGAGAATACCTCACTCAATATTCCAAGGGAAACCCTTTTCCACTTTATTAATCATATGAGCCA
Source organism: Yoshiicerus persimilis (assembly GCA_020352615.2). NCBI lineage: Eukaryota > Metazoa > Arthropoda > Collembola > Entomobryomorpha > Tomoceridae > Yoshiicerus > Yoshiicerus persimilis. Next base: position 44,719,262 of record CM036940.2, read on the forward strand.
TAGAAACTACTACTAAGACCCTACACCAATATGTTTCTATAGATACTTGTGCCTTACACTCTTATTTCAATGAAATTTGAGTGTTATGCCTACACTACTGTGCGTTCCAAGCGTGAAGTCCGATGATGTTGACAACCTGCCTGTCGTCAAGGATGCCATTGGCTAAAAAGTACTAAAAATACGATAGCTGATAGTTTCAGAGCCTCCGGCGGCCATCTTGATTTCTTTATACAAAAATGCAGTTTACCAAAATCAGAAAAGTAGGATCATATTCTCACTATTATTGGTTGCCCCTATCCTAATATTTCTACGAGCCACAGTCTTGTAACGAAGAACAATGCATGTCAATGTCGAGGTAGTAATGGCAACCAATAATAGTGAGAATATGATCCTACATTTCTGATTTTCTGATTTTTCAGCTATCGTATTTTTGCTTTTATTTAGCCAATGGCATCCTTGACGACAAGCAGGTTCTCATAGTTCACGTTTTACCAAGTGTGCTTTAATATATAGATTTCATGAATGAGTTAGTGAAATGAAAATGGGTAACCATGGGACTCGTGGGAGCTACGTTTGATTGTAAAATTAGGAATTGATTGGAAAGAAAGGGACACATTCATTTTGTAATTTAGTTACTATTGTAATGGAGTGTACTATACTCTCCAACTTAAAAGTGACATCACTCCATAGAAACCAGTCAACAACAGGGTTCAAAAAAATAACCGCAGAACCGACACCCGTTAAAAACTGATCAGATTACTATCTTTTCATAATTCGCGCTACGGAATGAATATTCTTCATCTAAAATGCAAAATGTTCAAAGTACAGCACAGTCTTTTACTTTGTTCAACAAAATTTTCATTTGCGGTACTTTTTGAAAGTCTTTGTTCTACAGTAGTAGCTTTAGCTTTCACATTTCATTGCTGTGCTGTGCTTTATAAAATATACTGGAAATTAGAAAGATTATACGAAAGAGAATCTGCAAAGCAAAGCAATGAAATGTGAAAGCTAATAGCTACTACTGTAGAACAAAGACTTTCAAAAAGTACCGCAAATGAAAATTTTGTTGAACAAAGTAAAAGACTGTACTGTACTTTGAACATTTTGCATTTTAGATGAAGAACATTCATTCCGTAGCGCGAATTTTGTAATGCATTTTGTTCTCAATACACTTGGAGCACTCATAAACTCATAATTATTGCAAATCTCTCATTGAACTGGTAAAAATAACCTTGAAATGAAGACGAAGGCCATGGTAAGTATATGAAAAGATAGTAATCTGATCAGATTTTAACGGGTGTCGGTTCTGCGGTTATTTTTTTGAACCCTGTTGTTGACTGGTTTCTATGGGGTGATGTCACTTTTAAATTGGAGAGTATAGTAACCGTGAGAGCGACATATATGACTCGGTTTGTTTTCTCTCTACTGTCATTTTACAAATAGAAAAATCAATAAATAGATAGATAATAATGTTTTTTCGTCAGATGATTTGGCCATTGGCCTTTACATCGAATTACAGAGTTGTTATAAATATGTAAAAAAAAATAATTGTAAGCGGTTTGAATGTTTGGTTTTATTCAAGTGCCAAAGGGATCAGTACAAAAAGGAATTGCTCTGATTCACACCATCATCAGCACCGAAGGCAAGCAATAGTTACCTTACTCCCGGGACAGGCCGAATCGTTACCGCATTATTTCGAAAAGTCACTATATACATTTTATAGTTAGTAAGAGTGAATGACAAGATCAATCAGTACTAACTGAGGATTGCTTAAGTAATACTTATTCAATTATTTTACAAATATTATTATCTTAATTTAGGAATACAGGGGTTTACATATTATTTTTGAGAATGTAAAGAGTGTATTTAGTGTACAAATAAATTTTGTCTTAACTCCAAGATATAGGAGTTTAGTTTTATTGAGAATGAAGATGGGGAGTCTACTTTAGTTTTTAAAGTCAATTTAGGGAGTTCCAGGAATTAATGGCATAACAAAGTGGGCTCTTCGCGAAAAGTGCCGTTTTATGAGACAGAACAGATAAATCATTGCTCTGCCTTGTACGTCGTGTGGCTGTGCCTTCGGTGCTGTCGGATTTTAATATAAAGTAATGAGATAAATCATTGATATTACATCCATGTATTAGATTCTTGTACAAACTACTTAGAGTTAAAAATAGTAATCTTTCCTTTACAGTAAGTAAGTTAGCCTTTTCTAATAAAAACCATTGATCTACATTAGAGTGCTCTTGATTGCAAAGTTTTTGCGAGGAAAGATTACCATTACTTAATTTAGCTTTGTTATTTTTCCAATATGATTTACTGTAAAATTTAGCGAGTTTGGGGTATTGGAATATAAGTAATATATTGTTAATTTTTTGCTGCAATTGGCCCAATTTATCAATTTTAGTGGGGCCCCAAATAGAAATAGCATAATCTGAAATTGGGAGAACATATGTATTAATCAGTAAAGAAAAAACTTTAAAGGGTACAACTCGCTTGATTTTGTGCAGAGCACCAATCGCAGAGGAGAAGCGACCTTCGACTTTAGAGAAATGGGTGTTAAAAGATAAAGTTGGGTCAAAGTGCACACCTAGATATTTAAACTCGTAGACTCTCTCTACTGGGGTGCCATTACAACAAATGATCAGATCAGTAAATACAAGTTTGCATAATGCCTTATGAAATAACATATATTTTGTTTTTTCTAGGTTAATTTCCATGCTCATGTCGCGACACCAATTATAAATGCTAGTCATAACATGTTTAGGCCAAGCAGTATCATTAGCCCGACCTTCGGTCGGTCTAATGAGACTGCTTGACCTCCGTTTGCGCCCTTACTCGAACTGGGTAAGCCGTTGGTGACTCCGGGCAGCAACCACATTAGCACGACCTGCGGTCGTGCCAATGCGGTTGATGCCCTCCGTTATATAACCCGTTGGCGGACTTTGTTACCTGTTGGAAGATGTCAAAGGAACTACCTTCAGAACCGGTTTCAAATTTTGTAAAGCCACATTGAAATGCGAAGCAAACTAAGTTTTGAAGTGACTGCATTGGGAATTCCCAAGTTTGAGAGGCAAATATATAAATTTTTGGAAGCAAATACTGAAATTTTGGAGAGAAAATACTGAAATTTTGGGAAGCAAATACTGAAATTTTGGGAAGCAAATACTGAAATTTTGGGAAGCAAATACTGAAATTTTGGGAAGCAAATACTGAAATTTTGGGAAGCAAATACTGAAATTTTGGGAAGCAAATACTGAAATTTTGGGAAGCAAATACTGAAATTTTGGGAAGCAAATACTGAAATTTTGGGAAGCAAATACTGAAATTTTGGGAAGCAAATACTGAAATTTTGGGAAGCAAATACTGAAATTTTGGGAAGCAAATACTGAAATTTTGGGAAGCAAATACTGAAATTTTGGGAAGCAAATACTGAAATTTTGGGAAGCAAATACTGAAATTTTGGGAAGCAAATACTGAAATTTTGGGAAGCAAATACTGAAATTTTGGGAAGCAAATACTAAAATTTTGGGAAGCAAATACTGAAATTTTGGGAAGCAAATACTGAAATTTTGGAAGCAAATACTGAAATTTCCAAATTTTGAGAAGCAAATTTCCAAATTTTGAGAAGCAAACTTCCAAATTTTGAGAAGCAAATTTTCAAATTTTGAGAAGCAAATTTCCAAATTTTGAGAAGCAAATTTCCAAATTTTGAGAAGCAAATTTCCAAATTTTGAGAAGCAAATTTCCAAATTTTGAGAAGCAAATTTCCAAATTTTGAGAAGCAAATTTCCAAATTTTGAGAAGCAAATTTCCAAATTTTGAGAAGCAAATTTCCGCATTTGGAGAAGCGGGCAAACAAATTTAATGCTATCCCGCTAACAAAGCAAAAGAAGCAATTTCTAATTTCAAATTTCTTCGTTTTTTCAAAGCAAATTTTTGCATAATTTATTTATTTCTATTACTTGTAAAACAGAAACGGTATAAAATTCACGGAAAGGTTGGACCTTATGGAAATTTACTTATGGGTATCTCAAATTCCTTTATTATTAGAAGCAATGAAATTAATATTTTGACTAAAAATTGAATTGACTATCTCGTCGGCCTTATGAAAAATTGGGAATTTTGAGAAAACCAATCACAGGACTTTCATGACCAACGAACTTAGCCTGTGACTTGGGCCAATTCGTTCAAATCCGGAGTAAAAATATTTTCCATTTACATTTACGAAAATGAGAGTCTTAACACACACACACACAGACACACAGACAAACCCGTTCTATAAGCCCTTGGTCGGGCTAAAACGGTATTGGCAATGAGAGTTGAATTAATCTCCTGAAAAACGACCAGATCGTCTGCAAACATGATATAATTTACATTTAAATCATCCAAAATAGCAGCAAGTGAATTAAAGTACATAATAAATAAAATGGTGCTAGTACAGATCCCTGAATGACCCCCCGATCGTAATTATATGGCCCAGAAATGAAGTTCCCGAGTCTAATGTTGAATTTTCTGTCAAGAAAATAGTTATAAAATAATAAAAGGTATTTTTTGTCAATTTTGAACTTATTTTTTAGAGTTTGAATAAGTTTTAGCGGCGAAACAAAATCGAAAGCTTTGCGCTTGTCGTAAAAGACTGCTAAAACTTGTTTCTTAGGGTCATCAAGGGCTTTGTATATTTTTTGTGAAAATACAGTAAGTGCTGTTATGCAAGAACGCTTACGTCTAAATCCATGTTGGTGATCACTTAATAAGTTGTTATTCTCTAAATAAATCATTAACTTATCTTTAACAATTATTTCGAACCATTTACTGAATATGGGTAGGTTTGAGATAGGACGGTATGATGCTGCGTCTGATTTACAGCCTTTCCCATTATACAATGGAATGACGGTACTTGTTTTCCAGATAGAAGGAAAATTACCTGAGTTTAAAATATTATCGAATGTACAAGTCAAAGGTTTAATAAGACTAGGGATACAGTGTTTAATAACTACACCAGGAACATCTATCTTAGAATCGATACATTTAAACTTTAACTTTTTTGAGGCCATAATAAGATCAGTTTCATTGATTATATCGGATATATTAAACAGATTTTTATCGGATTGAGTGTCATTACAAGGGGAATCATTTGCACTAATATTGCTACTAATAGGTAACATTACTTCCTGAAGTCTACACTCATCAGTATCAAGAACTTCTCTTTTAACAATAAATGTATCAGCTAATTTATCACATATAGCATTTTCGTCGGTAGTTACAATATTATCTATTACTAATTGCATCAGATGGTTACTACCCTTAAATTTATTACATAATAATATATTCAATTTTTGCCATAGATTAATACAGTCATCAACTTTGCTCAATTCTGTGACAAGATAATTCTTTTTTGCTGATACAATCGCATTTGTAACCTTATTTTTGCATTTCTTATAATTAAGGTTATTTATTGCATTAGGGGATTTTTCGAACTTATTTTTAAGCTTATGTTTTTGATAAATAAGGGTACGCAGGCCAGGCGCATTGCTTTCAGTTAGCCAGGGCGAGAGTTTAATTTTGCTATGGCCTTTTTTAAGGGGAGCAAGTTCATCGAGAATCATACGGGTTTTGTCAATAATATAATTTATTTGATCATTAGGATCAAGTTCTGATATCGGTTCCCAGTCGATACTACCCAATTTATCGTTAAATAGTGCCCAATCAATTTTATTGTAGTTTCTGTATAGCACCAGTTCAGAGTTGATTTTAGGTTTGCATTTTCGTAGTGTAACGAAAGTGCATCTATGATCTGAGTCCGAAAGAGAAAAAACTCCAGATTGGGTGACTAAACTAGCATTATTGCAATAGACGTGGTCTAGCAAGGTTTTAGATTTGTGGGTTACTCTAGTGGGCTCGTTAATGAATTGCTTATAACTATAAGATTTACTGATGGATGTAATTTTAGTGGAGTCAACAGATTTCTCTAACAAATTGATATTTAGATCGCCCACTATCACAACATCGTTTTGGAGAAATGGCAATGAAATTAATTTGCCAAACATATCAAGAAAAGCGTTTTTGGGCACATGTGGTGGGTTATAGATAGTGACTAAATGAAAGCTTTTCTTTTTATTCGGTAAGATTTTCAAGATACACACTTCAAGGTCTGGGTGGGATTCAGTGTTGTAATCTATAGTTTGGAATTTAACATTATTTTTAATGTATAGTAAGGTCCCACCACCTGAATTATGTATTCGGTCATTTCTAATCATATTATAGTTTTGCAAACAAAAATATTTATCTTGATCGTCACTATTTAATTTTGATTCAGTGATAGCAAAGATTTCAAAAGAATGATCTCTAAGGAAGATCTGGGCATCTGTGAATTTGTTTCGTACTGAATTAATATTGAAGTGCGCTATTTTAAAGCCCTTTTTTAGAGGGAGAATAGGTATTTTCTGCACTTTTTCAGTGGTAATAATGTTGTCATTTTATTAGTAAGAAGATCATAAGAATTTTTTGATAATTGGGAGAGTAAAGAATCATTAAGACTATATGGCTTATAAATACAATTATAACATATTCTAATATTAACATTTAGTGGTTCATTACAGTCAGTGCAACGATTCAAATTGTTCTGACTGGCAATGATACACGATTTACATACCCAATGCTTTGCAATATTCTTAAATTCAGAATTAGAAACTTTAGTTTGACAGATTCGGTGAAAGATTAGTTGACACTTAGTGCAGGAGAGTCTATGTTGTTTGGATCCGATCTTCTTGCCTTCTTCGGTGCAGTCAGGATCAGCGCAGATTTTGAATTTCGGTTTAGATTTAGCCATAATTGTCAAGAAATATCCATGTCCAAGGAGATAAAGTGATTGGAATAATTCTGCAATTGATGTATAATATTAGTGTTTGTTGATACGGTATGAATGGAAATTTAAATTGTTTGCCATTGGTCCATTTCGTAATTATTTATAGATCCTTATAGACGTATTGAAAAAAAGGAAAAAATCGGTATTACAATTGATGGAGTGCAGCATTTATAGTGTGGCACTCGCATCACATTTATGCATTTTTGACGAAAAGAGAGTCCAGAGAATCCGGAGAGGCCAATAATTTAATCCGGAGATTAGAGTCCAGGTCATCGAAAAAGTCCAGCAATACATTATGTATGTGGTAGCACGGAGTAAAAACTGCAAGGTTGAGAGGCACTGTTGCAGTTCGGAAAGTATTAGTTTAAAATGTAAAATGTGCAATGGTAGTGTGATTATTGAAATTTTTTCGACTGAATTCGAATAGTTGGAAATGTTGGCTATTAGATGATAGCAACAAATTAAAGTAAAAATTTAGTTCACAAGTTCAAAACGAATTAAAAAATGAAAAATTTTGATGGGCCTCGTGGAGGCAGATGTTGGCGCAAAAGCGCCATCTCGGAACGGTAAGGAAATGTGTATTTAATTTTATGCAGCTACACTGATATAATATAATAAGTAATAGTAAAAGTTCTAAGTATACAGTTTTAGTTTTCTTAAGCTATGTTACCTCTTAATAAATATTCATATCTGTATCTTACTTAACGTCATCTAAGAATCCTTAATGTGGATTCAAATTAAGAAGCATTTTTGTGGACTCAAATTAAGAAGCAATTTTGTGGATTCAAATTAAGAAGCATTTTTGTGGACTCAAATTAAGAAGCAATTTTGTGGATTCAAATTAAGAAGCATCTTATGATTTTTTTGCATTACATCTAGTATCTAAGTCTACTTTACTAAACCTATGCACAGAATTCCGACCCAGCTAAATACAAATCTCTAATTCTGCTCACTTGTTACAGAACTGAACTGCTCCTTAGTATACTGTGAGAAGTATTTTATGAAATATAGAGCGTAAGAAAATAAATATGATGAATTGTTAGAATCTGAATCTCGGGGTAGTTCTCGCCTTACGAAGTAATGACTGCCAGTGATCAAGGATTCGAATTAGTAACAACTTAGATTTAATAAAAGGCAAAGCTCAATGTATGTTTCAAATACAAGTTCACAAAATCAAAATCAATTTTAAAATTATATCAGAATTATGAGAGAACAGAAATACAGGGAGAGAGTAGAGAGTTTACAATTTAGGTTAGGACTTGCTGAATGCCGATAGTCAAGTTGACTCTCTGAATGCCAATGTTGGAGTGTTCGGTAAAATAGATTGAAAGGTAGAAAGAAGAATTTTGTGTTGAGTTGGCTTCTCAGTTCGCTCTTCGCTCTCTTGGGCAGGAGGAGGGGACTCGGGTCCGTCACCAATAATACGGTGTCAGACTTTGAGCTCTTTCCTCGGAAGCCTGCTCCATTCCCTGCGCGCCGTAATGTTCACAAGGTGAAATAGGGCCGTAATATCCTCCGCCACCAACGAGTCAATCCCGGTAAGGATTGGCGAAGTGATAAAAGTAAAGATGTATGAATTTTCTTAGGCCATGAAATTTTCTTTGAAAAATTTTTTGAATTCGTTAGGAGAATTGTATAGTGAGCTTGATTTTCATTATTTGTGCTGTTGAGTAGCATAAATTACAATTAGTATGTTACTTTTTTATTAACTTAATTAACTTTAATGTAAGTATTGCATAGAATGTGCATACAAATATCTTACGTAGGTATTACTGTAAAGAAGATTTGTTTTAATTAGATAGTACCTTAATTGATTTGAATGATTATTTTTAATGATTTTAGAATTTTTACGAAGTGTAATGCATGACTGCACATACATATAAACATCATTGTTTATAGTATGTCAGTTGAAATAGCTAAATTCATATTAACTATTATACTGGGAGGTCAGAAGGTTATTCCTATCCCTATTTGTGCGAGAGGTATCAGACCAGCTGCACTGCCTATGAGGGAAACATCCGCTATAGGACTTCATTTATAAATGTGCGAGTGATTTTCTATCATCTGCACTACCTGTGAGAGAAATAACTGCTACAGAAATTTTTATTAATTATTAGACTGTACGAGCGATTCTTTATCGCTGCACTACCTGTGAGAGAAAAATCTGCTACAGGATTTTACTCGAAACCCACTTGTCGCGGTTCTTGACATGTACGAATGTGGGTATGATTCCACATTTAATAGCGTATGAGCTTACAGGCAGTTGAAAGACTGCAAATTTTGATTCAAATAGACAAAAGATAATTTAAATTAGTTGATTTGAAAAACTAGTATAAATGTATAAGTCTTTAGTTAGATTAGGCAAGTAATGAGCCATGTTAAATGAATTGGTAGATTGTAAGGACAAAATGTTTGAACTGACTCGATCGTGGAGTCTGAATGTCTGATTATGGAATCAGAATAAACGATAGTTAGGATATCTACAACTGAATTGGTAAGTAAAGAAATCAGATTAGAAGTAATGAAATGCTAGGATTTATAAATGTAAACTAATCTTGTACTTCTCTCTCTCCCTAAAGAGATTTGCATGATTGCCTGTCCTACTATCTTTATCCTTACAATATACTAAATAAGGTAGGTTAATAAAAATATTGTAGGATTGAATAGGTAGGTAGATTAGTAATTTGCATGATAGTAGTTAGAAATGATAACAGGAACGTAGGCATTCCAACATAATTCATATATACATTTGATAATTGCAGGAATATGTAGGAATATTCATACCATAATTTAGCTGTGTGATAGAAGTAGTGATAAGACGAAAGTTGTCTTGAAAGAAGCTGAGCTGGCGTCGTAAAGGTAAGCGACTGTCCAGAAATAGCGATAAGACGTCTGTCCGTTGAAGGTGAATGTGACCTTGGTGCAGACGGCATGCATGGACGAAATTTTTAAAGATGGTGGACGAGGAAAGGTGTACCAGCACTACGGTACTCCTTTCAAGTTAGAGAAAATTTTACTACAAATGAAAAATGGATGTAATTATCTTTAGTTTGTATAATAGAATTTAGACATTTAGTATTTTAAATAGGATATTTAGCACAATCCACTATTTTAAATTCAATAAAATTGGTAATCGGTTATGGCGAAATAGAAAAGTACATTTAAATCGCTGAAGTTTTGTAAAAACGGAACGATTAATGTACATATATTTGATAGTTTTAGTCATAGATAATTGTTTAGGTGATATTTTTAGTGAACCAAAAATATATACATGTAATTTAATAGTAGAAATAGAATAAGGAATATTAAATTAATAATACAAATGGTTTGCAAAATATGTTTTATGATACATATTACCAAACAATAGATGAAACCGGTCGTGATCCTTGAAGGTAGTCCTGGTTTTGGTCAATGGATATCCAACATTACGGATTTCCGGACCAAAATCTTGAATTAACTGTAGAGTCTTCACTAGGGTAGAAAAACTTGTAATTTGTAGTTGAGTGGCACTTTTGTTTAGAAAATGTTTCGAATAATTTTACTTCACTGTCAGCTGTATTACTTGTAATTTCTTGTTGGGCGCCAATATATTAATTTGATAAAATGTAAAGTTCAAATGTATGTTTCAAATACAAGTTCACAAAATCAAAATCAATTTTAAAATTATATCAGAATTATGAGAGAACAGAAAAACAGGGAGAGAGTAGAGAGTTTACAATTTAGGTTAGGACTTGCTGAATGCCGATAGTCAAGTTGACTCTCTGAATGCCAATGTTGGAGTGTTCGGTAAAATAGATTGAAAGGTAGAAAGAAGAATTTTCTGTTGAGTTGGCTTTTCAGTTCGCTCTTCGCTCTCTTGGGCAGGAGGAGGGGACTCGGGTCCGTCACCAATAATACGGTGTCAGACTTTGAGCTCTTTCCTCGGAAGCCTGCTCCATTCCCTGCGCGCCGTAATGTTCACAAGGTGAAATAGGGCCGTAATACACTCCTTTCCAGTATAGATAAAAACTTTTTGCTGCCTGCTCACTTTTTACATTGTAAACATCAATGCCAGTAGTAAGCTCACCAGGGACAGTTAAACATAATATGATTTACATTTTCTATTTCGCTTAAGTTACACAGCTTGCATTTACCATCTGTAATGTCTGGGTTATACATTTTGTCGATTGCTCCTAATGACAAGCCTTTCCCCATGGGAGCTATATGGTTGAAGTCTGTTTTAAGCTGAAAAAGCAACCTTGTAATTGTCCACGGAATGTCGAAATTCAGGTAGTCTTGCTTCAGGAAGTGTGTTTTTCTAAGAGAGTAGCTTTTCAACCTGTTGCTATTCCTCATTTGTTGGATGTCAGCTAGGCTGACCAGGCGTCCTTGTTTTACAAGGACAGTCCTTGTTTTCAGACCCTGTCCTTGCGTCCTAAAAAGTTCTTGTTTCGAAAAAAATGTCCTTGTTGTCCTTGTTTTTCATGTAGAAGGAAAAGTAATAGCAAATATTTGTTAAAATCCCAAAAAAATAAAAAAAATTTTCGGCTCCGCGCGAATTTATACGTTTTTCTTTGTACAGTGAACTATTTTTGATCTTTGCATGATTTCTTAATATTCTTGAAAGCATTGTTGCGCACTATTTTTCCGGAGAAGGATAAACATTTAAAACCCTTGTGATAGCAATATAATTCCGTCACGTTTATGTACTACTGTCTTATTCCCCTAAAGTACTTACAAAGTAATTTTTAACATTTTTTAATTGCTCCCTATAGTTGATGCCCAAAAACATTTCGCGCTTAACGCGAATTTTAATTTCGAAAGTCATTTCAGATAAAAATATCGACTCCCAAGAATGCTTTTATATATAATTTGTTAATATTGAATATTTTTTGACTTCATGCACATTTTGTCATTGTGTATTATTTTGCCGAAATGATGTTCAAAATTAAACTTTTCCTTTTGAAGGTTAGGTTAGAAGGTTAGAAGAATTTATTCAACTGTATAGTCGATGTAGCCTTTGGCCTTTACAACACAGTTACAATTTATATATTAATATTAGTAACACTTAAAGCATAGTTTATACTTAGTATAACACCAGGAGTCAGTATTGAGCAGGAATCTGTGGGTGGTAAAAAAGCAATTACCTTTGTGCTTTTCCTTTTGACTGATTGACTTTGATTGACTTTTCCATTGAATAAATTAAAGAAAATTTGTTAAAATTAGAAAAATTTTGCGCTTCGGGCAAATGATTTTGAAACATTTCGCTTATTTTGCGTCATTTTGGCGAAATAATGCTCAAAAGCAAAAGAAATTAAGAAAAACTTCTCAAATTTAAAAAAAACTGTTTACTGAAAATTACTGTTTTCCTATATTTGTCGCCGTTTTCCCGAGGCTTCACAATTCGAAGAGCAGGGCTGTTGAAAATACCCCGGAAAACAGCGTCCTACAAACTACGTCAAAAAATCACGCCCACAAACCACGCCCATTTTTTATTGAGCCAGGAAATTCTGGTCAGCCTATACTCATTAAATTGTCTTTATATTTTACCTGAATTTCCTTAATCTTATTATTTAATTCACGGTTAGGGTAACTAAATTCCTGATTAACATTAAAAACGTCTGCTATACCATATTCATTAAATAGATCTGATAATTGTCTAAACCAGGTTTGGCCGGTTAAAGATTTTAGTTCCAAAAAAGCTTGAAATACTAGGCTGTCCCTGGGTTTTGACACAATCCTTGACCAAAAGCTAATGGTTCTTTTAATGAGAAAATCTTGAATAGGAGATACTGCTGTTTAAATTCTGAAAAGCCACCTTGGTGTCCAATTTGGGACGCAGAATAATGTACGTAAAAAATTCATTTGAAAAATTTCTAATTTATTTCAACAAATTAATCCCCGAATGGAAACCCCATATGCAAGAACTGAACGAACTAAAGATTCAAAAAATTTTACATGATTATCAAACGTTCGTAATTTTGACTTGTAAAATATTCCAAACAACGATGGCTCAGCAGATTTTGCTTTTTGGATAAAATAGTCTAAAGGGTCATTTAATTGGTATACAGAATGAAATGGGACACCTAAATAAACATACTCGTCTGAAATTTCTATCTGTTCTTCTCAAAACAACTTTGGAATAAAGTTTAACGGTTTTCTTTTTCTAAAAATAAGTATTTCAGTTTTGGAAAGGTTTACACTAGACTTAAGTCGTTTCTTTTGAAATATGCACTTCAGATGTTTATTTTTTCTTGAAGTTGCACTGGGTGGTAGGCTAGTAGCACCATGTCATCTTCATACATAAGTATGTGAACTCTTCTATGACCAAGATGTACCGATGAGAGGTTTGATTGGTTTAGTTCACTGATCTGGTCCTTGATAAATAGAGTAAAAAGTATTTGACTTAACGTTTCCCCTTGGAGAACTCCTTTTTGAATGTCAAAGTATTCACTCTTACCAGCTCGTGTTCTTATTTTGGCTTTTGCATTGTCGCAATGTTTTTCGTAACACTGATGAATTTTGAACTTAATTGGATGTTTTCTAAGTTTTTCTAAAGTTTTTCATGTCACACTGAATCAAAAGCTTTACATACAAAGAGAGCGTACAGTTTTTTTCCTTTTCATGATATTGTCTTTTGGATAATAACAGTCAGAACAAATATGTGATCCTCACAACCTGACGAACCTGAATCTTTTTTATACGCCGCTTGCAGGTCAGATGACTTTTTTTGCCTTTTACACCAAAGACTAACTCGTGCTGCCATCATGGTTGTTAATGTTTTTATAGCTTTTTAGGATAGTGTTAGCAAGGGATATGAGCCAATCTAGCCAAAAAAAATCAATAAATGATGTCATTTTAGGCCAATTTAGCCAATCATATCAAGAATAAGGGGAAAACTGTACTTTAATACTATAAGATAAATCGAACACTTTTTCAATGCAAAATTGGGATAAATTGGACACTTTTCCAATGCAAAATTGGGGATGTATCGTGTCCTTAAGGTTTTACACTATTGATACCTAATAATAAACGCAGTTTTCCGAATTAATAAAATAAATTTGCAAGTTTTGCTACATCCGGCATGTCAACACCTGAAGGGGATTGGCAGGGCATTTCTACTCACCTCGGATCAAATCAGATTTTTTTCAATTGATCCCAGGAAACTTAGTTTACATTTTGGAAATTTTAAAAAATTCTGAAAGTAAGATTTCTTCGTTGAACTCCTTCGTACTTATTTTCCAATCCAGACGACTATTTTTCTTTGTTTCAAAATGGAATGGAATCGAAAATTTTTTTGCTTGCAACCAAAAAACTCCATGAGCAGCCAAAAATCTGAAATCGGCAAAGTTAAAGTGAGACCATCCATCACTTGGTATTCCGCTGCATGAATACATACTGTCCCTTCCAAGTTGATGAAGCCTGGATGTACATTTCTTGCAAATGACCTTGAATATCATTGGCTAAAAATATGACGTCGAATTGGCTAAATTCGTATGGCAGCCATTTTGATTTCTTTATATCAAAATGCAGTTTTCCAAATTCGGAAAAGTGCAATCATTTTCTCATAAATAATTGTTGGTTGTCCTACCATGACTACTACATATACAAGCATTATTAAGAGGAGCGCGCTCCTCTTTATGATAATGACTGATCTGTCTGGATGTCCGTCTGCCTGTTTGTTCGCGAGAAAGCACAAAAAGGTGGGCACGGCAACCCGATGCGTTAGAGGTGGGCATAGTGACCCGTTAACAAAGACTCACCGCTCACCACGCGACTCTTTTTACAGCTGTGTTAACGGGTTTATTCCTTATTTGAACCATTGACATATTGGGAATAAAAATAACCACTGAATAAAACGGTAAAACTCAATGTATGTTTCAATTACAAGTCACAAATCAAAATCAATTTTGAATAATAATAAAATTATGAGAGTACTGGGAAAGAGAGTAGACAGTTTACAATTTAGGTTTGGACTCGCTGAATGCCAATATAGGAGTTGACTTGAGAAATGCCAATGGTCAAGTGTCAGATAAAATAGATGAAAAGGTAGAAAGAAATATTTTATGTTGAGTTGACTTCGCAGTTCGCTCTTTTGGGCCGGAGAAGGAGACTCGGGTCTGTGACCAATTGTCATAATACGGTGTATCACACTTTGAGCTCTTTCCTCGGAAGCCTGCTCCATTCCCTGCGCGCCGTATTGTTCGCAATGGTGAAATAGAGCCGTAATATATGTTGGGGGTGGCTTGCCCAGATTAATCTCCAGAGTTGAATTTAATAACTTTTCACTGGTGCATATATTTGCTTAATGTATATAGTTAAATATTATGGACATCGATCGCCGATGAGTTGGTGGCAACTCAGGTAATTGCATCAAAACTGCATTTTGGCACAATTTTATTGATTTTTAAGTGCCAGGGCCTTTCTGATGACATCTTTAAGAAGTCATACCCATGCTGATGTCACAATTTAATTACATGGCAACATATTTTTTACAGAGAATGTCCGCACGTTGGGCAAATAGGTTTCTGTTTATTTAGCGGAGTTCCTGATTTCGAACTTATTTCGGGATTATAGATAATTTAGGCCGCCTTCCCTAATCCGTGGCCATATAGGCACATGCTAATTGTTAGTACTATTGAATTTTTTTGAACTGTCGCGTTACCACGGATCCGGAAAGGGGCTACAAATTATCTTCAACCCAAATTTAGCAATTAGGACACCCGCCAAATATCCTTCCTCAGCACATATCTTCGAATTTCTATTTTTTCCATTTCAATAATTTCAAAAAATACATAGATAATAAAAATTGTAAAAGCCAAAGCCAGACGCGTGCTTGCTATTATAATTATAACTAACTGTCAGTAATACTTTCCAGAGGCGGCTCTGGGTACCCGCGAGGCCTTAGGCGAGAATCCTATTCACTTGCGAGACTATCCTATTTCTAGGCTGACAATATTCCAGCACCCAAAGAAGGACGGAAGGGAATAATGCGCAATTGTTTCTGATATTTATAACAGCAGTCAGTTGAAACTTGAAGAAACTGACCTGAAAAAGCTGTTTTGATTAGCATTTTGAATGGCCAAATGATTAAAGCTAGCTTGGAAGTCATATAATGAAATAAGAAACCTCTTTACGCGCAGCGCAATTTTTTTAACATTTAGAAGTCAATATTAGTCAAAGCCAGACGCGTGCTTGCAATTATAACTATAACTGTGTCATTAATACTTTCCAGTCCAAATGAATGCACAGTATGGTCCATAGCTAAGGCCATAGCTGCCATAGCTGTATCCCGAAAATTTAAGAAAAACATCAAAATTCAACCTTGTTCGATTATAATGAAAAATCCAGAAAAAAAGTCCCTCATATAATATGGATTACAGGTGTTTCCGGCCAGGAAAAATCCGAATCACCGAAAAGCGGGCACATTTTTGTGCTTCTACTTTTCAAGGAATTTTTTGACCAACTTACCTTCAACCTATTTTGACCAAATATGTTGAGATTTCAATGTAGCTTTTCACTGGCAACAAACATTCGAATGGTGTTAACAGTTTCGCTGTGCTGTGTTCTTCAGATACAGCTTAACCACCTTAGCTATGTACCACACTGTACATTCATTTGAACTGGAAAGTATTAATGACATTGCCAGTCAGTTATAGTTATAATTGCAGGCACACGTCTGGGTTTGACTAATTGATTTCTAAATGTTAAAAAAAATTTGCGCTGCGCGTAAAGAGGTTTCGTTTCATTATATGACTTTCAAATGTTAGTGTCCAGTGTCCGCGCGAATAATAGCCAGCTTTAATTATTTGACCATTCAAAATGCTAATCAAAACAGCTTTTTCAGGTCAGTTTCTTCAAGGTTCAACTGACTGCTGTTATAAATATCAGAAACATTTGCGCATTATTCCGTTCCGTTTCTTCTTTGGGTGCTGGATATTGTCAGCCTAGATTCATAGAAATGGGATAGTCTCGCAAGTGAATAGGATTCTCGCCTAAGGCCTCGCGGGTACCCAGAGCCGCCTCTGGAAAGTATTAATGGCATTGCCAGTCAGTTATAGTTATAATAGCAAGCACGCGTCTGGCTTTGGCTTTTACAATTTTTATTACTTTCGAATTTTTTGAAATTATTGAAATGGAAAAAATAGAAATTCGAAGATATGTGCTGCGGAAAGATTGCCGGGTGTCCTATTTTCTAAATTTGGGTTGAAGATAATTTGTAGCCCCTTTCCGGATCCGTGGTAACGCGACAGTTCAAAAAAATTCAGTAGTACAGTAACAATATTTTATGCCGATGTTGACGATTTCATATTTCTTGGTTGGCAGGCAGCAACTATAATCCAAATGAAATTGAATTGATTTGAACTGTAGTCCAATCGCAATCGTATGTATGAATCTGTTTAAAATGTGTATGAATATTACCAGAGATGCTGTGGTGTGAAATCATTCAAAGACTACCGTTTTTACATTTACGGAAACGCTTCGAGCACTCCGGATTTCCCTCAGTCGTGCTGTGAAATTAGGAAATGGGAATGGTTTTACAAGAATCCCGATCCGGTGAAGTCTCATTGCAATCAAGATGTCTTCACTTCGGAACTCGCAACTGTCGACAACAGGTCCAACCACCAAAAGAATTTCGAAATCCAGCTCTATGGATCCAAAGCACAAGTTCCCTTGGAAACCAAATATGTCAACTATAGCGAGTTTTATGCCCATGTAAAGGAATAATTATAATAGTACAGTTATCAACAGGCCATTTGAGACTGAGCCTGGCGGAAGATGCAATGAAAGCATTCTCTCATTGGGTAAAAAATGACTAAAATGACGTCATTTATTCAAATGCGGATCTCCTGATTGTCTGAATAAAAATTCGTGATCATGGAAACAAATTAACAAATCACTTGGCACTTATTTAAATAAATGACGTCAATGACGTCAACGACGTTTTTCACCCAATGAGAGAATGCTTCCGTTGCATCATCCGCCAGGCTCAGTCTCAAATGACCTGGTGATAACTATAAGTAGTCATATTTCATATATGTAGAGTAATTTGTTTCAATAGCTATTGAGATTTTGGCCCACTAAAGTGAGAAGAATCAATACGTCGGCTTGTTTCTAAAACCCGCTAAACCAATTCTATCATTTTTCCAAAATGCGCTATACCATCCTATCATTTTTTCCGAAATCCGCTAAGCCAATTTTATAAAATTTTCAAATAACGACAAACCACTTTTTCATCCGCCATGTCTTTTCCTTTAGTTATTAGCTAATAATAATAGCTATATCAGAAAAAGCGTTTAGGACGTCCTCACCTTAGCGTTAGTAGGCCAAAATCTCAATACAGTCGAGTCGAATTATACTTGAAAGGCAGTTTTTCTGGGTTTTGCGCTATGGAATCATTTTCTGATTGGCTTCATTTTCGTAATTTTGGAAACATCCCATAGGCTTATTTGAATTTGTCAAAAAAATAGTTTTCCTCAGGGAGTAATTTCATGAAGTCAGTTGCCAAGTTTCTGTGCAATAACATCATCCTGAATTCTAAAAGCTATGAGTACATTCCTATTAGAGACTCGAAAACTTCTTTCAAATCTTTCCCCGTGCTTTCCCTTAAGAACGTGTGAGTGAACAATAATCAACCAGAATTACAGTTCTCACCAGCATTCTGTGGACTTTGCCTGGCAGAAGTCGTCATGGAAGCTTCCGGTGAATGGCCAAAAATGATTCATATATTGGAAATTTGATTGGTCGATTTTTGGAAGGACAGGATTTTGGTTTGATTTGCCTTTTTCAGTAAATGATGTTTACTTTAACTTTTAATCTTTAACCTTTGTGAGCCAAAAGAGTGCTCATCATATTTAGGGTTAGCAGTTTCCTCGACGAGTATACCCAATGTTATGAAATTGAAATATTGTCCACAAACCATAATAACGGCCAATGTAAGTTAAACAATGACTAAAATGACATTATTTCATTAATACGAAGTGAACCATTTTACAGTTACATAATGGTACTCCTTGATAATATACATTACTATTTAGAAGGTAGACCGAAAGAGAGATTTTCGAGTAGCAAATAGGAAAGTATTAAAAAAGTACTCCTACCCTTACGCAAAAATTGCCATAGTTTCCTTATAAGAAATAATATGGTTATTGAGACCAATAAAATTCCATATATATTTCTTATTTCAATGCAAGAACCTAGAAAAGAAAGTTCTTCCATGACCATTATAAGACAACTTACACATTTCTATCAAAGAACTTATATATGCATGACCACAGCACATTTAAATTATAATTGAAATTTTTCTTATAATTATGCCGCACTCTCTCGCCATCTACATCACTAAACTGGTAGTAGGCATCTATTCAGAGGCCGTTGAGCACTATTTTTAAAGGAACAAAAAAACACTTAACCTAGTACCTCTCAGAGGAGTTGGCAATGAGCCCGATTATGTGGCCTGAGCCCTGGACACCTCTATAGAAGGTTGTTCACCTCTTATAGCAGAACAGAACCTCTCTCGCGCTATTTCACTCATTGCTTCTTTTTAGTGGCTGTCGAGCACATCTCTCCAAACCGTGCTGTCAAAATTTTCCAAAACATATAAAGAAATCACTAGTAATTTTGTTCGATAACCTTTTTATAAGGTAAGGTAAGGTAACCAATCTATTAATTACACCTCGGTATCAGGTTTGTCGAAATTACCCAACAAAATTACAATTTATTTAACACATGTGGCATCCGTCAGTTATAGCAACAGTTATTTTGCTAATACCACCATCAATGGTTTCTTTTATGATCCACAACAGATAAAAATATGGGAAAGAAAGACAAAAAGCGTAGAAGACATGATAGATCCAAATCTAGGTCTGTCGACAGCTTTCAATCTTTGAAAGAATCTATTTCCGAATTGCCACCGTAAGCCGTAAAGCGGTCACTTCAGAGACCGCAACAAAGAGAATTATCCAGATCATCTTCTTCAGATGAATCATCTCCTCGAAAGCGTTCACGTTCACTGAATCATGATCACTCCTGACAATAGTGATCATGATTCAGAAGGTAGCTTTCCTTCGTTAACTCCGGCAGGATGTAATGACTGACAATGCTGGTACGACAGCAAAGTCTAGCAATACACAACTAGAAAATGATGATTCACAGATTATTAATGTACTCGACGATGATACGAAATTGCTTTTGGGTGAACTTCCAAGTGAGCAAAACAAATGTGGACAAAATTTCCATGATGAAGTTGCAGCACGCTGGAATTCTATTTCCAAATCTGGCTTATCAAAAGAAGAACGAGACAGAATACAAAAGTTGTTTCTGCAACCACACCCATGAAGCCGAATGTATGTCTATGTTACCCGAGTAACATCAGATCGCTCGAAGTCTTTAAACTACAATTATCATTTTATTAATTTGCTCCTCCTAGAACCTTAGCAGACGAGACTCTTGGTAATGCTAACCCGTCAATATGGAATTGCCAATTATTAGAAACAATTTTATCTCTAGATGTATCGAATATAAGATTTTCACATTTGTTGGGATTAATTACCAATTTCTGCTGCTTAGTGATGTCTGACAGAGTATCTAAAATTGCTTGGGTTTTGGGTTCGGCAGAGTCACTAACCCTTTCAACAATGGCAAGGTCATCAATAAATGCGTATAGGGAGAAAGAATTGCCAAACGGGAGTATAGCTTTCTGGATGCGTTCTAGGATCGGATTTATTAGGGTAATAAATAAAAATGGCGAGAGCTTGGAACCCTGAGCGGTGCCACACGATATCTGGAGGCAGTTGGACAGTAAACTCTTTCCATTTCCTACTTTGCAGCACTAGGAGCGCTCTGAAAGAAAATCTGTTAACCATAAAACATCTGCGTCTTCTAATTCCATGTCCAAAAGGCCTGTTATGAGTGTAGTTCCATCTGAAAGGTTAAAAGCCGCCTTTAGGTCGATTAGGGTCACGATAACAGTCGCTATAGGGATTTCCAATGATTCAGTGATGAAGTTCATCATTTTGGTTAGGTAATATGAAGTGGAAGCCTTTTTAAAGCACCAAATTGGTGGGGACTAATTTTCTCTGCAAGCTGAGGATATATTCTTAGATATGCGAAATTTACTAGAATTTTGACAAAGATGTCGGTTTGGGTTATTGGTCGAAGGTCGTTTAGACTCTTAAAAGGTGTAAATTTGATGAGTGGCGTGATATATCCAGTTTTCCAATTTGTTGGCACGGAGAAAGTTGCCAATGAGTGATTTATGATTTCAGTTAGGGGTCCAGCTAGTGATGCAGCACTTTCTTTCAGAACTTTCGTTGGGATTCCATTCGGGATGTTGCTTTTTGACATTTTTAATTTAGATAAAGCTTTATATACTTCAAATTTCTCAATTTGCAGAATATTTGCATCTTGTTGTAGCGGTCTAAGGTTGGGTAAGGGGGTTGAGGTAGGCGGGTGAGTTTGATTAATAACTGAGAAATGGTTATTGACTAGGTTAAGGACATCCAGAGGGGAAGCAGAATTCAGGCTCAAGTCAGACACACTAGCGACAGAATCGATAATATTTACATTATTTTTATTTCCACATATTAATTTAACATAGTGAAACCAGAGTCCTTATTACCAATGTTGGAAATTTTCTCATTGACAGATAACCTGAAATTACTCTTGCTTTCATTAATTAATAATTTGATTTTTTTAACCAATCTAAAATATTCATTATCCTTTTTACAACAATTGTTTTTAGTTTTAATACAATGCCTAATTTCTGTAGTAAACCAATTGCTCTATTGAAATCGCCAGTTATGAAAAATCCTGGTCTATCATATTTTTGCTTAATAATATTAATTAATGTGATCAGAGCATTTACGCTAACATTCTTATCATAAATTTTTGGAGGAATATACAATACAATCGTTATTAGAACAGACATTGACCTAGGTATATTTCTAGGTTTAAAGGCTAAAATTAACGATTCAACATTTTTAGGAAATAGGAAAGAAAAATCTAAACGATTTGGAAAAAGATTCTTTCTACAATAGGCCGCAATACCACCACCTTTACTATCAGTTCTCTGAGACTCAAATAGGTCGTATTCGGGAAATATGTCTAGATTAATTTTATTATTAGTGTTCCACGTTTCTGTTATTAGTGCAATGTCATATTCGAAAATGATATTTTCTAGTAAATTGAGCTTACGGACGTTTAACGAAGTGGCGTTGGTGTAGAAAAATTCGAGAAGAGAGATTTTAGGTCTAGGAGGAAGAGAGAGTCTAGCACAATATTGACGGAGAAATCCTTGTCCATAAAACGCTTGTGTTTTCCTTCGGAACCTCTTCTTGTTTTGAACTTGCGATTTTTGAGAATGCCAATGTCAGATAGATGAGGAAGTAATTTTGGAACGATTTTAGTGCTAAGAATGCTATAACGAAGTTGACGCAGCTCCCTGCTCCCGTTTCCGCCATCTATGAAGTGAATATTGATTAACTTAATTGTGAGATATTACTGGACTCACGCCTTTGGATGACGTGAAACTTTAATTATAATAAAAAGTATTGAAAATATTGGTATTTTTTGGCAAAAATCCAGCCAATGATAACACGCTCTACACAGCGAAACTGCTAAAATTAAGGATTTCAACTAATTAAACACTAAAAAATCTAATCCACGACCAGGACCACGCAACCACATGCGGTGCGAAGGCGCCTGGAAGCGAGAATGAAGATGATTACCACCGGAAGTAAGCATTCAGCGTACTTTATCGGTAAGTTCTTGTTATGCAGGAAGATTACAATTATTCTACAACATTTGGAAGGAGATTGGTGCCAGTAGTAGCGTGTTGCGAATTATAAAAGGTTACTCCTTACCCTTTACTCAGCTTCCAGTACAATCACAAATTCCAACCGAAAAGAATATATCTCCCCGTGAGAAAAAGGACATACAACATGAGGCGGCCGGCTGGCCTCATTTCCGCCGCAGCTATTTGCAGTTCCGCCTCCTGCCTGTGTTTTGCAGCGGAATCCGCTGCAACACAAGACGCATTTAACAAACGAGTTGAGCATAGACTGTTGTGTAGCTGTCTCAGCTGCAGACAACAATAGGCTAGTTCTAGACAAGGGAGAAGGTTTAAAAAAAGACATTTTATTACAAGTCGCAACGGTGCACAGACAAAGACACATTAACAAAATCAACTGCAGCTGCATCGGATACGGGCGAATTCAGATTTACCCAAGAAAGTATTTCGACTTTTTAGAAAATTGTCCATATATTTTTATTGCAACTTTGCACCTTAAAGTGTAAGCAAGAAAGTTGTGGGAAATGTATCCGGTTTTCGAAAGAGGCATTACACAGCCTCCTGCGACTTTCATGGACGAAATCGGAGCAAAATTACTGAAAAACAGCCACAACAAAGTCTGAAAATTCCATGTAAACCGCCATAATAGAAATTCTGCTGATATAATATATTCCGTAAAAGTGTAATGCCTCTTTCGAAAGCCAGAATACATTTCCACAATTTTCTTGCTTACACTTTAAGGTACAATGTCGGAGGAAGAAAATATGGACAATTTTCCAAAAGTCGCAATACCTTCTGCGTTATCAAAAAACTTGAGTTAGCCCGAATCAGCAAAATACTTTTGATAGATGTCTCATAGCCATAGCGTCAATACCTTCAGCCTTATGGGAGGGGTGAAGTAAATTTTGCTTAGTAAATACATAAACCTGGAAAATAATTTCCTATTTTGATGTTTCTTTGCTAGCCGACGATATAATATTTAATTTTAGACGTAAAATTGTAATGTACGATGTAAGCAGAAATGTCCGTGTAAGGCAAATATAAGAAGAAAATGAGACCGTTCATATGGAAATATTATAATACGATCTCGCATACTTCTTACGTAGAACTTATAAGATTATTGGACGGGTAGCCATGCAACCAAATTATAATTTGCATTGCATTGAAAAGGTATAGAACATGCAAGATAAATGTAAGAACTTATCTCACAGAGAAATTGCATGTCACATTATATTTTTCTTGTAAGAAATATGATAGAAATTATATGAAAAAATTTTGCTAGGCAACCATACTAATTAAATATAAGTTCTTTGATAGATCGTATAAGAATTTCACACTAGGGTAATTATTCGAATTCATGATGATGTTATTGCAAATTTCAGAAACTTAGCAACTGACTTTATTACGGAGGACCTGAAGGGGTTGTTTAATTAAAATTGACTACCAAATTACATTGAAAATCTGCCTATTTCAAAATGCCCAAACTTTCTGCAAAGTAACTTTTCTGCATATGTAAACATTGCTAAAAATGCTCCGGAATCAGGGCTACAAAATCCTTGACTTCGACTTGACAATGTAATTTGGTAGTCAATTCTGACGAGCTGACTATCATATTCGCTGTTAAAATTGGTTTGCAAAAAAAGGATCAGCCTCCTGAGGATTACACTTACAGATGTCAAAAAAATACTAGGAGGACCGCATACATCTGTACTACAAACTGTAAGAGGATTTTAGCGATACTGTACCTCCGGACTGAGATAAAAAATAATTTGCGCAAGATTATGAAATTTTATCGAAAACACTCACAAATTATTTTTTATCTCAATCCAGAGGTAGAGTATCGCTAAAATCCTCTTACAGTTTGTAGTACAGATATATGCGGTCCTGCTAGTATTTTTTTAACATCTGTAAGTATAATCCGGAAGAGGTTGAAACTTTTTATGCAAATCGACTTTTCGTTCTTGTCGTGAAAATTGGAATTGTTCCAGGTATTGGGGTGTGGGCTTATGAACTTTGGCTTTTTGTATATTCCTTTGTTCTTTGGTTGCCATTGGATTATCTTCTCAAAGAAATCCAAAGACAGAAAACCCGACAATTTTAATTTATTTTTTTGGTTTTTGATGCGTGTTTTGCAGTATTGCCATAATTATTAAAGTACCTCCTATGTATTGTCTGTTAAATATCTTATGGTTCTTCTCGTGTATTTAAATAAAAATATGTAGTCTTGTCTTGCGCTGGGCACCAAAATATTATTCCCTTTTCGCTGCATTTATTATCTACATCTAACTGCAAATTCTTGCTAACAATGGTAGTAAAGTAACAATCATATTTATTAACAGTATTAAGTAACTCAAGAATTAGTTATTTTTAGCGGGTTTCCTAATATCGTATTTCGAGTGCATAGATAAATTAGACCCCTGTAGCTAGGGGCGCGTGAAAATTGTTTTGATAGTACGTCTAAAATTAAATATTATATCGTCGGCTACCAAAGCAACATCAAAAAAATAGGAAATTATTTCCCTATAACAATCCCTTCAGGTCCTCCTTAATAAAATCACCCCCATCATATCATCATCATTCATTCATCATCATCTATTTTTTTGATAAATTCAAATAAGCCAATGGGATGTTTCTAAAATGACGAAAATCAAGCCAATCAGAAAATTCTTCCAAAGCAGCAAAACCTAGAAAGCTACCTTTCAAGTATAATTCGACTGCAACTATAGAACCACATTGATATACAGTAAGCGGTACAGTAGATTGAAAAGTATTATTTGCGATGTTTGTTGAAAGGGGTGTGAAAGCGTCTTGGTGGAAATGAAAAAGGAGTCGTACGGAGCCACGCTCATTCTTGTGCTCTGCATGTTGTTCTGGAGCTTCATTTTATTTGCCATCCACGTGGTTCGCTTTAACACTTTCCTGGAGAAGCCTGTCAAGTATGGAATGAACACCAAAGGCGTGAACGACAGTGGCGACGAAGTCAGTTCCTGCACCAGCTTTCAAGAAAGCGTGCAGAGAAAACTCGGCCAATCAGGGGACAGCAGCAACGGCCGCGAGTTGACCTTGATGTACCCCTTGGACACCAGCAGGGACCTGGCCAGCAACAACTCCAACGAATCCTTCGACGAAGCCGACGCAGCAGTGCCCAAGTCACGCTTCGAGTTCCTCGTCGCCATCAACAAAAAAGACTCCTCTCCAATCGGTCCAATAATATCTCCGCCGCCCCTTCCACACTCCAATCCTAACCAACCAACTCACCACGAAAATATTTTGAAAGCTTTTGGCAAGGCCAATGGTCGAAGCAAGGAACTCCAGCAACTCCGGGACAAACTCAGAGAACACAAACGCCGACAACTATACGACGTTCTCAAAGCAAAGCAGCACTACGACGTCGCCTACTCCCACATGCACACTCAGGAACACCGCTTGCAGAAGCACGCCAGAAGATTTTGAAAAGCTCTATAAATTTTGGCTCAAAATGTCTTCACCAACTAACCAAACGATGACTTTATTTGTTTGAATAAATATTAGTATTGTTAATCTTCAAATTATTATATTATTCTTAGTTAGGACTCCCATCTTTTCTTTCAATACTTAATTTAGAATAACTTCAGCACCAGCACAACAACACCATTTAAATGTACAATTTTCTGCACAATTAAATCAAATTAAAAGTTAAATTACCAGCTCTTACCAACGAACGATTTTTATCGCACTTGCACATATTGTGCTGTCCTTTATAAACGTAACGAAATCATGGCTATTTAAACGTATTTTGTTCTGTACAGGTTTGTTTATGGAAGCAAAAATTTGTTTATGGCTAGTCACCTAAAAATCTCAACAGAAAATTACCAGAGATCAGGGAATAAAAACATCGCCAAGCCGTAACATAAAGCGAGCCAGAGGGTTAAAGGGAATTAATTGTGTCTTTACAGAAACTGGGGCTAAATTAAATGGTTGTCATATAAATAATGAATGCTTCCAATATCATCCTAAAAAGTTAGCTTACTGCTTTATAAAGTGGGAAATACCAAAAAGTTAGCTTACCGCTTCATAAACTGGGAAATACCCAGAAAGTTAGCTTACCGTTTCATAAAGTGGGAAATACCCAAAAAGTTAGCTTACCGCTTCATAAAGTGGGAAATACCCAAAAAGTTAGCTTACCGCTTCATAAAAATGGGAAACACCCAAAAAATTAGCTTACTGCTTCATAAAGTGGGAAAAACTCAAAAAGTTAGCTTACCGCTTCATAAAGTGGGAAATACCCAAAAAGTTAGCTTACCGCTTCATAATGTGGGAAACACCCAAAAAGTTAGCTTACCGCTTCATAAAGTGGGAAACACCCAAAAAGTTAGCTTACCGCTTCATAAAGTGGGAAACACCCTAAAAGTTAGATTACCGCTTCATAAAGTGGGAAACACCCAAAAAGTTGGCTTACTGCTTCATAAAGTGGGAAAAACTCAAAAAGTTAGCTTACCCCTTCATAAAAATGGGAAACACCCTAAAAGTTAGCTTACCGCTTCATAAAGTGGGAAACACCCAAAAAGTTGGCTTACTGCTTCATAAAGTGGGAAAAACTCAAAAAGTTAGCTTACCCCTTCATAAAAATGGGAAACACCCAAAAAATTAGCTTACTGCTTTATAAAGTGGGAAAAACTCAAAAAGTTAGCTTACCGCTTCATAAAGTGGGAAATACCCAAAAAGTTAGCTTACCGGTTCATAAAGTGGGAAATACCCAAATAGTAATCTTACCGCTTCATAAAGTGGAAAACAACTAAAAAATTAACTTACCGCTTCATAAAGTGGGAAACACCCAAAAAGTTAGCTTACCGCTTCATTAAGTGGGAAACACCCAAAAAGTTGGCTTACCGCTTCATAAAGTGGAAAACACTCAAAAAGTTAGCTTACCGCTTCATAAAGTGGGAAACACCCAAAAAGTTAGCTTACCGCTTCATATAATAAAAGGCATCCAAAATTATGAGTATACCGCTTCCCAAAAGTGGACACACCCACAAACTATATTTTAAACCTAAAAACCCTAATTGACTGTCTTATTCAATATAAAGTGGAAGCGGTGTAAAATATTTTTTACTATCCCGCTAACAAACCACTAGAAGCGGTGTAAGATATTTCAGTACCCAAAACCCCATTTTCATATCTTATTGCTTATAAAGTGAGCGCGCGTTAACTCCGAAAGGGGTGGGGTGACCACGCCCATTTTAAATAGGGTTCCTAACTAGGTCGAGATGAGTCCAAATCCGAGGTTTTATCCAAATCGGTCAATGCCTTCAAGAGTTATCGTGTTTACATACATACGGACAGACAACACGGTTCCATAAGAGAGCCTCTGGCTCGCTAAAAAGGACTCCTTTTTGCTTTTTTGCTTTTTTCTACCAATGCACTGGCTCTTGAATTTTATGTGTGGAAATAGTATTCTACAACAACTGCAATCAAAACAAAGCCAAAAACTTCATATTTACTGTAATATTAACTGTCAATTACTTACAACAATACGTGGCTAGTTTATGGAAAAAATACCCATTATGTCACATTGGAAACTACAGAACGTAAAATTGGAGACGTCATTGACATCATCTCAAATATTACGAGTTTAAGGTAAGAAAGATTATTAAATGTAACATGTTAAAAATATCATGTTACTTCCTGCAATATCGAATGGAGTTGAGTTTTTTCAAAACTGGGAAACATGTGCCAATAATGAGAGATTTGCAAAACCGTGATGTATAATATTACTGAGAAAGCTGGCAAACTTTGCATGACTAACGGGAACCTTCACAAACAAAATTAATGTTGACATAATGTAGTCTTTTATGCTTCTCTTTCGATTTTTAGCCCGACTAAGGGCTTATAGAACGGGTTTGTCTGTCTGTGTGTGTGTGTGTGTGTGCGTGTGTACGCACTCTAACTTTCGTAAATTCTAATGAAAAAATTTTTTACTCCGGATTTGAACGAATTGGCCCAAGTCACAGGTTAAGTTGGTTGGCCAGGAAAATCGCACGAAAGTTTTTCTCAAAATTAGCTATTTGTCAGAAGGCCGAGGAGATAGTCAATTCAACTTTTAGTCACAAATTTAATTTCCCCGCTTTTAATAATAAAGGAATTTGACACACCCATAACTAAATTTCCATATGGTCCAACCTTTCCGTGAATTTTATATCGTTTCTGTTTTACAAGTAATAAGCAAAGAAAAAAGCAAAAAAGCAAAAAGGAGTCCTTTTTAGCGAGCCAGAGGCTCTCTTATGGAACCGTGTTGTCTGTCCATATGTATGTATGTATGTAAACACGATAACTCTTGAAGGCATTGACCGATTTGGATAATTTATTACATTTGGCATTCCTATATATGTGTAATAAAGATTTTGTCAAAATGAAACTTTTAATATTGACAGGTCTGTTATTCAACAAAAACCGTTTAATTCGATTCGTTTCGTTTATTTTCAATAAACGAAACGAAACGAAACGGTTTTAAAAATAAACGAACCGAAACGAAACGATTTTTAAAATAAACGAAACGAAACGAAGGTTTTCGTTTCGTTTTTCAAAAATAAACGAAACGAAACGAAAAAATCGTAAACGAAACGAAACGGTCCGACCACTACCGCCAACGGGTTATATAATGGAGGGCAGTCAATCACATTGGCACGACCGCAGGTCGTGCTAATGTGGTTGCTGCCCGGAGTCACAAACGGCTACCCGGTCCGAGAACGGGATGCAAACGGAGGGCAAGCAGTCTCATTAGACCGACCGAAGGTCGGGCTAATGATACTGCTTGGCCGGAGTTTTTGGATTAAATACTAAATAGCTCATAAAGTATTGTCCAAATTCAGGTTCTTCTAATAACAATCATTTAAGGAACATATAAAACAGTTTATTACATCAAATTAGTTGATATAACATATATTTCGGTTAGGACTCTTTGACAATAATGGACAAGATTCGACTACGACTTGACTTGTCACACACTTCTTTTGTACTACTCATATCATTGAATCACCATGATAAATTACACACTTTGTTGATTTTACAAATATACTTTGAAATTACTATTAGTTACAGCTATTTTTGACACTCCCTCTCTTGAGTTTCCAGATTTTGACAATTTCAGAAACTCATTTATAACATAATACATTTAATTTTAATCAACCATTTTCAATGAAGGGCAATGTCCAACTAGTATCATTCCAAGTACTTTTCAACGAAACTTTAGAATACAGTACTAATGTAGATGTAATCTCAATCACAATTTCAAACTTCAAAAATGAAAAATGACTTTCCAGTTTTCCAAGCGATACTGAACCTCTTTGTCGAATTTCACTTTATGCCTTACATCAGAATTTTCAAATCTTAAAATTGCGGTAACATGAGAAACTTCTTTGCTGTCCACATAAAATTGACTCTCCTTTAAAACAAATTTGTCCAGCCAATTTTCACAGCTTCTCATTCTATTTTCTCTTACTTTCCTCTCGTCGGCATTCTCCCACCACAGAAATTTGGAAACATTTCTGTCCTTTCTTACTTTTAATGGGGTCCTGATGACTTCAATGACAACAACTTCTTTTTTAGCATGACCATCGACAGTAATTTCTTTAGCGTGACCATCGACAGTAATTTCTTTAACGTGACCATCGACAGTAATTTCTTTAGCGTGACCATCGACAGCAATTTCTTCAGTATCTTCAGCATGACCAGCTACAAGAATATCCTCAGCATGACTAGCTACAGGAAATTCTTCTGCATGATTCTCGACAAGACGACACTTGACGAGATCAGTGGCAAAAACTTCAGCTGCATGACTCCTGACAAGTTCAGCGGCAGCAACTTTATCTGCATGACTCCTGACGAGTTCAGCGGCAGCAACTTTATCTGCATGACTCCTGACAAGTTCAGCGGCAGCAACTTTATCTGCATGACTCCTGACAAGTTCAGCGGCAGCAACTTTATCTGCATGACTCCTGACAAGTTCAGCGGCAGCAACTTTATCTGCATGACTCCTGACGAGTTCAGCGGCAGCAACTTTATCTGCATGACTCCTGACGAGTTCAGCGGCAGCAACTTTATCTGCATGACTCCTGACGAGTTCAGCGGCAGCAACTTTATCTGCATGACTCCTGACGAGTTCAGCGGCAGCAACTTTATCTGCATGACTCCTGACGAGTTCAGCGGCAGCAACTTTATCTGCATGACTCCTGACGAGTTCAGCGGCAGCAACTTTATCTGCATGACTCCTGACGAGTTCAGCGGCAGCAACTTTATCTGCATGACTCCTGACGAGTTCAGCGGCAGCAACTTTATCTGCATGACTCCTGACGAGTTCAGCGGCAGCAACTTTATCTGCATGATTCCTGACGAGTTCAGCGGCAGCAACTTTATCTGCATGATTCCTGACGAGTTCAGCGGCAGCAACTTTATGTCCACTTCCCTGACAGACGGGAAAATCCACTCCACTCTTCTGCTCAGGCTTAAACAATTTTGGACTTTTCTTAAGAGCCAGAAACGGCAATTCCTGCCAATTCTCAATTTCACCTCCAAATTTCTTGATATCAATAAGCTTAGGAAGATTATACTTTTTCTTATTATTAGGTACAATAACTGGAAATTTGTTCCCTCTGTGTTTAATTGTCTCCAGCTTGTCAGTGACATCCACTTTCAAAGAGACAAATCTTTCATTGTAAGGTAGGCAAG
This sequence comes from Yoshiicerus persimilis, assembly GCA_020352615.2. Lineage (NCBI taxonomy): Eukaryota > Metazoa > Arthropoda > Collembola > Entomobryomorpha > Tomoceridae > Yoshiicerus > Yoshiicerus persimilis. Next base: position 44,750,602 of record CM036940.2, read on the forward strand.
TTTCAAATTCCAGATTATAATCTGCTTCAGCTTCTTCTGGAATCAAATCTCCTATTTTTTGATCCAGCTCATGAATAGTGTTGATACATTCCTCCAACCGAGTAAATAATTTCTTAATCTTGGAACTCCGTGGGACATCCAACGCTAATTCAATATCCAGATTGTCTGCCAATCGGATGAAAAGTGTCCTTTGAGGACCTCGATCTCTACGAAATCTTTGCACGACTTTCGATTCTTGTTTTTCTTGTCAATAAAAATTTTTCCCAGACCAAAACGACTCGTAACTGCTTCCTCTCCTCAGAAAATGACTGCAAAACTCTTCCTACGGTCGCCAAATCTTGTGTTTTGGATTAAATACTAAATAGCTCAAAAAGTATTGTCCAAATCAGGTTCTTTACATAACAATCATTTAGGGAACAAGTAAAACAGTTTTATTACATCAAATTAATTGACATGACATATATTTCGGCTAGGACTCTTTGACAATAATGGACAAGATTCGACTACGACTTGACTTGTCACACACTTCTATCGTACTACTCATATCATTGAATCACCATGATAAATTACACACTTTGTTGATTTTACAACTGAGAAGCCCGGGATAAGAAGGGCCTCCGAAATTTTAATTGATTTTTAATTATTTAAAGTAAACAATGAAAGGGGACGTTCATGAAAAATTTCTATTTTATTTACCCCTGAATTGGGGAAAAATCATTGCCGAAGTAACAATACATTTAAAATAGGAGTATGCTTTGGAATCGCTACATATCAAGGTACATAGAAACTATGGTTACTAGGAGCTATACCAGGTATGGAGATAGTTATTTCAAAATTGCCTCAGAACCACTTATGGGGGATTATTGTAAATAAGTGAGTCTCTGTCGTTGTTTGCATTTTAAACTTTATAGCATTGGATACATCACGCAAGTGGTTCTGAGTAAATTTTAAAGACAACTATCTCTACATCTGGTATGGCTTTTAGGTTAGGTACCATGGTTTCCGGGTACTTTGCTACATATTGTAGGAATTATTTAATTCACAGAATGTGTCTTTAAAATAACAGTATTTCAAGAAACAAGGTTTTTACTTGTAGTAGCAGTTTCTTATGAAATATTAATTTCAAAAATTGAGTAAACTACCACAAGCGCCAAATTAGAAAAAAGTTTGTGCCAAACAAAATAAAAAGCATATGAAAACTTTGAATGTATGATTTACAGTAATGGTATTTGCAAGTTGTTATTTGGGGTCCTCATTTTTTCAGAAATTTAGAATCATTAATTCAGAAAAATTTATCAGCAAATTTCAGAAATCAGAATCAGAAAGTAGGACCACCAAAAAAGTCCCAATTTAGATATTTAATGGTCAAAGTGATCAATCTTTTTTTAAATCATCAATTTTGTTGTTCAGCACCTCTCTTAAGAAAAGAATCGATGTTGCATCAGACTAATTTCCAAATCTTGATTTGGAATAGGAAATTTTCTGTAAAACTCACAAATTTTGCTTATAGACTCAACACAAATTCCCATTTTACTCGGGTGGGGAATTCCTACACTTAATATTTGATGTACTTTAGTGGTCATCAGCGTACTTCATTTTATCGAAAATTGTGGACTTTAGTTTCATGAACCATAACTGAAACTGAAATACTGAAAATGTGGTTGTCTTCCTTTCAAATATCACTTCTGATATTACATTAATTTCCAAGCACTCGCTAAATCCATCAATGCAGAAAATGCAGATTATCCCCAAAATACTTAATTCCATACACCCGAGTAAAATCGGGGTTGTCGGTGAGCGTCTGAGAAAGTTGTGAGTTTTAGATGGTATGCATTTAAGTGTTTCTTATATTAGATCTCATTATTTCGATCTGTTTGTACACTTTTACGGTGTTACTGAAGTGATCCGTGACTTTAAAATCTGGTCTGGACATTTTTGTAGAAGATTTTGCTTCAATGCTAATTTTACCAGCAATTTCAGTTGGATTTACAACGCCCAAATAATTTTATGCAGGTGAATATTTTCCTGGTCGCAATTTTTTAAAATGAGCAAATTTTTTGAAAAGAAATACATGTGCGCGGCATTTTTGAAATGCCCCTTGAAAATTTATTATGAGTTGCTAAGGGCATTAGCAAACTGAAAAACCCCGAGGGCCCTTCTTATCCCGGACTTCTCAACTATACTTGGAAATTACTATTAGTTACAGCTATTTTTGACAGGTATACACATTTTTTTGGGTGTCTTTTATCATATGAAGCGGTAAGCTAATTTTTTGGGTATTTTCCATTATAGGAAGCTATAAGCTAACTTTTTGGGTGTTTCCCACTTTATGAAGCGCTAAACTACCTTTTTTGGTGTTTCCCACTTTATGAAGCGCTAAGCTAACTTTTTTGGTGTTTCCCACTTTATGAAGCGCTAAGCTAACTTTTTTAGTGTTTTCCACTTTATGAAGCGCTAAGCTAACTTTTTGGGTGTTTCCCACTTTATGAAGCGCTAAGCTAACTTTTTTAGTGTTTCCTACTTTATGAAGCGCTAAGCTAACTTTTTTAGTGTTTCCCACTTTATGAAGCGCTAAGCTAACTTTTTTAGTGTTTTCCACTTTATGACTCCGAATCACGTATACTTATATCAAATGTACCCTCTGGCTCGCTTCATGTTACGGCTTGGCGATGTTTTTAAATTTTGCTTGGTTATAATAAGTTATAATATAAGCCTTGGTTTCCGTAACGTACGTAAAAGGACTACAGCCGTAAATTAAGACCTAAAAATTTAAAAAATATCTCAAAAATTTCAAAAAATATAGACTTAAAGGTGATTAGAATATCAGTACTCTCTGACCTTTGACCACTGAGCTAAAAATAAAATACTGAAAAAATTGCAAATGGCACATGGTAAATAAATTCAAAAATTGCCACACTTCTTCACATTACTCGTCAATCACACACTGCGTGAGTTTTAAAACTAATAAAAGTGTGGTCCATACCTAAAGTGGATTCGAAAGTTCGTTGAGTTGTCTACTGCTCATACCACCCATTTACGATGGGAGAATTTTTTCTCATAGGGTAACTGCATTTACTATGGGATAATTTTTTCTCTTAGGTAAACTGCATTTACGACGTAAGAATTTTTTCTCATAGGGTAATTGCATTTACGACGTAAGAATTTTTTCTCTTAGGTAAACTGCATTTACGACGTAAGAATTTTTTTTCTTAGGTAAACTGCAATTACAACGTAAGAATTTTTTCTCTTAGATAAACTGCATTTACGACGGGAGAATTTTTCTCTTTGGGAACCTGCATTTACGACGGGAAATATTTTTCTCTTAGGGACCTGCATTTACGAGAGGAGGAAAATTTGTCTTTTAGGGAAACTGCATTTATCGAAGATCGATCGTTGGCATTTTTGGGAATTCAATGTTGAAATTTTTAGTCATTTACCTCAAAAGAATGTTTTCCAACCAAACCAATGACGGGCCACTCATTTTGCAATATGGATTTTAACAAGGCTATATGGAACTACAATCCGTGCCAGTTTGAGAAAGATCGATTGTTGGCATTTTTGGGAATTCAATGTTGAAATTTTTAGTCATTTACCTCAAAAGAATGTTTTCCAACCAAACCAATGACGGGCCACTCATTTTGCAATATGGATTTTAACAAGGCTATATAGAACTACAATCCGTGCCAGTTTGAGAAAGATCGATCGTTGGCATTTTTGGGAATTCAATGTTGAAATTTTTAGTCATTTAACTCAAAAGAATGTTTTCCAACCAAACCAATGACGGGCCACTCATTTTGCAATATGGATTTTAACAAGGCTATATAGGACTACAATTTGTGCCAGTTTGAGAAAAATCGATCGTTGGCATTTCTGGAAATTCATTGCTGATTAGTCATTTATCGCAAAAAAAATTTTCAAACCAAACCAATGCCGGGCCACTCATTTTGTAATATGGATTTTAACAAGGCTATATAGGACTACAATTCGTGCCAGTTTGAGAAAGATCGATCGTTGGCATTTCTGGAAATTCAATGTTGAAATTTTTAGCCATTTAAAAATTTTTAGCTACAAAAATTTTTTTCCAACGAAACCAATGCTGGGCCACTCATTTTCCAATATGGATTTTAACAAGGCTATATAGAACTACAATTCGTGCCAGTTTGAGAAAAATCGATCGTTGGCATTTCTGGAAAGTCAATGTTGAAATTTGTAGCCATTTACCACAAAAAAATTTTTTCCAACCAAACCAATGCCAGGCCACTCATTTTGCAATATGCATTTTAACACGGCTATATAGGTCTACTGGTCTACAAGCCGTGCCAGTTTGAGAAATATCGATAGTCGGCATTTCTGGGAATTCAATGTTGAAATTTTTAGTCATATACCACAAAAGAATATATTCCATCCAAACCAATGCCGGGCCACTCATTTTGCAATATGGATTTTAACAAGGCTATATAGGACTACAATCCGTGCCAGTTTGAGAAAGATCGTTTGTTGGCAATTCTGAGAATTCAATGTTGAAATTTTTAGTCATTTACCACATAAAAAATTTTTTCCAACCCAACCAATGCCGGGCCACTCATTTTGCAATATGGATTTTAACAAGGCTATATAGGACTACAATCCGTGCCAGTTTGAGAAAGATCGATCGTTGGCATTTTTGGGAATTCAATGTTGAAATTTTTAGTCATTTACCTCAAAAGAATGTTTTCCAACCAAACCAATGACGGGCCACTCATTTTGCAATATGGATTTTAACAAGGCTATATAGAACTACAATCCGTGCCAGTTTGAGAAAGATCGATCGTTGGCATTTTTGGGAATTCAATGTTGAAATTTTTAGTCATTTACCTCAAAAGAATGTTTTCCAACCAAACCAATGACGGGCCACTCATTTTGCAATATGGATTTTAACAAGGCTATATAGAACTACAATCCGTGCCAGTTTGAGAAAGATCGATCGTTGGCATTTTTGGGAATTCAATGTTGAAATTTTTAGTCATTTACCTCAAAAGAATGTTTTCCAACCAAACCAATGACGGGCCACTCATTTTGCAATATGGATTTTAACAAGGCTATATAGGACTACAATTCGTGCCAGTTTGAGAAAAATCGATCGTCGGCATTTCTGGGAATTCAATGTTGAAATTTTTAGTCATTTACCTCAAAAGATAGTTTTCCAACCAAACCAATGACGGGCCACTCATTTTGCAATATGGATTTTAACAAGGCTATATAGAACTACAATCCGTGCCAGTTTGAGAAAGATCGATCGTTGGCATTTTTGGGAATTCAATGTTGAAATTTTTAGTCATTTACCTCAAAAGAATGTTTTCCAACCAAACCAATGACGGGCCACTCATTTTGCAATATGGATTTTAACAAGGCTATATAGGACTACAATTCGTGCCAGTTTGAGAAAAATCGATCGTTGGCATTTTTGGGAATTCAATGTTGAAATTTTTAGTCATTTACCTCAAAAGAATGTTTTCCAACCAAACCAATGACGGGCCACTCATTTTGCAATATGGATTTTAACAAGGCTATATAGAACTACAATCCGTGCCAGTTTGAGAAAGATCGATCGTTGGCATTTTTGGGAATTCAATGTTGAAATTTTTAGTCATTTACCTCAAAAGAATGTTTTCCAACCAAACCAATGACGGGCCACTCATTTTGCAATATGGATTTTAACAAGGCTATATAGGACTACAATCCGTGCCAGTTTGAGAAAGATCGATCGTTGGCATTTTTGGGAATTCAATGTTGAAATTTTTAGTCATTTACCTCAAAAGAATGTTTTCCAACCAAACCAATGACGGGCCACTCATTTTGCAATATGGATTTTAACAAGGCTATATAGAACTACAATCCGTGCCAGTTTGAGAAAGATCGATCGTTGGCATTTTTGGGAATTCAATGTTGAAATTTTTAGTCATTTACCTCAAAAGAATGTTTTCCAACCAAACCAATGACGGGCCACTCATTTTGCAATATGGATTTTAACAAGGCTATATAGGACTACAATCCGTGCCAGTTTGAGAAAGATCGATCGTTATCATTTTTGGGAATTCAATGTTGAAATTTTTAGTCATTTACCACAAAAGAATGTTTTCCAACCAAACCAATGACGGGCCACTCATTTTGCAATATGCATTTTAACAAGGCTATATAGGACTACAAGCCATCCCAGTTTGAGAGAAATCGGACTTTGGCATTTCTGGAAATTCAATGTTGAAATTTTTAGTCATTTACCACAAAAGAATTTTCCAAACAAACCAATTCCGGGCCACTCATTTTGCAATATGGATTTTAACAAGGCTATGGAGGACTACAATTCGTGCCAGTTTGAGAAAAATCGATCGTTGGCATTTCTGGGAATTCAATGTTGAAATTTTTAGTCATTTACCACAAAAAAATTTTTTCAACCAAACCAATGACGGGCCACTCATTTTGCAATATGCATTTTAACAAGGCTATATAGGACTACAATCCATGCCAGTTTGAGAGAAATCGATCGTTGGCATTTCTGGAAATTCAATGTTGAAATTTTTATACATTTACCACCAAAAATTTTTTCCAACCAAACCAATGCCGGGCCACTCATTTTGCAATATGGATTTTAACAAGGCTATATAGGTCTACTGGTCTACAAGCCGTGCCAGTTTGAGAAATATCGATAGTCGGCATTTCTGGGAATTCAATGTTGAAATTTTTAGTCATATACCACAAAAGAATATATTCCATCCAAACCAATGCCGGGCCACTCATTTTGCAATATGGATTTTAACAAGGCTATATAGGACTACAATCCGTGCCAGTTTGAGAAAGATCGTTTGTTGGCAATTCTGAGAATTCAATGTTGAAATTTTTAGTCATTTACCACAAAAGAATGTTTTCCAACCAAACCAATGACGGGCCACTCATTTTGCAATATGGATTTTAACAAGGCTATATAGGACTACAATCCGTGCCAGTTTGAGAAAAATCGATCGTTGGCATTTCTGGGAATTCAATGTTGAAATTTTTAGTCATTTACCACATAAAAAATTTTTCCAACCAAACCAATGTCGGGCCACTCTTTTTGCAATATGGATTTTAACAAGGCTATATAGGACTACAATTCGTGCCAGTTTGAGAAAAATCGATCGTTGGCATTTCTGGAAAGTCAATGTTGAAATTTTTAGTCATTTACCTCAAAAGAATGTTTTCCAACCAAACCAATGACGGGCCACTCATTTTGCAATATGGATTTTAACAAGGCTATATAGGACTACAATTCGTGCCAGTTTGAGAAAAATCGATCGTTGGCATTTCTGGAAATTCAATGTTGAAATTTTTAGTCATTTACCACAAAAAATATTTTCCAACCAAACCAATGCCGGACCGTTCATTTTGCAATATGGATTTTAACAAGGCTATATAGGACTACAATCCATGCTAGTTTTAGAGAAATCGATCGTTGACACTTCTGGAAATTCAATGTTGAAATTTTTTGTCATTTACAACAAAAAATTATTTACCAACCATACCAAGGCCGGGCCCCTCATTTTGCAATATGGATTTTAACAAGGCTATATGGGACCACAATTCGTGCCAGTTTGAGAAAAATCGATCGTTGGCATTTTTGGGAATTCAATGTTGAAATTTTTAGTCATTTACCTCAAAAGAATGTTTTCCAACCAAACCAATGACGGGCCACTCATTTTGCAATATGGATTTTAACAAGGCTATATAGAACTACAATCCGTGCCAGTTTGAGAAAGATCGATCGTTGGCATTTCTGGAAATTCAATGCTGAAATTTTTAGTCATTTACCACAAAAAATATTTTCCAACCAAACCAATGCCGGGCCACTCATTTTGCAATATGGATTTTAACAAGGCTATATAGGACTACAATCCGTGCCAGTTTGAAAAAAATCGATCGTGGGGTTTGCCGAGAATTCAATGTTGAAATTTTTAGTCATTTACCACAAAATTTTTTTTTCAACCAAACCAATGCCGAGCCTTACATTTTGCAATATGGATTTTAACAAGGCTATATAGGACTACAACCCATGCCAGTTTGAGAGAAATCGATCGTTGGCATTTCTGGAAATTCAATGTTGAAATTTTTAGTCATTTACCACAAAAGAATTTTCCAAACAAACCAATTCCGGGCCACTCATTTTGCAATATGGATTTTAACAAGGCTATATAGGTCTACTGGTCTACAAGCCGTGCCAGTTTGAGAAATATCGATAGTCGGCATTTCTGGGAATTCAATGTTGAAATTTTTAGTCATATACCACAAAAGAATATATTCCATCCAAACCAATGCCGGGCCACTCATTTTGCAATATGGATTTTAACAAGGCTATAGAGGACTACAATTCGTGCCAGTTTGAGAAAAATCGATCTTCGACATTTCTGGGAATTCAATGTTGAAATTTTTAGTCATTTACCACAAAAAAATTTTTTCCAACCAAACCAATGCCGGGCCACTCATTTTGCAATATGGATTTTAACAAGGCTATATAGGACTACAGTTCGTGCTAGTTTGAGAAAAATCGATCGTTGGCATTTCTGGGAATTCAATGTTGAAATTTTTAGTCATTTACCACAAAACATTTTTTTCCAACCAAACCAATGCGAAGCCCAACATTTTGCAATCTGGCTTTGGACACGTGTATATAGGACTACAATCCGTGTCAGTTTGAGAAAAATCGATCGTTGGCGTTTGCGAAGAATTCAATGTTGAAATTTTTAGTCATTTACCACAAAAAAATTTTTTCCAACCAAACCAATGACGGGCCACTCATTTTGCAATATGGATTATAACAAAGCTATATAGGACTACAATTCGTGCCAGTTTGAGAAAGATCGATCGTTGGCATTTCTGGAAATTCAATGTTGAAATTTTTAGCCATTTACCACAAAAAATTTTTTCCAACCAAACCAATGCCGGGCCACTCATTTTGCAATATGGATTTTAACAAGGCTATATAGGACTACAATCCGTGCCAGTTTGAGAAAATCGATCGTTGGCATTTCTGGAATTCAATGTTGAAATTTTTAGTCATTTACTACAAAAAATTTTACCAACCAAACCAATGCCGGGCCACTCATTTTGCAATATGGATTTTAACAAGGCTATAGAGGACTACAATCCATGCCAGTTTGAGAAAAATCGATCGTTGGCATTTTTGGGAATTCAATGTTGAAATTTTTAGTCATTTACCTCAAAAGAATGTTTTCCAACCAAACCAATGACGGGCCACTCATTTTGCAATATGGATTTTAACAAGGCTATATAGGACTACAATCCGTGCCAGTTTGAGAAAGATCGATAATTGGCATTTCTGGGAATTCCATGTTGAAATTTTTAGTCATTTACCACAAAAAAAATTTTCCAACCAAACCAATGCCGGGCCACTCATTTTGCAATATGGATTTTAACAAGGCTATATAGGACTACAATTCGTGCCAGTTTGAGAAAGATCGATCGTTGGCATTTCTGGAAATTCAATGTTGAAATTTTTAGACATTTACCATCAAAAGAATTTTTCCAACCAAACCAATGCCGGGCCACTCATTTTGCAATATGGATTTTAACAAGGCTATATAGAACTACAATACCTGCCAGTTTGAGAAAATCGATCGTTGGCATTTCTGGAAATTCAATGTTCAAATTTTTAATCATTTACCACAAAAATTTTTTTCCAACCAAACCAATGCTGCGCCACTCATTTTGCAATATGGATTTTAACAAGGCTATATAGAACTACAATTCGTGCCAGTTTGAGAAAGATCGTTTGTTGGCATTTCTGGAAATTCAATGTTCAAATTTTTAATCATTTACCACAAAAATTTTTTTCCAACCAAACCAATGCTGCGCCACTCATTTTGCAATATGGATTTTAACAAGGCTATATAGAACTACAATTCGTGCCAGTTTGAGAAAGATCGTTTGTTGGCATTTCTGGAAATTCAATGTTCAAATTTTTAATCATTTACCACAAAAATTTTTTTCCAACCAAACCAATGACGGGCCACTCATTTTGCAATATGGATTTTAACAAGGCTATATAGAACTACAATTCGTGCCAGTTTGAGAAAGATCGTTTGTTGGCATTTCTGGAAATTCAATGTTGAAATTTGTAGTCATTTACCCCAAAAAAATTTTTTCCAACCAAACCAATGCCAGGCCACTCATTTTGCAATATGCATTTTAACACGGCTATATAGGTCTACTGGTCTACAAGCCGTGCCAGTTTGAGAAATATCGATAGTCGGCATTTCTGGGAATTCAATGTTGAAATTTTTAGTCATATACCACAAAAGAATATATTCCATCCAAACCAATGCCGGGCCACTCATTTTGCAATATGGATTTTAACAAGGCTATATAGGACTACAATCCGTGCCAGTTTGAGAAAGATCGTTTGTTGGCATTTCTGAGAATTCAATATTGAAATTTTTAGTCATTTACCACAAAAAATTTTTTCCAACCAAACCAATGCTGCGCCACTCATTTTGCAATATGGATTTTAACAAGGCTATATAGGACTACAATCCATGCCAGTTTGAGAGAAATCGATCGTTGGCATTTCTGGAAATTCAATGTTGAAATTTTTATACATTTACCACCAAAAATTTTTTCCAACCAAACCAATGCCGGGCCACTCATTTTGCAATATGGATTTTAACAAGGCTATATAGGACTACAATTCGTGCTAGTTTGAGAAAAATCGATCGTTGGCATTTCTGGGAATTCAATGTTGAAATTTTTAGTCATTTACCACAAAAAAATTTTTCCAACCAAACCAATGACGGGCCACTCATTTTGCAATTGGATTTTAACAAGGCTATAGAGGACTACAATCCATGCCAGTTTGAGAAAAATCGATCCTTGGCATTTCTGGGAATTCAATGTTGAAATTTTTAGTCATTTACCACAAAAGAATTTTCCAAACAAACCAATTCCGGGCCACTCATTTTGCAATTGGATTTTAACAAGGCTATAGAGGACTACAATCCGTGCCAGTTTGAGAAAGATCGATCGTTGGCATTTTTGGGAATTCAATGTTGAAATTTGTAGTCATTTACCACAAAAAAATTTTTTCCAACCAAACCAATGCCAGGCCACTCATTTTGCAATATGCATTTTAACACGGCTATATAGGTCTACTGGTCTACAAGCCGTGCCAGTTTGAGAAATATCGATAGTCGGCATTTCTGGGAATTCAATGTTGAAATTTTTAGTCATATACCACAAAAGAATATATTCCATCCAAACCAATGCCGGGCCACTCATTTTGCAATATGGATTTTAACAAGGCTATATAGGACTACAATCCGTGCCAGTTTGAGAAAGATCGTTTGTTGGCATTTCTGAGAATTCAATGTTGAAATTTTTAGTCATTTACCACAAAAATTTTTTCCAACTAAACCAATGCTGCGCCACTCATTTTGCAATATGGATTTTAACAAGGCTATATAGGACTACAATCCATGCCAGTTTGAGAGAAATCGATCGTTGGCATTTCTGGAAATTCAATGTTGAAATTTTTATACATTTACCACCAAAAATTTTTTCCAACCAAACCAATGCCGGGCCACTCATTTTGCAATATGGATTTTAACAAGGCTATATAGAACTACAATTCGTGCCAGTTTGAGAGAAATCGATCGTTGGCATTTCTGGGAATTCAATGTTGAAATTTTTAGTCATTTACCACAAAAAAAATTTTCCAACCAAACCAATTCCGGGCCACTCATTTTGCAATTGGATTTTAACAAGGCTATAGAGGACTACAATTCGTGCCAGTTTGAGAAAAATCGATCTTCGACATTTCTGGGAATTCAATGTTGAAATTTTTAGTCATATACCACAAAAGAATATATTCCATCCAAACCAATGCCGGGCCACTCATTTTGCAATATGGATTTTAACAAGGCTATATAGGACTACAATCCGTGCCAGTTTGAGAAAGATCGTTTGTTGGCATTTCTGAGAATTCAATATTGAAATTTTTAGTCATTTACCACAAAAAATTTTTTCCAACCAAACCAATGCTGCGCCACTCATTTTGCAATATGGATTTTAACAAGGCTATATAGGACTACAATCCATGCCAGTTTGAGAGAAATCGATCGTTGGCATTTCTGGAAATTCAATGTTGAAATTTTTATACATTTACCACCAAAAATTTTTTTCCAACCAAACCAATGCCGGGCCACTCATTTTGCAATATGGATTTTAACAAGGCTATATAGGACTACAATTCGTGCTAGTTTGAGAAAAATCGATCGTTGGCATTTCTGGGAATTCAATGTTGAAATTTTTAGTCATTTACCACAAAAAAATTTTTTCAACCAAACCAATGACGGGCCACTCATTTTGCAATTGGATTTTAACAAGGCTATAGAGGACTACAATCCATGCCAGTTTGAGAAAAATCGATCCTTGGCATTTCTGGGAATTCAATGTTGAAATTTTTAGTCATTTACCACAAAAGAATTTTCCAAACAAACCAATTCCGGGCCACTCATTTTGCAATTGGATTTTAACAAGGCTATAGAGGACTACAATTCGTGCCAGTTTGAGAAAAATCGATCTTCAGCATTTCTGGGAATTCAATGTTGAAATTTTTAGTCATTTACCATATAAAAAAATTTTTCCAACCAAACCAATGCCGGGTAACGGTTTTTGCAATATGCATTTTAACAAGGCTATATAGGACTACAAGCCATCCCAGTTTGAGAGAAATCGATCTTTGGCATTTCTGGAAATTCAATGTTCAAATTTTTAATCATTTACCACAAAAATTTTTTTCCAACCAAACCAATGCTGCGCCACTCATTTTGCAATATGGATTTTAACAAGGCTTAATAGAACTACAATTCGTGCCAGTTTGAGAAAAATCGATCGTTGGCATTTCTGGAAATTATATGTTGAAATTTGTAGTCATTTACCACAAAAAAATTTTTTCCGACCAAACCAATGCCAGGCCACTCATTTTGCAATATGCATTTTAACACGGCTATATAGGTCTACTGGTCTACAAGCCGTGCCAGTTTGAGAAATATCGATAGTCGGCATTTCTGGGAATTCAATGTTGAAATTTTTAGTCATATACCACAAAAGAATATATTCCATCCAAACCAATGCCGGGCCACTCATTTTGCAATATGGATTTTAACAAGGCTATATAGGACTACAATCCGTGCCAGTTTGAGAAAGATCGTTTGTTGGCATTTCTGAGAATTCAATGTTGAAATTTTTAGTCATTTACCACAAAAATTTTTTCCAACTAAACCAATGCTGCGCCACTCATTTTGCAATATGGATTTTAAGAAGGCTATATAGGACTACAATCCATGCCACTTTGAGAGAAATCGATCGTTGGCTTTTCTGGGAATTCAATGTTGAAATTTTTAATCATTTACCACAAAAAATTTTTTTCCAACCAAACCAATGCCGGGCCACTCATTTTGCAATTGGATTTTAACAAGGCTATAGAGGACTACAATCCATGCCAGTTTGAGGAAAATCGATCGTTGGCATTTCTGGGAATTCAATGTTGAAATTTTTAGTCATTTACCACAAAAAAAATTTTCCAACCAAACCAATTCCGGGCCACTCATTTTGCAATTGGATTTTAACAAGGCTATAGAGGACTACAATTCGTGCCAGTTTGAGAAAAATCGATCTTCGACATTTCTGGGAATTCAATGTTGAAATTTTTAGTCATTTACCACATAAAAAATTTTTTCCAACCAAACCAATACCAGGCCACTCATTTTGCAATATGCATTTTAACACGGCTATATAGGTCTACTGGTCTACGAGCCGTGCCAGTTTGAGAAATATCGATAGTCGGCATTTCTGGGAATTCAATGTTGAAATTTTTAGTCATATACCACAAAAGAATATATTCCATCCAAACCAATGCCGGGCCACTCATTTTGCAATATGGATTTTAACAAGGCTATATAGGACTACAATCCGTGCCAGTTTGAGAAAGATCGTTTGTTGGCATTTCTGAGAATTCAATATTGAAATTTTTAGTCATTTACCACAAAAGAATTTTCCAAACAAACCAATTCCGGGCCACTCATTTTGCAATTGGATTTTAACAAGGCTATAGAGGACTACAATTCGTGCCAGTTTGAGAGAAATCGATCTTTGGCATTTCTGGAAATTCAATGTTCAAATTTTTAATCATTTACCACAAAAATTTTTTTCCAACCAAACCAATGCTGCGCCACTCATTTTGCAATATGGATTTTAACAAGGCTATATAGGTCTACTGGTCTACAAGCCGTGCCAGTTTGAGAAATATCGATAGTCGGCATTTCTGGGAATTCAATGTTGAAATTTTTAGTCATATACCACAAAAGAATATATTCCATCCAAACCAATGCCGGGCCACTCATTTTGCAATATGGATTTTAACAAGGCTATATAGGACTACAATCCGTGCCACTTTGAGAGAAATCGATCGTTGGCTTTTCTGGGAATTCAATGTTGAAATTTTTAATCATTTACCACAAAAAATTTTTTTCCAACCAAACCATTGCCGGGCCACTCATTTTGCAATTGGATTTTAACAAGGCTATAGAGGACTACAATTCGTGCCAGTTTGAGAAAAATCGATCTTCGACATTTCTGGGAATTCAATGTTGAAATTTTTAGTCATTTACCACATAAAAAATTTTTCCAAACAAACCAATGCCGGGCCACCCTTTTTGCAATATGGATTTTAACAAGGCTATATAGGACTACAATCCATGCAAGTTTGAGAAAGATCGATAATTGGCATTTCTGGGAATTCCATGTTGAAATTTTTAGTCATTTAACACAAAAAAATTTTTCCAACCAAACCAATGGTGCACAACTCATTTTGCAATATGGATTTTAACAAGGCTATATAGGACTACAATTCGTGCTAGTTTGAGAAAAATCGATTGTCGGCATTTCTGGAAATTCAATGTTGAAATTTTTAGTCATTTACCTCAAAAGAATGTTTTCCAACCAAAACAATGACGGACCACTCATTTTGCAATACGGATTTTAACAAGGCTATATAGGACTACAATTCGTGCTAGTTTGAGAAAAATCGATTGTCGGCATTTCTGGAAATTCAATGTTGAAATTTTTAGTCATTTACCACAAAAAATATTTTACAACCAAACCAATGCCGGACCGTTCATTTTGCAATATGGATTTTAACAAGGCTATATGGGACCACAATTCGTGCCAGTTTGAGAAAAATCGATCGTTGGCATTTTTGGGAATTCAATGTTGAAATTTTTAGTCATTTACCTCAAAAGAGTGTTTTCCAACCAACCCAATGACGGGCCACTCATTTTGCAATATGGATTTTAACAAGGCTATATAGAACTACAATCCGTGCCAGTTTGAGAAAGATCGATCGTTGGCATTTCTGGAAATTCAATGCTGAAATTTTTAGTCATTTACCACAAAAAATATTTTCCAACCAAACCAATGCCGGGCCACTCATTCTGCAATATGGATTTTAACAAGGCTATAGAGGACTACAATTCGTGCCAGTTTGAGAAAAATCGATCTTCGACATTTCTAGGAATTCAATATTGAAATTTTTAGTCATTCACCTCAAAAGAATGTTTTCCAACCCAACCAATGACGGGCCACTCATTTTGCAATACGGATTTTAACAAGGCTATATAGGACTACAATTCGTGCCAGTTTGAGAAAAATCTATCGTTGGCATTTCTGGAAATTCAATGCTGAAATTTTTAGTCATTTACCACAAAAAATATTTTCCAACCAAACCAATGCCGGACCGTTCATTTTACAATATGGATTTTAACAAGGCTATATAGGACTACAATCCATGCTAGTTTGAGAGAAATCGATCGTTGACACTTCTGGAAATTCAATGTTGAAATTTTTAGTCATTTACCTCAAAAGATAGTTTTCCTACCAAACCAATGACGGGCCACTCATTTTGCAATATGGATTACAACAAAGCTATATAGGACTACAATTCGTGCCAGTTTGAGAAAAATCGATCGTTGGCATTTCTGGAAATTCATTGCTGAAATTTTTAGTCATTTACCACATAAAAATTTTTTTCCAACCAAACCAAGGCCGGGCCCCACATTTTGCAATATGGATTTTAACAAGGCTATATAGGACTACAATTCGTGCCAGTTTGAGAAAAATCGATCGTTGGCATTTCTGGGAATTCAATGTTGAAATTTTTAGTCATTTACCACAAAAAAATTTTTCCAACCAAACCAATGCTGCACCACTCATTTTGCAATATGGATTTTAACAAGGCTATATAGAACTACAATCCGTGCCAGTTTGAGAAAGATCGATCGTTGGCATTTTTGGGAATTCAATGTTGAAATTTTTAGTCATTTACCTCAAAAGATTGTTTTCCAACCAAACCAATGACGGGCCACTCATTTTGCAATATGGATTTTAACAAGGCTATATAGAACTACAATCCGTGCCAGTTTGAGAAAGATCGATCGTTGGCATTTTTGGGAATTCAATGTTGAAATTTTTAGTCATTTACCTCAAAAGAATGTTTTCCAACCAAACCAATGACGGGCCACTCATTTTGCAATATGGATTTTAACAAGGCTATATAGGACTACAATTCGTGCCAGTTTGAGAAAAATCGATCGTTGGCATTTCTGGAAATTCATTGCTGATTAGTCATTTATCGCAAAAAAAATTTTCAAACCAAACCAATGCCGGGCCACTCATTTTGTAATATGGATTTTAACAAGGCTATATAGGACTACAATTCGTGCCAGTTTGAGAAAGATCGATCGTTGGCATTTCTGGAAATTCAATGTTGAAATTTTTAGCCATTTAAAAATTTTTAGCTACAAAAATTTTTTTCCAACCAAACCAATGCTGGGCCACTCATTTTCCAATATGGATTTTAACAAGGCTATATAGAACTACATTTCGTGCCAGTTTGAGAAAGATCGTTTGTTGGCATTTCTGGAAATTCAATGTTCAAATTTTTAATCATTTACCACAAAAAAGTTTTTTCCAACCAAACCAATGCCAGGCCACTCATTTTGCAACATGCATTTTAACACGGCTATATAGGTCTACTGGTCTACAAGCCGTGCCAGTTTGAGAAATATCGATAGTCGGCATTTCTGGGAATTCAATGTTGAAATTTTTAGTCATTTACCACAAAAAAAATTTTCCAACCAAACCAATTCCGGGCCACTCATTTTGCAATTGGATTTTAACAAGGCTATATAGGACTACAATCCGTGCCAGTTTGAGAAAGATCGTTTGTTGGCATTTCTGAGAATTCAATGTTGAAATTTTTAGTCATTTACCACAAAAATTTTTTCCAACCAAACCAATGCTGCGCCACTCATTTTGCAATATGGATTTTAAGAAAACTATATAGGACTACAATCCATGCCACTTTGAGAGAAATCGATCGTTGGCTTTTCTGGGAATTCAATGTTGAAATTTTTAATCATTTACCACAAAAAATTTTTTTCCAACCAAACCAATGCCGGGCCACTCATTTTGCAATTGGATTTTAACAAGGCTATAGAGGACTACAATCCATGCCAGTTTGAGGAAAATCGATCGTTGGCATTTCTGGGAATTCAATGTTGAAGTTTTTAGTCATTTACCACAAAAAAAATTTTCCAACCAAACCAATTCCGGGCCACTCATTTTGCAATTGGATTTTAACAAGGCTATAGAGGACTACAATTCGTGCCAGTTTGAGAAAAATCGATCTTCGACATTTCTGGGAATTCAATGTTGAAATTTTTAGTCATTTACCACATAAAAAATTTTTCCAACCAAACCAATGCCGGGCCACTCTTTTTGCAATATGGATTTTAACAAGGCTATATAGGACTACAATCCATGCAAGTTTGAGAAAGATCGATAATTGGCATTTCTGGGAATTCCATGTTGAAATTTTTAGTCATTTACCACATAAAAAATTTTTCCAACCAAACCAATGTCGGGCCACTCTTTTTGCAATATGGATTTTAACAAGGCTATATAGGACTACAATTCGTGCTAGTTTGAGAAAAATCGATTGTCGGCATTTCTGGAAATTCAATGTTGAAATTTTTAGTCATTTACCTCAAAAGAATGTTTTCCAACCAAAACAATGACGGACCACTCATTTTGCAATACGGATTTTAACAAGGCTATATAGGACTACAATTCGTGCTAGTTTGAGAAAAATCGATTGTCGGCATTTCTGGAAATTCAATGTTGAAATTTTTAGTCATTTACCACAAAAAATATTTTCCAACCAA
This sequence comes from Yoshiicerus persimilis, assembly GCA_020352615.2. NCBI lineage: Eukaryota > Metazoa > Arthropoda > Collembola > Entomobryomorpha > Tomoceridae > Yoshiicerus > Yoshiicerus persimilis. The sequence continues at coordinate 44,768,907 of CM036940.2, forward strand.
ACCAATGCCGGACCGTTCATTTTGCAATATGGATTTTAACAAGGCTATATAGGACTACAATCCATGCTAGTTTTAGAGAAATCGATTGTTGACACTTCTGGAAATTCAATGTTGAAATTTTTTGTCATTTACCTCAGAAGAATGTTTTCTAACCAAACCAATGACGGGCCACTCATTTTGCAATATGGATTTTAACAAGGCTATATAGGACTACAATTCGTGCCAGTTTGAGAAAAATCGATTGTCGGCATTTCTGGGAATTCAATGTTGAAATTTTTAGTCATTTACCTCAAAAGATAGTTTTCCTACCAAACCAATGACGGGCCACTCATTTTGCAATATGGATTATAACAAAGCTATATAGGACTACAATTCGTGCCAGTTTGAGAAAAATCGATCTTTGGCATTTCTGGAAATTCAATTTTGAAATTTTTAGTCATTTACCACATAAAAATTATTTTCCAACCAAACCAAGGCCGGGCCACTCATTTTGCAATATGGATTTTAACAAGGCTATATGGGACTACAATCCATGCTAGTTTGAGAGAAATCGATCGTTGACACTTCTGGAAATTCAATGTTGAAATTTTTTGTCATTTACAACAAAAATTTTTTTTCCAACCAAACCAAGGCCGGGCCCCACATTTTGCAATATGGATTATAAGAAGGCTATATGGGAGTACAATTCGTGCTAGTTTTAGAAAAATCAATCGTTGGCAATTCTGGGAATTCAATGTTGAAATTTTTAGTCATTTACCACTTAAAAAAATTTTTCCAACCCAACCAATGCCGCGCTACTCATTCTGCAATATGGATTTTAACAAGGCTATATAGAACTACAATCCGTGCCAGTTTGAGAAAGATCGATCGTTGGCATTTTTGGGAATTCAATGTTGAAATTTTTAGTCATTTACCTCAAAAGATTGTTTTCCAACCAAACCAATGACGGGCCACTCATTTTGCAATATGGATTTTAACAAGGCTATATAGAACTACAATCCGTGCCAGTTTGAGAAAGATCGATCGTTGGCATTTTTGGGAATTCAATGTTGAAATTTTTAGTCATTTACCTCAAAGGAATGTTTTCCAACCAAACCAATGACGGGCCACTCATTTTGCAATATGGATTACAACAAAGCTATATAGGACTACAATTCGTGCCAGTTTGAGAAAAATCGATCGTTGGCATTTCTGGAAATTCATTGCTGATTAGTCATTTATCGCAAAAAAAATTTTCAAACCAAACCAATGCCGGGCCACTCATTTTGTAATATGGATTTTAACAAGGCTATATAGGACTACAATTCGTGCCAGTTTGAGAAAGATCGATCGTTGGCATTTCTGGAAATTCAATGTTGAAATTTTTAGCCATTTAAAAATTTTTAGCTACAAAAATTTTTTTCCAACCAAACCAATGCTGGGCCACTCATTTTCCAATATGGATTTTAACAAGGCTATATAGAACTACATTTCGTGCCAGTTTGAGAAAAATCGATCGTTGGCATTTCTGGAAAGTCAATGTTGAAATTTGTAGTCATTTACCACAAAAAAGTTTTTTCCAACCAAACCAATGCCAGGCCACTCATTTTGCAATATGCATTTTAACACGGCTATATAGGTCTACTGGTCTACAAGCCGTGCCAGTTTGAGAAATATCGATAGTCGGCATTTCTGGGAATTCAATGTTGAAATTTTTAGTCATATACCACAAAAGAATATATTCCATCCAAACCAATGCCGGGCCACTCATTTTGCAATATGGATTTTAACAAGGCTATATAGGACTACAATCCGTGCCAGTTTGAGAAAGATCGTTTGTTGGCATTTCTGAGAATTCAATGTTGAAATTTTTAGTCATTTACCACAAAAATTTTTTCCAACCAAACCAATGCTGCGCCACTCATTTTGCAATATGGATTTTAAGAAAACTATATAGGACTACAATCCATGCCACTTTGAGAGAAATCGATCGTTGGCTTTTCTGGGAATTCAATGTTGAAATTTTTAATCTTTTACCACAAAAAATTTTTTTCCAACCAAACCAATGCCGGGCCACTCATTTTGCAATTGGATTTTAACAAGGCTATAGAGGACTACAATCCATGCCAGTTTGAGGAAAATCGATCGTTGGCATTTCTGGGAATTCAATGTTGAAATTTTTAGTCATTTACCACAAAAAAAATTTTCCAACCAAACCAATTCCGGGCCACTCATTTTGCAATTGGATTTTAACAAGGCTATAGAGGACTACAATTCGTGCCAGTTTGAGAAAAATCGATCTTCGACATTTCTAGGAATTCAATGTTTAAAATTTTAGTCATTTACCACATAAAAAATTTTTCCAACCAAACCAATGCCGGGCCACCCTTTTTGCAATATGGATTTTAACAAGGCTATATAGGACTACAATGCATGCAAGTTTGAGAAAGATCGATAATTGGCATTTCTGGGAATTCCATGTTGAAATTTTTAGTCATTTACCACAAAAAAAATTTTCCAACCAAACCAATTCCGGGCCACTCATTTTGCAATTGGATTTTAACAAGGCTATATAGGACTACAATTCGTGCTAGTTTGAGAAAAATCGATTGTCGGCATTTCTGGAAATTCAATGTTGAAATTTTTAGTCATTTACCTGAAAAGAATGTTTTCCAACCAAAACAATGACGGACCACTCATTTTGCAATACGGATTTTAACAAGGCTATATAGGACTACAATTCGTGCTAGTTTGAGAAAAATCGATTGTCGGCATTTCTGGAAATTCAATGTTGAAATTTTTAGTCATTTACCACAAAAAATATTTTCCAACCAAACCAATGCCGGACCGTTCATTTTGCAATATGGATTTTAACAAGGCTATATAGGACTACAATGCATGCAAGTTTGAGAAAGATCGATAATTGGCATTTCTGGAAATTCAATGTTGAAATTTTTTGTCATTTACCTCAGAAGAATGTTTTCTAACCAAACCAATGACGGGCCACTCATTTTGCAATATGGATTTTAACAAGGCTATATAGGACTACAATTTGTGCCAGTTTGAGAAAAATCGATCGTTGGCATTTTTGGGAATTCGATGTTGAAATTTTTAGTCATTTACCTCAAAAGAATGTTTTCCAACCAAACCAATGACGGGCCACTCATTTTGCAATATGGATTTTAACAAGGCTATATAGAACTACAATCCGTGCCAGTTTGAGAAAGATCGATTGTTGGCATTTTTGGGAATTCAATGTTGAAATTTTTAGTCATTTACCTCAAAAGAATGTTTTCCAACCAAACCAATGACGGGCCACTCATTTTGCAATATGGATTTTAACAAGGCTATATAGAACTACAATCCGTGCCAGTTTGAGAAAGATCGATCGTTGGCATTTTTGGGAATTCAATGTTGAAATTTTTAGTCATTTACCTCAAAAGAATGTTTTCCAACCAAACCAATGACGGGCCACTCATTTTGCAATATGGATTTTAACAAGGCTATATAGGACTACAATTCGTGCCAGTTTGAGAAAAATCGATCGTCGGCATTTCTGGGAATTCAATGTTGAAATTTTTAGTCATTTACCTCAAAAGATAGTTTTCCAACCAAACCAATGACGGGCCACTCATTTTGCAATTGGATTTTAACAAGGCTATATAGGACTACAATTCGTGCCAGTTTGAGAAAAATCGATCGTTGGCATTTCTGGAAATTCATTGCTGATTAGTCATTTATCGCAAAAAAATTTTCAAACCAAACCAATGCCGGGCCACTCATTTTGCAATATGGATTTTAACAAGGCTATGTAGAACTGCAATCTGTGCCAGTTTGAGAAAAATCGATCGTTGGCATTTCTGGGAATTCGATGTTGAAATTTTTAGTCATTTACCACAAAAAGATTTTTCCAACCAAACCAATGCTGCACCACTCATTTTGCAATATGGATTTTAACAAGGCTATATAGGACTATAATTCGTGCTAGTTTGAGAAAAATCGATTGTCGGCATTTCTGGGAATTCAATGTTGAAATTCTTAGTCATTTACCTCAAAAGATAGTTTTCCAACCAAACCAATGACGGGCCACTCATTTTGCAATATGGATTATAACAAAGCTATATAGGACTACAATTCGTGCCAGTTTGAGAAAAATCGATTGTCGGCATTTCTGGAAATTCAATTTTGAAATTTTTAGTCATTTACCACATAAAAATTATTTTCCAACCAAACCAATGCCGGGCCACTCATTTTGCAATATGGATTTTAACAAGGCTATGTAGAACTGCAATCTGTGCCAGTTTGAGAAAGATCGATCGTTGGCATTTTTGGGAATTCGATGTTGAAATTTTTAGTCATTTACCACAAAAAGATTTTTCCAACCAAACCAATGCTGCACCACTCATTTTGCGATATGGATTTTAACAAGGCTATATAGGACTATAATTCGTGCTAGTTTGAGAAAAATCGATTGTCGGCATTTCTGGGAATTCAATGTTGAAATTTTTAGTCATTTACCTCAAAAGAATGTTTTCCAACCAAACCAATGACGGGCCACTCATTTTGCAATATGGATTTTAACAAGGCTATATAGGACTACAATTCGTGCCAGTTTGAGAAAAATCGATCGTTGGCATTTTTGGGAATTCAATGTTGAAATTTTTAGTCATTTACCTCAAAAGAATGTTTTCCAACCAAACCAATGACGGGCCACTCATTTTGCAATATGGATTTTAACAAGGCTATATAGGACTACAATTCGTGCCAGTTTGAGAAAAATCGATCGTCGGCATTTCTGGGAATTCAATGTTGAAATTTTTAGTCATTTACCTCAAAAGATAGTTTTCCAACCAAACCAATGACGGGCCACTCATTTTGCAATATGGATTTTAACAAGGCTATATAGGACTACAATCCGTGCCAGTTTGAGAAAGATCGATCGTTGGCATTTTTGGGAATTCAATGTTGAAATTTTTAGTCATTTACCTCAAAAGAATGTTTTCCAACCAAACCAATGACGGGCCACTCATTTTGCAATATGGATTTTAACAAGGCTATATAGGACTACAATTCGTGCCAGTTTGAGAAAAATCGATCGTCGGCATTTCTGGGAATTCAATGTTGAAATTTTTAGTCATTTACCTCAAAAGATAGTTTTCCAACCAAACCAATGACGGGCCACTCATTTTGCAATATGGATTATAACAAAGCTATATAGGACTACAATTCGTGCCAGTTTGAAAAAAATCGATCGTTGGCATTTCTGGAAATTCATTGCTGATTAGTCATTTATCGCAAAAAAATTTTCAAACCAAACCAATGCCGGGCCACTCATTTTGCAATATGGATTTTAACAAGGCTATGTAGAACTGCAATCTGTGCCAGTTTGAGAAAAATCGATCGTTGGCATTTCTGGGAATTCGATGTTGAAATTTTTAGTCATTTACCACAAAAAGATTTTTCCAACCAAACCAATGCTGCACCACTCATTTTGCAATATGGATTTTAACAAGGCTATATAGGACTATAATTCGTGCTAGTTTGAGAAAAATCGATTGTCGGCATTTCTGGGAATTCAATGTTGAAATTCTTAGTCATTTACCTCAAAAGATAGTTTTCCAACCAAACCAATGACGGGCCACTCATTTTGCAATATGGATTATAACAAAGCTATATAGGACTACAATTCGTGCCAGTTTGAGAAAAATCGATTGTCGGCATTTCTGGAAATTCAATTTTGAAATTTTTAGTCATTTACCACATAAAAATTATTTTCCAACCAAACCAATGCCGGGCCACTCATTTTGCAATATGGATTTTAACAAGGCTATGTAGAACTGCAATCTGTGCCAGTTTGAGAAAGATCGATCGTTGGCATTTTTGGGAATTCGATGTTGAAATTTTTAGTCATTTACCACAAAAAGATTTTTCCAACCAAACCAATGCTGCACCACTCGTTTTGCGATATGGATTTTAACAAGGCTATATAGGACTATAATTCGTGCTAGTTTGAGAAAAATCGATTGTCGGCATTTCTGGGAATTCAATGTTGAAATTCTTAGTCATTTACCACAAAAAATATTTTCCAACCAAACCAATACCGGGCCACTCATTTTGCAATATGGATTTTAACAAGGCTATATAGAACTACAATCCGTGCCAGTTTGAGAAAGATCGATCGTTGGCATTTTTGGGAATTCAATGTTGAAATTTTTAGTCATTTACCTCAAAAGAATGTTTTCCAACCAAACCAATGACGGGCCACTCATTTTGCAATATGGATTTTAACAAGGCTATATAGGACTACAATTCGTGCCAGTTTGAGAAAAATCGATCGTCGGCATTTCTGGGAATTCAATGTTGAAATTTTTAGTCATTTACCTCAAAAGATAGTTTTCCAACCAAACCAATGACGGGCCACTCATTTTGCAATATGGATTATAACAAAGCTATATAGGACTACAATTCGTGCCAGTTTGAAAAAAATCGATCGTTGGCATTTCTGGAAATTCATTGCTGATTAGTCATTTATCGCAAAAAAATTTTCAAACCAAACCAATGCCGGGCCACTCATTTTGCAATATGGATTTTAACAAGGCTATGTAGAACTGCAATCTGTGCCAGTTTGAGAAAAATCGATCGTTGGCATTTCTGGGAATTCGATGTTGAAATTTTTAGTCATTTACCACAAAAAGATTTTTCCAACCAAACCAATGCTGCACCACTCATTTTGCAATATGGATTTTAACAAGGCTATATAGGACTATAATTCGTGCTAGTTTGAGAAAAATCGATTGTCGGCATTTCTGGGAATTCAATGTTGAAATTCTTAGTCATTTACCTCAAAAGATAGTTTTCCAACCAAACCAATGACGGGCCACTCATTTTGCAATATGGATTATAACAAAGCTATATAGGACTACAATTCGTGCCAGTTTGAGAAAAATCGATTGTCGGCATTTCTGGAAATTCAATTTTGAAATTTTTAGTCATTTACCACATAAAAATTATTTTCCAACCAAACCAATGCCGGGCCACTCATTTTGCAATATGGATTTTAACAAGGCTATGTAGAACTGCAATCTGTGCCAGTTTGAGAAAGATCAATCGTTGGCATTTTTGGGAATTCGATGTTGAAATTTTTAGTCATTTACCACAAAAAGATTTTTCCAACCAAACCAATGCTGCACCACTCATTTTGCGATATGGATTTTAACAAGGCTATATAGGACTATAATTCGTGCTAGTTTGAGAAAAATCGATTGTCGGCATTTCTGGGAATTCAATGTTGAAATTCTTAGTCATTTACCACAAAAAATATTTTCCAACCAAACCAATACCGGGCCACTCATTTTGCAATATGGATTTTAACAAGGCTATATAGAACTACAATCCGTGCCAGTTTGAGAAAGATCGATCGTTGGCATTTTTGGGAATTCAATGTTGAAATTTTTAGTCATTTACCTCAAAAGAATGATTTCCAACCAAACCAATGACGGGCCACTCATTTTGCAATATGGATTTTAACAAGGCTATATAGGAATACAATTCGTGCCAGTTTGAGAAAAATCGATCGTCGGCATTTCTGGGAATTCAATGTTGAAATTTTTAGTCATTTACCTCAAAAGATAGTTTTCCAACCAAACCAATGACGGGCCACTCATTTTGCAATATGGATTATAACAAAGCTATATAGGACTACAATTCGTGCCAGTTTGAGAAAAATCGATCGTTGGCATTTCTGGAAATTCATTGCTGATTAGTCATTTATCGCAAAAAAATTTTCAAACCAAACCAATGCCGCGCCACTCATTCTGCAATATGGATTTTAACAAGGCTATATAGAACTACAATCCGTACCAGTTTGAGAAAGATCGATCGTTGGCATTTCTGGGAATTCAATGTTGAAGTTTTTACTCATTTGCCACAAAAAAATTTTTCCAACCAAACCAATGCTGCACCACTCATTTTGCAATATGGATTATAACAAGTCTATATAGGACTATAATTCGTGCTAGTTTGACAAAAATCGATCGTTGGCATTTTTGGAAATTCAATGTTGAAATTTTTTGTCATTTACAACAAAAAATTTTTTTCCAACCAAACCAAGGCCGAGCCCTTCAGTTTGCAATATGGATTTTAACAAGGCTATATGGGACTACAATTCGCGCCAGTTTGAGAAAAATCGATCGTCGGCATTTCTGGGAATTCAATGTTGAAATTTTTAGTCATTTACCTCAAAAGAATGTTTTCTAACCAAACCAATGACGGGCCACTCATTCTGCAATATGGATTTTAACAAGGCTATGACAACAATTCGTGCCAGTTTGAGAAAAATCGATCGTCAGTATTTCTGGAAATTCAATGTTGAAATTTAAAGTCATTTACCACATAAAAACTTTTTTCCAACCAAACCAATGCCGGGCCACTCATTTTGCAATATGGATTTTAACATGGCTATATAGGACTACACTTCGTGCCAGTTTGAAAAAAATCGATCTTTGGCATTTCTGGAAATTCAATGTTGAAATTTTTAGTCATTTACCTCAAAAAACTTTCCAACCAAACCAATGCCGGGCCACTCATTTTGCAATATGGATTTTAACAAGGCTATATAGGACTACAATTTGTGCCAGTTTGAGAAAAATCGATCGTTGGCATTTCTGGGAATTCAATTTTGAAATTTTTAGTAATGTACCACAAAAAAATTTTTCCAACCAAGCCAATGCCGCGCCACTCATTTTGCAATATGGATTTTAACAAAGCTATATAGGACTAGAATTCGTGCCAGTTTGAAAAAAATCGATCTATGGCATTTCAGGAAATTTAATGTTGAAATTTTTAGCCATTTACCTCAAAAGAATGTTTTGCAACCTAACTAATGAAGGGCTGTGATATATGCAAATATCACCCACAGCTCCAATGCACCACCACACTACCGACTGACCTTACAGTCTAGGAAGGTCGACTTTCAACGCTCAGTTGTTCGCTGGCTTTTGGATCGATTACTACTCTTACTCTACTCTGGTGTGATCACCATTGTGTTCTATTTGTATTGTACTTATTCTTTCAGTAACCAAACTGTGTGTGTATTAAATCCGAATTACTCTTATTCTGTTATCACTAAATCGGACTTACCTTGGATTCATTGGATATTTCGGCACAACTAAGAGTATCATATCGTAACATATTTATTATTACTCTTACATTATTATTTAATTCATATTCATTTTGTTAATCGAAGATTGAATGAGAATAGAAACACTCTTTACCATTCGCACGAATAGTCATAGAGTATTATTGACCCGATAGGCCATCACAACTGGTACCGAAACCCGAATTCTGCTCCATTTTCGATTACTACAAATAATTTTAAGATTAAAAATATATAATACTAGTAATTTTATGAATCCTTAAATATTATTGTATTGCCATTTTAATGATTTTAATGGATTAAGCATAATTTTTGAACAAGGTATATGTAAGTTTTAGGATAAAAATCTTATGAATAATACCAAAATTTTGATAATAAGTGTAAAATAATTGTGTGACATTGTGTATGTGAACATACTCTAACATTCTCTTTGTCTTCTAGTATCGTTGTATGTTAATTGCCCGGCGCCATTTTGCTGGATACGTGAGTGTGGCACCCTGCTGTGGCTACCCTAAATACCTACTTATACGAAAAAGGGCAAGCGGCATTGTTAAGCGCCATATTGTACAACACGCTATGCGAGTACTAAGTAACAAAGGTATGTATAAAAACACACATAAATAAAGATTTAAATTAGTTAAGAGTTGGCTTACTCAACGTGGTCTAAGACGAAGTCCAGTCAACCACAGTATAAAGGTATATAGAGGCTTTGTGTGCACCGACTGTAGTACGGTGACGATCCACCAACTATAGTACATATAAAGGTATATTACAGGGCTTGGTTTAGCCGACTGTAATACAAAAGGCATAGTATTTGCCAACTGTAGAGTGACTTGGATTAGTCAGCTACAGAAAACGCTTACCTGGATAGGGTCATATTGGTAAATTTAACTGATATTCAAACTAGCAGATTAGTATTAAGTACATGAGTCCCGTCTCTGCAAGACAAGAAAGACATCTTAAACGGCTCGCCCAAGGTCATCAAGTATACCTACCGAGACCAAGAGCGCAAAGAAACACGGAGCGGGGACCAGCATTCGCAGTAGGAATAGGGAGAGCCAGAGGTAGAGGTAGGAGTAGAGGTCCACGGAGAGCAGCAAACAACTCGGAACCGAGGATAGAAGAAAATTTGAATATGGAAGCCAATGGAGACGCTCATGTGAACGGGGAAGTGCGAGCGAACGGGGGTCCACGGGAACTACCTGAAGCACTCCGATTCAACTTAGCTCCAGAGCAGCTAATGGAATACATGAGACAGCAACAAAGGGCACAGCCAGCTAATCAAGTATTTCATGTAAACAAGAATGTACCTATACCAAAATATAATCCCAAGGAGATGACTGCCTTAGGATACCTACAAGACGTAGAGGTATATTTTACCAGTCAAGGATACCTACAGCATACATGGCTACAGATGATGCAGACCATAATGCACAAAGACCATAAGACAAACAAAACATGACACCCCAATGGACATGAGATATGTTTAAGGGAGCTTTCGTCAAATACGATACATGGCTTGATAAAAGTGAAAGATCAGCATTCCTAGCTTCAAGAGTGCAACAGGATAAAGAAAATGTTGAAAAATACATTTGGGAAATTGTAAGATTATCCAAATTAGTATATGCTAATGAACCTGAAGAAAACTTGGCACGGAGATGTTACGCGGGACTACACCGTGACATAAAGATAGCAATGGCAGGAACCTTTCACCTATCGGTCGACGCCCTCATACTCCAAACCAAGATCGTGGTCGACAACTTAAAAGAAAAACATGCCAAACACAGGACAACGCTTTCGTACAGGGAACAAGTCCAACCCCGGCAGACGTTTTACAGGAGATAATGGAAGAAAATATGACCCATATAATAGGTATGAAAACAATTTGAGAGGAAACTCAAGCAATGGTACCAACGCTGACTACCCGAACCAAAGTCAAGCTCAACCTACTTCACAAACCGCCCGAAGTAATGGAAACCCAGAGGGCCAAAGCGCTGATTGCCAAGATGAAAACCGGCAAAAACAGCCAAAGAAGCAAAACGAAAATGCTCATCATGATAAGAAAAACAGACAACACCCAAGCTATCAGGGAACAACTACAGATCCTACATGCTACTGTTGTGGAGGGTTTGGACATTATGCTCGTCAGTATCCAACGTAGACAAACAGAGCAATGGCATTTCAAGATGGCAACGACGATTACAGTTGGGTAACTGATCCAAATTATCAACACGAAGACAACGAGTATTTAAAGTCTTAGAAGGGGAGGCGGAACACGTTCTTCATCTCTGTCTTCCCGTAATCAAAACTTCAGCAATCGATCAATCATCAGCTACACCGAAATTCAAAATTGCAACGTTGACGATACATTTTAATTCGACCTACAAATTCTTGTACATTAATACATGGAATTAATACATGTATTAATTCCACTGCGACAACACATATTAAAGAAACGAAACTTTACAAAATTCTACTTATTCTGCGGGATACTTCAACTTCCGGATTAGAGATAGTGCTACCACAGTACTTTACGAAAAACGACCATACTGTACTTTTTCCGACTAAACTACTTCGATACTCTACATTTCACTTACAACCGTGGGAGAAACAACTTTCACCTTTAATTTCAGAAGATTTCACCCCTTTTCAGTACTTTTACGGGAAACATTTCTATGTCACCACGGACAATAAACCGTTGGAATACCTACATCAAAACAAGGAAAACAATTACAAATTGGAAAGATGGGCAAATAGACTACAGCAATATCTGGACAAGATTAAACACATACCGGGAAAGGGAAATGTGATAGCGGACGCATTGTCACGAGCTCCTGTAGCACCCTCGGGTAAAGAGGCCAATTTTGTTGAAGAAGACCCAGAAGTTATGTTTGTTCCATGTTTCGGACTGACGTTCAAAGGTCTAAATTTGACAAAATTTCGCCAGGAACAAAAGAACGATGAAGAATGCGAGAAGATTCTTAAGGCAATGAAGACCAATTCGATGGCCACGAGGAGCTCCATGTATTGTTACCAAAATAACGTCATATACAGAATAATCGATTTAAATTAAAGTATAATCAAAGAAATGAAGAAGAAAGTTCTGTCACCACAGTCCCCAGCGTGATCTGCCAGGGAAAAACTGAGGAGACAAGAAGTGACGCTAATGCGCATAGCGGTCACATTCAGAAGAGATGTTTCCCGGAAAGTTGAAGAAGATTACGGCATCGGAAAAGGTAGAAAAGTCTACTGATGCTACCTGGGGAATGGATGAGACTTCCATCCCTGAAGTTGAAGAAAGGCTACAGAAGGCTTCATCCACAAAAGTCTACGGATGTTAGTCGGGTAAGCGGATTGAGTCCAAAACCCATTGGAATAAAAAGTGTTCGAGAACCGAGTGCAAGCGGGAACACAAGAAAAAGTAGCAGTGTGAGGAAAAACTTGTATCCGTCGGAGCGGAGCAAGCCCACAAGAGAAAGTAGGAAAGTGAAGAAAATCTTGTATCCGTTGGAGTGAAACAAGAACGCCAAAAGCAAGAATAAAGAAGAGGATATCAATAGTAGAATTCAAACCGGATTAGTACTGTTATATCAAAAAAAGATTCTGTTTCAGTTTCATTACGTTCAGCAATATGTCTACAAGAAATAAAGGAGAGATGTAAGTTGGATTACATCAAAAACTCCGGCCAAGCAGTATCATTAGCCCGACCTTCGGTCGGTCTAATGAGACTACTTGCCCTCCGTTCGCGCCCGTTCTCGGACTGGGTAGCCGTTAGTGACTCCGGGCAGCAACCACATTAGCACGACCTGAGGTCGTGCCAATATGATTGATTGCCCTCCGTTATCTAACCCGTTGGCGGACTAGGCACCCTGTAGTTTAAATAGCATTAGAAGATTTCAATATTGTCTACTTTAGAAATTTGACATTTATTACAAGAGTAGAACATCAATGGACCAATGAGAAAGTATTTTGAGAAGCATATAATGAAATTATGAGAACCACATATTGAAATTTTGAGAAGCAAATATTGAAATTTTGAGAAGCAAACATTGAAATTTTGGGAAACAAATGTTGAAATTTTAAGAAAAACAAATGCGAAAATTTTGAGAAGCAAATATTGAAACTTTAAGAAGCAAATGTGGAAATTTTGAGAAGCAAATATTGAAATTTTAAGAAGCAAATATTGGCCGTTTGGGATGCGATTTTCGAAATTTTGTGTCGCAAATTTTGATATTTTATGAAGCATACTTTCAAATTTTTGGAAGCGGGTAAGAAGTTTTATTGCTATCCCGCTAACAAAGCAAAGAAAGCAATTCTTAAATTGAAAAGTCCTTCTTATTTCTAAGCAAATTTTTGTATAACTTATATATTTGTATTGCTTGTAAAACAGAAACGATGTAAAATTCAGGGAAAGGTTGGAGCTTATAGAAATTTATTTATGGGTATGTCAAATTCACTTCTTATTAAAAGCGGTGAGATAAAAAATTTTGTCTAAAAGTTGAATTGACTATCTCCTTGGCCTTATGGCACACATGGAATTTTGAGAAAACCTTTCGTACGATTTTCCTGGCCAACGAACTTAGCCTGTGACTTGGGCCAATTCGTTCAAATCCGGAGTAAAAATTTTTTTGATTAACATTTACGAAAGTTAGAGTGCGAACACACACACACACAGACAGACAAACCCGTTCTATAAGCCCTTGGTCGGGCTAAAACGAGTTGGAAAAACGAAAACGTTAGAAAGTATACTCGGCTTCGTGAAGATTGGCAGCAGCTGAGATCACTATTGATGAGCATCTTAGATGTTGCGCCTACTGAAAATTATACGGCGAAGATTAATTTTTTGGGTCTGTTACCCATCATTCTTCAAATTTTGTTCCCCATCGAGATAAGAATTTGCAACAGAAACATCGTCATACCAGAGTCATTCAACCTCTGGGAAAACGCAAAACACAACACCAAAGATCGACACCGTAGAAGCACAAATAAGACCTGTGACTTATAACATCCACGATCCCATAAACAAAACTTCAATTGGCAAACACGTTTCACTGATCAGACCTTGTCATCAACGTCTTACCACTTCTTCACGGGAAGTTCCGTTTATCCTTTTTCTCAAAAAACTTCTTTTCTTGAGTCCCCGCTCCACATTCGTCTATGGTTTGGGCAGCTATTGACATCTGCTCCAGCCAGTCTGAGAAATGTCCGGCCTAATTTTAAACCTAATTTTACAATTTTCATTTACTCTGAACTGGCACACTTTAGTTTTGCTGCTGAGGCAACGTTTTGTCCTGAACAACCGCATTAGAAATTGTGAGCCAATTTAAATATCTGGGTGTAATACTAGAGGAAAATCTAAAATGGTCTGCTCATGTAGATCAAGTAATATGTGAGATGCGTTCTAGAACAAAAATGATTGTTACATATAAAAAATACTTTAACAAAGATAAGCTATGGATAATATGTAATTCACTTATACTGTCTAAACTAGATTACTGTCTTGCAATCTGGGGAAATATATCTCAGACGAAAACACTCAAATTAGATAAACTTATAGTTAAAATGAGTGAGAGTATATTGTGGAATGAGCGCAATCTAAAATCCCAAAAGAAATTCATATATCTAGAAAATAACAACATTTTGACAATGTGCGAAAGAAGAGATATACAAACATTACTATTTATGCATACAAGAGGAATTGAATGCAAACTCTCCTACAAACCAACACCTGTCAGGAAAAGATTATTTCTTAAAACCAAGTAGAGCAAGAAGCACGAGAAGAAAAAGCGATTTTATATTGCCAAAATTCTTCACTTCGTTTGCAGGAGGATCATTTGCATAATCAAGTGCAAAATTATAGAACTCGGTCCCAACCAACATCCAACAAACCAGCTCCCTCACTTCCTTTGGTTCTCAAGTACGTCAAAATATAATTAAACAACGATAAAATATTATAGTTAATATTTATATGATATTATAATTTCTGACCTTGGCACAATGTGAAACATTATAATAATACTATACATCTACAACTAATACAACTAATGAATCAGATTAGCCTGTTAAGCAAAAACCTTTAATTTTAATTTTTACTTAAATTAGCTAAAGTGACTTGGTATAAGGAAATAACATATTACTGAGCTTGCTTTGTAAAAATTCATAACTTGTCACTGAAATAAATAAATTCAATCAATCAATCAATCAATTGGCCTTTTCCGGAACAACTTTATACAAAAAATGTATTAACTTTCTGTCATTCAATTTTAAATGGGTATTGTCCACCGTATTTTAACAACGTCTTATCGAGAAAGTCAGATATTTACCAGAAAAAAGGGTAAATTGTTTTGTGATATATGATTTAAAAATAAATACAGTGAAACGGTAATAGAGAGTGTTGCCTCCAGTTCGTGGAACTCACTACCGGACTATTTACGTAACAGCGATAATAGAGTTTTATTTAATAAGCATATTAAAGAGTATTTGATACAATCACAAATCTGCAAGGTTAAACTTTCTCAAGAAGTAAATAAAAAGAAAACGGTAACCTGTCATGCATCGACTTTCCTATACTTGAGGATAGTATGACAGACTTGGTCGAATAAATAAGCGCTCATTTATTTTGGGTTATTCTTTTGGTTTCTTTTTATGTGCAATGATGATTTAAATATCTAATTAGTTATGTACGTGTGATACTAAGTGTATAACGAAATGTATTATGACCATGGTAAACGAATTCAAAGAAATCTAATTGAGTAATTTATTATTCTGTTATTGTCTAAGCTATTAAATAACTATTAGAATTATATAAGATCTAATCAACTGTCTGCATGTACTGCTTACAACATAATAGCACATGTTTGTATGAGGTGTTGATAATAAAGATAATATTAAAAGACTCCAGAGTTCTGAGAAATTACACTGTAGGACAGCGTTTTGTAAATGGATGGCGACCCTTCCCAAATGCACTATTACTTGGTTCAATTCAAGTGTCAATTTCTATCTCAGAAATTAATATTAACCCATGAATCGCGAGGAAAATAAATTAAATTAGTGTCACTTTCAAAATAGGAGATTCTGCTTACAAATTGTACGACTGGCTCATAACTCCTTATCATGAGAATCCATCTAATGATGCCGAACGACGATTCAACATTAGTCATAAAAGTTGTCGTCGTTTAATTGAATGCGCTTTCGGGGTTCTCAAAAACCGTTTTCCCTGCCTTCGACACCTACGGGTCAATCCAAGCTACGCAGGAAAAATCATTACTGCTTGTTTTACATTACATAATATTGCGACTAAAGAAGATTTTGAATGGACGGACACTGAAATTAGTAATGAAATCGCTACGGGAGAGGAAAACGATGCAAGAGATGCTCCTGATGGACCTGGGTTGGATAGAGTTAGAGAATTGCTATCGTTCTTTGTGTAGTTGGATATCTATAATTAGTAATGTTTTAAGTTTTACGTACTTATCTACATATGAAACCTAAATAACATATAACACTTAGAAATGCTTTAGTTTAGACTGTTTTCTTTCCAATAAAGTTCTTAAATGGAACAATACTTTACACTTTTACTTTAAAATAAACAAGTTTTCGATAATTTTGTAATTTCAATATATGTTATAACGGTAAACTTTTCTTAATGATACGTTTAGTCTCGTTACATGATACGAATAGTCTCGTTAAGCTTATATTTAGCAGCCTCACTGAACGTAGAAAGGTCCTACTATCGCCATATAAGCTAAAAGGGCACTTTAAGTTTGGTTCAATTTATCTTAATGCTGACCTTTCTAAACAACAGGCACTTGTCAATAGACAGAAAAGAAATAATGTAGTAGCAACTGATAGTAACGAAACTAATCTATCTCTAATTAGTGGTGATGCAGGCCCATCCATTACTCGCACCACTATCAGTCACCGTATCAATTGTCCCAAAGTTCACAGTCTAACGCGACCGTTAGAAAGAAATCTCAACTGTCCCAGAAATACTGACTGATTTCTCACATTAACATTAGAGCCATGAGATATAAAATATTTTTATTGTCATACCTTCTATCATGTACTATGTTTAAGTGAAACCTTTCTGAAGCCAATAGTAGTCCCAATCAATATTCCTGGGTATTCATTTTATCGTAAAGATAGAGATATTAAGCATAAAGAGTCAGGTGGTATATATGCTAAGAGTGAGTACAAATGCACAGAGTATGTTTTTAAATGTAAAAATGATTTGTCTAACAACTGTAATGTTTAATACATAGGTATTAGTGTACAGTATAAATATTTTAAATCATTTATAGAATTATGTATTTATCGTTCTCCTGACTATAGAATAGACTGTATTGATGATGATAAGGAAAGTTTTGACTTGATATTTTCTGAATGTTCTCTAAATAAAAATATATTTATTCATGGGGATTTTAATCTAAAAATTAAAGGTTTTGATTGATTGAAAGCTTTATTGTCTTACTTCGTACAGCTAACATTTTAGCTGAGTTTCAACAAAGGACTATTACAATAAAACCTTACGTTATAATAGTTTTTTATAGTGTAATAAGGTTATAATTATACTTGAGTATAAATCTAATACAGATTGCAATGTCAAAATTAATATCTATAATTTTTACCAAGTAAGTCCAATACATAGGTTTAGGCTTAAATAATTGTAAACATCCATATATATCCTTATAACATATATCCTTATATACTCGGTCTATGTTAGTTAATTTGCTCTCTTAAATCGAATATAGTCTGCTAGATCAATCTTCAGCGAAGACGACTACCCGCGACTATGAAAGAGGAGATAAGAGACTCATGTATTGTGTTCGTTGATGTTTGAATTCAATTCTATTCTAGCTGTTGCTGCTCTCTATCTTCTCTCGATTCCCTCTTAGTTTGGTATATGTAATTTTGTTCCTTTGAGTTTCATTTTGTAACTTGATCTGATTTCTAATTTGAGTATAATTCTGAGATTGTGTGAGCATTAATATTATGGGCACAAGTAAATCAATTTGATACTTTAAGTGTGTTGCGAATTCTGGCAGTAATTTCTTGTAAGGCGAGAATACCCCCGAGTCACGTAATTTCATTCATAATATTTTATTTGCTAGCTAAGCATTTCTTTTCATAATTAAATATACGAGTATTCCACAGAATAGTTAGGACATAAACGTACAGTATAAACAAGTCTAACAGATCAGTATAGCAGGCATAATATTACCACCCGGTTTAAGCAGTGGTGTGGCTATGGATTGCTTCCATTGATTGAGAAAATCACCAGATCATAGTTAAATATTTTGGTGATTATCTCAGGTAATGTACTTGCAAATAATTTTATTAGCTTCTCAGGCAATCTGGAAGCATTCGAAGATACCTCAGTTTTCGTTAAATGTCTTAGTACTAGATCTAAGCTTTCATCGGTATGTGACATAGAAAATGTTTTCACAAAACAAGACGCAATATCATCATCATTACTTTATTTAACATCGTTTACTATTGCAGGTTTTGTATTAATATTATCTAATTGCTTATATAAATTCCACAATTGTTTAGAGTTTGTGCCTGCGCTTAAAAATTTTGTTTTGTAAAATTTTCGTTTTGTTTTGCGTAACATATTAGTGGTATAGTTCTTAACTTTTATTTTTCTTTTAACTATGTTGCCACACAATAGTACTATTTTCCTTTTTCGATAGTTTCTTAGTGATTTCTGCTATGTATAAGCTTTTTCATTTCACAACTTATCCATGGTTGCTGTCTAGATTTTACATTTCTTTTTACTATTGGTACTGTATTATCAAATATATTCATACATATCGATTCAAAACAGCTTAGCATTTCATTTACATCGTCGCTCGAGTCTAAATTAGACCAGGGTGCACTTAAGAGTTCATTCTGTATACTTTCAACATTGATATTCTTATAGTTAGGGGTAATTACAATTTCTCTCTTTACTTTGACTTTAGGCTTTTTTCGTACTACGTACACAAAATCGTGGTCTGATAGCTGAGTGGGAATAACTCCAGCTGCTTTTGCTTAACTACTTTTATTTGTATATACATGGTCAAGAAGAGATTGGTAAATAGAGCTAACACCGTTTATGTTTGTTTGTCTGGAAAAAGTTGGTTCGTTTATGTGTTGCTTAAAGCCAAGAAATGACATTGTGTGTAACAGGTCTTTGCTCTTTTTGGTACTATACTAGAATATCAGTGTTGAAATACCCTATGTAGATTACCTCATTTGCTATTGTGTTTAGAAACTGATTAAGAATTATTAATATTCATTTCAGATGTAAACCCAACTGACATTGTTCCATCCTGATGCCTAATGTCATTTGGAGGGGATTTGGGTGTTTGCAAATGCATGAAATGATAAAAGGTTTAGTATTTGTTAGCTCAATTAGGAGGTTAACACACTCATTTTCATGTTGCAAATCATCATACATAACTCTACTAACAACTAAGTTATTCTTATAGTATGCAACCAATCCTCCCCATTCTCGCTCTCTATCTTTACGTATTAGTGTATAGTTATCCATATAATATGCATTATCAGAATAACTATCATTACCATGAGTTTCCGAGACACAAATGACATCAAAACTATGGTATTTGACTTCAAATTCAAAGTGATCTTTTTTATGGAATAAACCATTTACGTTTAGATGTCCAATTCTGAGGTCTTTGCAGGTATTGGAATTGATACATACATTGTATATTGATACATTGTATTGGTACAGACCAAGTTCAAAGAAAAATTAAGATGGTTATCAGGAATGCTGATGGGAGCCTCAGGATTGTCAAGTAGACATTCAAAGTCATTTGGGTCTAGCGAAGCAAATGGGAATATACAACTCATGCAGTAATATATATCTGTCATTGTTTTGCGTGTTCTTATTTTTACTAAAATTAGGTAAATGACATCTATGGAAAGGTAGTTGGCAGATATCACATTCACAAGGACAAGTCTCTTTACAGCCTTCAGGCAGCACATTCCAGTCAGAGTCCGACGCCGATAAAAATTCAGCGGCGGCGGCGTTTTAAAAATTGAAAATGATCGGCGGCGGCGTCATCGGCGTGGCCGAAATTGTCGGCGCGCCGAAAAAGCCGCCTTCGGCGGCGTTTGCACAATGTATTAAGTGCCTGGCTTAGCCTTCGGCGGCGTAAAAATGGCGGTCAGTAAATTTCAACGGCGGCGGCGGCGTCGATTTTTGGCTCGCGCCGGCGTCGGACTCTGATTCCAGTTATAATGTTACTATTTTGTGGTAACTGTGCTAATTGAAGGGACTGTTTTTTGCATTCATGACATAAAAATGTTTTATTAGAAAAAGAGTAAAGACATTTGTCTTGTGTATATAATGTACAGAGACGATGAAAGTATAACTTACAGTTTATACAATGAAGGCCAGTTTTTCTATCATCTATAGTGTTACATTCTTCACAGACTACCGACTTTGTAAATATCTTCGGAGCCATTTTTTCTTTCCAGGATATTGTATAAGATCTTCGCCAGATATTATTAGGGTCAGGCCGCTCTTACAGCAATACAGATGGACAACTCTCGGCTTGTCGTGGCTTATTTTTAGGCGCCAGGAACCTATCAGGTACAGATGGGCTTTGCAAGCCGCGGCTTTAATGGCAGCCAGGAACCATGAGAGAAGAGAGATGGGAAGGTGAGCAGCAGACGGCTAGAGCCTCCGTACAGCTCAGAAGCTGTAGAAGCCCTGACATTTACGTCATTCCCCTGTTCACGCACAACTAGCTATGACTGAATTTATGTTTAAGGCTATTGACAATGGATGTATATGCCCATTATTATCTCTAGATCTTAGCAAAGCCTTTGATAAGATATCAAGAGAGCTATTTATTAACAAGCTCAGTTGGTATAATATTATGCCTCATTGGTTTGTTTCCTATCCAGAGAATAGAGGCCAGTATGTATATATTAATGAGAACAATATTTCTAATGTCAATTATACCTCATTGGGAGTTCCACAGGGAAGTATATTAGGGACCATATTATTTTCTTTGTATATCAATGACCTTCCTCTGGCTGTCAAAAACAGTTTAAGTATTATGTTTACTGATGACACATCCCTTATTATTAGTGGTCCTCCTGATAGCATAGCTATGATGATTTAGGCAATTGAACAAGACATGCTGAGTGTGCTAGAATGGATGGAAATAAACCGAATGGAGTTGAATGTAGATAAAACCCAGTTTATGGTAGTTGGTCGACCCCATATCATTAAGTCTATTGGTAATATAAGTTTCAATGTACAGAATACGACTATTACTTCTGTTAGTAGTGTTAAATGTTTAGGCTTAACAATTTTACTCTGAGTTAAAATGGACAGACCATATAAGTTTAGTAAATAAGAAATGTAACTTTATACTATGGTCATTATCATTATATCCTCTACAAAAATATCTATGGGTATCGAATCGTAAACTTGTAATTAACTCTCTACTAATGCCTGTTATTAGATATATGTGTGCTATCTGGGGTAATGCTTCTAGTTATAATATTAAAGCAACTAATAAAATTGTTAGAAGAGCAGGTAGATTTGTTCTAGAGTGTTCCAAATATGACAGTATACTCAGCGATATAACTAGTAAATTACTTGTACAAGGAAGAAATTCTGAAACTGTCTTACAATATGTACCATCGTTCATGTCCTCCGTATTTAACTCGTAATAATCAATACACCATTCCTGATTATAGTGGTAATTCAGCTATCTACAAGGAAACTTTTTTATACAGTAGCACGGTACTATGGTTTACTTTACCTGCAACATTTCGAAGTAGTAGTAATGTAACTCTTTTTAAAAAGCGTGTTAAGGATTTCTTATTATCCTGTCAACTTGATGATTCTATTAGATTAAGTGATAATTTTAATCTCAATTATTCAGGTATAGATGATGTTGCTTTGGGTATTATTTAAGAATTCAAGTATGTATTCATATACTATAAGGCGTATAAGTTATCATGGTGAATTACAAGTGTATGTTTGTTGTGATGTATACACCCTTCTGCTATTATAAGGACCTCACACAGACCACGAGTATATACTAACATAAGAACGTTGATTGTTCATGAAAATGTTTGTGTAGATAGAACAAGGATAAGGGAGGAGCAAGTGCAAGGAGACTCAGTGATCAGCTGTAGTTTGCGCAGCCAAAAGCATTTCACACAACCGGTGCACGTGTACTGTAAGTCACGTGTGAAAATGGGCTGCGGCCTTCAACATTAACAGGCAATCAAAATTCGTGCTATGAATAAAATCCTTTAAATTAACCGCCAATCTTGAACCTTTGTCGGAATGAGTGCCGAAAAATTTCGCTTCGCCCCACAACACACCTCTATCAGTCTCTACTATAGTCTCTGATGACCTCATAGAGGCTGATATTCAGTAATAAATTCTAAATTCTATTCAATTCAATTCAATTCAATTAATTCAATTCAATTAATTCAATTACTTCAATTCAATTAATTCAATTCAATTAATTCAATTCAATTAATTCAATTACTTCAATTCAATTAATTCAATTACTTCAATTCAATTAATTCAATTAATTCAATTAATTCAATTCAATTAATTCAATTCAATTAATTCAATTAATTCAATTCAATTAATTCAATTCAATTAATTCAATTAATTCAATTCAATTAATTCAATTAATTCAATTCAATTAATTCAATTAATTCAATTCAATTAATTCAATTAATTCAATTCAATTAATTCAATTAATTCAATTCAATTAATTCAATTAATTCAATTCAATTAATTCAATTAATTCAATTCAATTAATTCAATTAATTCAATTCAATTAATTCAATTAATTCAATTCAATTAATTCAATTAATTCAATTCAATTCAATTTAATTCAATTCAATTAATTCAATTCAATTAATTCAATTCAATTCAATTAATTCAATTCAAGTAATTCAATTCAATTAATTCAATTCAATTAATTCAATTAATTCAATTCAATTCAATTAAATCAATTAATTCAATTCAATTCAATTAATTCAATTAATTCAATTCAATTCAATTAATTCAATTAATTCAATTCAATTCAATTAATTCAATTCAATTCAATTAAATCAATTCAATTCAATTAATTCAATTCAATTAATTCAATTCGATTAATTCAATTCAATTCAATTAATTCAATTCAATTCAATTAATTCAATTCAAGTAATTCAATTCAATTAATTCAATTCAATTAATTCAATTAATTCAATTCAATTCAATTAAATCAATTAATTCAATTCAATTCAATTAATTCAATTAATTCAATTCAATTCAATTAATTCAATTCAATTCAATTAATTCAATTCAATTCAATTAATTCAATTCAATTCAATTAATTCAATTCAATTCAATTAATTCAATTCAATTCAATTAATTCAATTCAATTCAATTAATTCAATTCAATTCAATTAATTCAATTCAATTAATTCAATTCAATTCAATTAATTCAATTCAATTCAATTAATTCAATTCAATTCAATTAATTCAATTCAATTAATTCAATTCAATTAATTCAATTCAATTCAATTAATTCAATTCAATTCAATTAATTCAATTCAATTCAATTAATTCAATTCAATTCAATTAATTCAATTCAATTCAATACGCATTACATTACACAATAATATGCCGGTTGTGCTGCATGCTGCCGTTTTGGAAGCAAGCAGCGGAATGCTGCTAAAATTTGGCGGAAAAATTCTTACTCATTAGTGGGCAATAATACGGTTCTTTAGAATACTATCACATATGTGAGATTACTACAAGTAGTCGATGAGTAGCTCCTGTTCCATGAGATCTTTTGTCATATCAGAATGATTGATATAAACTTCCTTTTCCAATTTGTAACACTCCAATTTTATTTTATAAGCTTCCAACTGTAATACGTCAATCGTAATTTTTCGCTTTTTAGACATTACCTCTTCAATTTCTACGTGATATTTCTTCATTTTTGTTTTTTCTTGCTCATCTGTGATACAGTTAACAGTATCAGAAGACAGTTTCGTTTGCAATTTCTTGATTCTTCAGTGAATGTGCTTTGTTCGGTATTCCTAGCCGCAACTGATAGCCCTCGGCTACTTTCCGATCCTTCAACTCCGTTCAATGTTGAGGTGTCCTTTCCGATAGTATCATAAATAAAAAGGTCCACTTCCGTTATCTTTTGTTGTTTGCCACCACTCGTTCCTATTTTCGAGGTGTTATCTCTTTTTTCCTAAAAATTAGTGTATTTTTTTATTTGTACATAAACGCACTCGAAATTATATTTATACATTTTTCCATTGCCATTTATATAATGAAAACCGTTTTATTTTTATTGTAATTAAATAGGAATACCATGGTCGTGTTTTCCACTGTCCGTACTGTTGATCTCGAACATATAAGTCCATGTTCTTTCAGCAGTTACCATTTGTAATGGTTTTGCCTTCGTTAAAATTTCTTCCCAACCTTTAACTTTGTCAATATTTTCCAACTTCGTGGAAAACTTTCCAAACAGAACCTTTTTATTACGTTCAATCATGTAACAGCAGGGCTACCTTATTTTCCACAGGTTGGTGACACTTTGGAGCTCTTCCCATCATCGTAAATATTAACTGGGTTGAAATTGTCGTTCTATTAGAGACTTTGTCCAGTACAGTTGCCCTCAACTGATCAGACCAAACAAGTGGCGCTCGCTGCTATGGAAGCACTTTCTGATTGGTCGTGTTTCGTCATTTTGGGGCCTTCCCATAGGCTAATTCGCATTCCCAAGACTATGGTGAAACGCAATTGCTACTCACTTTGCACTTTCGCAAAGTTCAAAGTGATTTGAAATAGTGATTAGTGACTAGCGGTTGTGAAATGCTCTCCTGTACTGCAAAGTAACTCCTACTCCTCGTCTTAAATAGCGATACAAAATCGATTGAGATAAAAAATTACTTGAGAGTTTTTGACGAAATTCCGTAACCTGCCACAGATTTTTTATCTCCATCCAGAAATGTTTGTATCGTAAAGACGAGGAGTAACTTTGTAGTACAGGGTTATGCGGTCCTCCTAGTATACTTTTTACATCTGTAGGTTTAATCGTTAAGAGGCTGAAGCTTTTCTTGCAAATCTATTTTAACAACGAATATGATACTCAGGGCTGTATTTCACTAAACTTTACAAGTCCGACAATTCTACAACTTGTCAAAATAACCATAGTGATTTTTAAAATCTATCTTACTAACAAACTTCAAATTTTTGAAATCACTATGGGTTTTCCGGCAAGTTGTAGAATTGTCGGTTTTGTAAAGTTCAGTGAAATACCCCCTAGGTAGTCATGCTGTTGTCAAGAATATCACAACCTTAAAAGCGAATTTTACATGTAAAAGTGCTGCTAAAATTTTTACATTGGAAAACAGGACTGAAATATCCTATATTTAACATTACTGTATTTATCAATGTGCTTTTATAAATACCAGGCGATGCCATGGTAAATAAACAAATTTCTAGCTGCCAGTTCTTTTGCAGACATTTACAGACATTTGCACCAACAAAACTGGCAGCTGGAAACCAGTTTCAAAGAGGAAGTCGCCACCTGAACCCCCAGAAAGAGGGGCCATGACAACTAAAAGCACCTTGGTATTTATAAACAATAAAACTTTTTTCTAATTTTGAGTTTTGGGATTGCAGATAATTTCTTCCTGATCATTTTCCAATGTCGTGGCATACAATAAAAGTACGAGGAGGAAGCTATAGAGAGTTTGCCGGAAGTAACGCTCCATAGGACAGAAAACTAAAGTTTGCGACAATGTGAATAAATGTTTATCAGCTCAATCAGGTTTGCATTGTGGATGTTAATTTACATTGTCGCAAGCCTTAGTCTTTTGTCCTATGGAGCGTTACTTAGGGCCAATGTGATTCATTGTAGGAACAGAAGTACTATTTATTAAGAGGAGCGCGCTCCTCTTTATAATAATGACTGATCTGTCTGGATGTCTGTCTGTCTGTGTGTTCGCGAGAACGCACAAAAAAGTGGGCACGGCAATCCGATGCGTTAGAGGTGGGCACGGCAATCCGATGCGTTAGAGGTGGGCACGGCAATCCGATGCGTTAGAGGTGGGCACGGCAATCCGATGCGTTAGAGGTGGGCATCGTGACCCGTTAACAAAGACTCACCGCTCACCACGCGACTCATTTTTACATGTGTGTTAACGGGTTTATTTACTATACATATGAGGAGAGGAGACTTGCAAAGAGGAATGAAAAATAGGCTACGGGACTTAGACTTCAAGTTACGGGACGTAGACGTCAATGTTACCCCTGACGACCCCCTCCTCCCCTGGCCCTTACAGGAATATTGCGTGGCTCACCACATGGAAATGGTGAGGAGCCCTCAGGGATTGAATTTTGTAAATAACTGTCACATGGAAATGGTGAGGAGCCCTCAGGAATTGAATTTTGTAAATAACTGTCTCCCAATGTGTAAACAGAATGAATAGTAGGCATGTAGAATAACTTTATTTGGCAGTTGAGATAAAAAAGTTTTAACCAAGATGGTCTCTACGGTAACATGGCTGGGTAAGGAGGTGGTGAAGGTTGTAAGGGACGATTTTGCAGACTTTGACCTATATAGGCTGCGGGCCGGGACTTGAAAATGTAAATCATAAAATGTTTAAATAAATGAATGAGTTTCTTGGTTGCCTCGTTACGGTCATTTATTTATTTAGCAGACCCAGTGTAAAAGGGTTCCAATCCTCACCACCTGTATCCCCATGATCCGTAGAG
This sequence comes from Yoshiicerus persimilis, assembly GCA_020352615.2. Classification (NCBI taxonomy): domain Eukaryota; kingdom Metazoa; phylum Arthropoda; class Collembola; order Entomobryomorpha; family Tomoceridae; genus Yoshiicerus; species Yoshiicerus persimilis. Next base: position 44,795,816 of record CM036940.2, read on the forward strand.
ACAATAACTATAGAAACTCATTGGTTTTAACAGAAGTGTAACAGAAAAGTTTGATTTCAATCGTAGACATAAAACATGCATGCTTGGCCGTCGTCCATGGGTTGGAGTTGCAGACCAAGTCCGTTGTCACTTTGCACTTTCGCAAAGTTCAAAGTGATTTGAAATAGTGATTAGTGACTAGCGGTTGTGAAATGCTCTCCTGTACTGCAAAGTAACTCCTACTCCTCGTCTTAAATAGCGATACAAAATCGATTGAGATAAAAAATTACTTGAGAGTTTTTGACGAAATTCCGTAACCTGCCACAGATTTTTTATCTCCATCCAGAAATGTTTGTATCGTAAAGACGAGGAGTAACTTTGTAGTACAGGGTTATGCGGTCCTCCTAGTATACTTTTTACATCTGTAGGTTTAATCGTTAAGAGGCTGAAGCTTTTCTTGCAAATCTATTTTAACAACGAATATGATACTCAGGGCTGTATTTCACTAAACTTTACAAGTCCGACAATTCTACAACTTGTCAAAATAACCATAGTGATTTTTAAAATCTATCTTACTAACAAACTTCAAATTTTTGAAATCACTATGGGTTTTCCGGCAAGTTGTAGAATTGTCGGTTTTGTAAAGTTCAGTGAAATACCCCCTAGGTAGTCATGCTGTTGTCAAGAATATCACAACCTTAAAAGCGAATTTTACATGTAAAAGTGCTGCTAAAATTTTTACATTGGAAAACAGGACTGAAATATCCTATATTTAACATTACTGTATTTATCAATGTGCTTTTATAAATACCAGGCGATGCCATGGTAAATAAACAAATTTCTAGCTGCCAGTTCTTTTGCAGACATTTACAGACATTTGCACCAACAAAACTGGCAGCTGGAAACCAGTTTCAAAGAGGAAGTCGCCACCTGAACCCAACGAAATAGGGGCCATGACAACTAAAAGCACCTTGGTATTTATAAACAATAAAACTTTTTTCTAATTTTGAGTTTTGGGATTGCAGATAATTTCTTCCTGATCATTTTCCAATGTCGTGGCATACAATAAAAGTACGAGGAGGAAGCTATAGAGAGTTTGCCGGAAGTAACGCTCCATAGGACAGAAAACTAAAGTTTGCGACAATGTGAATAAATGTTTATCAGCTCAATCAGGTTTGCATTGTGGATGTTAATTTACATTGTCGCAAGCCTTAGTCTTTTGTCCTATGGAGCGTTACTTAGGGCCAATGTGATTCATTGTAGGAACAGAAGTACTATTTATTAAGAGGAGCGCGCTCCTCTTTATAATAATGACTGATCTGTCTGGATGTCTGTCTGTCTGTGTGTTCGCGAGAACGCACAAAAAAGTGGGCACGGCAATCCGATGCGTTAGAGGTGGGCACGGCAATCCGATGCGTTAGAGGTGGGCACGGCAATCCGATGCGTTAGAGGTGGGCACGGCAATCCGATGCGTTAGAGGTGGGCATCGTGACCCGTTAACAAAGACTCACCGCTCACCACGCGACTCATTTTTACATGTGTGTTAACGGGTTTATTTACTATACATATGAGGAGAGGAGACTTGCAAAGAGGAATGAAAAATAGGCTACGGGACTTAGACTTCAAGTTACGGGACGTAGACGTCAATGTTACCCCTGACGACCCCCTCCTCCCCTGGCCCTTACAGGAATATTGCGTGGCTCACCACATGGAAATGGTGAGGAGCCCTCAGGGATTGAATTTTGTAAATAACTGTCACATGGAAATGGTGAGGAGCCCTCAGGAATTGAATTTTGTAAATAACTGTCTCCCAATGTGTAAACAGAATGAATAGTAGGCATGTAGAATAACTTTATTTGGCAGTTGAGATAAAAAAGTTTTAACCAAGATGGTCTCTACGGTAACATGGCTGGGTAAGGAGGTGGTGAAGGTTGTAAGGGACGATTTTGCAGACTTTGACCTATATAGGCTGCGGGCCGGGACTTGAAAATGTAAATCATAAAATGTTTAAATAAATGAATGAGTTTCTTGGTTGCCTCGTTACGGTCATTTATTTATTTAGCAGACCCAGTGTAAAAGGGTTCCAATCCTCACCACCTGTATCCCCATGATCCGTAGAGACAATAACTATAGAAACTCATTGGTTTTAACAGAAGTGTAACAGAAAAGTTTGATTTCAATCGTAGACATAAAACATGCATGCTTGGCCGTCGTCCATGGGTTGGAGTTGCAGACCAAGTCCGTTGTCGACGAGTGTGAAGTGGGAGGACAAGTCGGTGTCGAGACCGCTGCTGTCGGAAGACAGAGCCGAGTAGGAAGAAGGGTCGAGGAAGTGGAGAGTGGAGGAGGACTGGAGTTGAGGGACGGCGATGTCCTCCGTGTCGTGGAGGGAGCCGAAGCGACTGTACTGCTTCTTCAGTTGGCCTTGCTGCAGCAGCGCCATGTTGTCCGGGTTGGGCATGGTGAGGGCCAGTTGTCCCAAGTTGCGGCCAATGACCTTGTCGATCTCGGCCTCCATCTTGGCGAGGGCGGCCGTGTCGGGAGAGAGCGTCCAGTACATGTTCTTCCGCAGGGACGTGTCCCCGGGGACCGTGGCCGAAGTGGGACCCTTGAGGAAACACTTGCTGCCGCAGAGCGTGTGGCGGATCGAGTTCTTCCACGACGTCGGTGCGGACCGGTAGTACGGGAAGTGGTCCATGATGAACAGGTACACCTGACTCACAAACAGACACCCCTCCACGCTGTTCTTGAACGCCAAGTAGATCAACTGCGAGTACGAAAACTGCGGCTTCGCATACTCACACACAGACAGAGACTTGTTCTTCTTCTTCTTACTCCCCTCCTCTTCTACCTCTTCCTTCTCCTCCCTATCCTCCTCCCTATCCTCCTCTTGTACAACTGATGCTACGTCTTCGGCTTCTGACTCTGCCACCACCACATCCATGACGACATCCTCCAGTGGTGGTGGTGGTGGTTGGTGGTAGAGGAAGAGGTTGGGTCTGACGTGTTGGAAGTCAGCTCGGGTGGGGATGACGGTGTAGCAGTTGCGGTAGGCGAGGGTGAAGCGGTGCGTGGGTGGACACTTGTCCCTCTCCCTCTCCAACTGCCCGTGGTGGCTGTTCTTTATGTGGTTCATGCACTTGTACACGTGGAAAAACTCCTTCACACAGAACTTGCACTGGTACCTGTTATACAAATACATATTTCACAACTAAGGTGGCCCCAAGGAGCGGCCGAATCGGAAGTACTAGAAAAAATCTGTTGACACCATTTGAAAGAGCGAAAAGATTTGCATTGAAATCCCAATTTTCATCAACTTATCTCGTCGGGTTCACAATTCACATTCCCCTGAAAAGAGTGAAATTCTTCATTTTAAATTTTTACGCGAATATTTAAACAATAGGGCTGCTATTGTGCCACTTAAAAGTGATCATCAATGGTCCGTATGACAGTCCCTATGGTCCCCTAACAGTCAACACACCAAAGAAATGACCGCAAACGGGATTGCAATAACTTTATGTCCCTCTTCATATCTCCACTACCGAAGTTTGCCTTTCCAAAATTTCAGCAGCACCGTAATTGGTATCTGGAAACTTTTGAAAAATGAATGACGATTTCAGGATCTCAAAAACGTTGTTATTAAGAGTGAGTGAGTGAACCTTTCTTGGTTTCCACGTGTAGAGTTTCACTCTGTATGCATTCGGGCAGACCTTCGAAAGTGTTCCATGTAACAGGAAGTCTGAGTTTTCATTTTTTTTCTTCATATCTCCTTAGATATGAAGAGGGACATATAGTTATTGCAATCCCGTTTGCGGTCATTTCTTTGGTGTGTTGACTGTTAGGGGACCATAGGGGGAGTCATACGGACCATTGATGATCAGTTTTAAGTGGTATTGTTTAAATATTCGCGTAAAAATTTAAAATGAAGAAGAATTTCACTCTTTTCAGGGGAATGTGAATTGTGAACCCGATGAGATAAATTGATGAAAATTGGGATTTCAATGCAAATCTTTTCGCTCTTTCAAATGGTGTCAACAGATTTTTTCTAGTACTTCCGATTCGGCCGCTCCTTGGGGCCACCTTAGTTGTGAAACACGGTGTAATAGTAGTACATTGCTACAGTTGTCTACTCAGGTGAGGAGGTTCCGTCAACTCATTCCGTACAGTCGGTCGTTTCATTGAGAGAAGAGAATAGCTGTAGAAACGGCCTAGTCGTCTCTACTAGCGACTTAAAAAGTCGCTTTTGTTGAATGAGGGTACCTTTCGCACTCGGTGTGTTCCTCCTTGATGTGCTTGCCAAACAAAGTGTTGTCGGCCGCCATGAAGGGACACAGTCGACAGCGGTTGGCACTCCCGAAGCGAGTGAAGAATTCACAGAAACGCTCGTTTTCAGCGTCGTCACCCTCCTCCCACCACGCCCTCTCCTCCTCCTCCTCCTCCTCCACTTCAATCTCCCTCTTCTCCACCAACTCAAAAGCCTCCATCATCCTACAACACCAAAAAATGCATAACAATTTAAGAAATAAGCACCTTCTTGGATATATCACAGTCACATTTGCAACCCTTTAGTCCCGTCCCCACAAATAAATAAGGTACCACATTGCTATGGCTCCCGTTTGTTGCTGGTGTTCATCAGGAGGCCTCAATATTCAAACATACCATCTGTCCCTTATAAATATTTTTATAAAACATGCCATTGAGGACTCCTTATGAAAGACAAAGAAAGCTTATACTCCTTCATTATTCATTGCATCCAATCAACATTGCCACCGAAAGTTGCAATTTTTACCACCTGAATATAAAAGTAGCAATATGACCATTGAAACTTCTTGGTTTGCTCACCTATTAAATTGTATAAAGAAAAAGGAATAAAATAGCACAGATTGTACATTGTAACTTTACCCTTTTGATTCTACACTTTTTGCCGAGAAGCGGCTAATTTCTGAGGAATCCGTTCTCAAAGATTTTGGAGGGGGTGTTAAATGCCGGTTGTAAAGCGATCACTGAGCTGTAGCGTTAAAAACTTTAACGTTTCCCCGATTAAAAATGAAATTTTACATAATACATTTTTACTTAAAAGAACCTTATAGACAATTACTACCGTTTTATTGCATTGCAGAGTTTCTTTGTAAGGAAAAAAGCTCGGAAAATTTTTTGCTAAAGTGTAGTCGCATCTCAAATAAATTTAAACTCCGCCCCTTAAATTGGAAGCCCAGCCCCTATGTCATAAGCCACGCCCCCCAAAAAACCGACCGACCCCCCACTACCTCCCATCAATAATACCCGGGGTCAGCTAAAAAACCGGTGGTAATGTATGCCTGCGATCCTCTTTTACAGACCCACCATTTTGCTAGAAAACACCCAAATTGGATTGCAAATATGCCTCCTAATAAAGGAATAAGAGTCCACGCTTACCTTGCAATCCTCCCTATTGAATTCTAGTCAAATTGGTCCACAACTGCCTTTTCATCTCAGCTTAAAACTCCAAAACTCCATCCTAGGAAAGCAAATGCTTGTTAATATTCTTTTTTAGTATTTCATGTCAGTCTATTCAAGAAAAGGCTTGGAAATGAACTAATTCCGTCGTCATGTCATTAAGGGTCGTCATGTAATTTAATTTTATCAAAATTCCCTATCTTAACATCTTAAAAAAAGTGATACTTTTAAAAAGTTTATTCAGACCAAGCAGTCTAAACTGTAGGTGTCCTTCCCGCATAGTAATATTACAGTTGCCCTCAACTGATCAGACCAAACAAGTGGCGCTCGGTGCTATGGAAGCACTTTCTGATTGGTGGTGTTTCGTCATTTTGGGGCCTTCCCATAGGCAGATTGGCATTTTAAAAAATAAATTAATGAAAAAATGCGAATTAGCCTGTGGGAAGGCCCCAAAATGACGAAACACCACCAATCAGAAAGTGCTTCCATAGCACCGAGCGCCACTTGTTTGGTCTGATCAGTTGAGGGCAACTGTAACTCACACCCTCCTTAATTGCATTTAACCTTTGATTGGCTTTCAACGTGACAATTTTTAACATTCATGACGTCATTTAAGATATAGATCAATAAGCAAATTCACGATTACTATTATTTAGCTTTTCGTCCTTTTCAAAAACAATAATTTAATAGTCTGTATTGCAAACACCACTCACCCATCATCATCGGTCAGTCTCTTCCAATTCAAATAACAATACAATATTTCAAAAGGCTAATACGCCTGTATGGTCGCTTCTTGCTAATAATATGCCTTAAGGAATTTAATATTCAATTAATTTCATTTAATTTGGCCACACGTCGAGTCAACTTGTTATCAACTTTCAACAAACCAAAAAAGACCGCCTATTGAACCGTCGTATTATCACTGGCCTTCTTTAGCAACAGTCTGACCCAAACCCGATGCCGAACACGAAGCCATCCGACAGTCAAACACCACGCAAAATTTATGATACGTTTACCATTGATAGGTTGCGTATACCGTGCGCCCAACGAAAGAGTTCGCATTTCTTCATAGTAGGAAGCACATATAAAACCACAAACCAATGGTTTTCTAGGTGGTCTTTGTGTGAACAAGTGTGAAATCTGTCGCTGGAAGCACAGTAAACAAGTCTTACAAGTTTGCAACTGGTCGGGATTTTTCAAAAGGTAGCCAATCGAATTTTCGGATTTTTGAAATCACTATGGTAATTTTAACAAGTTTCGTAAAGTCAATGTAAAAACCATCGCCAAGCCGTAACATGAAGCGAGCCAGAGGATAAAATTATTTGTTTCATTTATAATTTGATAATTTTAAATTAATACTTTTCTCAGAGCAATTCTTCATGGAAACTCTAAAATATTAAATTTTGCCATGGCAACGCAAATGGATCAAAATTGTTCAAAAAACTGAAATGTATTAAATTTTGCCATGGAAATTGAAAGTTATGAGTAGAAGCAAACAAAAATTAATTTGGCGCTTCCCACAAGTAGAAACACCCAAAAAGTTAGCTTACTGAGTCATAAAGTGGGAAACACTCAAAAAGTTAGCTTACCGCTTCATAAAGTGGGAAACACTCAAAAAGTTAGCTTACCGCTTCATATAATAAAAGGCATCCAAAATTATGAATATACCGCTTCCCAAAAGTGGTCACACCCAGAAACTATATTTTACACCCAAAACACCTTTAGGAGTGTCTTATTGCTTATAAAGTGGAAGCGGTGTAAAATATATTTTACTATCCCGCTTACAAACTACTAGAAGCGGTGTAAGATATTTCAGTACCCAAAACCCCATTTTCATATCTTATTGCTTATAAAGTGAGCGCGCGTTATATCCGAAAGGGGTGGGGTGACCACGCCCATTTCAAATAGGGTTCTAAGCTAGGTCGAGATGAGTCCAAATCCGAGGTTTTATCCAAATCGGTCAATGCCTTCAAGAGTTATCGTGTTCACGTACATACGTACGGACAGACAACACGGCTCCATAAGTGAGCCTCTGGCTCGCTAAAAATGAAAATGAAAATCAAAACAATTTTCACGCGCCCCTAGCTACGGGGGTCTAAATTATCTATGCACCCGAAATACGATATCAGGAAACCCGCTAAAAATAACGAATTATTAAGTTATTCACTAAACTATTTTAAGTGTACTAATAAACTGTTACCTTACTCGTTTGTTACCATTACATGATGTAATGTAATTTGTGATATATGCAAATATCACCCACCGCTCCAACGACACATCTTATCACTAACTGACTCCAGAGACTAGGAAGGACGACCTTCATCGTATCAGTTGCTTGCGGGACTCCTGACTGATCACTACTTCTAGCCTTCTGCACTGGCGTCGTGTTAGCCACTACTGTTTGAGTTACAAGTTCTGTACTTATAATTCGAGTCTACTAAACTGTGTGTAATAAATCCGAGCAACTCAGTGTTTCTATTACAGCTAAATTGGACTTACCTGGATTCATTCGACATTTCGGCACATCAGAGAGTATCATTTATCGTAACATTATTATTCTTACTCTCATTATTATCTAATTCATACATATTGGCATAATCGATCATTGAAACGGAAAGGAACCCGGCGAGAAATACTCTTTACCGTTCGCAGGAACTGGCATAGAGCATATTTGGCCCGATAGGTCATCACAAATTTACATCAAGCAGATATTACGGTGTATTAAACATGTTTGTAAGTATGAATACCTGAGACTTCCTGTTTTTTATGATGTGCAATTGAAATGACGGGTATGAGTTGAGTTTACTTAGGTATTTGATTATATACACATACATACAAACAAACATGATTATATACAATGTAGGACCGACTTCATGTGACAGTTACGACTGTGATAATGAATTTTACGATGACGATTGCCCTACACCAAAGCGTATTAAATTGTCTGGCATCTGTAAAAGACTTCAATTTTATAATTCTTAGTCCGGTGATGAATAACTATTCTATTATTAAGTACAGTGTGTGTGTGTTTGTGAGAAGAAAAAAACAAAAGTAAATAAAAATTGAAGTGAAAGCGTAAGCTCTCTGGCATGAATAATATTACCGTGAACTTCTAATTATAAATGTACGTAAGTAAAAAATAAAAATATATATTTCAAAGTTTTTTAAATTGCTTATTCTATTAGATATCAGTATGTCATAATTAAGTAATGACACGAACTTTCATTGAGCTACAAAGGGTGGAAATATATTATGCGACCACTTTTTCGTCACATTTTAATGTTATAGACATTATTTTATTATCATTACAGCTTAGGTGATAGCCCTGATTCTTAGCTACAACATTATAGCGGTAGTAACTAAAGAAGCTTCCCACATGTGCCCGGTTGAAAATTGGTTTTTAAGTACTTTAACTTCACATTTTTTGAAAATTACATTTATCCTCGTAAGTTTTTTACTTTTAATGATTAAATGTCAAAGAATTATATTTGCAGTACTAAGGGTATATATTTTTCAGTAATCATGATAACTTTTGCATTGTTTTTCAATTGGTGTCTCAAAAAGTTGAAGGCAGCTAATGTAGGCGTTTCTAAGTCAGTAGAGCAACCAGCACCAAGTTCTGTTATTGGAAGTATTGAACCTAATTATTAAAGTACCTCCTATGTATTGTGTGTTAAATATCTTATGGTTCTTCTGGTGTATTTAAATACAATTTCTGGGCTTAGGATTAAAAGTAACGCTAGCAGAATTTCGAGAATTTTTTATAAATATAACAACTTGTTATATTTCTAAAAAGATCTGATTCTTGCCCCATAAATTTTCCATAACTACGCATCGAAATTTCTGCCAGCGTTACTTTTAATCCTAAGCCCCTCAATTATGTAGTCTGTCTGGTACTGGGCAACAAAATATTATTCCCTTTTCGCTGCATTTACTATCTACATCAGACTGCAAATTCTGGCTAACAATGGTAGTAAAGTAACAGACATATTAATTTAACAGTATTAAGTAACTTAAAAATTAGTTATTTTTAGCGGGTTTCCTGATATCGAATTTCGGGTGCATAGATAATTTAGACCCCTGTAGCCAGGGGCGCTTGAAAATTATTAGTACAGTCCGTGTCAATAAGGTTTTGGCAAGGAGACATCGATTAATAATAACTACCGAGCCGCTATTCGCCATAAACTATTCCGACTTATTGTCTTTTCATAATAAAAATCTCAAAATTTTTATTTATTACAAGGTGATTTTAGGTTGTTATGGCCCCTCTTCTTGGGAATTATTGAAAAAAATTGAAATTTTTAGTATGAAAAGACAATAAGTCGGAATAGTTAGTGGCGAATAGCGGCTCGGTAGTTATTACAAATCGAAGGGTTTCTATGCCTCCTTGCCAAAACCTTATTGACGGGATCAGTACAGTAATCTCCATCACCGCCAGTGGCAAAACAAGAGTCCAATGCGCAATGGCCTTATGGAAACTTGTATGACTATGTGGATTTTCGTAATTTTGGAGCTATCCCACACGTACTCATTCACATGTTCACAATAATTATCAAAAAATACTTTTCCTCTGCTGGGGGTGACTTATGTTACTATTTGTCAAGTTTCTGAAATTGTTCACTGTCTGGCAATCTGTTATCTTCGGGTGCTATTTAACTGCGTTAATAAATTCATGAAATGAGCAAACTGTTTTAATGACGATCGGAAATATTATATTATAATGGAATGAGCTAGTAAATTATTACATCAGCTAATAAATTATGAAATGCGGTAATAAATTATGACATGCGTTAATAAATTATAAAATACGCTAATAAATTATGAAATGCGCTAATAAATTATGACATGCGTTAATAAATTATAAAATACGCTAATAAATTATGAAATGCGCTAATAAATTATTACATCAGCTAATAAATTATTACATCACTAATGAATTATGAAATGCGCTAATAAATAATTACATCAGCTAATAAATTATTACTAACCATCGAACAGCATTTTGACCTTCACACTCTGACCCCTCATTAGGCTCCATGAAACAGTGCCCTGAAAATAGTCATCGAATTTATTAGAATAATATAATTATAAAATACGCTAATAAATTATGAAATGCGCTAATAAATTATTACATCAGCTAATAAATTATTACATCAGCTAATAAATTATAACATCAGCTAATAAATTATTACATCAGCTAATAAATTATTACATCAGCTAATAAATTATTACATCAGCTCATAAATTATTACATCAGCCATAGCGAGTAGATGGGTTGGCTTCCTAGATAGTGGTGAAACTAAGAGTATTGGGGAGAATAGCTACAACTTCCAAGCATCTGTGGCTTACCAAAAAATCTCACTACGGTCGCATAGTCTCGAGTTCGCTACACCTACTCCTATGCAAGCCTGAGATTGGAGGTTTTGACTCTTCTAAGGGCTGTCCTAATCAAACCACCACACCCAAAATTGATAGAACCCCTTTAAATTGTTCTTCATTCAGTTTGCCTTCATTTCCATCAAAATTTGAAATTTTAAAATCAATGGGAAACCCACAGGAATTTTTTCAAACCAAAACTAAAACAGAAATGGCTTCGAACTTTTTCATAAACATGTGTCTGCATAGTCGTGTGCATGGAAGGGTCTGTGTTTAGTCAGCGCCAAGGCGTTCGAAGCGCGTAGTGGAATTCCGTGGAACACATTGGGAAGAAGGGGAATGTTTGAACTCTTAGTTTCACAACTATTTACTCTACTAGCTATGCATCAGCTAATAAATTATTACATCAGCTAATAAATTATTACATCAGCTAATAAATTATTACATCAGCTAATAAATTATTACATCAGCTAATAAATTATTACATCAGCTAATAAATTATTACATCAGCTAATAAATTATTACATCAGCTAATAAATTATTACATCAGCTAATAAATTATTACATCAGCTAATAAATTATTACATCAGCTAATAAATTATTACATCAGCTAATAAATTATTACATCAGCTAATAAATTATTACATCAGCTAATAAATTATTACATCAGCTAATAAATTATTACATCAGCTAATAAATTATTACATCAGCTAATAAATTATTACATCAGCTAATAAATTATTACATCAGCTAATAAATTATTACATCAGCTAATAAATTATTACATCAGCTAATAAATTATTACATCAGCTAATAAATTATTACATCAGCTAATAAATTATTACATCAGCTCATAAATTATTACATCAGCTAATAAATTATTACATCAGCTCATAAATTATTACATCAGCTAATAAATTATTACATCAGCTCATAAATTATTACATCAGCTAATAAATTTTTACATCAGCTCATAAATTATTACATCAGCTAATAAATTATTACATCAGCTCATAAATTATTACATCAGCTCATAAATTATTACATCAGCTCATAAATTATTACATCAGCTAATAAATTATTACATCAGCTCATAAATTATTACATCAGCTAATAAATTATTACATCAGCTCATAAATTATTACATCAGCTCATAAATTATTACATCAGCTAATAAATTATTACATCAGCTTATAAATTATTACATCAGCTAATAAATTATTACATCAGCTTATAAATTATTACATCAGCTAATAAATTATTACATCAGCTAATAAATTATTACATCAGCTAATAAATTATTACATCAGCTAATAAATTATTACATCAGCTAATAAATTATTACATCAGCTAATAAATTATTACATCAGCTATTCCGCCACATTGCTTTACCTTTTTCGGCACGCCATCAGAATTGCATAGCTGACCAAATAGCGTGCCATCAGCATATGTATCCCTAGCATATATTTGGTAAACTTTTGTGGATTTTTTCTACTCCTCTGTCTTTTCAATATTTCGAAGATCAGCCAATTTATTTGTGGGATATATCCATAGGCAATCCTCAAATTGAGCGAGTCTTTCATAATTTGAAGAGGTGATTACTTTGGCTTCTAAATCCAATAAATCTTCAGAAGTTTGATTTCCTTCACGCAAATTACTACATATACGCAGTAATTTGTCGTTTTCTTGTTGTCGTTCATTGACAAACAATTCATGAAAGTGAAACAAATTCCACAAATCTGTTTCAGAAGTGTATTTTTCTGGTTGATCGAAAACCCATTGCCCATTAACAGGTTTGAGTTTCATTTGCACCACAAATTATAGCATTCAAACTCTCAAAGGGCATTCCGGTGATTTGAAATATTTCTTCTAGTCTCAGATGCATAAGACGCAAAATTTCAAATGAAACCATAGAAATTTCGTCAAGTATGAGCCACTGCACTGAACGGTAGCGATTTCTCAATCTCAGTTCTTAAGGAACTGCAAACAGCAATCCTTTGATTAATTTTATATTGCTCAACATAGGATAGGGCGTAAAACAAATAATCATTCCGGTAAAACCTGGGATCATTCGACATCACTCTCTGCTGAAAATAATCTAGCGGCGTCACTTTAACTAACCTCTCAAAGTTCACCCCACCTATTCCGAAAGGAAAAATTGTTTCGAAGCTCTTTCCCTCTCAATATGGATCTGTGTTTGCTGAATTTGGGTGTCCTGTTTTTCTTGAAAATTGGAAATTCTTTTTTGGCAGTAAGTTATTTATAAAATCCCCTACTTCAGGTTCATTAAAATCTATAGCAGAAATTGTACAATCAAGCATTGGCTTTTGAGGAGCATCCTCAATGTCAATGCGATTGTACTCAATGACTTCTACATTTTCATCTTCACTATCCTCACTTTCATCAAAGTCTGAATCATTTGTATCTGTGGATTCTATCAATGTGCTTCAAAAAAGGGGAAGTTGCTCCCAGCAACTTCTCCTCGCCTGCCTACCAGGTGTTGACTTACACAAAATAACAAGAAATTGTCACCCTGTTCTTCATGGAGAATTCCGCACTCAACTTGAATCCCCAACTGGGTGACAATTTCTTGATATTTTGCGTTGGTTGTATTTGGAAACCGTTGTATTTAGCCTGACTTGGCATTTTTGGTGGGTTTTTAGTAAGGGTCTCATGACATCTTTTGCATACTAAAAGGATGTAATTAAGATTTAATACGGTGTGAAAAACCCCAAATAAAGCAATACGGGACTCATTTAACGTAATTGGTTTTATGTAATCATTGTACATCAAGCGATCACAGCATTGACAAGGGATGGTAGCATATTTACGGATTGACTCATTATAGCTATTTATTAGGTCTAACAAAACCTCGTCTGCTTTAGTTTTCGGTTCCCTTGAAATAATATTTGTAATACTACTCGTACATACTCTTTTTACGATTTGAGGAATATTTTCTGCTTGACCTATGAGTTTTTTTCTTTGTTGTCTTCCACGGCGTTCAACACTCAATTTTTGAATGTCTGAAATGATTTGAGGAACATTTGCTAGCATAGACGTACGGCTTTTTAAATCTGTTTGAAGCTGAAATATATATAATGAAAAACATCTTTGAGCCTCAAATAAAAAATAAATGAAATGAATACAAAAATATATAAAAGTTTTACATTTCGTTCACAGTAGTCACGTATCTTTTTTCTGTTAACAGTAGAACTGTCGATCCCCAAACCAAAGGACATTAATCCATATTTTGAGCCCTGATGAGTTACGTTATTGTTTAAATGATCATTTGTGAATACTTAGACCATTGAAGGCTAATTTCTTCTTTAGTTCAATTATCAAAAGTTTGTTTTGAATCCCGCTATTTCGAGTAACTGGTACCAAGTGCTAGTAAATCAAATAAATATTTTCAACAAAGTTAGCAAATACCCTCTGGGTCTCATGCAATAAAAATAATCAAAGGCTATTGACCATTGATATAAAATGTAAAACTATTCATGATACTCTGATTTAAATTATTTATTTATTGAATTATTAAGGCGTACTCCTGGTCATTCAGTTATGCATTTGCAAGATGGACAAAAAGAAATAGAAATGTTTTACCTAATATGAATAAAATATTGTGCACAGTCAAGTTTACATATACGAAGACATATACGATATACAGACTTATTTTTATAACCCAACTCATGAAAAGAATGAATTTTAGAAGCCTACAGAAATAGGCAATGTACTCTGTGAGTGTGTACATTATGGTATTTTCTAACTGCTTATAAGTCGCTTTTCAAAGGCAATCAGTCTCTAAAATTTTGTAGTAATAACAAAGTAATGGAATTTGAAATTCATTTTGAAATGTGAAAAACGGAATTGCATTGCATATTTAATTTCCTCAATTTTGCCTAATTGTAAAGGCAGTTAATAGTTAATAACATTGAGAAAATACTACAATATAATAATACAATACCTGAAAGGATTCATTCCACTTAGTTTGAAGCCATCGTCATTGATTTAAGTAACGAAGCAACAATCCCAAAGAATGCATATTTTTCTTTACTTGAAAATTGTAGTCCAGGAAAATCATTAAGTACTTGCTGAAAAGACGATCCAAGTTCTTCAAGGGATATTGCATCAAAGGCATAAATGGGGTTTAAAATTCTTAGGAACTTCAGAAACCATAATGCTGTTTCCTAAAATACGATCGTTAAGTAGTTATTACGAATGAAATGCAGAATTATGACAACCACAGAAAAAATGTGTCAATCACAGCATTATTAATGGGTGCTATTTAATGTGTCCTTTTAAATAATGAAATGTGCGTTTTGTTTGAAGGAATTTGTCGTTGTCGTCTTCTATTTAATTTGTCGTTTTAGGGATTATTTGTAAATTTAAAACGACAGATTAAAGACTATTTCGTGTTGCGGTCGCTTGTGCGTATAATGCCTATATACTAGCTACTATGTTAGGAAAGTAATATTGTCGTTACGCAAACATGGAACATGCATATGATAGTTAATTTTCATGAGCATATGTAAATGATGATAAGATTATGAACTTGTACCTAGTACCAAAAGAGAAATGTTTGATCAGTCTATTGCTGTATTCTAAGTAAGAAAGAACCATGGCTTCTCAAAGCCTTGTTTACTCATCTGACAGTGATTTTTCTGAATCCGAATCGGAAAATAGTGACCAAGTTAAATCAAAAAGAGGCAAAGTTGTTTATGTGTGGAGTTTTGTGAGAAGCTTTGACTGTGCACAGGAAGCACTCGATTACATAAAGCATGAGTGGACAAAACATTCGTCTCTAAACACGGCCCTGTGCAAAGTTATCTATTTGTATTGCAAATCGGGTGGCAAAGGTTGCCCAACAAGAATACTATTTAATTTGTCGTTTTAGGGATTATTTGTAAATTTAAAACGCCAAATTAAATCAAAGACGACACATTCATGTAACGACAAATTCCATCAAACAAAACGCACATTTCATTATTTAAGACGACACATTAAATATAAGTCATTATTAATTACCTTTAAAAGGGCCATGTCGATTCGGTTCAAATTGAGCGGGAGTTACATATTAATACATGTATTCTCATTTATTTTATTGACCATGCGGTTAGTTTTTCACTATCTTCAAGCGTCAGTATGTGGTCAAGGAGTGACTAGAACAAATTCAAGATTCCTACAATGTTCTCCAGTGTCACGTCGTCAGTTCAATTAACGTACATTTCCGGTTTGTTTGGAGTTGTGTCATGGTAGAAAAGAATGTAGCGTTGTTTTCATTTCTCACTCGTGCATTCATATCACCCATAATTTAACAATCTCTGTCATTTCCTGCTATTAAACTATTCAGCGTTGTTTCGTAATTGTCAGAGAGATAACAGAAAATAATTTTGAAGATATGATTTTGCAATTTTACTGTAATGTCAATTTTGTTTGTGTCTTTCCTAATTTCCAAAATATGAGATAATAATTCTGATTCCATTCACATTATGTAAAAAACCCTCTTTACCTCTTCCCATATTTGAGTCGTTTTTAGCAAGCACTTCAATTAATTTATAGTCATTAAAAAGCTGATGAAGATGAAATGGAGACGTATGCCAGGTTTCAGTTAGACAGAATATTGTGGGATTAATAGTTTTAATTTCGTTATAAAAGTCTAAAGTTTTACCAGACATACCGTCCACGTTCCAGAACAGAATTTTGCGTAGAAAAGTTGCAGTAGTAGAAGCACAATTGTATTTTGAAGTGAGATGTAGAGACCGGCCGAATTGTCATATTTGTTGGACAAATCCGTTGGCCACTTCGTAGGTCGATTTATTTCCATTTGAGTCAATATGGAGTTTTCCTCTATTGATGTTTCCTTTAGCAGATTTGTCTAAATTCTTGATGTCCTTCAGTTTTTGGCGGGGTATTTTCTCAATTTCCTGGTCTTCTTTGGTTAGATCGTGATTAACGAATATTTTGGTTCCTTTTAGGCCTGTTCTTCCTTTCAGCACACATTTTTTGTCCAGCATTGAGACAAATTTAACGAGTACGGGTCTATTTTTTCCTGTAGTGAATTTTCCAAGTCGATAAACGTCGTCTAGGGTTGCATCAGGTTTTCACACTTCTGTAGCACTCCTTTTAGCGTTGTGACAAGTTGTTCTGTGGTTTCGAACTTTTGATCTTGGATTCCGTTTATTACAATATTTTTTTCTTTCTCTTTACGTTCAAAAGTAGCAATTCTTTTCGAAATTGGATCTACTGCATCTTTCAACATCTGCTTGAGGTCAGCTTTGGTAATTTGGTTTCTTTTCATGTCCTTGAGTTCATCGAGTACCGCTTCCATTTCTTCGTCTTTTATTTCGCTTTGTGGTGCGTTTCGATTTTTTCCACTGTCAATTTGAGAGTCACTGTCACTGTCGCCTTCTTTAATATTTAACACTGGTTGTTTTAAACTGTCAGATCTTCTATTGACTGCTTTCACTTTTTTCGTAGAATTTGTTTTCTGTGGGCTTACGCTATGATTTCTCTTTTTCCTGCTAGTTAAGTGTGATGGAGTAACAACTAGAATTCGTGAATTTGTTTGTGTAGGTGTACTAGGTGGTGATCTTTGTGTTTTACTACTTCTACTAAATGCGCCTATTACTTTTTTCATGACTTGCACATTGTTGCACAGAGTATGTGAAGATGTTTCTCCTTCGGCTGTCAACTCGCTATTCCAATTTGGGTTGTTAATATTACCCTTTTACCAAATACCTGGCTTCTGAAAGACAATAGTGGTTTGAATTCTGCCCAAAATTCTTACATTAAGGGTAATCAAAACCAGAATCTCTCCCAGCAAAACCGCGGATTAGATTAGATTTTAGATGAAAATAAAAAGGATTAAATAGATATACGACTGAGTGTTATGATTTTATCAAGATCCAGATATTATCAATGATTTTCATATTAAAAAATAAAACTTTTCGGCTGTCTTCGCTCAGATCTTCGGGATAACATAAAGCTAAATACATTTGCAAAATTGTGAGTTGGATAAAGAAATTTTCTAAATACTGCCAAGCAGGTCACCCTACTCTTAAGAACTTGACAATCAGGAGTTTAAATGCAGATGAATCAGCCTGTGGTTGTTCAGATTATATGTGTTGAAAAACAGTTGCACCAATCAGATCAGAAATTTTATTTTCTTTAGAGGTTTAGTTACAGTATTTAATCCTCAGAAATTGGCTTGTAGAAATGTCACGTGGGTATATGAAGCGATTTAGATTTTGCTTGTACTTTGTTTAAACACAATCATTTTTCATTTTAGACTGTAGAAATTTCTTGCATTGGAATTGGTCAAGTAAATTATTCTGGTTGCCTGGATACTACTAAGCCAACAATATTTTAAATTGCAAAGCCCGCATGACTTGAATTGCCTACAAGCTACAATACATTCATGTGCTTGTAGCAGGTAATGTACAGGCTTTTATCCTAGTGATAATATTTGCTTGTAGCGTTACTAAGGTTAAGTTTTTGCACATTTTTACAAACCAAACTTGAGGCGAATATGAAAAATTATCGTAACTAAACCTCTCTATTAACGTAACAAATACAGTGTTGGCCGCAAGTCACGCATCATGGGGAAATAACATTACCTGTGGCCACAAATAACGCATCATAGGGAATTAACATTACATGTGGCCACAAGTCACGCATCATAATGAAATAACATTGGTGTGTAGGAGAACCTTCGATTTCATTCAATAATCAGCTCCAATGCACCTTTATTTGAGCAGACTAACATTTATTTTGTAAGTTCTTTTTATCGAGTAAGTGTATCATTTGCGCAATGAGGCTTTCGAAAGATGAAAGAGTGGTAGTGATAATGTTGGCTGGACGTCCAGGCTTATCCACCAGAGCCGTGGCAGTGGAATTCGCTCGGAGACATCCTGATAAGGCCATCCACCAATCAACAGTTGTTAGACTGATTAACAAATTTAAGAAGACAGGTTCGACAGCTGATGCCCCTCGACCTGGGGCTCCTAAGACTGTTACGAACCCAGAGACTTCAAACACCGTTCTTGTCAAAATTTGTTACATGTCCAAGAAGAACGCCGAGAGAGGTGGCCAGAGATCTGAACATTTCAAGAACCAGTGTTCGTGGCATCCTGAAATCACATCATTTTAAACCACATAAAATGAAAATTCTCCAGGCTCTTAAACCAGAAGATCCGGCAAGGAGAATTGCATTTTGTCGGTGGGCGCAGTCAATTTTAGAAGAAGAAAACAATTCTTTTCAGTGATGAAGCCAAATTTCATTTAAATGGAGTCGTGCATCGTCACAATTGTCGGTATTACTCCGATGAATCTCCTGGATTTATGGTGTGGGCCGCAATTCTGGACGACCTCATCATTGTTAAATTCTTTACGGGGACAGTAAATGGTCATCACATTGGACATCTTTAAGCCAGGTACCACTTCATCTTTCTAGCTAAAATCTTCAACTTGCAAACCTAATGTTATTTCATTATGATGCGTGACTTGTGGCCACATGTAATGTTAATTCCCTATGATGCGTTATTTGTGGCCACAGGTAATGTTATTTCCCCATGATGCGTGACTTGCGGCCAACACTGTATATACTTCCATATGAAAGGCTCGTTGATTATAAGTGTCTGGTCTCAGGGCTTAGCCGGTTAGCCCACTTGAGGGGTAAACAAAATAAAAAATTCACTTTTTTCATAATGGATCTAAATTAGACAATTTAGATCCAGCCAGTGTGAGCTCCTTGTATCTACACCCAGTAACCTTAGATACAGTAACATTTTGCAATTTGCGATTTCTCTTTGGGGTCAAATTCCCAAATTTGACCCCACTTCGAAAAAGGTGGATTTTTTATTTTGTTTACCCCCAGGTTGGCTAACCTCCTAAGCTCTAATGCGTGTCCCTAAGGATACAGAAGCCTTGGAAAGACACATTGTTAATATTACTATGCTTTTACTTATGACTTGTCACTAGCAACGGATTATGAAAGGGGGTCAAAATTATATACATTGCCAAAAGTCGACATCAGGAAACCCGCAAATAAACTTTAAGTTAATCACCATCACCATGCTATTATTTTAAGTCCCCATGACTAAATAATATAGTGCTAAATTTTATAAACTATTACAGACTAGTTTACTACCTTTAAGCTTCATTCAGAGCGTTTAGTCAAGAGATGTCGATATGAAATTCGCCGAAAAAGAAATAATATTTCGTGAGAGCACAAAACGATGGGATCTTATTTCAGTATTTGAGAGGAAGCGTAGATGTAAGACAAACAATACATAAGGGGTAATTAACTTATTATGTATGTATGTTGGCGGTAAATAGAGAAATCAGGCAATTTCAAAATCATAATAATTCCCCTTTCATAATCCGTTGCTAGTGACAAGTCATAAGTAAAAGCATAGTATGTAGTGCAACACTGGAGGCATTAGAACTGAAGTGCACAGTAGCTGGCATTTATTGCTTAAAATATAATGGAGTTTTGTTATCTATAGTAATAGTATATGCAAAGAAGGTCTTTACAATTTGAAATAATATTATGAGCTACCAAGCATTGCATGAATCATTCGGGTCTTGGAAGTGATAACACTGGAATTATGCTTTGCGTTTGGTTATTGACCTGCAGTTGTAAAGTTTAAGTAATAAACAGTAGCTGGGAAATTGAAAGTGACTGAGAGAAGAAAACGAATGTCTGCCCACAACTTTGACTATAGTATATTAAACTATACTGTACTAATATCATTTGTATAGAATTACTTCACAGAGTCGCGCAACACAATTTTCAAAAGTATTAATTGGAAATGTTGAAAGTAATAATGAAAGTTGTACCTCTTCTGCTTTTTTGTGGTACTACCCCAAAAGATGTGCGGCATTTGCTAATAAGAATCCAGGCATAAAAGTCGTACAAGGAGCACATTTGAAATTAGTAAATTAAAGACCAGTACTTTTATAATTTGTAAATTACTGATAAAAATTAACAAATTAATTCCAATTTACAAATGTGAATGGCACTCAGGAACCATAAATTGCATTTTTTTCATGATTGCGGTGAACACTAGAGATGCCAAAGGGAACCCTAAACCCACAAAGGAAACCCTCAACCCGCGCGAGTTTAGTGCGGACAGGCAAAAAAGAAATATTTTTTGGGGGCCGACAAGGGGTGGGCAGATATTTATTGCTGTGTACTATTACTATTTACTGTTACTCGTCTATTAATTTACAAAAACATTTTTTTAAATTTTGCATGCGGGTTAGCCCGGGTTGTGGTCAAATATTAATATTGTGGTTATTATATTGTGGTTGAGTTAAAGTTTAGGAAAGCAAAGCAGTTACTTGTCTATGAAGCGTCAATTACCGTGGTGTTTCAAATAAGTTTGCCAGAAGGATTTTTTAATAGTAATGTCACCAAGAAATGCACGCAGAAAGATATATGAAAGAAAGAAATATGCAAAAATGTGATTTTTTTTGTGTACCCTCCCAAAGCTGGTGGATGTCCTATAAGGTTGTACCAGGTGAAAATTTCTAACGCATTCTGTTTATTCAAGTTCCGTATATCACATTTCCTTAGCTGAACTGACTCCATGCTCTGTGGGATTTCCATAGCTATGCATTCATCCATATGTTGTGGGGCTAAATTCTGCACAACAACAAAAATTAATTAATTTGCGCTTGGGACAACCTTATAGGACATGGTTACACCATCCTTGGTACGTTCCCTGATATAATAAAGTACGATGATAATTTAGCAATTAACGTTAGCATGCAATGTGTGAATCAATCAGTGGTATGAATAATAATTAAGCAAATGCTTTTAGGTAAAAGTAAAAGTAAAAGGTCTTGCTTCTAGTATTAAGTTAACGTAAAAGCAAATACTTCAAATCATATGAATAAAAAAATTCTGTTGTTAGAAAGCAAATACTTTACGATTTGTAGCATTTACTCCCTTTTACCACCTTGAACACATGTTACCATACAAGTTAGCACACATCTTCAACACCTAAGGTATCATAAGAGCCGCGATTTTTAACTTCTACAATGGACTCTGACAGTGAGGTAGATATTCTGAAAGGGGAAAATAATTCCGATGGAAAACAATTAATTTTCGCTAAAATTTTGCATCCCATTTTGTTGGACAAATCTCAACTTCCACAAGTAAAACAAGCCAAAATGGAAGCATCTCAAAAAATGCTAGAAGATTTACGCAAGTTCGGAATAGAGATGGAAGACGAGAAAAAGCTTCTTAAAAAGATAAACAACATGAAAAGTCATATTAAAAAGAAACTGATTTGAATGGGACTGGAAACAAAAAAATGGTGTTATCTGACTGGGAAGCAATTTTCTTGGAATTGAATAAACCAAAAACCAATCCTATATTTGCAAAAGTTCCAGGTAAATTATATATAGATCGTGCACTACTCTTTTCTGTTCTTTAAAACACAAAGAAAAATATTTAAACGTTATATTAAATCTAAAATGTTTTGAAAAATTGTCTGAAAAGGTGCAATTGCTGCTGGAATCGAAAAAAATGAAGCGTGCACTACTATTGCTAATCCCAGTTGTTCTACATCAATACTGACTACAAATAAACGCACAGCTACTTTACCATCACCACCAAAAGCATCAAAAAATTTGAAAACAGCTGAAAATGTGCTGAAGAAGGCGGAAACAGAAGAAACATCTGCACTATCCACTTCTCAACTTCAAAGATTAGTTTTATTGGAGCAGCTAAAGCTAATTAGAATGAAGCAGAAAATGTTAACACATAAACAAGTGATATTTGTCGAAGACTGTATTACATCAAATTCAGGTATGTCCTCCAACGAAAAGTGATATGGAGGCATAATTTACGAACATCAGTAGCAATTCTTATACAATGTACAGGGTGTTACGAATCTTCTGTCGGGAGCTGTTCCGGAAGAACTGGAAGTAGCACAGCAAAACTGTTGATACCATTCGAAAGCCACTGCAAAGTTACATTGAAATAGCAGTTTTCATGACCATATCCCTAAGCACTCGTTTACAATCGCACATCTCCCAAAAAAAGTCAGAAACGTTAAATGATCAAATTAACGACTAGCTAATTCGTGGTTAAATATTTAAATATCATCAAAACAACCGAGTCTGGGGAAGATCCAAAGAAGAAATTGCGGATCAAGAGAGAATCATAGAGATCTCGAATAATCCACAGTGCATCGGCGTGTTCCTGTGCTTCACAGCAAAATCACTTTTGTTTGTCATTAAAGAAAAAGGCCAAAGCTGGTACGGAGCCTTTTTCAGACACCCCTTTCTAACAAATCACGTTTTTCTTTTCTAAAAGATCCTGAAAATGTTATCGATACATCAGAAGTAACATTTTTGCTCGACAGGGCTCCCTGTATGAAGGCATTGGCTACTCAATCTCTGTTGACAGAGAATAATGTCGACTTCTTCAACAATACGCAGTGGCCCGGCAATTCACCTGACCTAAACCCCGCGGAGCACTTAGGGGCAATAATGAAAGACAGAGTTGAGCAAAGAATGATCCAAGACTTTCCAAATAACATATTTGGGACGGCACAACTCTTGGAACGCTTAACGACAGTGCTTGAAGAAATGAAGACAGAAACCAATTTATTTGAAGATCTTCTGCAATCTTTTCTTCGTAGACTTGAAGCTGTTAGAAAAGCTGGAGGAGAACATACTGATTAGTAAGTAATTATAAACCTAGCGAGGAAGATAATTTGTTTATAATGATTCAGTACTTTGGTGAGATGAGTCCAGCTGGTGTAAAAATAAGTTTCTAGTGAAAAATGACTTTAATTTGTATATTTTTGACTTCTTTTGGGAGATGTACGATTGTAAACGAGTGCTTAGCGATATGGTCATGAAAACTGCTATTTCAATGTAACTTTGCAGTGGCTTTCGAATGGTATCGACAGTTTTGCTGTGCTACTTCCAGTTCTTCCGGAACAGCTCCCGACAGAAGATTCGTAACACCCTCTACAATTTACAAACCTTTAACATATTATTTAGTTCTCAGGGTTCGCTGAATTTAAAATTTAGTAATAATTTACTGCTTTTAATGTGTTTACTACCTCTAATATTTAAACTAGTATGCTTACAGATCCCAACTTTAAATTTAACTGTATACCAAATACACTATTTCAGAAAGAAACCTGATTTTTAAATTGTAGAACTGGTATATAATAAATTAGCTATCCGATTTCGAAGTTGTTGACCGCGTATTCGAATGCTTACATCACTCATTTCCTCTGGGGCAACAGTAGACGACGAATGGGCATCTCCAGGAACTTCCAAAAAGTCTTCAGGGTCCTTTAAGTATTTCGCAACGTTGTGTAATATGAAACAGCAAAGAATTATACCAGGAACACTATTGATAGCTACACGAACTTTATAGTGTAGAATAGGAAATCGCCGTTTTACTTGCCCAAAGCAGCGTTCGATTATAACTCTATCTTTGGCATATATTCTGTTGCAGTATTTTTCAATATCGGTTGTAGGATTTTTATGTGGTGTAATTAACCAGGGAGCCCATCCATAACCGCTATCACCAATTAGAACTGTATCACGAGTGTTTTCTTTAAGAAATTTGCATATGTGAGTTTTTTTTTAAAATTCGACTATCGTGAATACTTCCTGGCTATTCTGCAACAACGGAAGTGAATAGCTCATTAGAATTGCAAGTCGCTTGGACATTAATACTTGGGTAGAGTTTCCGGTTTAGGTACTCATCTCCATTTTACGTTGGCTTGCAAATCCGAACATGAGTACTGTCTATAGCTCCAATTACGTAGGGAATAGAATATTTTTGTTGCCATCCTCTTTAGCTTTTAATATTTCATTGTTGGTTGTCGGAAATTTGATCCAAGCGTTTGCTTTTTGGAGAATAAGTTCTTTTACTTAATAAGAAAACCTTTTTGGTTTAACAGGTACTCATTGAATTGCATATAAAATTGGCCAACTAAGAATCGCATTTTCTAACATTTAAAGTTTTACTGATTTTCATAATAACCACCTTATGAATAGTTTTACAAACTGTTGATTGATCTACACCTAAATCTTCACCGACTCCTGTTTGAAACCCAGGATCAGAAATGTAGCGGAGAAAGATTTGCATTTGTTGTTGTGGTTAGAGCTTTTCCTCTTGTTTCCCCATTTTCTCCAATGAAATATTTGGCGATCCACTGTACATTACTTTCATCAAAGCGATATAAGGCTCTATAGTCTTCTGTTGAAGTATGTTTTCTCGTTTTGTATATTTTAGTTGACCTCACAAGATTGATAACAGGGAATGTTGCCATTTTGAAAGGTACGCAAAGTTAACGAGGAGATAATACAACATTAATCAGCTGATGCTCTTTGTAGTATTTGACATACTACACATTTATATTTTCGTAATGGTGCATCACGTGGGTGTAGAAAATGACAAAGTGAAAGCTGAAGTTGATCTTTGAGCAGCTTCGATTCTGTTCTGTTCTGTTATAAGAGGCGAACAACCTTCTATAGAGAAGGTGTCCAGGGCTCAGGCCACATAATCGGGCTCATTGCCAACTCCTCTGAGTCAGGCATTGTTGTTAGTTAATGCCGAGAGGTCAAAGGCTGTCATTAGATGGATTCATAGCCTCACTACACACACGAGGAGTGCCTGATAGGGTTCTGCCCTACTGTACCTGGAATCCCCCCTCCACTTCTCTCAGTCTCAGTAACTAACTAAACTAAATAGATAAATAGATAGGGCCATTACCCCATAGTTAGTTTATCTATCTTTCCATTCGTACGTCGCACAAACAACCTCTGGCCTTATACCCCAAGCGGGATTCGAACCCACTACAAGACAGCAGACATAGAGATTGATTATTCACGTAAGCCGCCTAGCCAGGTATGCTTGGGTGGCAGCTTTTAACTTTTCTGATTTGCCATGGACATTTTCAATATCAGTGACTGCTTTCGCTTTGTTGGTATTAGTCGGTTGTGAACATTTGGATTTTTCCCTTTTCTTCTTTTTAACACTCTCTTTGGTTGGTGCTTGTTGATCTTGGCTGACATTTGGATTTTCTTCCGTTTTTCCCCTTTTGCGTTTAATTTTATCATTTCCGCATACCCAGGGGGGGGGCCCATTCTGATGGCCAAGTGTAACCCACTGGATGTACATAACACTCCAGTTGGCCGCTGAAAAAGCTGTCAGGGAACTTGGGCATGAATTGCACATCAAAATCAAATGATCCAGCAGTCTCGATCACCTTTTCCTGTGGTTTAACTGAGAATATTGAAGATGAATCGATTTGTTGTAGGTTTTACTTAGAAGTAAAAGTATTTCCTGCTTTTTATTCATCTGATTATGAAGTATGTACTTCCAAAATAAGCAAATGCTGCTCACATTTTAGCAAAACCTTTTACTTCTAGTTTCCTGCTTAGTAAAAAAGCTAAAACTCAGATTTTTAATCATGCCGAAGGCACCTTTTACTTCAAAAATCGAAAATAAAAGCATTTACTAGACGTTATTCATACCACTGAATGTGCTTCAAAAAATGGGGACCTTGCTGGGGGCAACTTCCCCTTTTTTGAAACACATTCAAAATATTTGATTAATTGTGGTGAGACAATACTGCTTGAGTGAGACATTGTCGATTAATCGAGGGTTGTTCAGATTCGATTAATCGATGGGACGTTGACGCAAGACTTTCCCATTCATCTATGATTGTGTGGAGGAGATCGTGGAACCGAAGGAAGGCGAACCAATGAGAGGAAGGCCAAGTAACTTGCAAGTTTTTGTGTTGTAATGGCATAACACTTTACTTTGGCAGCTCAGTCCTCACAGTCCATCATTCTTCTCTGCCTCACTCACCACCTAATTCTAACTAAACCAACATGAACAAGTAGAGACGGATAAAATTCAGCGCCTTACTGCAGTCAACAAAGGAAATTGAAAACGTTTCTTAATTCCTTTGGCTGACTCTGTTGCTGCCGCATGGACAATCGAACCTCAACTTGTGCAGATGTCACAACGCCACCGGCAAGCACCCACATTCATGGACCATCCACAACACCACCCTAGGTACCTTTTCCACACTTTTTCGCTTCATCCACACCACCACACTTTTCCTTATTTTTAAGCATGTTCTTGACAACCCCTGACGACCGAACTATTCGCTGTTAAAAGCTTGTGTCTCAACGGTTATACTTACACATTCAAAAATGTATCAATCACTTAACAGTTACAGTCCCTGTCAATAAGGTTTTGGCAAGGAGACATCGATTAATAATAACTACTGAGCCGCTATTCGCCACAAACTATTCCGACTTACTGTCTTTTCATAATAAAAATCACAAAATTTTTATTTATCACAAGGTGATTTTAGTTGTTATGGCCCCTCTTCTTGGGAATTATTGAAAAAAATTGAAATTTTTAGTATGAAAAGACAATAAGTCGGAATAGTTATTGGCGAATAGCGGCTCGGTAGTTATTGTAAATTGAAGGGTTTCTATGCCTCCTTGCCAATTCCTTATTGACGGGATCAGTAACTTTTACTGTCTGCCACCGGTTACGCAATTTTATCAAAAAACTCTATTTCTATTTCAATCCAGAGCCTCCTACTATTTGCATCTGTAAGTATAATCGCTATGAGACTGCCGCTTTTTTCGCAAATTGATTTTAGCGGCGAATAGCCGGATTACTATGCTAATCAAGGCAATTTGAATCGTCATGCCAACGGGGTTGGCCTGGCTAACAAGGTGCAGACATGGCCCTGTTATCCTCGATTTCTGCACCCAATTTGTGGCATATGTAACTGCAGAAATTGGGTGCAAGATTATTCTTACTTACAAGTTACCCTTTCTTCCTCATTTTATTCCTTTTTACAAGTACGGTCGTATTTGGGCAGGACTGGACAGGACAGGACTGCACAACTTGCCACTTTGAAATTAAAAGTATAAATTTCAGAATTGCACCTAACCGAGTAAGAATAATCTTGCACCCAATTTCTGCAGTTACATATGCCACAAATTGGGTGCAGAAATCGAGGATAACAGGGTCATGTCTCCACCTTGTTAGCCAGGCCAACCCCGTTGGCATGACGATTCAAATTGCCTTGATGCTAATAATATTTAACAAGTGCCCATGGCCACGAATCCGGGATATTATCTACAATCCCCAAGTGCGAAATCAGGGAACCCGTTAAATAACGACCCCATACAGTGATGACATGTACAGTATCAGCCACTAATAAGTACCCGACATAACCGTTTACATTGGAAAGACAATTTACATTGGAAATTAAGCCAAAGCCAGATGCGTGCTTGCAATTACAATTATATTATAAGTGACTGGCAATGTCATTAATAGTTTCCAGAGGCGGGTTTTCAGGCTACCCGCGAGGCCCTAGGCGTGACTATCCTATTTCTTGGCTGACAATATTCCAGCACCCAAAGAAAGAGACGAAATTATGTGCAATTGTTTCTCAATTAATAATAATTTGTGTAAGAGTATGCAATTTTGTCAATTAGGTTGAGTATAGCTATAAATAAAAACGGCAAAACCGTAAAAAAAAGAGTGAGACAAAAAGGTAAAACTTACAAATGCACTTGAAAGGAAATAACAAGGAATAGGAATAAATAAAATTATGAAATATTTTGGGATATTTTTATATACAAACTTTAGACGCATATTTCTCTTTGGGGCTCACTCGAAGCAAGTGACGTAAATGGTTTATTATGTAGCGGAGCTGCATTATGTGAACGCTCTGTCTGTCTGTCCGTCCGTCCGTATCCACCATAACTCGAGAACGCTTTGAGATAATTAGTTCAAGTTTAGAATACATTAAAATAAGGTCCAGTGAGAGATAAATCTAGGAGATGGGGTCAATCGGTCAATGGGTTCCAGAAATACAGTCCGAAACATAGAGCCTGCAGTACCATGTATACCACATTGAGTGGTATAAATAAAACTTAGCATGTACCACATTGAGTAGTATAAATAAAACTTAGCATGTACCACATTGAGTGGTATAAATAAAACTTAGCATGTACCACATTGAGTGGTATAAATAAAACTTAGCATGTACCACATTGAGTGGTATAAATAAAACTTAGCATGTACCACATTGAGTGGTATAAATAAAACTTAGCATGTACCACATTGAGTGGTATAAATAAAACATCTGATTAATAATGTACCCAATGATCAACCGATGATCAATCGATAATCAACCGATGATCAACCGATAATCAACCGATGATCAACTGATTAATAATCTACTGAATACCTCCGCTACATACTTACTCCGTGTTGCACCGCGGTTTATTTTATACTCCTTAGTTTGTATCTCGTATAATATACAACTACTCCGTCAATATTAGATCCAAGATATTCCGATTCCACTGAACCACATTCCTGTTACCAGGTGATGGGGTACCCTAATCTCTATTTTTGGTCGACGATGAACTTTAAAAATACCTCCATCCTAAAGAAGCTTTTAAGTGCAGTTTTATTATTGCGTAATTTTAAAAATGGAAGTAATTAAAATACGGGTATTGTAGTCTATTAACCTTGGTATGCAAGGCATTTACTCAAGGTAGTCTCTAAGGTTACATGATTGTGCAAGAAGGTGGAGAAGATTCGATAATATTAACAAAATGCCTCGGGTCGGTTTAGGAGAATATTGTTTTTTGGGTTGCCTCGTTACTACCCCGTAGTCCGTTTTGCAGACCCATTGTGAAAAGGTTTCAATCTTCACCACTTCTATACCTCTCACGTAACCATAGAGACACCTTGCATTTACGTCACTTGCTTCGAGTGAGCCCCAAAGAGAAATATGCGTCTAAAGTTTGTATATAAAAATATCCCAAAATATTTCATAATTTTATTTATTCCTATTCCTTGTTATTTCCTTTCAAGTGCATTTGTAAGTTTTACCTTTTTGTCTCACTCTTTTTTTTACGGTTTTGCCGTTTTTATTTATTTTTGGGTTTTAAGTTTTGAAAGTGGGATATTCAACCGAAGGCTGTATCATTTTTTGGGTTTAATCTAGTTAACAGCAAAAATTTATACTTGGAAATTGGAATGGAAAAATTGGGAAAACATTAAAAGAGTGAAGCTTTATGGGTGTCAAAGAATACTAAATGTTTTTGAAAAGAGGGTAGAGGTGTACAGCATTTGACAATTGACTTCAAAATGGGTAGGGGAAGGGGGGTTTAAAAATCATCATACTTCGTTGTTTGTGTAACCAATGCTGTCCTATACGGTTGTCTCAGCTCAGGCAAAATTTTGCATTTTCTGTTTTTAATTTATTCCAAATTACGTATACCAGATTTTCATATTTATACATTCCATACTTTGCAGTTCCAAATTCTATACAGCAAAAAATTAAATTAAAAATCTGCGGATGGGACAACCTTATAGAAGAATTACTTTGGTTAGACTAGACCAGCCTTGGTACGCTCCCTGATATAACAACATACGATGATAATGAGATCTTCAAAACATTTTATAAATGGTAGTAACAGAACAAAATACTTTTTTTTTCAAGGGGGCTGCCGCCCCCTTGGACCCCCGCAGACTGTTAGCCATCATTGTTTTACTGGAAGTCTGTCAATTTAGCATTATGTACAGTACACCGTTGTAATCAAAAGGTGCAATTTGTACTACCAAAACATGAAAGTAACAATACGACCATTGAAATGAAATCAATAAAAAATATTTAACGAATAAATTGTGCAAGAAACTCAATTTTCTGAGTTGTTACTATGGATAATACAAAAGAGGAGTACTTTGCAATGTAAAAATTGCTCAGAGCTATTGTGCTTCCATCGCCCCGTGTACTCCAATGTAAAACGCAGATAAACAACTTTTATTTTCGGTTTTTTGACAATAACTCGAAAACGTCTCAACCGATTTGGCTGAAAAGTTGAAGCGCACTAGATGAGACCTATAATTATGGGTTTGTTCATATATGTACCGATCAAAAATGAAAACTGTGGCTTGCTGTTACTGGCGAACATTTCAAAGGTCCGCCCGAATGCATACAGAGTGAAACTCTGCACATGGCAACTTTTCTTTCGTTTCCAAGTGGACTGCGGGTCTCACTCTTAAAAAGCAGGTGTATATTTGTAGTACAAGTATTTACGGTCATCCTAGTATTTTAGTATAATGGGTATCAAGTTGCCGATTTTCTTGCAAATCGAGTTTAACAGCAAATATGGGTGTACCGAGAAAAGGTCCAAAACGAAAACGTCCAAATGACATTCGAGAAAAGGTCCAACGACACTCGAGAAAAGGTCCAAATGACACTCGAGAAAAGGTACAATGACATTCGAGAAAACGTCCAATGACATTCGAGAAAACGTCCAATTAGAAGTAGACCTCATAATAAATTCTGGCAGGACTGGGATGTTGTGTACAAGGCAATAAAGTCAAATTATTTATCATTTTTAAAGTAAAAGTACAAAAATGTGCCCGTTTTCGGTGATTCCAAGAAACCTGTATGGATTATTGTTTATTATTTACTAAGGAGACGATAGAAATCTCATAATTTTGATGAATTTTATTTGATGTTGATATTTTTCAAAAAAACGGGAAAAGGTGAAAATCGGCTGGGAAAATCCGAATCACCGAATTTGCACAGGCATTTGAATAGTGTTAACAGTTTCGCTGTGCTGTGTTCTTCAGATACAGCTAACCACCTTATAGCTATGGACCACACTGTTCTTTTGGCCTGGAAAATCTTAATGACGTTGCCAGTCGCGTATAGTTATAATTGCAAGCACGCGTCTGGCTTTGGCTTTCACAATTTTTATTATTTTCTAATTTCTATGGAAATTATTGAAATTGAAAAAAATATAAATTTGAAGAAATATATATCCTAATTGCTTAAGGGGGACGAGGATACGTTGTCCAGACAAATTTGCTGAAATGTCTTAAATTGCAATATTACTTAAGTTCAAAGTAGTTATAGCAACGGTTGTTTGTCGCTCTTAAAAGGTACTCCCGTCCGAGAATTTAAAAAATAAAAATTCAAGTTTTTCCTTTCTGGGTACAAATTGGCCATTTTGGACCCAACCCTGTGTTTCCATACAGACTGCTTCCCCATGTTGACACTGTGTCTCCCCAAAATGGAAAAAGTTGAAATTTTATTTAAAATATTCCTTATAAGAGCGACCGTTGCTATAACTACTTTGACTTAAGTTGATGTAGACTTGATGTACATTTCTTGAAAATGACCTTTAATATCATTGGCTAAAAATATGACGTCGAATTGGCTAAATTCCTATGGCAGCCATTTTGATTTCTTTATATCAAAAATCAATCAGTTAAAAACTGGACAAAAATAATCGGGGAAACCTCTGTGAAGTGCCAGTAAAACTATAAAACAAGTACTTTATTTTGAAAGCTAGTGTTTTATAGTGCCATTTTAAAATCTTTTACTAAATCGGATTATCTGTATATTCTAATTTTCTACTGTTTCCCCGTTATGCGGACAATGACAAAGAGCTAATACCAAGGTGTTTCTAGGCCTACGCTTAGATTTAGAGGTGGTGAAGATTGGCGTTCTTTGGCACTGGGTCTGCAAAATAGACTACCGGACTGTAACGTGGCAACCAAGAATCCTTCTGAACCGTCCCGTGGTCTATTTCAAAGTCCGTAGAAAATTTTAGATCTTCATGTACTGCTTACGCAACCATATTACCGTGGAGGCGTGGAGACCACCACGAGCTATTTAAGTGATGAATGCCTGTAGTAGTTTTGTAGTATTGTATTGTAAAAGGTAACTCGAGTTGTTCTGGCAAATAACCTACAAGGTGCTGACATAATGAAAATGTAATATTCAAGCGGACCTAACATATACCGAATTTGCGAATTTCCCATGACAGTTACCTCAACCTGAGTGCAACATTTGTATTTTATCGGTCTTATAAGCTAGAAAAGTAGGCTAATCAAATTAGTATTTTACTTATCTGCTTAATATATTTTAATTACTGACTAAATTCTTTACATTGAGAAATGAAGAAATTGTTTATGGCACATAACATGACCATTAAGGAAAACCCCAAATTGTGGGGAAAAGTGGATAAGGGTTACTAATAGATTACGAAAACAGCGTGGTTCATTTATTTTCAAAGTGAGGTAAGGAAATGTAAAACTCCATAATCCCTTTACCATTTGTATTGAAGAATACATAGGTATCAGGTTGGTACTGCGACACTTGCTTGCTATATTAATTTTTAAAAATCCTTGCACTTTGTCTTTTGTCCGCATAACGGGGAAACAGTAGAAAATGCATTCAAAATATATAACCTAATTTAGTAAAAGATTTTAAAATGGCACTATAAAGCACTTTAGCTTTCAAAATAAACTTCTTGTTTTAAAGTTTTACTGGCACTTTTTTATAAGGGTTTCCCCGATTATTTTTGTCCAGTTTTTAACTGATTGATTTTATTTTATAGTTTTACTTTAAATATTTTAGAAAGGTAATTATTATATGAGATAAGTCAAAGGTGGCATTTGTTTGAGATTGCGTTTATTAGGTTATTAACCTTGGTTTGTTCACCTATTAAATGGTATAAAGAAAAAAGGAATAAAATAGCTCAAATTGTACACTGTAACTAAGGAAATCGAATTTTAGTGACCAAACAAATTCAAAATCGATTCTTCGGGTTGTTACGGCTAAAGTTGACCCCTGACAGGTCTAGAAACCTGATTCCGCACACCTTCGAAGAATTCTCTACCGATTTCGATTCTACACTTTTTGTCGAGAACCTGCTAGTTTCTGAGGAATCGGTTGGCAAAGGTTTTGGAAGGGGGGTTAAATGCCAGGGAAGGAAAAAGCTCGGCTTTTTGCAGCAAAAAGCCAAAAAGCCAGCTTTTTGGGCTTTTTGGGCTTTTTGAACTTTTTGGGCTTTTTGGCTTTTTGATACCCCAACTGCCATCCAGTGTGCATTTCTATACTTCGACATTTCTACATTTTCATGTTTATTGACACTATTGCAGGTTTTAAAGTAAAATAATAATGGATTATGTGCTGAATTCCACTTGAATAACATCAATAGAATAACATTTCAGTGTATTTTTCTTATTGGCAGTTGCCTGTTGACGTCAGAGCAAAAAGCCAAAAAGCCAAAAGCCAGCTTTTTCCTATTTTGCGAGCTGGCTTTTTCATCAAAAAGCCCAAAAAGCCAAAAGCCAAAAAGCTGGCTTTTTCGTTCCCTGTTAAATGCATACATCGGTTGAAAACCGATCACTGAGCAGTAGTGTCAGTGCTGAGTACGTTTCCCCGATTAAAAATTTAGCAAGAAAAACTAAAAAATAAATAAATAGGTAAAGGCCTGTAAAAAACACGGTTAGACCAAGCTAGGAAAACTGAAAAACAAGAGTTCTAAAATTTCCATTAGGAATTTTACCATAAATGTCTTAAATCCTGTTTTCTTGTCTACCCGGTAATGTGTGCATCTGAAGGGTGTTTTATAGCTACAAGAGATAGTTCATCCCCGAGGTGTTCATCGCATGAGCGGAGAGTTGAAGAAACAAAATAAATTGGGAGACAATGTGCTGCTGCATTCCTCTGAGGCGTCTCAGCTACCTTGGCGCCCTCTTGCACATGGTAATTAACATTTTCTTTTCATTTTCACACAGATTGCCCACTGATGCCCAGTCGAAACTTACATAGTCCGATTGGACTTTTTACTACGTCACACTGCTTTTAGTTGTCATTGTTTCTGAGGGTACGGGTGGCGCTTTGCAATTTGAAAGTGGTTTTCAGCTGCCAGTTTTGTTAGTGGAAATGTCTGCAATAAAATGGTAAATGGTATCCATGGGTAGTAAATGCCATAGAGGAGATAACGTTCCCAAATTCTATTCCTGAAGATGATCAAAATTCACTACATCTGATGCCACTCAAACATAGGGTGGTATGGCTGGTAACTATGACTCCTGCTTAACATAATCAGTGATATGAATAAGAATTAGCATTTAGTATCTAGTATAAAGTAAAAGTAAAAGGTCTTGCTACTAGCAATAAGTAAAAGTAAAAGCAAAATCTTCAAATCGTATGAATAAAAGAATACTTTGGCTAAGAAGTAGATACTTCAAGATTTCTAGCTTTTACTTGCCGTTTGCAACCTTTTCCTTTGCTAAAAGGACTGTAGTCATGGGTACAATTGAAAGTACTCCCCTCATCTTCAAGTGACTTTCATATTTGGCGATGATACCGATGCGGTTGGTCAAATTTCCATAGAAACACTTAATTTTCCACTGAATCCCCTGCCTTACAACAGAGAAAGTAAAAGCTGAAGCACTGAGGGGAGGAGCTTCAAATTTTCATAGTATTTACTATGAATGAAAAGGAAAAGCTTACTTTTATTCATACCATTCCGTTAGTATTTGCTTGGAGAGTAGTAAATACTACACTTACTGAAGCTTTAACTTTCACTTCTAGTTTCTTGTTTAGTAAAAGCTAAGGTTCAAATTTTTATTCATACCAAAAGCACCTTTTACTTCAAAAACGTGAAGTAAAAGCATTTGCTAGTTTTTATTCATACTACTGAATGAAAGTAATATTTTCTATCACTTATGTTTTTCTCGCAGATAATCGGGTTGATTTACTTATTCTTTCTCGGAAAAACAGCGATACAGTTATTTCAAAATAAGGATAGAGCGGAGTCAACGGTGAGTGTATAAGCTTTTATTAAAACACCCCAAAATTGCTATAATACAGCAACAAGTTCAACTGGTTGCCATGGTGTATGAATGAAATTAGTAATCACGAGGGCAATAAATGTAAAAGTCTAGTGTTATTTTTGGTTCCCCAGTCAAAAAAGCGGGGCAAAATGGACCAACATTGTTTGTTGTTAGGGAGCTGACTTCGTAAACCAATTTTAATGTAAATATCAAAATGTCCTCTTTACTTTAACATGGGTAACTGGAAAATATGAGATCGTAACGAACATCGCACGAAGGTCCATTGCTTTAAAAGATATATTATGGCGTTTGCCGGCAGCCAATGGATGAGACGATAAATGAGGTCATCTTTTTCAGCATTGGCTGAAATGCCCGCCACGGCCAATTTCTTTATCAAAATTGTCAATTCAACTTTTAGTCAAAATATTAATTTCACCACTTCTAATTACAAAAGAATTTGAGATGCCCATAAATGAATTTCCATATTTGTGTCTTTGCACTGACACTCCAAAGTTTATGAAACCGCAAAATTAAAACAGAAATTACGGTAGTAAAAATTTTTGAACACTAAAAGAGTGCTAGCCCCAAATTTTGCACGTTCCCCTAATTTTCTGTGGGGTTCAAATTTTGATCTCCTAGGATATTAAAATTGAATTTTGAAATTCGCCCTTCTTTGGCTCTCTGTCTCAAATATTTTCAGCCAATAGAAAGCAAGAAAAATATTTCTTTTCCTTCACTTTCGTTCGCGTAAGGTTGAAACGGACTGTATA
Organism: Yoshiicerus persimilis; assembly: GCA_020352615.2. Taxonomy (NCBI): domain Eukaryota; kingdom Metazoa; phylum Arthropoda; class Collembola; order Entomobryomorpha; family Tomoceridae; genus Yoshiicerus; species Yoshiicerus persimilis. Next base: position 44,832,056 of record CM036940.2, read on the forward strand.
GGCAGTTAAATAAATAAATAGGTTTCTGGCTATTTATTTATTTACCGATTTCGAACTTTCGGGATTGTAGACCATTTATTCCCTAATCATACAGAGTAATGCCCAAGTTTTGCTTGATGTATTATTGGTGTGTCCTGATTATGCTTTGTGAACCAGCAGCACCGCCTATTGTTTGGACTACTCTACATGGGTTACTTCTCCGCATTTCTTCCGCCTGGGGTCTTTATTTTTTGGGGTGTTCACAAGGTACGCTCTACTTACTGACTTTCTTCCTATTATACTGCCAATTACTTCATATTATGGATATGGTTTTCCATTATGAAAATGATGTAATTAAAAATACAAATTAAAATGTTAATATTTTATTAATTACATTAAAAACTTACAAATATAAATAATTTATATTTGTAATTACATCTATATTTTACACAACAACAACAACCTGTGCTTCCAAAAAGGACTTGCCCTCCTCTGCCTACCTTCTAAGGTGACAATTTCTTGTTGCTTTGGGGAAGTCAACACCTGGGCTGGAATTCTCGAAACAAATCGTATCGTAAATTTATCCTTGCACTTTTCAGCGTCACGAATATTACCGGAAACAGCGGTTACCTTAACCAGTAATTTTTACATATATTACTACGAATATATTTTACAATTTAATTGATTGTTATGCTTAATACTTTTTGAAATAGCTTACTGTTGACGCAATGACACTCCAAGAGGCGGTCTTTGTTTTATTAGTACTGAGGTCTTCACCGATCCTAGTACAGGTCCCTTATCTCTTTCATCAGCAAAACCTGTTTATTTTTTGCCGAGTCATTCTTTCCGTAACATTAGCTGTGTCGGGCAGTCCAGGTCCTAACAACCATATATGCAACCAGGGGAACCCGATTTTCTTACACAATGCAACTAGCAGTTAATGTAAATTGCAGTAAAATTAAATTTAAAAAAATTGAAATACAGTTAGAATAATATAAATTAAATTAAAACAATTTGAATGTTCTTTGAATAAACTTAAATGGACTTTAAACAACCTAAGTGAACGTTAAACAACCTAAATGAACTTTAAATAATTTAAATGAACTTTAAACAACCTAAATGAACTTTCAATAATTTAAATGGACTTTAAATAACTTAAATGGACTCTAAATAATTTAAGTGGACTTTAAATAGTTTAAATGGACTTTAACTAACTTAAATGAACTTTAAATAATTTAAATGAACTTTAAATAATTTAAATGAACTTTAAATAATTTAAATGAACTTTAAATAGTTTAAATGGACTTTAAATAGTTTAAATGGACTTTAAATAGTTTAAATGGACTTTAAATAGTTTAAACGGACTTTACATAGTTTAAACGGATTTTACATAGTTTAAATGGACTTTAAATAATTTAAATGGACTTTAAATAACTTAAATATGAAATGATTTAAATAAAATTGAAATTATTTAATTACAATCACAATAATTGAGGTGTAAATTAAATTATGTTTCATTGGTGAATTTATTAAAAAATCTTTTCTATGGCAGCACTTTATTTCATTTCAGGTTCAATTCCATGGCTCCCCTAACTAACCTAACTGGAATAAAATTATAAAAATTTGAATAAAATTAAAATTAGTTAAATTAAATTAGAATTAGAATACAATGATTTATTATCGAATAAAATCAAAGGAATGGAAATTACGTCGAATAGTGGAGATATTACAAAAATCGGCGAATGTAGAGAAACCTTTTTCGACATTAGGCTTTCAATAAGCGAATTAAAATACATTTGTATACTGTTGCACGACTTTGCGACATTATTGACTATTCTTCTAATCAAATTCAAATTACCGTTTATTTACATATCATGACAATCACAAAGTTCATTTAGGTTGTTTAAAGTTCATTTAGGTTGTTTAAAGTCCATTTAAGTTTATTCAAAGAACATTCAAATTGTTTTAATTTAATTTATATTATTCTAACTGTATTTCAATTTTTTTAAATTTAATTTTACTGCAATTTACATTAACTGCTAGTTGCATTGTGTAAGAAAATCGGGTTCCCCTGGTTGCATATATGGTTGTTAGGACCTGGACTGCCCGACACAGCTAATGTTACGGAAAGAATGACTCGGCAAAAAATCAGCTCGGATAGCATGACTCGGCAAAAAATAAACAGGTTTTGCTGATGAAAGAGATAAGGGACCTGTACTAGGATCGGTGAAGAGAGTGAAGACCTCAGTAATAGTAGGAGACAATTCGCCGAAAAGGTGATCGTAATTATCTATAAATCAATCAGTTAAAAACTGGAAAAAATAATCGGGGAAACCCTTATAAAAAAGTGCCAGTAAAACTTTAAAACAAGAAGTTTATTTTGAAAGCTAAAGTGTTTTATAGTGCCATTTTAAAATCTTTTACTAAATTAGATTACATATTTTGAACGCATTTTCTCCTGTTTCCCCGTTATGCAGACAAAGAGCTAATACCAAGGTGTTTCTAGGGTTACGCTATAGATTTAGAGGTGGTGAAGATAGGCGTTTTTTGGCACTGGGTCTGCAAAATAGACTACCGGACTGTAAGGAGGCAACCAAGAAACCCTTCGATCAGTTTTCCTTCTGAACCGTAGAAAATTCTAAATCTTCATGTACTGCTTACGCAGCCATATTACCGTGGAGGCGTGGAGACCACCACGAGCTATTTAGGTGACGAATGCCTGTAGTAATTTTGTAGTATTGTATTGTAAAAGGTAACTCGAGTTGTTCTGGCAAATAACCTACAAGGTGCTCATATGATGAAAATGTAATATTGAAGTGGACCTAACGTATACCGAATTTCCCACGATAGATACATCAACCTGAGTGCAACATTTGTATTTTGTCGGTCTTATAAGCTAGGAAAGTAGGCTAATCAAATTAGTATTTTACTTATCTGCTTAATATATTTTAATTATTGGCTAAATGCTTTATTTCGAGAAATGTAGAAATTGTTTGTGGCACACGGCATGACCATTACGGAGAACCCCAATGTGGAGGAAAGTGGATAAGGGTTACTAATAGATTACGAAAACAGCGTGGTTCATTTATTTTCAAAGTGAGGTAAGGAAATGTAAAACTCCATAATCCCTTGACCATTTGCATTGAAGAATACATAGGTATCAGGTTGGTACTGCGACACTTGGTTGCTATATTAATTTTTAAAAATCCTTGCACTTTGTCTTTTGTCCGCAAAACGGGGAAACAGGAGAAAATGCGTTCAAAATATATAACCTAATTTAGTAAAAGATTTTAAAATGGCACTATAAAGCACTTTAGCTTTCAAAATAAACTTCTTGTTTTAAAGTTTTACTGGCACTTTTTTATAAGGGTTTCCCCGATTATTTTTGTCCAGTTTTTAACTGATTGATTTTATTTTATAGTTTTACTTTAAATATTTTAGAAAGGTAATTATTATGCGAATTTAGTCGCAAAAGCTGGCATTTGTTTGAAAAGTTTGGATTTATTCCTAAAATTTTAATTCTCTCAAAAAAGTTTATATTTATTTGAAATAGTTAAAATTTGCATTTAAAATGTTTGATTTATGCGAAAAAGTTTAATTTGTTCGCAAAATATTTGAATATATAATTTAAATGACGGTTAAATGACGGTTTACTATTGAGAAAGCAACTGGCAGCAAATCAAATGCCGTTGATTAAAATAGAAATTTTCGTCACCTGTATATTGAGGTTTTAAAAGAAATATTTAAACACCTTGGTTTGTGTAGTAGCTGTATTGATTGCTATCTTGTTAAATAATTGTTTCGTTCTTCAAATTATTTTATGGCTTAGATTTTTTGCGTACAATAAATAGATGGTAAATTACAATAAATAGATGCATTTATACAATAAATGGTAGATTCGTACAATAAATGGTAGATTCATAAAATAAATGGTATATTCGTACAATAAATGGTAGATTCATACAATAAATGGTAAATTACAATAAATAGATGCATTTATACAATAAATGGTAGATTCGTACAATAAATGGTAGAATCGTAAATAAATGGTAGATTCGTACAATAAATGGTAGAATCGTACAATAAATGGTTGATTCGTACAATAAATGGTAGATTCGTACAATAAATGGTAGATTCGTACAATAAATGGTAGAATCGTACAATAAATGGTTGATTCGTACAATAAATGGTAGATTCGTACAATAAATGGTAGAATCGTACAATAAATGTTTGATTCGTACAATAAATGGTAGATTCTTACAATACATTCTTACATTAAATGGTAGATTCGCACAATAAATAGTAGATTCTTACAAGTCGTTTTTAAAATGCATAATTCTTTTTCAACGCATTATTAGTTAATTCAGGTGCATCATGTTTACATGGAACGCCATTACCATGCCCAGTGAAGCACCGAAAATTTTTACTTATCCAAAGATCTTTCATATACAAAAGGAAATTATATAGTCTTCTTTGCCATGTTCGAAATTCTTATTGAGAAGGCGAAAAGATACTTCAAAATCTCTTTTCTAGGATGCAAAATGTAATGTTTCAATATCTGCCGCAATTGAGTTTAGTTTTGCTTTATAACTAATTTTTAATAATCTTTTGTCAATGGGGGTGCCAATCTGCAAGCAATCTGTGCGTGAATCCAGCACATAATTTGATAATTCAGATTCAAATACTGGCTGTGTACTTACCTGTATATAATTTTGTTCTGTCTATACATAAATTAATTGCTTTAGTTAGCAGTAACCGCACAACGAGTTATAATAGATGTAGTTTTTCTTTATTAAGTATCGTGAGATACTTTATGGAAATGACCTGGCCGTCTGTCCGTCCGTCAGATGAATAATTGGAGAACGGTTTGACACAATGATCTCAAACTTGGAACACATCTAGCTAAGGTCCATTATGTTGTTCAGTTCGAAGATGAGGTCAATCGGTCATTCGGTTCCAGAAATAGATTAGTAAACAAAGAGCCTACAGTACCATGTATTAATATTACGAAACATACAATATTGTGTGCTGGCTTCGTAACCTCAAGTAGCATACAACGTGCAAACACTACCCAATTAAAACACTACACTCAGACAACCACACATCACTTTAGGTTCAGTTAAGATCCTAGGAGTTTAGTGACGGTCCTTAGGGTTCAGTGATGGTCCTTAGGGTTCAGTTAGGGTCCTTAGGGTTCAGTTAGAGTCCTTAGGAGTCAGTTAGGGTTTTTGGGAGTCAGTTAGGGTCCTTAGGAGTCAGTTAGGGTTCTTGGGAGTCAGTTAGGGTCCTTAGGAGTCAGTTAGGGTTCTTGGGAGTCAGTTAGGGTCCTTAGGAGTCAGTAAGTGTCTTTAGGGTTCAGTTAGAGTACTTAGGCTTTAGTTAGGGGCCTTAGGGTTCAGTTAGAGTCCTTAGTGTTCAGCTAGAGTCCTTAGGGTTCAGTTATGGTAATATAATTCCTGATTTTATTTATCCTTTATTTTTATTGGATTTGACTTGTTTTGCTGGCCGTTGTCCAATTTAATGTCCAAATTACAATAACCCTTTTTCCACTATTTTGCTGATGATACCTGGTTACCCCAGTGTTTACACTAGTTTATTGAAGAATAACGTTCCACGCATTTTGCTGTTTGTATATCACAAATGGGCGTAAAATATTTTCTTTCCTTGTACGATTCTACCATTTATTGCACGATTCTGCCATTTATTGCACGATTCTACCATTTATTGTACGATTCTACCATTTAATGTACGGATCTACGATTTATTGTACGATTCTACCATTTATTGTACGATTCTACCATTTATTGTATGAATCTACCATTTATTGTACGAATCTACCATTTATTGTACGATTCCACCATTTATTGTAAGAATCTACCATTTATTGTAAGAATCTACCATTTATTGTAAGAATCTACCATTTATTGTAAGAATCTATTTTCTTTTGTATGGATCAACTTTATTGTACGAATCTATCGTTTATTGGGTGAAACTATTTTGTATTGTAGTGATACGTCTATTTATTGTATACCGTGTTTTGTAAAGATCCTACCGAATATTGTACGAATAAATTTTAAGCCTTATTTTATTAAGGGTAGTAACAGAACTAAATTTTTTTTTCAAGGGGGCTGCCGCCCCCTTGGACCCCCGCAGACTGGTAGCCGTCATTGTTGTAAAGGGAATCAGTCAATTCAGCATTGCGGACATTAATAGTACAACATTGTCACCATAAGTTACAAATTTTACCACCTGACTATAAAAGTAGCAGTATGCACATTGAGTAACCTTGGTTTGTTCACCTATTAAATGGTATAAAGAAAAAAGGAATAAAATAGCTCAAATTGTACACTGTAACTAAGGAAATCGAATTTTAGTGACCAAACAAACTCAAATTCGATTCTTCCGGTTGCTACCGCTAAAGTTGACCCCTGACAGGTCTAGAAACCTGATTCCGCACACCTTCGAAGAATTATCTACCAATTTCAATTCTACACTTTTTGCCGAGAACCTGCTAGTTTCTGAGGAATCGGTTGGCAAAGGTTTTGGTGGAGGGGTTAAATGCATACATCGGTTGAAAACCGATCACTGAGCAGTAGCGTCAGTGCTCAGTGCGTTTCCCCGATTAAAAACTAGTTCAACTAAAACCTTTATTTCGTCTGGCGAGAAATTTTTAGCTCTCACGCCTTTACCAGCTACTATTTCAGAACACATTTTGCACTTTGAACTGTTTTTTTCTTTTAATTTCATTTACATTCTTTGATAATGAATAAAGAAAATGACAAAGATGTTTTAAAAACTTATTGTGTCCGCAAAAACAGCGCATAATTTAGTATCGTAATTTTACGATACAAGCTTGTTTTGCGATACAGTTACGATACACTTTCAGAATTGAGAATTTGTGCGGATCGTAATTGAGTCGTAAGTAGTGCATCGTAACTACTTACGATCGTAAAATTACGATTTTTTTGAGAATTCCAGCCCTGGTAGGCAGGAGAGAAGCACACCTTTTTTGAAGCACACCTTAGTGTGGCAAACCGAATAAATATGAGCTCCACTCAAATGACAGCCAAGACAATTTGCTAGCCAGGCCATATAATGGCAAATAATGAAGTACTGAGATGAGAACCTCCTCTTATTATTCTCCTCTCCCTCCCTCCAAACTGACGACATTGTTTATGGATGGCAAGGAGAATAAACGCTTTACCAGGAAGGTCGACTAGAGATTTCCACATGGGGGATTTTGAACTTCTATAAGGGACGTTTTTGGAAAAAGCTGTAATTTGGCATAAGTCGGGATACTAAGCAGCCCTGTCTTTCAGAAACCAAGACAACCAGCTTGGTATGGGTAAGTGTCTCCACCAATTGGACTAATGCCAAGTTATAGACTTTTTCAAAAGAGTCCCTTATACAAGTTCAAGATCCCCCATGTGGAACTAGAGCCCCTCCTTCTGGTTTTAGAAAGTGGTTTCCAGCTGGCAGTTATAATAATTGACGGGTCCAGAATTAGAAGTAACAGTTTCAAATTTATTTCATGACAACCAAAAGTAAACAAAATTTTAGGGAAGTTTCATATATTGGCACATCAATTTATTTGCAAACTCTGCAAATTAAAACTTTTTAATATTTCTACCTTAAGAGTCGTGTGTATACGTTTTCACTCGGATTTTGATAAAAATTTGACAACCAGCTTGGTATGGGTACTGTGGACTCGCTAGTCATAGGAACTAAATTGGCCGAAACCCAAGCGCCGTCTTTCCTCTGATTGGCTGAAAATATTTGTAAAATATGCTGTTTTATTGGCTCCAAGACTACCGGCGGCCATCTTTTTTTCTTTATCAAAAAAGTAGGTGACTCAATTCTGAAAAGCGGAGTCACATTCTCAACAATTTTCGTTGTCCTGTCATTACTACTGTACATTCTTGGTACATAATAAGCATTGTTCTGTAAAGCTAACAATAACGTGCAGCAATATTAAAATTCCGTTGAATTCAACACAGAAGGGCATGAATTGAATGACTGAAAGATGAAATATTTCATGAAATGAAGTAAAGGCTTTATTGTACTCCAATTAAACACACACTCTAGACTTTGTTGTACTCTGCTGATACAACAAATATGAAGTACTTATACTGATACCACACTGAACATTTAAAGACTAGGAACATCATGTTGAATACTTAATAACAAAGCTAAAACGTTTTCATCAGCTTAATATAACAAACATTAGTTGCAATGCAGGCTATTATATCGCCGTTTAGGACTAAAATACTATTTGGTAAAACACATTATCAATTTGAAACTGAATTTATAGTACTAATTTACACAGGACGATCACCGTTGTTGCTTTCCTCATTATGAAGCACCTGATACCCTCGCTGACTATTTAGAGTTATCTTTACAAGTTCTTCGGCAGCCCTTTTAGTAATTAATCCTTTTCTTCTGCAGCAGTTTATTAGCAACCCCAATACAAAAAACAGCACTGCAAGAATAATAATAATATTGTTTGATTTCCCTTTGCCATTTTCTATGACATGAATGAATGAATTATTATTGTTTAATAAAATATTAAAATTAATAGTTAAAGCGTGGAAAAACTAACTTGGGGAAATTGACAATTATATAATTTCCTATGACTAGCGAGTCCACAGTAAGTGTCTCCACCAATTGGACTAATGCCAAGTTATAGACTTTTTCAAAAGAGTCCCTTATACAAGTTCAAGATCCCCCATGTGGAATTAGAGCCCCTCCTTCTGGTTTTAGAAAGTGGTTTCCAGCTGGCAGTTATAATAATTGCAGGGTGACCATATTTTCCCGGCCGAAAAAGGGGACACTTTGACACAAAGATTAGGGGTGGAGTCAACTTCAGAAAATGTATAAAAATAGCTACATTTTTTGTAAAATCGGCATAATCTTGTAACGACCTAATGGAAACAGATGAAGAAAGAAATATTCGCGCGTAACGCGAAAATTTTTTTCCCCAAATAAGCCCTTTATTTTCATAGAGATTGGCAAAATCAAATATATTTTGAGATTTGTGTTTGAAAGGAAGTTTACTCCATAATAATGAAAACTTAAGTCCGTTATGCAAAAACTTGAACAAATTAACGTAACGGGAAAAAATTTGACATTTCTATTTAAAAATTTCATCTTGACAACGCTAAAACAATATAAACAAGAGGAAAAGAATGTCAACACATGTACGAAAAACTATTTTGTAGTTCTATTTGTTGTTTTATGTCTACTTTGGCAATTTGTTTCCTCTCATGAACAGAAAAGAATTAACCTGAACTTGAGATTTAATTAAGAAAACTGGTGGATAATGTTATATGAAGATAAAACTTGCGCAAAGCGCAAAATTTTTCTGTTAATTTTAACATTTTATGGACAAAAATGACGATAAATGCTGGACAAAATGGAAATTTTTGAAAAAGGGGACATAGGGGACAATTTTGTCAAAAAGGGGACGTTTTTGGGACGCGGGGACGCCACCTCGAAAAAGGGGACGATCCCCTTAAAAAGGGGACGGATGGTCACCCTGAATAATTGACGGGTCCAGAATTAGAAGTAACAGTTTCAAATTTATTTCATGACCACCAAAAGTAAACAAAATTTTAGGGAAGTATTCATAATATTGGCACATCAATTTATTTGCAAACTCTGCAAATTAAAACTTTTTAATATTTCTACCTTAAAGTAAACAAGTAACCCACAGAATCTTTAGCCATATCTTTATAAAATGAGTATAATGAATGTGTGGTTGTTGTGATAGCAACTGAGGATTTTCATAGTGTGGCCGTCGATAGCGTTTCTGTTGGTGCAAGTCTACGGGTTGGTGTTGATGAGTTTCTACCAAGTGCCGGCGCAGTTCGCGGACAACGCAGTCACCAGTTACCCCTTCGACGGGGAGAGTGTCGACAAGTCCAAGTACGTCACCAGTCTCAAGTCACGTGACGCGACCTCCGTCTTGGTGCAGGCCTCCGTCACCGTCGTCTACCTCTTCATGCTCTACTTCTACTACCGCGAAATCGGACCCGAACCCGACCCCGTGACCTCGCGCTACACGCAGCAGGCAGCAGCTCAACAACTCCTCCTCCACCCGCAGCAGTTCCAACTCCTCCCCCCGCCCCCCAACAACGCACCCTCCTCCCTCCACTTCCCACCGCCCACACACGTCCCCTTCTCCCCCATCGCCCCCCAACCCACGCCCACCTACCAACAACAACATCAACTCCTCCACCAACAACAACTCCAACAGCACTGCTACCAGTACAACCACTTCTCCAACATTCACGCAAACACCAAAAACCAAAAGTTCTAACTCGTCAGGTATTTCATCTCTTCTGTCTCTGCTACGCAACTTTATACCGATCATTTCAGTCGTCTCCCCATTGGAAACCATGGTTACTAACAATAAGGAGTTTCAAATGGTTGCTTGTACTCCTTGGCAGTTGTGTGGAGGTAGTTGTTTCAAAAAGTCACTTCCAATCTCCATAAGTGGCTCTGAGTAAATTTTTGATACAACTACCTCCATACTCTCCTAGTAACTATGGTTTCAAGTACCTTGCCAAAGCGCATTTAAATTACCAGGTGATGCCTTTGTTGCAAACTTACAAACTTCTAGCTGCCAGTTCATTTACAGAGATTACCAGACATTTGATTTGACAAAAGGGGAAGTTAGAAACCAGGGAGGTCATTTTCAAAAAGTCGTATAATTACGATCGTTGATTTCCGCAAAATCATTGGCTAATTTTTATAATAACGTAGTAACATTCAAAAGGTAACCAATGATTTTGCGGAAATCAACGATCGTCATTATACGCCTTTTTGAAAATCACCTCCCACTTTCAAATACAAGGCGCAACAATTTAAAATCTGGGTTTGTTTAATGATGGCAATTAAGGGTTTACCCAAAGTAACCCAATTACTATGGTCATTATATAAAGATTCTTATAAAGTGGATTTTGGAAAGATTTTGGAGGGGGTGTTAAATGCATATACCGGTTGTAAACCGGTTGGGGATCCAAGGTGTTTGGCAACAACCGGATCCCAACACCGGTCTACCCGTGTAAAAAATTCTTATAACAATAATTAATTACCATAGTAATAATTGAGTCACTTTTACCCAATGTGCTTCAAAGAGGAGTCGCCCCAGCAACTTCCCCTCCCCTGCCTACCTGGCCTGGAACTCCCAAAAGATTGTAAAACTACGATCCCATAAAAAACCATGACAATGGTTATCTGACAAAATTGTCCAATTGTCACTATTTTAGAGATTTTTTGTCAACGGTTGACATCAAAGTTGCTGGAGTATTACATACACGCTTTAAACTCTAGCCAGGTTGGCCCTTCCGGGGGGCCAGCAAAATAAAATTCACTTTTTTCACTCTGGTTTCCAATCTGGCGAATTTATCTCTTTTTATCTCGGAATCTTTGTCACCGTTGGCATTCATTTGGTCCAAATCACTTCAATTTGGTTCTAATTCCTAAAAACTGAAAAAAGCTTACTCTGATTGTTTTGTCTTAACCACGAGATCACCTCCTATCGTCAGAATTATCAGTATCCTAGGCAGCCATATCTTGGGGACTCATATATATGACCCCCAGACATTTAGGGACTCGGATGCACCCCAGATTTTTAGAGACTCATATATGACCCCCAGATTTTTGGGGACTCATATATGACCCCCAGATTTTTAGGGACTCAGATGCACCCCAGATTTTTACGGACTCATATATGACTCCCAGATTTTTAGAGACTCATATATGACTCCCAGATTTTTAGAGACCCATATATGACCCCAGATTTTTAGAGACTCATATATGACCCCCAGATTTTTGGGGACTCATATATGACTCCCAGATTTTTAGGGACTCATATATGACCCCCATATTTTTAGGGACTCATATATGACTCCCAGATTTTTAGGGACTCATATATGACCCTCAGATTTTTGGGGACTCATATATGACTCCCAGATTTTTAGGGACTCATATATCACCCCCAGATTTTTAGGGACTCATATATGACCCCAGATTTTTAGGGACTCATATATGACCCTCAGATTTTTGGGGACTCATATATGACCTCCAGATTTTTAGGGACTCAGATGCACCCCAGATTTTTAGGGACTCATATATGACCCCCAGATTTTTAGGGGCTCATATATGACCCTCAGATTTTTGGGGACTCATATATGACCTCCAGATTTTTAGGGACTCATATATGACTCCCAGATTTTTAGGGACTCAGATGAGCCCCACATTTTTTGGGACTCGATGCATCCCAGATTTTTAGGGACTCGATGCACCCCAGATTTTTAGGGACTCAGATGAGCCCCACATTTTTTGGGACTCAGGTGTACCCCAGATTTTTAGGGACTCAGATGAGCCCCACATTTTTTGGGACTCAGATGTACCCCAGATTTTTAGGGACTCAGATGAGCCCCACATTTTTTGGGACTCAGATGCACCCCAGATTTTTTGGGACTCAGATGCACCCCAGATTTTTAGGGACTCAGATGAGCCCCACATTTTTTGGGACTCATATATGACCCCCAGACATTTAGGGAGTCATAAATGACCCCCAGACATTTAGGGAGTCATAGATGACCCCCAAGCTCTTATATATGACCCCGAATTTCTTATATAGGACCCCGAAGTTTTTATGTATGACAATATGACCCTGAAGTTCTTGTATATGACTCCAAAGTTCTTCTATATGACCGCAAGGTTCTTATAAACGACCCCCAAGTAATAAAGGACGCATATAAAGTCCCGGGGGAATGAAATGATCCCCCGTGACCCATATATGACCCCCTGTAACGTGGGGGACTATATTTAACCCCCAAGAGGTCATAAATGAGTCCCGGGGGGTGATATATGACCTTCTGGCTGAGACTGCTTATAGGAGACACATCAGCCTTGTAGGGAACCTTCTCTGGTCGTCAAGGAGACAATACTTGGACGAATATTCTAAAATCAAGTTGTAATTGACGACAAGTGAAACCATGGCAGCAACTTGTTAAGTTCATCAGAGCAGAAGTGCAGCCTTTAAATACTCATTCACCGTGTAGACAGGAAGATGTATTGGTGAATGTGGACAGTCCTTGCGGTTTTATTGTATGACCCACGAATACATCTGGAACTTGGAGCAGAGGCCACTGACAAACGCCATGGAAACAGAAATACGCAATAAGGATGAACAAAGTGGCCTTTGTCGAGGCATTATAAACATTATAGGAAAAGAAGTGTTGGTGGGCCTTACAGCCAATAGTCGAGCAACTTACTGCTGCTTGTTGTGTTTAATGTGAAATTAGCAGGGGATTGGGAAATGTATTTTACTACAATATGTTCATTTATAGACAATTATAAGTGTAAATCCTTCACGAGTATTTATTACTAGGCATACTACATCTTGCAGCTCAAAGAGCCTTTCCGTGTTATATAACAAAGTAGGCAAGTATCACAAAAATTCCATTTCAAATAAACCCGGATTATGAAATTCGTTTTTCTATTAATATTGTTCACGCACCTTTCTTTCTTTCTTGTTTCTATTGTTATTTGGGTTTTGGCCCATTACTGCCTATTCAAAGCATATAGTCCGAAAGTGATGACAAACTGCTTGTCGTCAAGGATTCCATTGGCTAAAAGATAGTAAAAATAAGACAGACGAATAGACAAAGAGATAGTGCGTTAAAAATAAGAAAATTTTTAATAGGAAATACAGCCCTTGTTTTTAAGTTTTCCTAGCTTGGTTTAACCGTGTTTTTTACAGGTTTTTACCTATTTATTTATACTATCCTGTAGCCAATGGCATCCTTGACGACAAGCAGTTTGTCATCACTTTCGGACTATAATATATGCTTTGAACAGACAGTACATATGCGTACACAACTTTTTTTATCAGATTTCCGTACAGTCAAGTCAAGGTAAAATAATGTCCCCAAATTTCAGTAAAACTCATCGGTGCCATGGGGATGCCTGCAACACAAGGTGCTTCAAATTGCCTTGACTACATGGCTATAGGTGCCTGGAGCAAACAAATAATTCTGCGTATCTCGAATCAGCTTAAACATAAACGGTTGCCATGATTCTGGGTTAGGAAGGAAGGAGGCTCAAGTACACACCGACGTATAACATTTTGAAGGTTTATTGGGAACTTTTCTAAAAATGCCCTAGTTTTGGAATGTGATGAATTTCAATATCGTATGTTAGTAATCCATGGACAGTGTAACAAATGTAGAAATTATACATGAAAAAAATTCCATTTATTTATGATCGAGACAACCGTTTGGAGAATGACCCAGAACTTTGTTTGGTTGCATAGATGGATAGATGCAAGGAGAATAAACTGTTGCCGTGGTTTTCTCTTTCCTTTTATCTGGTGTATCGAATGGAGATTTCCACGTAGGGGATTTTGAACTTCTATAAGGGGCAAAAACGCCCCTTATAGAAGTAGAAAAGTCTGAAACTTGGCATTAGTGCTTTCCACACTAAGCTTCTGGTTGTCTTGGTTTCTGAAATGCAGTAGTCATTAGCATTAATTACGTGGAAATCTCTATTCGATGCACCTGATAAAAGGAAAGAGAAAACAAGCAGTTGATTCTTGTTGGACGGATGAAGTAATAAAGTGAGAGACAAGGCATGTTGATGAAAAGAGTTGGAATGAGTTTATTGAGTAAAAGGCAGATGTGACAAGGTGTCTGGACAGAGTTGATTCATCAAGCAACACAATTTTGTACTTTTCTACAGACAAAGGAAAACCTAGCGAGAGTTGATGTCTTTCATTTATTTCTTGTAGTAAAGCACGTTGCCATAGGTCGGGTAAGCATATCCTGTAACAAACATTCAGTCTTATTTATTAGACAACCAAGTAATAAAAGTATTTATTATTAGGGAGGGTTGTGTACCGTAGGTGGGGACTGCGCCGTAGTAGCCGACGTTGCCGACCGAGTAGACGGAAGAGGGGTAGGTGTAGCCCAGTCCGGAGTAGCCCAGTCCGGAGTAGCCCAGTCCGGAGGAGTAACCCAGTCCGGAGGAGTACACAACCTGGGCGGAGGCAGCCACGGCCACCAAAACCAAAACGGCCAACTGCAAACAAAGATATTTAGTAAATAAGAAGGTCGTCATGCCAACACCGAAAAGCTGTGGTAGTTGCACTTACGATCTTGTACATGTTGATATTGCAATTTGATGTGGTGTGAAGAAGAAGAAGAAGAGAACTGGAGTGCCCTTCTTGGCCGTCCGTCTGTCGCTATTTATAGGGGCCCGATGGCTGACCACACCTCCGCATCTCCGGCCGTTGCCATGGCTCCCATTATCGCAAAACCGGTTATTCCAGTCTTCCAGAACAACATTCCACTTAAAACTGGCTTCTCCTGCTCATCACCTCACTCAATAGCCACCGCAAGAACAAGAATTAACAGGTCAATCAGATCATCTTCAACGGCCTCGAGATCCACTGCCCTCTGCATCCATGCAAAAAACTGGGAAACCCAATCGAGGGGCTGTCAAACAAAGCACCGCAGCATTTCCAACACTTGTCGCATAGGGATATCAATATTATTGCTGTTATTCGACTTTTCAATCGGGAGAATACATTTTATGAACATTTCATTAGAAATTCATTTCATTACTTGCCGCAACTATGCCAACTAAGGATACTAACTAAATAACCAGACACCTCTCATCTATCTCTCTTCCTATAGGCAATCTAAAAATTTTGGAAATACTTTCTTCTTAATGAAATGAGACGCCACTGCAGTGGCGTCACATTTTTCACGTCACAGTGCACTGTGAGCACAGTTTTTCGAAGATTAGTCAGCACTCTCGTCTCAGCATATATGAACTTCATGTTAGCCAAATTTATTCAAACTATAGTTTGACTAACTAAATAGTAATCGATTTTCATGAGAACAATTTATTATTTCCTACAGTGCTCACCAGCCCATTTGAGACTGAGCCTGGCGGTTGATGCAACGGAAGCATTCTCTCAGTGGACAAAAAATGACTAAAATGGCGTAATTTATTTAAATATGGGCCAAGTGATTTGTTAATTTGTTTCCATGATCACGAATTTTTATTCAGTCAATCAGGAGACCCGTATTTGAATGTATTTGAATAAATGACGTCATTTTAGTCATTGTTTGTCCAATGAGAGAATGCTTCCATTGCATCAACCGCCAGGCTCAGTCTCAAATGGGCTGGTGAGCAACTAACTGACCTTTCGAATGATGTATTATATATGTTGGGGGTGGCTTGCCCAGATTAATCTCCAGATTGAAATTTAATCACTTTTCACAGGTGCCTATTTGCTTAATGTATATTATAGTTAAATATTATGGACATGGATGAGTTGGTGGCAACTCAGGTACTTGCACCAAAACTGCATTTTGGGCACACTTTTATAGATGCTTAATAAGTGCCAGGGATAACCTTTCTGATGATATCTTTAAGAAATCGTACCCATGATGACGTCACAATTTAATTACATGGTAACTAGTCAAATGTTTTACTGAGAATGTCCGCACGTTGGCAGTTAAAAAATAAATATAGGTTTCTGGTTATTTAGCGGAGTTCCTGATTTCGAACTTTCGGGATTGTAGGTAATTTTGGCCCCCTTCCCTAATCCATATAGGCACTTGCCAAGTGTTAGTATAGTAATGCAAATAAATGACATGAATGATGAAGAGAAAGGAAATGATTTTATTTGTGTCTTTTTAAATGATTGACCAAGGCCTCTGCACTCCAACACGTGACGTAGCAAAGATGGCACTGGTTCTCACCAACCAACAAATATTTCTCGCCCCCTCCCTCTCTCCCCCCCATCCACCCTTCCACCTCCCCCTCTGCTTTCACTTCCTCCACCTCCCCCTCTGCTTTCAATAGGTCCGCCTCCCCCTGTGTTTTCACTAGGTCCGCCCCGTGTGTTGGTGATTGTTTGGTGAGGCGGGGCATGCCGTGGTAGATGATTGAGTTGAGGAGTGAGTGGAGTTGGTGGTCGTTGTTGCAGGAGGAGTTGGCTCTGAGGAACTTCCAGCGGTGTCGTTTGAGGGCGAGGGCGGAGGGGAAGTGGGCGGAGCACTTGAGGCAGGTGAACTGCGGCGCCACCTTGTGGACGGTGGTGCGGTGGCGGTTGAGACGCCACTGTTCGTAGGTGCGGTAGTCGCAGTGAGAGCACTGGAACAGCTGCACGGGGCCACTCACCTCGTGCGCCACGCGCAGGTGTCTGCGCAGACTGCACTTGCGCTTGACCTGGTAGTCGCAGAGGTGACATTGGACACGTGACGACTGCGGACCGTGGACGTGGAGGGCGTGTCTGTCCAACATCCACTTGTGGGGCGACTTGTAGGGGCAGGAGGGGCAGTGCAGGAACGGCAGCGGACCCACCCCGTGCACCATGCGCAGGTGCCCCGCCAGACTGGACGAACGAGTCGAGTAGTCGCACAGCTCACAGCGCCGCACCGCACCCACCGCCCCACCCACCACGTGCACGCGCTGCTCGTGTCTCCTCAGGTTCTGCTCGTACCCCGTCTCAAACCCACACTCCACACACCAAAACTTCTTCTTCCTCTTCTCTCTAATTAATTCGTATTCCGTTATTAGTTATAGTCATTGTTTTGTTAAATCGAGTTGCCATGGAATTAATTGAACTGCTTACAGAGCTTCGTTTGGATGCAGGTTGTCCATGTGTCTCTTCAAGTTGTATTCGTACATGGTCACGTGGTCGCAGTATCGACAGACAAAGCGGCTCCTCCTCTGCTGCTTTCTAAGGCTTTCTCGCAAAAGCGTTTTGCTTTTGGTCAACGTGGCTGTCAACTTCCGCTCCCTCTCCAAACGCCCCTCTCCCCTCCACCTGAAAAACGTCAATTACTACATCAGCCTTGTGTACAATTTGGTGTCCGTCGAGGTCATTGAAGCACTGAACTGTATTCAGTCAATCAGTTTCTCTCACTGGGTGAAAATGAATAAAATGACGTCATGTAGTATTCAAATGTGCGCTCTCTGATTGACGGAATAACATAATAATATTTAGTCAAAGTCCCGTCCTTGGCCCTTTGTCAAGGAAAATGGGGGCTACGCAAGGTGTCTCTAAGGTTACGTGGTGATGGGTATACAGGTGGTGAGGATTGGATTGCAAAATAGGCTACGGGACAGTAACGAAGCAACCAAGAAATTCCTTTAATTATTCCCGTCACGTAACTGATTAAAACTCTACAAAACCGTTCCGTAGCCTATTATGAAGATTTTTGAACCTTCACCACCTCCTTACCCAGCCATGTTACCTTAGAGACCACCTTGGGGCTCTACGGCCATTTAAACAGAAATATGCCAACAAGTATCCTTGGCACCTTGTCTACAATATTATTATAATGCTCAGATCAAGCAAACCTTTTGATTGGTTGTTTGGTTTGTGATGCATGAAAGCGACTTTCGTGGCGATGGACACTGTACTCATACAACGTTGCGAATTCACAAAAACGACATCTGAACACATTTTCTGCACTTCCAATCACTTGGTCGCCCTCCACCAAAGCCTCTCCTCCACCACATTTCTTACTAGACTTGCTGCAACCAACAATGTTTTATATTCACTAGTCCAAGGGGCCTACATAACGTATCTTGTCTACTCTAGGTGATGATAGTAATAAAAACAGAATACTAGGATTGGACCAACGAGTCTAAACTGTTGGTGTTCTTCGTGCATAGTAAGGAGGATCAAGTAGAGATTTCCACGTGGGGGATTTTGCAGGTCTATAAGGGACGTTTTGGGCGAAAAAATCCCCTAGTTTTATTTAAGCCTAATGTATACTATTTCTATTCTTATCATTGAAAAGGGGTCATTCACAAAGTAAAAATTCCAGTTCTCATAGTGACCCCCAAAAATCAAAATTCGGGTAACAGGAAGTTTTTTGTGAACGAGCCCTTTTAAATGATAACGATAGAAACAGGATGACTATAAAGTAGGCTTTATTATCATCATGTACATGACAACTACTACAGTTTATATTATTTCGTATTCTGTATTCTTTAAATAGTTGTCATGTGTATATGTACATCACGATGATAAATGAAAGTAGGGGTTTTTTTCCCAAAAACGTCCCTTATAGACCTGCAAAATCCCCCACGTGGAAATCTCTACTCGATCCTCCTGTCTATGCGCGAAGGACACCAACAGTTTAGACTCCTTGGATTGGACCAAGGAGTATAAACTTGGGGTTTCCTTGGCTCCCGTGAAAGACAAAGAAAGTTTATATTTCTTGGATTGGACCATGCAGTGTCAAGTTTGGTACAAGAAATAAAATGGTTGTCTAGGCACCTCGCAGCAGTCAAAACTGCCTTGTGGCTCCAATCTACAAATAAATAAATACGTAAATAGGTTTTAAAGTCACGCAACGTAGACTTGTGGTGCTACTGCGATATATGTTTTCGGTCGTAGCACGACGAGGTGATGTTGCGTGCGGTAGTTACTTTGGTTGATGGGTGTCTGCGTGTCTGCGGATGTGCTTGACGAGGAGGTTGAGGGCGGAGAAGTGTTTGTTGCAGAAGGCACACGTCAGCTTCTCGCTCGTCTCCATTTCGGCCGTCTTCCGGGGACCTCTGAGTTTGCACGTGTTGAGGTGGGCGGAGCACTTGGACCTGGTCAGGAAGCCCTTGCGGCAGAGGGCGCAGCGGAAGGGACGGATGTGGGTGTGGTTCTGCAACACGTGACTGTCCAAGAGTCGCGCGCTGTTGCAGCCCTTGCCACACAACCAACACTTGAAGCCGTTCGGCTGCTCGTGCGTCTGCCGAATGTGCTCCTTCAAATTCGACGGCCGCCCGAAAGTCTTGCCGCACACCCGACAACTCATTCTGTCTTGACCCTCCTTGTGGGGCAGCTGCTCCTTGCTTTGTTGACACTCCTTGAGGTGCTGTCTCAACTGGACGTGGAAGGGGAACTTGGCAGTGCAGTTGGGGCAGCCGTGGATCTTGGGTTCCTCCACGTGGTGCACCCTCCGCAGGTGCTTCACCAACCCATTCGTCCGACTCGCAGCGTAGCCACACCCCACCTCCCCACACCGGTGCATCTCCAACTGCCAACAACAACAACAACAACAATTAGTCATTTTCTACGTCTCCTAAAATGTTTCTCAATCGTGAGTTAGTTCTTAAGCATTGTATGCACTTTGCCTGGCAGAAAGAAGGTGTCATCGAAGCAGCACGTGAGTGAAGATGACGATTTTTCATTTGTCACCACTTTATAAGAATAATTAATAACCATAGCAATTAAGTCGCTTTGTTGATACCGTATTCGTCGTAATAATCCTCCATGTTGAGAATTATTCTGATAATACCTCAATTTTATCACCCTTGAAGTTAATTGCTATAAAATAAACAATCAGTTAAAATCAGCCAGGCACAGTGCATACAAAGCTGTACACCAACTTAAATTCTACGTCCCGTAATAAACCTGCTGCTTTTCTTTCCCCGTGTACAATAGCCAAGTCGCCTCACCTAGGGTATAGAATTGAATTGAATTGAATTTATTTCAGATGTCACCCTCTATAGAGGTCATTACAACACCACTAAGTACAATGTCATTATACAGCAAATCGAACAAAATACTTAGTAGTATTGCTTAAACTAAAGTACCATATACTTCATACATACCACCTTACAATACAAATAATTTAGTACCCAAATAATTTACCCAAATTTACCCAAATTTACCCAAATAATAGTACCCAAATTAAAAATAATTTAGTAGAAACGAAATAATAATTCCGTTTCCCCCACTTACATCTTGGTGGCAGCTAGTTTTTTATGTTTACCAAATCATCACCTGGTACTGATCCCGTCGATAAGGTTTTGGCAAGGAGGCATAGAAACCCTTAGATTTATAATAACTACCGAGCCGCTATTCGCCAATAACTATTCCGACTTATTGTCTTTTCATAATAAAAATTTCATTTTTTTCAATAATTCCCAATAACAACTAAAATCACTTTGTGATAAATAAAAATTTTGAGATTTTTATTATGAAAAGACAATCAGTAGTATGAATAAAAACTAGCAAATGCTTTTACTTCACGTTTTTGAAGTAAAAGGTGCTTTTGGTATGAATAAAAATTTGAACCTTAGCTTTTACTAAACAAGAAACTAGAAGTGAAAGTTAAAGCTTCAGTAAGTGTAGTATTTACTACTCTCCAAGCAAATACTAACGGAATGGTATGAATAAAAGTAAGCTTTTCCTTTTCATTCATAGTAAATACTATGAAAATTTGAAGCTCCTCCCCTCAGTGCTTCAGCTTTTACTTTCTCTGTTGTAAGGCAGGGGATTCAGTGGAAAATTAAGTGTTTCTATGGAAATTTGACCAACCGCATCGGTATCATCGCCAAATATGAAAGTCACTTGAAGATGAGGGGAGTACTTTCAATTGTACCCATGACTACAGTCCTTTTAGCAAAGGAAAAGGTTGCAAACGGCAAGTAAAAGCTAGAAATCTTGAAGTATCTACTTCTTAGCCAAAGTATTCTTTTATTCATACGATTTGAAGATTTTGCTTTTACTTTTACTTATTGCTAGTAGCAAGACCTTTTACTTTTACTTTATACTAGATACTAAATGCTAATTCTTATTCATACCACTGAATTAAGTCGGTAACAATAGTTGGTGGCGAATAGCGGCTCGGTAGTTATTGTAAATCGAAGGGTTTCTATGCCTCCTTGCCAAAACCTTATTGACGGGATCAGTATATAAAAGTGCCTTGAATAATAGTATAATCAAGGCAATTTGAATCGCCATACCAACGGGGTTGGCCTGGCTAACAAGGTGCCCACTTGGCCCTGTTATCCTCGTTTTCTGCAAGATAATAATTCCGTTTCTTCAACAAACATCTTTGTGGCAGCCAGTTCGTTATCATATACTTATTTTACAGTTTTCTGCTTTTATTCTTGATATGATTGGCTATGTTGACCTAAAATGACATCATTTATTGATTTTTCCATTTGTATAATAACAGCAGAGAGAAAATGACCCGATAGTCATGTGTCATTCTCATGGTTACACATCTCCATTACAATAGTAAATTACAAAGGAATGTGTCCCTTTCTTCCCAATCAATTCCCAATTTTACAATCAAACTTAGCTCCCACGAGTCCCATGGTTACACAGGTCATTTCACTAACTCATTCATGAAATCTATATATTACAACACAATTGGCAAAAGGTGAGCTTTGAGAACCAAACCCAGCATATTGAGAAGGAGAAATTCTGTCATGCTGGGCTGAGCAGTTTAAAATAGTCTGTCTGTGGAGAATTACGCTGATTTAAGGAAATGGGCATTTAAAATTGGGCAAATCGTTGGCTGTGTGAGGAATAGCACTGGGCTGTAGCCAATGTCTAAAAGGTATGGGCACTGAAGATTCGGTTCAGGGTATTACTAAGAGTACAGGGTGGGCGCCCTCCACCTCAAGGTGGGTGAATGAGAGAAACGCGCTGTGAAATAAGAAGTGGGTGGGGATGCAGGATGGTGGTGTTAGAGAAACGACAGAAAGTCTTAAAATTCCCAAATTTAAATAAAAATTAGTCACCCATCCTTATGTTTTCTACTATTAAAGATAGTTAAGTATTCGTATTTTTCAGCTTAAATGAATTAAAGCCATTTACACTTAATAGGATTGACCAATTTTCTAGATATCTCTTTATTAAAGCACAGATAGTAGCCAATCTGTGAAAGGTACGCGCTGAAAATTTTGGCATTAGGAAGTTGCCGGGAATTACTGATATTTGAGATGAAGAATTTGGAAGTTGTAGGAAAGTATGAATGGTGAAATGGAGTAAACGGGAGGTAAAACATTCGGTAAACAATAAATGGCTTGAAATTAGAAATTACGTGGGATAAACGAGTTTTCAGTGCTGCAGTAAAACGGGAGGCGAGTTGGCACTAAGGATTGTAAAGCGTGAGAAATGTGAGATGGGTTGGCAGTAAAGTCTTTTCTTTCGGAGAAAAGAAAAATGGCTTGGGATTAAAGATTTATTGGAAAAACCAGAAGTGAGAAAGGATATTATAGGTGACCATGGGTGGGATTCTTACAATTAACCTTTTCTGATCGCTAATTATCCCCAACATATCCTTTAACCTTTACCCAAATGCGGTTATCTTAAAGTTTTCTCATAGCCAAAATGGGTTACCCCAAATTTTGATCATTGTAAATACTGTTGTTCCAGCATTTTCTGATTGCTAATTTCGGTTATTCTTCCGTTCGTGGAACGGGTAAAAGACTAGTATTTACTTAATCATCACCTGGTATATAAAAGCACCTGGCTCGGAGCACAATCAATTAATCAAAAATTCAACATTAAAATTTGTAGATATTACAATTTTTTCCAGGTGCAGACATGGTCCTGTTAACCACGTTTTCTGCGCCCAATTTGTGGCATATGTAACTGCAGAAATTGAGTGCAAGATTATTCTTACTTACAAGTTACCCTTTCTTCCTCATTTTAATCATTTTTACGAGTACGGTGTACGGTCGTATTTGGGCAGAAATAAACTGCACAACTTGCCACTTTGAAATTAAAAGTATAAATTTCAGAATTTCACCTAACCCAGTAAGAATAATCTTACACCCAATTTTTGCAGTTACATATGCCCCAAATTGGGTGCAGAAATCGAGGATAACAGGGCCATGTCTGCACCTTGTTGGCCAGGCCAACCCCGTTGGTATGGCGATTCAAATTGCCTTGATTTTTTTCTATATCATTACAATTTTCGGATTATTATCTTGCCTGGCTGAATTAAGGAGGACCTGGGGCCTATTGCATATAAATTACAAGTCCTACAAATCGACAACTTGTCAAAATTACCATAGTGATTTCAAAAATCCTAAAATTTGATTGGTTGGTTTTTGAAAAATTTCGACAAGTTGTAGACTTGTAGGACTTGTAATTTATATGCAACGAGCCCCTGAAGGGATTGTTTAATCAAAATTGACTACCAAATTACATTTCTGCTCCTTGCTGCAAAGTAACTTTTTTGCATATGTAAACATTGCTAAAAATGCTCCGGAATCAGGGCTACAAAATCCTTGACTTCGATTTTTTATGATTCTTACCAGTTTCAAAAATAAGCCATTTTAGAAAAAACCATCGTAGCTCTACCGAATTTTCAATGTAAATTTGTGCATCTCTGCAGATGACAATTCGAACCTTGCTCGCGTCTTTCTTAATTCACTTTTTACTGAAAAATCCAAAAAAAACTCGAAAATCGAAGTCTAACGTTTTGTGGGTATGATTATAGAGTATTTTTAGCAATATTTACATGTGCAGAAATGGTATTTTGCAGAGTTTATGCATTTTCAGTTTTTCAATGTAATTTGATAGTCCATTATCAAAATTGACTCCTCATTTCAATTGAAAAACAGTATCTACAGGCAACCCTTAAAGATATTACTAATTTTGTTAATAAATTGCAGTTCTCATCATAGCTGTATGCATTTCGGTGGCACCGTGGTCAAGGCAGAATTTTCTTATTGGGTGAAAAATGAATAAAATAAAATGACGTCATTTATTTAAATGTGATTTAAATTTGTTTCTATGTACACGATATTTTATTCGATCAATTAGGGCACCCGCATTTAAATAAATGACGTCATTCATTTATTTTATTCATTTTTCGCCCAACAAGAGAATGCTGCCTTGACCACGAGTGCCACCGAAATGCATACAACTTGATGAGAAGAGAACTGTCTGTGTTACTTACCAACCTGGAGTGGACCAAATAATTGTGCAGGGGTAGTCCAATTACAATTACTTATTTCAATCGCCAGCCAATATTTAAGCAACAAACAGAGTGAGAGTGGATGGAAAGCAGTGCAGCTGATTACTCAACATTTACACCAAACATCTCAAAACCAGCGCCGGCTTATTAAATATCCGCACTGTAAATGCTCTATCACACTGTCTGTCCGTCCGTCCGACCATCTGTGATGACAATTTTGTAACTTGAGAATGCTTTTACATAAATTGATGACTGCTTTTAGAAATAGGAAATCAATTTATTCAAGTGTCAAACAATTCAATATAATACTGATGTAACACTGTAAGACACCGAAAATGAGGTATGTCCTCACTTTACTCCAAAAAACAGACCGAGTCGCAAACCAAAGAATCATTTTATGAATAATATATACAGTTTTGAGTATATTTTAGTTACTGCTTAATTTAGACATAATTATCAAAATACAAATTTAACACATGACATGAAAAGTTATATCTACTATCAATCGTATTTATAGCACACAAATGATTTTTAGAATGATTATTATGTAGCGGAGCTACATTGTGTAAACGCTCTGTCTGTCTGTATCCTCTATAACTCGAGAACGCATTGACACAATGAGTTCACACTTAGAGCACATCAAGATGAGGTCCAGTGGGAGCTAAAGTCAATCCGTCAATGAGTTCCTGAAATACAATCCACGGAGTAGGAGTTCCGTGAATCCATTCATGCGCGTCACTAATTAGATGACGAGGCATTTGGCTATACCTTAAGAGAGTCATAGTTACTCCCTCCTTTTGATTGCGCTTGGTCGAATTTCTTTCCACCGATGATCAACCAATGATCAACCAATGACCAACCAATGATCAACCAATGATCAACCAATGATCAACCAATGATCAACCAATGATCAACCAATGATCAACCAATGATCAACCAATGATCAACCAATGACCAACCAATGATCAACCAATGATCAACCAATGATCAACTAATGATCAACTAATGATCAACCAATGATCAACCAATGATCAACCAATGACCAACCAATGACCAACCAATGATCAACCAATGATCAACTAATGATCAACTAATGATCAACCAATGATCAACCAATGATCAACCAATGATCAACCAATGATCAACCAATGATCAACCAATGATCAACCAATGATCAACCAATGATCAACCAATGACCAACCAATGATCAACCAATGATCAACCAATGATCAACTAATGATCAACTAATGATCAACCAATGATCAACCAATGATCAACTAATGATCAACCAATGATCAACCAATGATCAACCAATGACCAACCAATGACCAACCAATGATCAACCAATGATCAACTAATGATCAACTAATGATCAACCAATGATCAACTAATGATCAACTAATGATCAACCAATGATCAACTAATGATCAACTAATGATCAACCAATGATCAACTAATGATCAACTAATGATCAACCAATGATCAACCAATGATCAACCAATGACCAACCAATGACCAACCAATGATCAACCAATGATCAACTAATGATCAACTAATGATCAACCAATGATCAACCAATGATCAACCAATGATCAACCAATGATCAACCAATGATCAACCAATGATCAATCAATGATCAACCAATGATCAATCAATGATCAACCAATGATCAACCAATGATCAACCAATGACCAACCAATGATCAACCAATGATCAACCAATGATCAACCAATGACCTACCTTGGATCAACCAATGATCAACCAATGATCAACCAATGATCAACCAATGATCAACCAATGATCAACCAATGATCAACTTATTAGTAATCAACTGATTGCAGGGTTGGCCAAAATACTTCAATTCGAAAATGCAAAATACAAAATACTTTTCAAAATTAGTGGAAATACAAAATACAAAATACTTTTCAAAATTGGTGAAAATACAAAATACAAAATACTTCGCTCGAACTTCCACAAAATACAAAATACAAAATACTTCGCTCGAACTTCCACAAAATACAAAATACAAAATACTTCGCTCGAACTTCCACAAAATACAAAATACAAAATACTTCGCTCGAACTTCCACAAAATACAAAATATTTAATCAAAATATTTGATAAAATACAAAATACTGCAAAATTTTTCTATATTTCCACTTTAATTACCGTATTTTGTATTTTGTATTCCGACAAAGTATTTTGGCCAACCCTTATATAATACAACGCTACACATGTATTATATAGAGTTTCTCCTTTAACTGGTTAACACTCAAATCCATGTGTCTTAAGTATTCTGGAAGTGAATTCCATGCTTCTGCTGCATAATATACAAATGACTTTTTAAGACATTCACATAGTTGGGCAAAATACATCAAAAGTATTTTGAAAATACTTCGCTCAAAATACAATTTTTTGAGGATCAAAATACAAAATACATTCGCCATTTTCTCAAAATACAAAATACTGTATATAAAATAAATTTTTTTCGGTCCAAAATAAAATATTGTATTTTCAAAATACATTTTCAAAATACATTCAAGTTTTTAAGCAATTACAGGTAGCAACGTGTTAATGTTTTGAATTCCAAAGTCATTTTTGAAGAAAGGAATACTCAACAAGCTATGTATGTATGTAACTTAAATTGTTTTAGCTTAACTATTGAATAAACATACAGAATTATCTACATTTTTTAAATTAAGAATGACTAAGAATGACTATGCATAAATTAAGAGTTGTTTCTTTGATTTCTCATAAAATATACAAGGATAATCATTCCAGAATTCAAAACATTGCAATGAAGTGCTATTAATAGCACAGTAATTAATGATTTAAAAGGTAGTCTCCTTGATTTTGACTTTCACAAGACCCGGATTCTTAAATATAAGCAGTTTAATTGACACATGTTTCCGAAAATTGCCTGCGTTTATTGAAAATTTATAAGAAAACTAGAACTTTTTTCATTATTTACTCCCAAATTTGATGAAATTCTCCAAAAGTATTTTGTATTTTGAGAGGCCAAAAATAGCCTCAAAATACAAAATACAAAATACTTTTTTTGAAAAGCGCAAAATACAAAATACAAAATGTATTTAAAATACAGTATTTTAAATACATGTATTTTCAAAATACAAGTATTTTGCCCAACTATGGACATTCAGTTCTATGCGCAATAATAGGAAGAGGTCTTGAGGCTCTCACTCGTTGTGTGAATTTAAACATATTTTTTATTGAGATTATCCTAGAGAACGCCATTGATTTACACAAATATGTCATTGACAAAAATTTTAACCTTTCCGGTATTGTTTAAAACATGACTCATTCAAATGTCTTGCTACCTGTTGACAATGAGCAGAGCACCCTCGGACTTTAAGTTTTCTACAGAATTCAGAAATTGCAAACCACATTGCAAGTGATTGATTGATTGATTGAGAAATTTTATTGACCAATTATTAACCGTTACAAGTAGCAATGTACGTTATACATGCCGCTAAGCAATAGTCAACGACAGACTCACATGAACATCATGTTACTACCATGATGATCGGATAATCAAACCATGATGATTTACATTTCTATAAACCCACATGCAGATATTTCTTTACATCCGTTTTACTACGGTTTATTTACTAGTACATTGCCCGTTCCACGGACGGGACATTATACAAGGAATGGACGAATTATTAAGATGTGGGCAGATTTTGTTTCACAATGGGTATAGGTTTATCGGAATAATTTTGCACATTTCGGAAGGAATAGTAGGGGTCTGCAGAGACGACCATGGCTTCGTATAACTATTGGCAGGGATAGAAATTTTAACATGGAAATTTCGACGATTACTCTGAGTAGCTCAAGATGCATATCTTCACTACTAAATAATAATTTAAAGAATATTCTTTAGGAGTATCTAAATAATAATTTAAAGAATATTCTTTAGGAGTATCTAAATAATAATTTAAAGAATATTCTTTAGGAGTATCTAAATAATAATTTAAAGAATATTCTTTAGGAGTATCTAAATAATAATTTAAAGAATATTCTTTAGGAGTATCTAAATAATAATTTAAAGAATATTCTTTAGGAGTATCTAAATAATAATTTAAAGAATATTCTTTAGGAGTATCTAAATAATAATTTAAAGAATATTCTTTAGGAGTATCTAAATAATAATTTAAAGAATATTCTTTAGGAGTATCTAAATAATAATTTAAAGAATATTCTTTAGGAGTATCTAAATAATAATTTAAAGAATATTCTTTAGGAGTATCTAAATAATAATTTAAAGAATATTCTTTAGGAGTATCTAAATAATAATTTAAAGAATATTCTTTAGGAGTATCTAAATAATAATTTAAAGAATATTCTTTAGGAGTATCTAAATAATAATTTAAAGAATATTCTTTAGGAGTATCTAAATAATAATTTAAAGAATATTCTTTAGGAGTATCTAAATAATAATTTAAAGAATATTCTTTAGGAGTATCTAAATAATAATTTAAAGAATATTCTTTAGGAGTATCTAAATAATAATTTAAAGAATATTCTTTAGGAGTATCTAAATAATAATTTAAAGAATATTCTTTAGGAGTATCTAAATAATAATTTAAAGAATATTCTTTAGGAGTATCTAAATAATAATTTAAAGAATATTCTTTAGGAGTATCTAAATAATAATTTAAAGAATATTCTTTAGGAGTATCTAAATAATAATTTAAAGAATATTCTTTAGGAGTATCTAAATAATAATTTAAAGAATATTCTTTAGGAGTATCTAAATAATAATTTAAAGAATATTCTTTAGGAGTATCTAAATAATAATTTCCTTGGAAAACCCTTGGAGTAGCTGTGCAGAGGTGAATTGGGAGAAAAATTGGGCCTCCGAGGTATTCATTCGAAATTCTCGGGTGAAGAGTTCCCCCAAATTGGGAAAAAGCTAAATAAATATAAAACTCCGGCTAAGCAGTATCATTAGCCCGACCTTCGGTCGGTCTAATGAGACTGCTTGCCCTCCGTTCGCGCCCGTTCTCGGACTGGGTAGCCGTTAGTGTCTCCGGGCAGCAACCACGCAGGTCGTGCAATGCGATTGACTGCCCTCCGTTGTTACCTGTTGGCGAACTTGTTACCCTGTATTATTAGAAGATTTTAATATTGTCTGCTTTAGAATTTGGCATTGTTTAGAAGAGTAGAACAACAATAAACCAATGAGAAATATTTTGAGAAGCATTAATTGAAATTATGATAAGCTTACATTGAAATTATGATAAGCTTACATTGAAATGATGGGAAGCATATTTTGAAATTATATGAGAAGCATATCTTGAAATTATGAGAAGCAAATATTGAAATTATGAGAAGCAAATATTGAAATTATGAGAAGCATATATTGAAATTATGAGAAACATATATTGAAATTATGAGAAGTATATATATATATTGAAATTATGAGAAGCATATATATATTGAAATTATGAGAAGCATATATTGAAATTATGAGAAGCATATATTGAAATTATGAGAAGCATATATTGAAATTATGAGAAGCATATATTGAAATTATGAGAAGCATATATTGAAATTATGAGAAGCATATACTGAAATTATGAGAAGCGTATATTGAAATTTTGAGAAGCATATACTGAAATTATGAAAGCATATATTGAAATTATGATAAGCATATATTGATATTATGAGAAGCCTATATTGAAATTCTGGGAAGCGGTTTAAAATTTTTAATGCTATCCCGCTAATAAAGCAATGGAAGCAATTTTTAAATTAAAATGTCCTCTTTTTAAATCAAATTTTTGCATCATTTATTTATTTCTATTACTGGTAAACCAGAAACGATATAGAATTCACGAAAAGGCTGGACCTTATGGAAATTTATTTATGGGTATGCCAAATTCCTTTACTATTAAGAGCGGTGAAATTAATATTTTGACTAATATTTGAATTGACTATCTCCTCGCTCTTATGATAAATAAGGAATTTTGAGAAAACTGTTCGTACGATTTTCCTGTCCAACGAACTTAGCCTGTGACTTAGGCCAATTCGTTCAAATCCGGAGTAAAAAATTTTTGATTAAGATTTACAAAAGTTAGAGTGCGAACACACACAGACAAACCCGTTCTACAAGCCCTTGGTCGGGCTAAAAATCAATATTTTGGGCTGTAAGCTAGGATTTTGAGGTTTTTTGACAAGCTGATTTCGAAAAACTAACCATTAAAATAATGTCCAACTCCAGGAAATGGTTGATCACCCATTTCCTTAAAGTTTGTTCAATAAATTTGCCTTTTTGTGATCTGAGGCTAACTGACATGCTGATTTCAATTTTGCTGATATTTCCAATTTTTACTTATATATATTTTATTTTATTTTTTTACTAATATGATCTCTGTATATAAACTGACAGCTAGAAATTTGTTACATTTACCAAGGCATTGTACCTCTTTTGGTAATAAAGAAGCACATCCACCTTCTGATAAAATGCAGCCCGAAAACATGATAGCGTTGATTTGCCTCGATAAAAATATCAATCAGTTAAATACTGGACAAAGAAACCAGGGCTGGGCCAGTAAAACAAGAAGTGTATTTTGAAAACTAAAGTATTTTATTTCACCTTATCAAATTTTTGTTTTACTAAATTCCACAACATATTTAACGCATTTTCTTCTGCTTCCCCGTTAAGCCTAGTATTCAGTTCCCCTGGACTGTTTTCGTACGAAAACGACCAAAATTGTCTCTTCGCTGATTTCGTTTTTCAGTACTGACACAAGATTTTTCATCTAGAAAATTCCGTTCACCATGACGATTTCGCAGGAGTAGGTGCGTAAAAAATGCACAACTTTTCGCTGAGGGATTATTTCGTGAAAATAATAAGGAATAATTGAGACAGCGCCAAAGAAGGGCGAATTTCAAAATTTGAACCCCACAGAAAGTTAGGGGAACGTGCAAAAATTGGGGCGAGCACTCTTTCAGTGATCAAAATCTTTTAGTACTGTAATTTCTATTTTAATAATGCGGTTTCATAAACTGTGATTGTAGTATAGGTCTCCTGATAAAGTCTACCTGTACTTTAGCTTTCATTGCTACTCTGAAAATTCACAGAAGGTTAGTTGAATAGGTTTATATGTCCAATTTCGATAAAAAATACAATGTTTTGACAACGAGTGTCTTCTAAAAGTGCTTGAAAGGCATTAAAACATTAGTCGAGGTTTCATTATTCAATAAAAAAATACCAACATAGAATTCAGTGGTGGCTCTACAATTAGGCGGACTATGCGACAGCCTAGGGTCTCGCACCTATGGGGGCCCCACGCTTGGTCATTCAGCGGAAGATAATAGTACCCTGACTTACCACCAGCCAATACAACGCAAGCATTGTGCTTTGAGAAAATCATTCATCTAGATTTTCTTTGCAGTTTTAAGTACAAAATTCTTATTTTGCTACAAATGATAAAATAATTGACGGGTCCAGAATTAGAAGTAACAGTTACAAATTTATTTCATGACAACAAAAATTAAACAAAATTTTAGGGAAGTTTCATATAATATTGGCACATCAATTTATTTGCAAACTCTGCAAATTAAAACTTTTTAATATGGAATATTACTTTAAAGTAAACAAGTAACCCACATAATCTTTAGCCATATCTTTAGAAAATGAGTAAGCCTGGATGCATCCTAATTTATGAATATTTCGCTAGCTTTTGAACAATCGCAATTTAGGAAACTGATTAAAGCTCGAATTCATTGTTACACTAATGTACGCCATTAATCAAGTTTGAGATAACTTTCCAAAAATCATTCTTATACTTTGATTAATCCTAGCACCTGCACTAGCCAAAATAGCTTCAATTTTTCCCATTCAACATTTTAATCTTTTTAAAATTTTTCTTAGTTTGACAAAATTTAGATATAATACGTTACGTCATTTGTAGTCATGGAAAAAAAAGATTTAAGGCTTTTACAGCACAAAAGTGAATATTTCAAATTCTCAGAAAAAAAATAATTTAATGAAATTGATATTCCGTGTACCGAATGTAATATCCCTATCCATATCGGACGAACCGGAAGTGGTACAGCAAAACTGTTGCCACCAATGCAAAGCCAATGCAAAGTTACATTGAAATCTATAGTTTGGTCAACATTGGTTGACAGTAAGTGAGCCATATAATTCGGTGAAAAGTAAAAGTACAAAAATGTGCCCGGTTTTCGAATTTTTACGGACAGACAATAATGTTTTGCTGCAATCCATGAATATGAGCGATTTTTCCTAAATTTGTCGTAAAAATCGAACAAGGTTGAACTATTCTCAACTTTTTGGGCATTTACTTCGAGATAACAGAAATTCCAGAAAATTCCAGAAAACTTGAAAATTAAACCGTGTTCGGTTATTGCGAAAAATCCTGGAAAAATCGCTCATACATCATGGATTGCAGCTGTGAACATATTATTTTAGAAAAGGTTATTTCTCTGCCTGTCGGAAAGAATCCGAAAACCGGGCACTTTTTTGTACTTTTACTGTTTCTGAATTATTTGACCCATTTACCGTCAACCGATTTTGGCCAAACTAGAGATTTCAATGTAACTTTGCATTGGCTTTGCATTGGTGGCTACAGTTTTACTGTACCACTTCCGGTTCGTCCGACACAGGTAGGGGCATTACTTTCGGTAGACGGTGGATAATACAGCACTGCTAATTTGATTGGATCGATGCTGTTTTCCATTATAAATATTATTAGCAGCACTTTTACATGTAAAATTCGTTTTTTGAGGCAGTCACTATAGATATTGTTTTATTGCCAATTAAAATTGAATTTTACTTGTAGAAGTGCCGCTAATATTTTTAAAATGGTTCAAATTATTTTTACTGTAGTTTAAATAGCCATATACCTAATATTTATGACTATTATGACATTCAACGCAGTTTTAACTTCGGAAAACTGACCATTCAATAGGAATATTTATCAAGGGTATATACAACAAATGCTCATTGACAACGGAGATTTTTTAGAAAAATTTTGTCCCCAATATATTCTTTTAATTTTCAAAACAAAATAATGAAAACAACCTCGCGATGTATCGATACTGTGATTATACGCACCTTTATCTCAGGTGCTGAAATTGCACTCCGGTTTTGGTGATTCTCCAATGCAATGGTTGCTAACACTCTTTACACTCAAATCATTTCATTGAAATTAGTTTGTACAGTGGTTGTACGTTATCCATTTACATTTTTTTACAAATTTAAAGAAAAAATAAACTTGGAATTTTAATGGTTTGTAAGTGCGCAAATGTTCATTCTGTTTTAAAAAGCTTTTTCGATTTTCCATCCCTTGTGGTTAATGTGACAATATAATATGAAAATTCCCTAAAATTTTGTTTAATATTTGTTGCCAGGAAATAAATTTGTAACTGTTACTTCTAATTCTGGACCCGTCAATTGAGCTGCGAATATTGCTGAATATTTCCTTCCGTATTTTACACTTTAAAGCCTAGTATTCAGTATTTTATTTCCCTGACAACAATTTCGAGTGAAAATTTTCATTGCTCACCAAATATTCCCTCAGCGGAAAACACACGCATCACTGCGAACCAGTGATGTGCCCATCACTGGTTCGCAGTGAGTGCACATGTGGGGTTACTTGAAGAGATTTGGAGACTGATGATGGGAAGCTGAGCCGAAAGCGGCAAGGTAAGAAATACGAATGATTGTAAATGTACACAAAGTTGGTCATAATACTATGGTTTGTCTTTCAGTTATTCTTTTCCATTGAAGTAAGGACATTGAAATTATTGAGGTAACGTAGCAGTCAATGACCGCTGTAATACTCGCAAAAACCAAGAAACGTGCAAAACATTACTATGGTTACATGCTGTTGACGCAATTCATTTCAAGCATTTCTAACAATTCGTTTTAGTTGGTTTTGGGTGTTTGGAGAGAGAGAATGGAGAGAGAGAGGCGTTCGTTCACGGTGGAGTTCAAGCTGCGCGTCATAAAATACGCTGAGGAAAACAGCGGGGAGGCTGCTGCTCGCCACTTTGAAATTGACTCCAAGACGGTTCGGACGTGGAAGAAGAGGAAGCCAGAGTTGGGTGAGTCCACTTCCACACCAACTTTTCCTTAAGAGTCAAACTTGTAATGCACGGCTTTTGAAAACAGAAACATTGGCGGCCACTAAAGAGGGCGAGAGGAAACGAATCACCAAAGGACCCAGAAAAGGCAAGAAGGACAAGAACCAACTAAATCAAGTCGACCACTCCCGTCTCCAAAGGTAAACAAATTTCTCAAATGGTGATGAATATCTATTATAATAATATAATGCCATCTCCAGAGGTAAACCAATTCATTTACAATTAAATGAATACTAGTAAATAAATAAATAAATAAATAAATGTTACTATGGTGATTAAATAGGGTGAGTGTGGAGGAGTTGGTTGGGGGGGACTTGTGCGCCAACTGCATGGCGGTGCTGCACGCGGAGAGGACGACGACCATCAAAGTGACGGAGGCCTTTGCGGAGGAGGACCGACACGTGGTGGTGGAGGAGGCCTTGGCCACCGTCCTCCACTTCTCCTGGACCGCCTTCCTCCACAAACTGAAACAGAAGAGGAAGCGGAGGAGGAGCGAGGAGGAGGACGAGGACGTCGCTCTGCGCGTCGCGCTCTGCAAGAACTGCGCGCTCTTCCTGGAGGAGATCTACGCGGCGCTGTGCAGCTTCGAGAGCCTCAGCCACGCCCACTCCCTCATCCGACAGGCCAAGGAGGCGGACCACGGCGACCACCACCCGCCCCTCCCCTCCCTCGACAACCACGACAACCTCTTCGACGACTTCCACTTCCACGACGACCGCTCCGCCTCCGAAGAGGAAGTGGAAGTCAAGTACACCGACCCCGCCCACCAAGACGTCAAACTCCCCCCAGAGGCCCTCCTCCTCCCCTTGGAGGAACAAGAAGAAGCCCCTTGGCAGTCCGACCACGCCTCCTCCTCCGCCGACAGCGACACCCAACTCACAAGTAATTCATCAACACTCTTACAGTCTCTCCATTATTGTCCATTTCTAGTGGTGTCCAACTTGGACATTGTCATAAGTATCCCTAAAATTCACAAGTTTTATTTTTTAAGGTGCTTTTAGTTGCCATTGATACAGCCGTTGAGTAGCTAAAAGTTTGTCCATATAAAACTTTAGCAAAAGGAGTAAACTAATTTTCCAATTTATTTTAGCTTTTCTCCTTGCCCCACCAAAATTGTTACGTACTGCCAATAGATTATGGACAATTTATATTTTCCGTCTCGGTTGTACGTGGGAGCATAATGTATTTTAGTGCCTTCTCTCAGATCAGTTTTTGCATTTAAGCAACTATTGATTAAGTTTGTTGAAAATGAAATATCCGCACGCTAGTCATTTGGGTTCTATCACTACTTGTGCTTTAAGGAAAGCTAAATTTTTAAAATTTTGTATGTGACAGAATGTCGGGTGCGCTATTGCACAATGTCGGATGATATCTGACTGAATGTCGGGTGCGCTATTGCACAATGTCGGATGATATCTGACTGAATGTCGGGTGCGCTATTGCACAATGTCGGATGATATCTGACTGAATGTCGGGTGCGCTATTGCACAATGTCGGATGATATCTGACTGAATGTCGGGTGCGCTATTGCACAATGTCGGATGATATCTGACTGAATGTCGGGTGCGCTATTGCACAACAATGTCATATGATGTACATATTTATTTTAGTGATGTTTTATTGTATTGAGGAGTGCGGCGGAGGAAGAGGAGGAGGAGGTCGGTGGCAGCGGAGGAGAAGACGAAGACGAAGAAGAAGAAGGAGTACAAGTGTGGCGTGTGCGAGGAGACGTTTGCGCTGAAGACCAAGTTGTTGGTGCACGCGCGGGTGCACCGCGAGCCGAGGCAGGCGCCGCGCCCCAAGGCGGGTCCCTTCCCCTGTCAGATCTGCGGAAAGGTCTTCAAGAACCGCGAGTACGTGCGCAAACACGAGCGCAAGCGCCACTCGCGCCAAAACGTGGCCTGCGCCGAGTGTGGGAAGGTGATGAAGAACGAGAGCACCCTCAGCTACCACATGAAGACCATCCACATTCCTCAGGAGGAGAAGGACAAGATGAAGACCACCTGCGAGGTATGTTCTTTCTTTTCCAAGGCTAAGGAGCGAGTCTTTCCTGTCCTTCCCACATATAGTACAAACAAGGAGGATCAACTAGACGACGTGGGGATAAGGGACATTTTCGGGGGAAAATAAGTAAAATCCCCGAAATAAATTACGGAATACAAAATAAGAAATAGCAGAAACTGTTGTAGTAGTTGTCATGTACATCATGATAATAAATAAAATTAGGAGATCCAAAAACGTCCCTTATAGACCTGCAAAATCCCCCACGTGGAAATCTCTACTCGATCCTCCTTGTACTATATGTGGGAAGGACACCAACAGTATAGACTCCTTGATTGTAACTATGTAACCTCCTATAAGGTTCTCTCAACCGATGTAATTCCAACATTTTAAATTTTGTTTTATTTGCTAGGGGATACCTTGCGTGTACTTTCAAACCATTTCTATTGTTTTATATGACATAATGACTTATGTTGTCAGGAAATGACAGTTTCAAAATGTCATTTTTTTAATTTTTTGAAATTATTATTTCCAAAAGAAGCAAAAACGAGCAGCCAAATTTTGCTTAAGGGTTGCCTGTAGATACTGTTTTTCAATTGAAATGAGGAGTCAATTTTGATAATGGACTATCAAATTGAATTGAAAAACTGAAAATGCACAAACTGTCTGCAAAGTACCATTTCTGCACATATTGCTAAAAATAGTCTTTAATGATACCCACAAAACGTTTGACTTGGATTTTCGATATTACTATCGAGTTTTCAGTAAAAAGTGCATTAAAAAAGACGCGAGCAAGGTTCGAATTGTCATCTGCAGAGATGAACGCATTGGGTATCCATGACAGGGTCGGAGACATAAGTCTCACAGAGCTACGCACGATGGTCTTTTTAGCTGTTTTTGTAGCTCTGATTCCGGAGCATTTTTAGCAATGTTTACATATGCAGAAAAGTTACTTTGCAGAAAGTTTGGGCATTTTGAAATAGGCAGAAGATTTTCAATGTAAGTTGGTAGTCCATTTTGACTAAACAATCCCTTCAGGTCCTCCTTAATTTTGCAGTCCTATTAATGGAAATATAATACAAGTAATGGAATAAGTTGGCCCCGTCGAGTCCGGTTCATTTTCGAAACAAGTTCAACTTGTATATTATATAGTGAATATATAAATATATTATAAGTAACGATGGGAACTGGTTGTAGGTGTGTGGGAAGAGTATGTTGTTGTTGGCGCTGAAGCAGCACATGTTGCTGCACACGGAGGTGCGCAAGAAGTTTGCGTGCGACAAGTGCGAGAAGGCCTTCGCGTCGGAGCAGCGCCTGGCGCTCCACCTGGAGGCGCACCTGAGCACCACAGTGCACCCGTGCGCGCTGTGTGGGCGCAGTTTCCCGATAGCGCAGTACTTGAAGGAGCACGAGGAGAACCACCACAAGACGGAGAAGCCTTTCGGCTGCGACCACTGCGCCATGCGCTTCAAGTCGAAGAGCAAGGCGGAGGACCACAAGCGCATCCACGCCCCCGAAAAGGCCTTCGTCTGCGAAGAGTGCGGCAAGTCCTGCGCCACCCAGAAACACCTCAACCAACACGTCAAGTGCCACCGCGACGAGGAAAAGGGCCCAGACGCATTCAAGTGTCCCGACTGCGGCAAGTGCTTCAAAAACAGGTCCACTCACTCACTCCAATCTCCATGGAGATAAATAAATAAATAAATAAACATTATAATGTATATATGCAGGTACTGCCTGTACGCCCACAAAATCCGCTCTCACCGAACGGACCTCATTGCAGGCAAGCGCATCTTTTCCTGTCACATTTGCGGCAAGAGTCTCTACGACGAAAGGAACTTGAAGAAGCACATTGAGGCGGTGCACAACAAAGAAAAGGGCCACCCACCACAGCGACCTCCGCCAGACGACTTTGCGCACAGCGCCGCCTTCCCCAACCAAACATTGATCCCCATCCACAGCACATTCTTGATCTAACAGTCCACGCAATAAAAATATCCAACACTCAAACCAACCTATAATTATTCTTCATAATAATAAGCACCAATAACAATGTGGGTATAGAAACAGAATTATTATTTATTTACTATACATGTGAGGAGACTTGGGTATTTTTGTAAAATGTGCTACGGGACGCGATATCCCTGTAAGGGTCAGGGGAGGAGGGGGTCGTCAGGGGTAACATTGACCTCTACGTCCCGTAGCTTATTTTTCATTCCCCCGTGTAAAATTTGTTAGTCTCCTCACATGTATAGTAAATAAATAGTAATTCTGTTCCTGTATAATCACATTGACCAATAAGGAGTCTCTATTCATCTGCACCCTTCAATACACTGTTTTGCTCCGAAATCTAGGAATATTTGGACACAATGTGTAAGGACCGTTGCAAATAACAACTTGCTGGACAAGTCCCTTATAAATATTCATTTTTCACCCAAGTAGAGAATGCTGCCATGTCCAATATGATAATTGTACACAGCACAGATCAGAACTGTATTGTGAATTAAAGGTACTACGTGTCAAATCCCGTGAAACATGGCAACGGAAAACCAACCACCCATCAGAACCGAATAAACCATAATAACCGCAGAACCGAATCTTTTCGTATACTCACCATGACCTCCATCTTCACTTTCCAGTTCTTTTTGTTACCCTCTCGTCCAATGTGCCTATAGAAACAGTAAAATATGCTACGGGACGCGATGTGCCTGTAAGGGTCAGGGGAGGAGGGGGTTGTCAGGGGTAACCTCTACGTCCGGTGACTTGAGGTCCAAGTCCCGTAGCCTATTTTTCATTCCCCCGTGTAAAATTTGTTAGTCGCCTCACATGATTTAGATGGACAAACAAAACATGTGATATACTTGGCTTTCAGCTTTATTACACCAAATTCATATTTTCGGCTCACAAAGAAAGGTACATGAGTCGAATGTTTTCATGTAGCAGAGACAGGTAGTAAATATTTCATATTTCCATAGTGATTTTCATTTTAGTGAGTTGAATCGCACAGTCAACAAGCTTAATAACCAGAGCAGCGATATGCAAGCAAATGCATGTTTGCAGTGAGCAATCTGAGGATATGCCCACTTTGGATGTCAACGTTTTAGGCCAAAACTAGATGATTTAAGGGCACTTGTTCATGCATATCTGTGCATATTTGTGGCTTCAGTGCATGTGTGCATATTTTCATGCATTTGCGCATATAAATATGCATTGTGCATATTTAGTGCATATTTTAAAATTAATTGCATATAAGCATGCATCCGTGCATATTTTAGTGCATATTTTGAGCAAAATACATATTTATTAATATTTACTAATTTAATATTATGAATAGTGCACTGTATTTTTTATAAAACATTAAACGACAACGACTCAAGTTCATGCAAGAATGATTTAAACGGGAAAGAATTAGATACCGCTTAAGATATGTAATCATATCGCCCAATACAATGCACATCAAAGTATCACTTAGTCTTAGTCGTATGTAGGTATATTATTTTAGACGGACAAATAAATAAATAGACTTATTAAATAATATTGTACACACTGAATACTCAAATTCAACTATTGTCACCAAAATGCACAAAGAATCCAGTGATTATTAATTTTTTGGAGAAGTACACACCCAAAACGATTAACTGTAGATCAACACTTCAAAAAAATTATATAAAAAGGGTTTATGTAAAGGTAAAACGTATAAACTTTTGAGCTGCTTACATTTTACCCCACAATTGAAATTGTGATTTACATTGTCATTTATACATTTTTGAGTATTGAAACTATACGGGAAAATATTGGAAATTATCCTATTTTGCTTTCCGTTGATGAAACTACAGATGCCAAAGGAAGATACATTGCAAATGTATTAGTAGGGCCATTAAATAAAGATCGACTATATGTTCTTGGTGTACAACGCATGTAGTTTCATATAAAATATGTACACAATTAAATTAATGTAAAAGAAACTATTGTAAACGTGTAGAACCTTTTGCATATTTAGTTGCATATTTTGGAATTTTTTAGTGCATATTTGCATGCATATTTTGGAATTTGGCGTGCATGCATATCGCTGCTCTGTTAATAACATGTGGGAGGCAAGGCAAGTGAGTTGCATTGTGTGTATTGGGAAATGGATTGCATGTGCAGCGAGTGCAACGACAGGGAACCAAGGGCTGTTTGGCAAGTGTGGTTTTGGTTGCGGGACATTGGACGTTAAGCTAGGTCATTACCAACACGTTGTGCAAAGCTCCTTGCCACACTCGCTCCTTGCAGCAACCACTACTTAAATGTCCCTACTCGCAATCTCTTTCATTTCGCCTTTGTTTGTTGCCGAGAGTGCCTGCACTACCTCACCATGTGGCGAACCTTTTGCCACGGAATGTCCGACCACCTTGGTTTCCTCCACGTTGCCCTCTTCTTCCTCCTCTCCCTCTTCTTCTTCTCCAGGCCCAAGCGGAAGCAGCACAACCACCAAGGTACGTCATTTCTCACGCTTATCAGTCATCGTACACCATGTCCATTATTATCAATTTATCAAGGAGTATAAACTTGGGGTTTCCTTGGCTCCCGTTTGTTGCTGGTTAATCAGGAGGTATTTCGAAATTTATACTATTTATATTTATACTACTGGAGGCTCCTTATTAAAGACAAAGAAAGTTTATACTCCTTGATTATTATTATTATTATTATTATTATTATTATTTGCTCTTAACTCGACATGACTCGTTGCAACGCTTAAGTACGATAGCAGAATAGGAAAATAATCCATCCGTTTTAAGTTATTTGGGGGCATTTTGCGATTAATTAGACAGGAAATGTATTTTGTATTTTCCAAGAAGCCTGAATGGGTCAACTATCCCTTAGATACTTGATTTTTATTTTTACTAAGTAGAGGAGAAATGGCAAAATTTTGATGAATTCTATTGGGACGTAAACCGAATTTTACTGGGGGTAAACCAGGGTCAAGTAGACGTAGTCAGGGATACGGGGTCATCTTTCTTTATCAGCGTCCCAATACGATTCCCAAAACGTCCCAATAGATTTCATCGCTCTTCTAATGTAAAATGTGCCATTTCTCCTCTCCTTAGTAAAAATAAAAATCAAGTATCTAAGGGATACTTGACCCATTCAGGCTTCTTGGTATTTTCAAATAGCCACAATTAGTACAGTCAGAAATAATCAATGTGCCTATAGAAACATTTTATTCTTGGTAACCAAATTTCATTGGTTGGTTTTTTCGAAATACTTTATGTTAGACATCCGACATATGTTCATGTCAGAAGGTTATCCAATAATCAATCAGTTAAAAACTGGACAAAAATAATCGTGGAAACACTTATTAAGTGCCAGCAAGGTGGTCTCTAAGGTAACATGGCTGGGTAAGGAGGTGGTGAAGGTTCAAAAATCTTCATAATAGACTACGGAACGGTTTTGCAGAGTTTTAATCAGCTACGGGACGGGACTATTGAAGGAATTTCTTGGTTGCCTTGTTACTGTCCCGTAGTCTATTTTACAGACCCAGTGTAAAAAGGTCCCAATCTTCACCACCTCTATTCCCATCACGTAACCTTAGAGACCATCTTGAGTGCCAGTAAAACTATAAAACAAGAATTTTATTTTGAAAGCTAAAGTATTTTACTGCACGATATTAAATTCATTTTCCCTAAAATCTATTAAATATTTTTAGCGCATTTTCTTTTGCTTCCCCGTTATGCCAACAAAGAGCAATACCAAGGTGTTTGCAAGGTAACGTTACGTATTCAGAGGTGGTGAAGCTTGGAATATTTTAGCACTTGGTCCACAAAATAGGCTACGGGACGGAAAGAGGCAACCAAGAAACTCTTCCATT
This sequence comes from Yoshiicerus persimilis, assembly GCA_020352615.2. Classification (NCBI taxonomy): domain Eukaryota; kingdom Metazoa; phylum Arthropoda; class Collembola; order Entomobryomorpha; family Tomoceridae; genus Yoshiicerus; species Yoshiicerus persimilis. The sequence continues at coordinate 44,874,778 of CM036940.2, forward strand.
AGTTTTTCTTCTGAACTGTCCCGTAGTGTATTTCAAAGTCCGCAGTCTGTTATGAAGATTCTAAAATCTTCGTCACCAGCCATATTACCTTAGAGACCACCACGAGCTTTTTAAGTGATGAAAAAATACATTAATACATAGTCTTTAGCTCGAGGAATGTAGTTAAAGTTATTTGTGGCACATCGCATGACCATCACAGAGAACCCTAAAATGTGGGGAAGGGAAAGAGTTATTAATAGGTTACTAAAACAGGGTAGTACATTTATTTTCCTGACGGGAAGTAAAGATAGAACTCCATGGTAACATTCTAAATTTCACCATTTGTACTTAAGAATCTATAGATATCAGATTGGTAGTGCGATACTTGGTAGTCATAGTAATTTTTGAAAATCCTTTCACTTATGTCGTTGTCCGCATAACGGGGAAACAAAAGAAAATGCGTTAAAAATATTTAATAGATTTTAGCGAAAATGAATTTAATATCGTGCAGTAAAATACTTTAGCTTTCAAAATAAAATTCTTGTTTTATAGTTTTACTGGCACTTAATAAGAGTTTCCACGATTATTTTTGTCCAGTTTTTAACTGATTGATTTATTTTATAGTTTTACAGTAAATATTTTAGAACGGCAATTACTAATTACTATATGAATTTAGTCAAAGCTGACATTTGTTTGAATTTGGATTTATTCCTAAATTTCTAATTTACTCATGGAAATTTGTATTCATCTGAAAAAGTTAAAACCTGTATTTCAAAATGTTTAATTTATGCGAAAAAGTTTAATTTGTTAGAAAAATAATTCAATTTGTAATCTAACCATAGTTCCACAATACTAATAGTCTGGCCTGTGTCAAAAACTTTGTAAGACCGCGGCTGTCATGTTCAGCAGATTCTCCCCCAGGATCGCCTGCGCGCTAAGTTCCTTCTGCTGCATAATATGGTAAGCTTCAGTGTACATGAATACTTCGAAATTGGCAATTGTAAATCATGAAAGTGAATTTCGACACCGTAGTTATGATGTTGGGCATAGTATTAAATGTCACATTGCTCATTATCGTGTAGCAATTCAGTTTCATAATTTTCAATTTTCAATGTCAACTTATTCATGTACACTAAACTTAGGAATTATTAGGAACTTAGCGCGCATGCGAACCTGGCGGAAAATCTGCTGAACATGACAGCCGCGGTCTTACGATCTAATGCATTTGCCGTACCAGAAGAGGCCAGACTATTAATATTGTAGGACTATGATCTAACTGAAGGTGGCTGTTTGTTAATGCGGTTTCATCTTGAGAATAGGGACCTGTAATACGGTAAATGCCATTGATTACAATCAAAATCTTCGTCACCTGTATATTGAGGTTTTCAAAGAAATATTGAAACGCCTTGGTTTGTGTAGTAGCTTTATTGATTGCTATCTTGTTAAACAATTTTATTGTTTCGTTCTTCAAATTATTTTATTAAGGGTAGTAACAGAACTAAATTTCTTTTTCAAGGGGGTTTAATTGAAATATAAGTAATTAATAAGAAAATTTTTAGAAATAAAATTGAAACTTGTCTCCCAATGTTGACATGGTTATATTATATCCATTGAATGATCATGCAGCGGAATACCAAGTTATGGATGGCGGGTCTGACTTAACTTTGCCGATGTGGACGATTTCAGAATTTTCGTTGCTCGGGAAGTCTTTATAGCTGAAAAGCACTATACCAATTAAGAATAAATACAAGGTTTAACTCCCATAGTAAGTCATTGAAATTAATGCCATTAAAAATCATTAAAGACACAAACTCAAGTAATACATTAGACGTTCTTTTAGTTGTGAATCAATAGATTTGTCACTAAGAATCGAAATACTTTTGATTTTATTTCTAGTTCCGTCGGTGTAGCTCATATATAAGTACTCCCATTTGCAAATTTGGCATGAAAAATTAAAAAATAAATAAAAAGATAAAAACCTGTACAAAACACGGTTAGACCAAGCTAGGAAAACTAAAAAACAAGAGTTGTATTTCCTTTAAAAAAAATTTCATTTTTAACGCATTATGTCTTTGTTTACCCCAATGTGCCTATAGTAACAGAAATATTATTTAGTTACTATTTAGTAACTAAATAATTTATTTATTTATTTTGAAATCCACGAGTTAAATAACATGCACATGAATAACTTATTTTCAGAGCTGGGCAGATTACTTTGATTTGCAATTACAAATTACAATTACAATTTTATTTTCGTACAATTACGATTACAGATTACGATTACATTAAAATGTAATCAATTACAAATTACAGATTACGTAATCTAATTACTTTCCCTCAATTACGATTACTTTAAAATTATTAAAAAAACGAAAAATTAAGTTATAGTTAACCCGCAATTTTAACGTCCTATGGCTGTAGGTATAAAGTAAAACTGCTTCAACTAAGCGTGTTTGTTGATCTATACATGTATTGTTAATTTATTAATCAATAAATTAACAGTATTAAAATATAACGGGATTGAAATTATGTTTTTGGGACAAAAATGTAAATCTGTAATTTTGGAAGATTTATGCTTTTATTCGGTAATTTTAATCGATTGCATGCACAAATTTTAAGATGGCAGATGAAAGATTCAGCAAATCGTAATGCTTGCTTAGTAAAACTAAAAATTTTTTTTTTGAAAAACTGTTATGCTATCGGTTTTTTCAGAGGTTATGCTTAATTTATTCTAATAGTACGACGATTGGTGTCTGATCATTTCTAGCAAAAACACAATTCTTTTGTTGCTTGAGGCATTTTTGATTGTAATCCGCAAAAAAAGCGCGCGCGCAAACGGATTAAAAATTAACTTCAGAACAATTAAATAATCAAAAATTGATTATAATAGGAATTATAATCACTTTTGGAAAGGAGTCTGCAGACCACAACCTGCAGTAGTAAACTGATCCAGTAATATATTGGTTTACAAACAAAAGTTCGCACTTCGCACGCTTTGATAATATGTCATTTGTCAGTATTTAAACCGGGCACATAAAATACAAAGGAGAATTAATTCATTGCTTTATGTTTAATTTTCTACATTTTATCAATATATTTTTTCAGGAACAAATCATTATGCTATTTACAATAGTTTTGATTACTTAAAGTTTAAAAACCCTAACTCATTTCTCCAAATACGTCATGTATTGTTGAAAAATGTAATCTGTAATCGAAAATGTAATCGAATTACATCTAAAAGTTTTTTAATGTAATCGATTACAATTACCGATTACATGAATCTTCGGAAATTACAGATTACCGATTACGATTACTTTTTTGTAATTTAATGACATGTAATCAATTCCATGTAATCTGCCCAGCTCTGCTTATTTTCTAAAATTCCAAATTTTTAATTACTTCATTACGAACGCTGCACGCTTTACCAAAATACCAAAAGTTTAATGAAGTATGCCCAGTAGTATACTTGGGGAAATGAAAAAGAATTTTTTGCAGCTCTCACTTGTATGTCGACTATGCTATAATTAATTTTTGGGCCATTTATTATTTGACAACTATTTTACGAAGAATGAATGTTCTGCTACAGCAGAAAATCATTACACTTTCCAACGATTATCTCAGTAACGAAAACCAAGTGTTTACGATTTTAATAATTTTAGCCTGTAATTACTGTAACAATGCGTAGAGGATAGGAAGCAAATTGATGACTTTTTAAGCCATACAGGTAACACTTCCAAGAGTGAGTACTTTAATTTGGAAAAATGCAAAACAAATTCAGCCAAGATATTAAAGTAAATTAATATTAAATTAAATTTAGTTACAAAATGAAGTTATCCTTAAAGGCTACTGTTAATTTAATCCAAAGCGATAACGAAAGGGTTCTTTAATGTACAGGAACCAAATTCTGTCGAACATGGTAAGTTTGCACAAATGTTGCTATGGTCAACTTACGACGACAAAAATATTCACTATTCTTACGTCAGTTAGCAGCGTCTTAGCAACTTTGCTATGATTGTTAAAGGAGGGATACCCCTTTGGTTACATAACTTGCGATAGTCTGTCAAACATCATTACCAATGGTCTAGTTTCTAAGGACAACGAGTGCTCTTGCTAGAGTAAAAATGATTTTCCCTACTAAATAACATTGTGGTAAGGATTTGCGGTAGCCCTTTGTTTGTTCTAACTTTGCGACAGATTTTTGCTATAATTTAGGAATAAGAATAGTGTTTTGTAGCAGCGCTATTGAAATTCCCTATTCCTTTGACAACCATAGCAAAGTTGCGATTGCAGTCGAATTGAGAATTTGGACAATAGCAACTGCTCTAGCAACGCCACATTTGCTAGCTATCTTACTCTACCATAGGCGACAGAATTTGGTTCCAGAGTACTCAGGTTTTGTACTCAAGTTTTTCAAGGCAAGAAAACTTGAGTCATCTCGTCGCAACCAGCTTTCAACCCACTGAACGTTGGCTACCATGACTTTTTATGTGCAACAGAGTAATTAGCAAAATGCTTTAGAGAATTACTATGAAAACAAACGCATTTTCAAAACAAAATTCTAAATTATCTATGCACCCGAAATACGATATCAGGAAACCCGCTAAAAATAACTAATTCTTGAGTTGCTTAATACTGTTAATAAATATGCTTGTTACTTTACTACCATTGTTAGCAAGAATTTGCAGTCAGATGTAGGTAATAAATGCAGCGAAAAGGGATATTTTGGTGCCCAGCGCAAGACAAGACTACATAATTTTATTTAAATACACGAGAAGAACCATAATAAGATATTTAACACACAATACATAGGAGGTACTTTAATAAATAATTATGGCAATAGTGCAAAACATACTAACGAAGTAACTTTAAATGCAAACTTAGAATTCTACCTTTCTATTGTTCGACTGCAAAGAATTGGAAGTTTCCAATCGTTTTTTAGCTTTTCGTATGCTTTTGGGGATATGCTCTTCAATTCAATGCACTTTGCCATTTCAATGGGAATCCAGTACGTTTTTATTAAATCTTTTTTTAGCATGTTTACTTGCACCGGCGAAAATAATTTTGACAGCGCATTGTCTGCTACTTTCAGTTTGCTTTTCAGGAGCGTGTTCTCTTTCTCCAATTTGGTTATCTTGACATTTAATTCATTCACCAAATCTAACAAGGTTGATTCTTTTGATTTAACTGTGCAAATAAATGACATTCTTTGTCAGTATTGTGGCTAGCTAAAGCATCATGAAATGCAAATCAAATCAGTCAAATTATTAGAAATTTAACCTGGGGTTTTGCGAGATGGAACTGCATTTGCTCTGATTTTGACTTTGTTCCCAAAAGTAGTAAAATCCTCAGTAGTAAAATGATCAGAACATACTTTGACATTTGCCAAAAATTTAGGATCGTGGTTTACTATTTTACAAATCTTGATCCACTGCTTTTGATGAACTAAATCTTTTGGTAATCTGTGAAAAGTTACCCTTTCATCCCCAATTTTTGCATTTTTACAAGTACGGTCGTATTTGGGCAGGAATAAACTGCACAACTTGCAACTTTGAAATTAAAAGTATAAATTTCAGAATTGCACCTAACCGAGTAAGAATAATCTTGCACCCAATTTCTGCAGTTACATATGCCACAAATTGGGTGCAGAAAACGAGGATAACAGGGTCATGTCTCCACCTTGTTAGCCAGGCCAACCCCGTTGGTATGGCGATTCAAATTGCCTTGATACCGATGTATGCATTTAACCCCCCTCCAAAATCTTTGAGAAACAAATCCAAACTTTTACGAATGAATCTAAAATTTTGCTAACAAATCCAAACTGGACGAATAAACCAAACCCTTTGCGAATAAATGAAAACTTTTACAACTAAAAGGCAGATTTTCCAACTACTATATAATAACTAATACAACTCCTTGCGTATAATAACAAGAGTACTTGATTTCTTGAATGGAGTGCGTAACCAATGTAGTTGAACCATGAGGTTGACCTTCAGAAAAAGTGATGAGGTGCGTATGTTGTGTAAGAGGTCAGTGCTACGCCGTTGCCACACACGTTGTTTGGCATTAGCAATGAATGTGCGCTTCACTGATCTATGCACTAATAACACTCGACTTGCAAAACACAAGTCTGCACTAAGCCAACCGTCCACGTCTAATCATCTAATCTAATCACGCTTATGGTTTATTACCATACCAATAACAGTACTCACAGATAACACTAAAAAGTTAACTAATGCAAAGCAAAGCCTTTTTGTCGTTACAGTTCCCTTCACCATTACAGACAAAACAAGTGTCCAACGGTGCTATGCAAGCATTTTTTGATTGGTGTTGCACATTTTCGTCATTTTGGAGCTATCCCATACGCTCATTAGATAATAGTTTTCCTCTGGGGGTGATTTTATGTTACTATTTGTCAAGTTTCTGAAATTTGCACCAATAACATCATCCTGAATTCAAAATAATAGAGGTTTATCAACTTCAACACGAAAAAAAAGTTTATCAACTTGAAAACATCTTACACGAAGCATACCCCATTTGCCATGTCAACCCAAGATCTCATGTCATGTTTGTCGTGTTTATGACATTAAAATGCCAAACGTCATGTCTGACACCAACATGAACTTGAGAGTCTCATTTACACACCCGTGTCCATGGCAATACTGTTTTCTGCCCAATTTTAATGGCTTTATTGAAAATGATTAAAGGGTATTGCTGTTGCTGCTATGCTAGCTATTCACAAAATTTGTTATTCCGTGGAGTTGTTTTTTCCAACGCGCCATCGGCTCACGGAACCGTGTTGCCTGTCCGTAAACTCATATCTTGAATATAATAATTTTAGGCTAGCGTAATTTAACATGTAAGATAAAAGATAATCCAAGGAGTATAAACTTTCTTCGTCTTTAATAAGGAGCCTCCAGTAGCATGTTTTGCAGGAATATTTATAAGGGACAAAATCGTCCCCTATGCTTCTTGTCGTCATTGACTACTCGTGGCAAATTCGGGAAAACGTCCCCCGTGTGAATTTGGCTACTGAGGCCTCCTGATTAACCAGCAACAAACGGGAGCCAGGGAAACCCCAAGTTTATACTCCTTGAGATAATCAATAATTGGGTTTTAGGCGTTAAAATACATTACAGCACTTCTACGACTTTGTTGTTAAAAAGAGACAAAAAATTTGAGGTTAAAGTACACTTATTTTGGATGGTTCAATCAATAGCAGCTATCTGATAACTGTTGTACTACTAATCATATACTTATTTTACAGTTTTCTGCTTTTATTCTTGATATGATTGGCTATGTTGACCTAAAATGACATCATTTATTGATTTTTCCATTTGTATAATAACAGCAGAGAGAAAATGACCCGATAGTCATGTGTCATTCTCATGGTTACACATATATCTCCATTACAATAGTAAATTACAAAGGAATGTGTCCCTTTCTTCCCAATCAATCATCAGCGTCCCAATAGATTTCACCTCTCTTCTAATGCAAAACGTGGCATTTCTCCTCTCCGTAGTAAAATAAAAATTCAGACTCCTTGGTAAAACGTGAGCTTTTAAAACAGAATCCAGTATATTGAGAATTGAAAATTCTGTCATGTTGGGAAATTGAGCAGTTTAAAATAGTCTGTCTGCCGAGAATTACGCTGATTTAAGGAAATGGGCATTAAAAATTAGGCAAATCGGTGGGCACTGAGGAAAAGCACTATAGTAGTCAATGCCTAAAAAGTATGGACACTGAACATTCGGTTCAGGGTATTACTACAGTTGCAGCGTACAAGGTGGGCGCCCTTCGCCTTACGGTGGGTGATTGAGAAAAACGCGCTGTGAAATGAGAAGTGGGTGGGGATGCAGGATGGTGGTGTTGGGGAAACGACAGAAAGTGCTGTGAAAATTCTTAAACTCTTAAAATTCCCAAATTTAAATAAAAATTAGTCACCCATCCTTATGTTTTCTACTATTAAAGATAATTAGGTATTCTTATTCTTCAGCTAAAATGAATTAAAGCCATTTATACTTAATAAGATTGGCCTATTTTCTAGATATGTCTTTATTAAAGCACAGATAGTAGCCGATCTATGAAAGGTATGCACTGAAAATTCAGGAATTACGAAGTTGCCGGGAACTACTGATATTTGAGATGAAGAATTTGGAAGTTGTAGGAAAGTATGAATGGTGAAGTTGAGTAAACAGGAGGTAAAACATTCTGTAAACAAGAAATGGCTTGAAATCAAGAAGTATATTGTGGGATAAGCGAGTTTTCAGGGCTGCAGGAAAGCAGGAAGCGAGGTGGCACTAAGGATTGCAAAATGTGAGAAATGTTAGATGGGTGGGCATTAAAGACTTTTCTTTTGGAGAAAAGAAAATTGGCCTGGGATTAAAAACTTGTTGGAGGAACAAGAAGTGAGAAAGTATATTATAGGTGACTATGGATTACAAATTAACCTTCTCTGATCGCTAAATATCCACAAATATCCCCTAACCTTTTACCCAAATACGGTTGTCTTTTATGTCTTAAGTTTTCTCATAGCCAATTTTGATAATTGCAACTATTGTTGTTCCTGCATTTTCTGATTGCTAATTTGGGTTATTCCCCCGTTCGTAGAACGGGTAAAAAAGACTAGTCCAAGGCAATTTGAATCGTCATGCCAACGGGGTTGGCCTGGCTAACAAGGTGCAGACATGGCCCTGTTATCCTCATTTTCTGCACCCAATTTGTGGCATATGTAACTGCAGAAATTGGGTGCAAGATTATTCTTACTTACAAGTTACCCTTTCTTCCTCATTTTATTCATTTTTACAAGTACGGTACGCATTTGGGCAGGAATAAACTGTACAACTTGCCATTTGGAAATTAAAAGTATAAATTTCAAAATTGCACCTAACCGAGTAAGAATAATCTTGCACCCAATTTCTGCAGTTACATATGCCACAAATTGGGTGCAGAAATCGAGGATAACAGGGCCATGTCTGCACCTTGTTAGCCAGGCCAACCCCGTTGGCATGACGATTCAAATTGCCTTGGACTAGTCTATATTAAAGCACAACAGACATCTTAGATTAAAAATTATCGCTTGAGACAACCTTATAGGAGATATACCAGCCTTGCCCAATTCCAAGTATGGTGTTTTCAGAATTTTCGAAACTAAATAGTTTATAATGTAACTTTTTATTTGTGAGAGTTTTTGATGAAATTCAGTAAACCCTCACAAATGATTTTTTTATCTCAATCCAGAGGTCTTCGTATCGCTAAAATGAATAGTACTACTGATCTTTGGCCTGATCATTACTTCCTTGAGAACTTCGAATAGCAGCAAATAATGATTCGACGTTATCACTAGTAAATTTTCTAGTGGAATAGATAGTGGACACAAATAGGAAGCCATAACGTAACAGGTACCTAAAACCAAACAATTTGTGATATGTACATATGAAAAACACTATACAAATTTAGCAATTGACATTAGCATATTTAATTTACTTAATGCATTCACAAGTTGAAAGGGTTGTGATTTTAAGAGCGGTATAAGTCTCCTTAGTAAGAAATTCTGATGGCCATTTTACACTTTTAGCTTTCTTTGACTTTTTAGAGCTCTTTGTTTGATTTCTTCTCTCTTAGTAGCAGCATCCTTCCACTTTTCAAAAAACAATAAAAATTCGTTTTCCAACCAATCTAAACGAGAATCATGCAGCAGCCAAAAATGTTCCTTATTTTCATTTCGATTTCGTATGTAGTATGTCCTGTTGCTGATATTATGAATCTGAAAATAAAATAATACTTGTAGTCTGTTTGGGACATGATATTTCAGTTTTGACAAAATTAATTTATAATATCTACATCAAACCACTTTTTGACGATTTCCATAAACTCTAAAGTTTTATCCAAGTCTTTAGAACAAAACCCCTTGACTTTAGTATTCTTCATAACTTTTAATGCTGCAATACGCTCCGACGAAAATATCTTGACACACATGCATTTTTTCGAAACTCGTAGGGAAAACTACTTCTACTAGGAATCTTACTGGCTTCACTACTAGTTTTTGTTGCTTCTTGTAGAGCTCTCGAATACAGTTTCCTGATATAACATTGGTGTTAACTAATTTTCTCTTTACATCCATCACTTGGCTTCGCAGGTTTTGAGAATATGGCATGCATCGAATCCTATAAATAGTGGCCTGTCAGAGCAAAAGGGGTGAACTATTTTTGGCTGAAGTGATTGTCCACATATAATTGTTAAAGCTTTTACGAAGACAGATGAGCAGTCTAGTAACCTTAAAGCCAATATTTTCCACTTCTTCAATTACTTTTCTAATTACTTTTGCCAGTTCTTCTCCTTGCAAATTTTTTGTTAGATGATACGGTACGGGTATGCGATAGTTTGTCAAAAGACCTTTCAAAGCGAAGCACAACAACCGATTTACAATTGGCGAGAAAGTGGGTGAAACTTCTTTACCCAGGTCAGCTCTGCCAATTATTTTGTCTACTTGCTTAACGTAGCGAACTTCTGGACTTATAGACATCTAATTTAATTGGATTAGTGCGGTCATTAATGAATGCTAGGTGGGACACAATGTTTTTTCTACTAATAATTTATGTATTAAAGTTATTAAGTAAAATATTTCTCTGAGCTAGATAGTGTGGACAAACAAACGTTAAATGATAAGTATCCTCTATATCTTTATAGTTGCACAGAGAACAGTTGCGGTCTTCAAATGTAGTTTTACTGTATATTTCCGTCAGGCTTTCGAGTGGGAAATGAAAAAGTAAAAAGTCTTTCCATTTCCCACTAGGAAATGTGGAAAGCAAAATTTCCTACTGGGTGGGAAATTGGGAAATAAATGGGAAATGAACGAACTAAATACTGTGTTTTGCAAACAGCATTTAGTAACACGAGCGTTACAATTGACGGGTCCAGAATTAGAAGTAACAGTTACAAATTTATTTCATGGCAACAAAAATTAAACAAAATTTTAAGGAAGTTTCATATTATAATGGCACATCAATTTATTTGCAAATTCTGCGAAAAAATTAATTCTTACCATAATTACCTTAATCTTTAAAAAATTAGTAAGCTTGAATGCATTGCAACTTATGAATATTTTAACTCGTTTTAACTTAAGAAAACTGATTAAAGCTTGATTTCATTATTACATTAATGTACGCCATTAATCGAGTTTGGGATAATAACTTTCTAAAAATCATTCTTATAATTTGATTAATCCTAGCACCTGCACAAGCCGAAATAGCTTCAGTTTATTGCATTCAACATTGTAATCTTTATTTTTGGAAAAATTTTCTTACTTTGACAAAAGTTAGATAATTTACTTTATCAATGCGTTACGTCATCATGTAGTCATGAAAATAAAATATTTAAGGCTTTTACAGCTACAGCTCAAAAGTGAATATTCAAATTCTTACGAAGAAATTAATTTAATGAAATTGATATTCCGTGTATCCAATGTAATCTCACAACCCAACTAAATGTAAATATATGTAATACTATCAGTAGTTCATTGGAAATCTTAAATATTGATAGAAATGAAGATTACAGCAGAAAACACTTAAGTTTCTCCTGTTTCGTTGAAATAAAAAGTGCAAAAAGATTGTTAAGATTGCCAGTATCTGTACCTGTGGCCTGTACCGGACGAACCGGAAGTGAAACAGCAAAACTGTTACCACCAATGCAAAGCCAATGCAAAGTTACATTGAAATATCTCAAGACGAGCAAAATCGGTTGAAATAAAGTGGGTCAACTAATTCAGTGAAAAGCAAAAGTAAAAAAATGTGCACGGTTTCGGATTTTTCCCGACCGAGAAATAAATTTTTCTGAAATAATATTTTCACAGCTGTAATCATGTTATATGAGCAATTTTTCCTAAATTTTTTGTAATAATCGAACTTTTCTGGAATTTTTTTCCAGATTACAGAAATTCCAGAAAATTCCAGAAAATTTGAAAATTCAGCCTTGTTTGATTATTATGAAAAATTCAGGAAAAATCGCTCATATATCATGGATTGCAGCTGTGAAAGTACTATTTCAGAAAAATTTACTTTTCGACAGGGAAAAATACGAAAACCGGGCACATTTTTGTACTTTCAGTGTAACTTTGCATTGGCTTTGCATTGGTGACAATAGTTTTGCTATACCACTTCCGGTTCGTCTGGTAAAGGTAGGGACATTACTTTCGATACAGGGTGGGTAATACAGCAATGTTAATTTAAATGGATCCGTGCTGTTTTTCATTATAAAAATATTAGTAGCAGCACTTTTACATGTAAAATTCGTTTGTTTCAGGCAGTCACTATATTGTTGTTTTGCCAATTAATTTTAGAAAATTTTGTCCCTAATACACGTTTTTCTAATTTAACAAAAATAATGAAAACAACTTAACGATTTATGTTTACTGTGCCGGTGCCGGTGCTGAAATCGCCCTCCGGTTTTGGTGATTTTTCAATGCAGTGGTTACTAACACCCCTTACACTCAAATCATTTCATTGAAATTAGTTATACAGTTTAAGTTATCCATTTACATTTTTTTATAAATTTAAGAAAAAATAACTTTAGAATTTTAATGGTTTGTGTTACTCAAATGTCCATTCTATTTTAAAGCGCTTTTTCGATTTTTCTTCTTTGTTTAATTTGCAGAATTTGCAAATAAATTGATGTGGCATTATAATATGAAACTTCCCTAAAATTTTGTTTACTTTTTGTTGTCATAAAATAAATTTGCAACTGTTACTTCTAATTTTGGGCCCGTCAATTATTGATTGTCCCGTCTCAGTTTCATATTTGACGGCAACGTCTGTACGTTGCTACAAGTACTACAGTTTTCAGAGCAGTTGACACATCCTCCCATAGAAACCAGAGTCCAAGAAAATAACCGCAGAACCGAAGTCCGCCAAAAACTGATCAGATTACTAACTTTTCATACACTTACCATGGCCTTGATCTTTATTTTCGGGGTTTTTTGCCAGTTCCAGTTGTATGAAGTGCAAATAATTGCAATGAGTGTTCCAATTCCGAGTATGGTTTTTTTTATTTGATATCTTACAATTTAAAGATTCATTATTTCTAATTATGATTTTATAATAGACCAATCTGTCAAGTTTATGTACAATATAAACCAGTATGTGTACTTCCCTTTATCAGCAAAATTTTGGTGTTGCGTTAAAAACGATTGGATAAGTTTTAAGGAGGCGTAAGGGGTTTTCCCTGAGGGGGAGAATGGCTAAACGGAGAGTTTTGGGGTAGACATTTTTGAAATGGCTATGAGGGCTTGATTTTCGAAAAGGGTTTTTAAGGGGGAAATATTTGGGGTTCTTTGGAGTGGGGGAAATACATCGAAAACGTGTATTTCTATTTTTCTTACATATCTGCAAACTGAAATTCAAAATAATAAATAGGTAAAAACCTGTAAAAAACACGGTTAGGCCAAGCTAGGAAAACTTAAAAACAAGGGTTGTATTTCCTATTAAAAATTTTCTTATTTTTAACGCACTGTCTCTTCGTCTACCCGCCCAACAAACCACAAAACAAGAAAATTACGTAACTTCAACGTAGTTATCAAACGTACTTTATACAGAGATCTTGTCCGCTTTAGGATATTGTTTTTCTCCTAAGAAAAGTTACGTATTAAAACTGTCCTTAGCATTACGAAATTATCACGTAGTGCGAAATACAGCATAACTACGTATTTTTGATGTGTGCGTTTATGTAGTTTATACATATTTTTAACGTAGCAATTGTGATTCATCCCTTCCAGCACGTAATTGTTACGCATTTATGTGCACTTATTATTTTGATGCATCTGTTTTTACTAGTAAACTACGGTATGCAGAGTGCTTAATAATTACAAACAAAAATAGATTTTCACAATATAATAATACATTTTATTAATGGAATCTTAATGCAAATTGACAGATACAAAAAAATCACATAAACAATTGTTTTACTTACAGTTAAACATTAGGTCCTAAGAATTTTTAATTTTCTTCAGCAGACTTGGTCCTCAATTCGAATTCTAGAAAAATAAAAAAGAATTTTAGATTAGATATTTCTATTTAAGTATTCCGCATTTAAATATAAAAATAATGGTGACGGTTATATAGGTAGACTATAATTCTTAAATTACCTTTGAAAAGCAGATTGTGTGTTTGGGTGACGTTTTTAGTTGCCCGTATCGGATTCCTTGCACCTGTGACAATAAAATATTTAAGTAGTTAAATAATTAAAGAATAGCTAATAATTCAGTTATTAAAGAAGAATTTAAAAGAAAATTTATTAAACTTACCGTATTTTAAAATATTGTTCAGGCCCATTGAAAATTAGGATGTAGATCAAACGAACTTTTTCAAAGTGTGCTAGCAAACAAGCAGTCGTGTAAACTGTCAACTTGGAAAATTCCAATATCCCAATGTATTCGCGCGTAACGACTTTTACAAAAGCTTGGGTTTTCAAATACATAACTATTATGTAATTTGTATAGACTTTAGAGAACATTGTTGTGCAGTAGGGTTGAGTACGCAAAAACTACGTAGTTTATATGATTTTTAAGTTCCGCAGGTGAACTAGATTTTAAAATTCTTGAAAAACTACGTAATTTTTGAGTTACATACGGCACTAAAAATCGATGTGCCTAAAGTTACTTCAAAATAACAGTGAAGTTACGCTTGCAATGTCACCTAAAGTTGATATAGCTGAAAACACTTCAATACTATGTAGGAGTTACATACTTTAGTGTATTAAAATACGACTATGTGCTACAATACGTAATAACTACGTGCCGTTATTGTCGCTTTCGGTACTGCAGTTTTTCAGTATGAATGTAATGTAAAAACTGCAGAGTATTAGGATAGCAAAGGTGATAGATACGTAAAAACTACGTTCACTACGTAATTTTTCCATAATTTTTCTGTTGGTGGTTTATTGGGCGGTAAACGGACAAACTTTAGCCAAGTGAATAAATATTAGTTTTTGGCCATTCTTACTTTGCAAGCGTTTCATATCTTGCTGCCGTAATACCTTGTTGGATCTTAACTCTGGGAGCGTTTTTGAAATCCACAAATTAGATAGCATGCAAATGATCTTATTTTCTGAAGTTCCTAATTTTAATGAAGAGGAGAAAAATGAAAAAGAGATTTTTGCAGGTCTCACTTATGTAAGCAATTGTATAAATTATGTTTGTCAGCTACTGTCCAGTCGCTAGTCATAGCGACAAATGGTGCCAGATCGGTCGTTTCGTCTTGCCTCTGGTTGGCTGAAAAAGTATAAAATGACATCATTTATTCAAATGTGGGCCACTTTATTGGTTACTATAGGGAATATTTTATTCAGTCAATCAGAGGGCCCGTATTTGAATAAATGACATCATTTTATACTTTTTCAGTCAACCATTATGTTTGTCAGCTATCTGCAAATACTTTTTTGGCCATGTCCTTTTGAAATTTGACAATTATTTTACAAAGAATAAATCTTCTAACTGAATAAGCATTACCTTAACAAAACTGGTTACGAAAATTGTGGGGAATATTCTTGGTCAAGAAAACTTCAACCTAACTAGACTGTACACATTTCTTATAGTTTCAAGTTTTACCAACGCAATTTGTCCGTCTACCGGGTAGACGAAGAGATAGTGCGTTAAAAATAAGAAAATTTTTAATAGGAAATACAACCCTTGTTTTCAGTTTTCCTAGCTTGGTCTAACCGTGTTTTTTACAGGTTTTTACCTATTTATTTATTTTTTAGTTTTCCTTGGTATATTAATAATTCTCACTGAATGACAGCTGCTCGAGTACTTCCTGAGAGATTGTCGGGAGCTGTATGACTTAATGTTGGGGGTTTTATTACTGAATGTTTACTATTTTCTGATTGAACGTTAGGGACCCCCGAAAAGATGTCGAGTGTTGTCTGACAGGTTGTTGACACACTATATACGGGTGCACTTTGTAATAAATCTGCTGCACCCTGAAAGGATGGCAAGCGCATTCTGACTTAACGTCAGGTGTAGCCTGTAAGGATTTCGGGTGCAGTCTGTAAGGATTTCGGGTGCAGTCTGTAAGGATTTCGGGTGCAGTCTGTAAGGATTTCGGGTGCAGTCTGTAAGGATTTCGGGTGCAGTCTGTAAGGATTTCGGGTGCAGTCTGTAAGGATTTCGGGTGCAGTCTGTAAGGATTTCGGGTGCAGTCTGCATGGATTTGGGTGCACTCTGTAAGGATTTCAGGTGCACTCTATAAGAATTTTGGGTGCGCTCTGAAATACTGCGGGTGCATTCGTAAGAATTTTGGGTGCACTCTGAAATATTGCGGGTGCCTGTGCTCAAATAATAAACCGCTACAAAACGGCTATATCACAGTAGTGCAACCGTAATATTGTTATTTATTTCAAAATATTCAAAAAAGTTTTAAATTATTTCAAAATATTCAAAAAAGTTTTAAATTATTTCAAAATATTCAAAAAGGTTTTAAGTTATTTCAAAATATTCAAAAAAGTTTTAAATTATTTCAAAATATTCAAAAAAGTTTTAAATTATTTCAAAATATTCAAAAAAGTTTTAAATTATTTCAAAATATTCAAAAAAGTTTTAAATTATTTCAAAATATTCAAAAAAGTTTTAAATTATTTCAAAATATTCAAAAAAGTTTTAAATTATTTCAAAATATTCAAAAAAGTTTTAAATTATTTCAAAATATTCAAAAAAGTTTTAAATTATTTCAAAATATTCAAAAAAGTTTTAAATTATTTCAAAATATTCAAAAAAGTTTTAAATTATTTCAAAATATTCAAAAAAGTTTTAAATTATTTCAAAATATTCAAAAAAGTTTTAAATTATTTCAAAATATTCAAAAAAGTTTTAAATTATTTCAAAATATTCAAAAAAGTTTTAAATTATTTCAAAATATTCAAAAAAGTTTTGTTATTTCAAAATATTCAAAAACGTTTTAAATTATTTCAAAATATTCAAAAAAGTTTGGTTATTTCAAAATATTCAAAAAAGTTTTAAATTATTTCAAAATATTCAAAAAAGTTTTAAGTTATTTCAAAATATTCAAAAAAGTATTAAATTATTTCAAAATATTCAAAAAAGTTTTAAATTATTTCAAAATATTCAAAAAAGTTTTGTTATTTCAAAATATTCAAAAAAGTTTTAAATTATTTCAAAATATTCAAAAAAGTTTGAAATTATTTCAAAATATTCAAAAAAGTTTTAAATTATTTCAAAATATTCAAAAAAGTTTTAAATTATTTCAAAATATTCAAAAAAGTTTGCAATTATTTCAAAATATTCAAAAAAGTTTGCAATTATTTCAAAATATTCAAAAAGTTTGAAATTATTTCAAAATATTCAAAAAAGTTGCATATTCAAAATATCAAAGTTTGAATTATTCAAAATTCAAAAGTTTCAATATTCAAATATTCAAAAAGTTTCAATTATTTCAAATTCAAAAAGTTGCAATATTTCAAATATCAAAAGTTGCAATATTCAAATATTCAAAAAAGTTTGAAATTATTTCAAAATATTCAAAAAAGTTTTAAATTATTTCAAAATATTCAAAAAGTTGCAATTTTCAAATATTCAAAAAAGTTTAAATTATTTCAAATATTCAAAAAAGTTTTAAATTATTCAATCAAAAGTTTATTTCAATATCAAAAAGTTTTAAATTATTTCAAATATTCAAAAAAGTTTGCAATTATTTCAAATATTCAAAAAAGTTTTAAATATTCAAATATTCAAAAAGTTTAATTTCAAATATCAAAAAGTTTTAAATTATTTCAAAATATTCAAAAAAGTTTTAAATTATTTCAAAATATTCAAAAAAGTTTTGTTATTTCAAAATATTCAAAAACGTTTTAAATTATTTCAAAATATTCAAAAAAGTTTGGTTATTTCAAAATATTCAAAAAAGTTTTAAATTATTTCAAAATATTCAAAAAAGTTTTAAGTTATTTCAAAATATTCAAAAACGTATTAAATTATTTCAAAATATTCAAAAAAGTTTTAAATTATTTCAAAATATTCAAAAAAGTTTTGTTATTTCAAAATATTCAAAAAAGTTTTAAATTATTTCAAAATATTCAAAAAAGTTTGAAATTATTTCAAAATATTCAAAAAAGTTTTAAATTATTTCAAAATATTCAAAAAAGTTTTAAATTATTTCAAAATATTCAAAAAAGTTTGCAATTATTTCAAAATATTCAAAAAAGTTTGCAATTATTTCAAAATATTCAAAAAAGTTTGAAATTATTTCAAAATATTCAAAAAAGTTTGCAATTATTTCAAAATATTCAAAAAAGTTTGAAATTATTTCAAAATATTCAAAAAAGTTTTAAATTATTTCAAAATATTCAAAAAAGTTTTAAATTATTTCAAAATATTCAAAAAAGTTTTAAATTATTTCAAAATATTCAAAAAAGTTTGCAATTATTTCAAAATATTCAAAAAAGTTTTAAATTATTTCAAAATATTCAAAAAAGTTTTAAATTATTTCAAAATATTCAAAAAAGTTTTAAATTATTTCAAAATATTCAAAAAAGTTTGAAATTATTTCAAAATATTCAAAAAAGTTTTAAATTATTTCAAAATATTCAAAAAAGTTTTAAATTATTTCAAAATATTCAAAAAAGTTTGAAATTATTTCAAAATATTCAAAAAAGTTTTAAATTATTTCAAAATATTCAAAAAAGTTTGCAATTATTTCAAAATATTCAAAAAAGTTTGCAATTATTTCAAAATATTCAAAAAAGTTTGAAATTATTTCAAAATATTCAAAAAAGTTTTAAATTATTTCAAAATATTCAAAAAAGTTTTAAATTATTTCAAAATATTCAAAAAAGTTTGAAATTATTTCAAAATATTCAAAAAAGTTTTAAATTATTTCAAAATATTCAAAAAAGTTTGAAATTATTTCAAAATATTCAAAAAAGTTTGAAATTATTTCAAAATATTCAAAAAAGTTTGAAATTATTTCAAAATATTCAAAAAAGTTTTAAATTATTTCAAAATATTCAAAAAAGTTTGAAATTACTTTAATGTATTCTAAAACAACACGTACTGGCCACCAGAGCAGACTACGACATATAGTGGTCGCCAGTGTTGACTACGACACATACCACAACATCACACACACAACATATGTCTAACGAACAGTTAAACCTGCCCCTATAAGGAGAAGGCGTTACCCAATTTTGCTCATTTACAAACCTGTTCATAAGGAGAACCTATATTTTCATAATGTGAAAACAGATACCAAAGTGAAAGTGTATGAAAAGTTAGTAATCTGATCAGTTTTTGGCGGACTTCGGTTCTGCGGTTATTTTCATGGACCCTGGTTTCTATTGGGAGGATGTGTCAACTGCTCTGAAAACTATAGTACTCTTAGTTTAGTAGTAATTAAAATTTAGTCTCATCACCATTCTCTATCATTTACAACCTACACTACAACAATAGTATCCTTTTGATAGCTAACTAGTGTGAGACTAACCGACTAACTTAGCCTAATAAATCAATCAATGCTCTGATGATTCTTGTGGCAATAATTGACAACGTGGTGACAGCATTGATTGCTAATAGTTGAACACAACTTACACAAACTTTACGGCTGACTGACAATTGAAAATACAATGGGCAACAACAGCCAAAGCTATTTTTCTTTTTATGATGCATTTCTGGAGTTTTGCTTAGTGATTGATTTCCGCGTGTCCAGAATGTTTTACACTTTTGCCCGCTAAAGTAAAGTAGTTTACATTAAGTCTGAGTTGCATTATAAGTACGATTTTCTATCATATTATTTTTAACCTTGCCAAGAGCTTGTTTTATTGTGATTACTTTTCCTTCGTAGTTAATCAAGCAAAATTATCATCAATGTTGCCAGAAAGTTACCATTTTGAAATTATGTTTATTAATTGTGTGTACCAATTATTTTTGATGTGTCCGCCTTGAAAGTCGGATTTTAGCGCTTCGAAAAATTCCCTTAAAAGACTATTTCTTGGTTTACTTTGATGAAAGGACGATATCGGTTAAGGAAATTCCTATGGGGCTGAATAGCCCGTAAAATTCTACACAAAAAACATATATATGTTCCTGATCCTAAAGTGCAACCCTGCTTCTACACAGGCGAAAAACTAAAAGCTTATACATTGGCGGAATAGGAAAAGTTGACATTTTGAAACCCCAATTTGGGGAACTTGGCCGAGGCTTTCGGCCATAAGTAAGATAGATTCGGATTCTAGAGAGTTTGGAGATTAGTTGAAGGCTTAACTACGTGCCGTGTATCGTTCCTTCTCATCTTTTTCGACTTTTGAAAATTGCAAAAATCTGCGAATTTTCTTGACAGTCCAGAGCCTATTTCATATACAATCCTAAGGAACTCCGCAAAAACCAAGTTAGAGCAAGCACCAGCACTTAAAATTCAAACTATTCAAATAAACAAACTAAAATAGCCACGCTGGTGATACAAAAATACTAGAAACACTATTAAAATATTTTTCAAAGCGTCCTAAGCGTCACAACTTCAGAATCATACAACTTTTAAACATATTTACTTCCGAGTACTTACACAAATTAAATCAGACACGCTGATTTCAATTGAAATAATAGAAATGGCTGATCACTGCTATATCCAGCGTAATAAGCGTCAGCGCAAGTGAAATGCAACTTTTAAACATATTTACTTCCGAGTGAGCACTTACACAAACTACATCAAACACGGTGATTTCAAATAAAATAATAGAAATGACTGGTCACTGCTAATTCCAGCGTAATAAGCGTCAGCGCAAGTGAAATATAACTTTTAAACATATTTACTTCCGAGCACTTACACAAACTAAATCAGACACGCTGATTTCAAATAAAATAATAGAAATGACTGGTCACTGCTATATCCAGCGTAATAAACGTCAGCGCAAGTGAAATACAACTTTTAAAAATTTTGAGTTAGTTTGTGAAATTACTGGTAGCTGAAGAAATACAATACGTGTCTTTAAGCTACGCTAACGTGAGCAGTCACATCTAATATTTTATTTGTAATCAGCTTGCTTGATTTAGGTTTTTGTAAGTACTCCGAAGTGAATAAGTATAAAAGTTGTATTTTAGTTGCGCCGACGCTTTTAACGCTTGAATGAACATTGATATATCATTCCCATTATTTTATTTGAAATCACCGTGTCTGATTTAGTTTGTGTAAGTGCTCGGAAGTAAATATGTTTAAAAGTTGTATTTCACTTGCGCTGACGCTTATTACGCTGGATATAGCAGTGACCGGTCATTTCTATTATTTTATTTGAAATCACCGTGTCTGATTTAGTTTGTGTAAGTGCTCGGAAGTAAATATGTTTAAAAGTTGCATTTCACTTGCGCTGACGTCTATTACGCTTTATATAGCAGTGATCAGCCATTTCTATTATTTCAATTGAAATCAGCGTGTCTGATTTAATTTGTGTAAGTACTCGGAAGTAAATATGTTTAAAAGTTGTATGATTCTGAAGTTGTGACGCTTAGGACGCTTTGAAAAATATTTTAATAGTGTTTCTAGTATTTTTGTATCACCAGCGTGGCTATTTTAGTTTGTTTATTTGAATAGTTTGAATTTTAAGTGCTGGTGCTTGCTCTAACTTGGTTTTTGCGGAGTTCCTTAGGATTGTATATGAAATAGGCTCTGGACTGTCAAGAAAATTCGCAGATTTTTGCAATTTTCAAAAGTCGAAAAAGATGAGAAGGAACGATACACGGCACGTAGTTAAGCCTTCAACTAATCTCCAAACTCTCTAGAATCCGAATCTATCTTACTTATGGCCGAAAGCCTCGGCCAAGTTCCCCAAATTGGGGTTTCAAAATGTCAACTTTTCCTATTCCGCCAATGTATAAGCTTTTAGTTTTTCGCCTGTGTAGAAGCAGGGTTGCACTTTAGGATCAGGAACATATATATGTTTTTTGTGTAGAATTTTACGGGCTATTCAGCCCCATAGGAATTTCCTTAACCGATATCGTCCTTTAATGTTTGTTTTATTATTTGGAATTCGCAGAGACTATGTAATAATAATGCTATTAAGAGACACACAAAGGTCTATGCAAAAGTACTCTGTTTTGTATGCCCGCCCGTCGTCCGCCCGTCGTATGTATAAAGTGTGCGAACGCCATCCCACATTTTTTGAAAACCAATCGTACACGACGTGCCGCGTTTCACTGTCCAAACAAAACAGACCTGCCGCTAGAAATCGGACACAAAAATCTATTCCTCATTCTCCTTCTTACTGACTTTTTCTATGTGGAATTCGTAAGGCAAAACATTTGTTTCAAGTCTCAAAAACCATCGAGGGGTCATATTAGGTAATAGGAATAATCTGCGATAAAAATTGGCCTGAAAAATGTCAAACATCTCTGTAAATTTGATACCCCAAGTATGAGAGCAGTAACCAAATACCGATTGTGCCATTGCCTGAAAAAGTTTTTTGTGCGAGTCAAAGGTACCAGGTTTTAAGTAAGTTCATAAAATATTTCAAATATTGATTGAATAGCTCTTATCGCCTTGTTGAAGAAGTGCTTACTTACATCAATGTTAGTCAAGGTATCATAAAAGGGTACCCCAAGATATTCGTATTCGTATAATTTTGGCGGTGATCTAATAAGGCCACTTTTTCTAAATATAACAATTTTAGTTTTCTGGAGATTTATTTACCTTTAAATTATTTTCTTGAAAAATTTTTGCAAAATATTGATTTTGTCTTGTAAGTGGCTAGTACAACGATATCATTTGCGTAAAGAAGCATGTGCAAATCTAAAGCAGATAAACGTAGGTATGCCGGAATTTTTCATTAAAGTAATAATGTTTTCTAAGAAAATTGTGAATAGTTTAGGGCTATAAGTTTCGCCTTGTAAAATACATTTGCTGATTTTAATGTTTTCGGAGAAATAATTTTAATAAATTTTGTGCTTCGTAAATTTGTCCATAATATTTTGTGGCAAACCGAGTAAAAAGCCTGAGTCGAATTTACAAACAGGGCGTAAACATATTTATTTTTACTATTTAAATTGTGTTGAATAGGCGCGTTTAGAGTAAAGACGTGATCTTCGCACCCAGAACCGGATTTGTAAGCCGCTTAGTAATCTGATATAATTTTGTTTTTACTGCACCAATAACTCAATCTACTGCTTAATAATTGTGTGAATAATTTCAGTACCGTGTTTAAAAACGAGATTGGTCGATAATGTTTTAGATGTTTGCGATCCCCGTTCTTAAATATAGGTGAAATAATAACCTCACTCCAGTTCTGGGGACAATCATTCTTATTCCAAATTTCATTAAAAATATCTAATAAATTAAGTCTTGTGTCAGCATCCATTGATTTCCAAACTTCGTTTATTATACCGTCAGTGCCAGGAGATTTGTTAGTTTTTAAATGTTTTATATTGCTGTATTAATATCTTCAAACGGAAAATCGCAATCAAGAATACTGTTTTCTACCTTTTGCTTTGTGTGCAAATTTCTTTGTTTTGTTGTTCTATTGACATTATACTATTAGTGTCAAACAATTCATTGAAAAACTTTTAGAAAGCTTCTAATTTTACATTTTCATTTGACATCCTTGTGGAACAATTACCTTAAAAATAAAAATCTTTGCCAAATTTATCATTTTCTGCTGAATATCTCGCATAAAGACAGATTTATTAGATTTCAGTAATTTTTTATATGCTTTTTGATGTCATTATAATTTTTCAAAAGGTTTTCCTTAACCCTGTTGTCAGAATTTCAACACTTTCCTAATTTACGCAAGGCTTTACATGTGTTTTTTTAGCTACAACAACTTTTATCAAGCCACATTGACGGATTTCCAAATTATTTTGGATAATAAGTGTATTTTCATGCTAAGTGGAGTCATAAATTGTTGTCGTAAGGAAGTTCATGTTAATAGGGGTATCTTCTGTCACGCCTTTTATTTTGTCGGAGAGAAGGTTTGCAAACTTTTCACTATTTTCACTTTTCCATTTAATGACGTCACAGCGACTTGTTTGTTTCTTGGGTACACAAGGGTCTTCTTGAATTTTTAACAGTATTGGGAAATGGTGAGAATTGTGGGAAGTTAACTCGATTTGTAAATTTGGTTGAGTAAGAACTGCACAAAGATGAACTACACTTCCTTTATGAATCTTTATGAATATGATCATTTATGAATGTCAATTCGCCATTCGGATCACTTTTGAAATAACCGTTTAAAACATGTTATGAAGTATTTGATTTTAGTTCGATGAATTGCTTTCCTCGTTTGTTAATAATACTGTCTTTAGAATTTCGATGTATTAGCTTTCCAGAAGAGGTGACATTGCCGTCCTGAGCGATACGAGAATTGAAGTCTAAGATTATAAAACAGTTTTCATAATATGCAATTTCGTCAAAAAAGTTAGCTAGTTGTTCATTTTCTTGCGGTGGTATGTACGCACGGAATATTAAATACACATTTCTATGAAGTCGTTTTTGCTTTGAATTTGTCAATTAATTTTTACGTCAGTCACGCGAGCACTTTTAACTTTTTTCACTTCTATTATTATTCCTTTGGAAAAACGACCTTTCAGTGCTGTTCTTTCGCCGATAGTTATTACAGATGTGGGATTTTTCAAATTTTTTAGTGTCCCAAGTTTTAGTCCAAATAATATTGTCGGGTTCATTCGTGTAAGTTCATTATAAAAGTCATTCGTTTTGTTGTCAACACCTGCAACGTTCCAATACAATCAATAAATAGATAACTTTTGCAAAGGCCGGCCATTTCGTCAAATTCAAGGTTTTAAAGTTTTTGTCGAGCTTGTTCCAGAGGGCAACGTTTTCTTTGCAGGAATTCTGGGTAATAATTTCACCTTTCCACGCTTCTTCTTTTCTTTGTTTGGTTGCTCGAGTCGGTGATTAAAAGAGATTCATTTCGGATAGATCCTTTGATGCCTGTGTCAGCTTCCTTCAGGGATTTGAGGTGTTCTCTCAATAATTGATTTATAGCCTGTTGCTCCTTCGTTAAATTATTGTAAATGAAAATATTGGAATATTCAAGATTTTGTCTCGCACTCAAAATTACCTTTTTATCCGAGTTTCTAATCAATTTGATTAGAAAAGGACGATTCTGCTACAGTCGTCAAAGTCGAGATCAACGTTAAGTTTTTCGCTGAGTGCATTTATAATGCCTTCTCTGTCATGGAAGGTTTCATTTGTCGACTCATCAAATTTATAGACGATAATATTTTTTTCCTTCGGCTGTCTTTCGAGTTTTTCTACTTTTATTTTTTACATTTTTAAGGGATTTATCCAGATTTTCGTCTTTCAGCTCTTGTTATGTTGGAAAATTTTCAAGCTTCCATGTTTTGAGGTCTTCCATATCAAGAATTTAGGGAATTTCCGGATTACGATTTATATTAGATGAAACTTGGTTGTACTCCCTGTAAATATCTGGTGGACTTTCTTTCTTGCGTCCTGCTTTTTCAGCTTCAGCGAGTTTAATTTCTTTGCTTGCACTTCCTTGTTTATCTGGAGTACGAATTCGCTTTGCACTGCCGCCTGGTCTACTAATTACGTGGCAACATCCGTGTATGTTTGTGGATTGTGTTGTGAATTTTATGTGGATGGAATTTCCTGAGACAATTTTATTAAAATTTTAATTGGAATGAAATATTTTTAATCGCGGACGATCATAGATAGGCAAAATACTGTATTTTAAATACTATTTGAAATACTTTTTGTAATTTTGTAGATGTGCACAATGAATGTGTGTTGAAATTCTAGTAAATGTGGACTGACTGGTGTTACTGGCTAGCTAAGCAGTGGTGCTAAAATGATGAATTGACAACGACCCTGGTTTACTAGTTAAAGTAGACTTTAATAAATTCAATTAGTAAATGAATTGGCTGTACAAGTTATGGAATCAAATCAATTAAAATGTGTAAAAAAATGTAACTTCTTCTCGATCAGATTATCGACTTGTCTCTCCCTCCTGTTCTCGAACACTGTCGTTCTCTCTTTTCTTCTCCTTCAGCCGTCCGCTTCTCTTCCCACCCATTATAACAAAGATTCTTAAAACGGGGTGGATTTCAATATGTCCCACCCCCTTGGGGTAATCAAGCATGCTGATTTCAAATATGGCGGCCATTTTAAGAAATACGGATAAATGGGGGTGGGGCAGACCACCCATTATAACATAAATTCTTAAAAGGGGGAGGATTTCAATATGTCCCACGCTTTTGGGGTAATCAAGCACGCAAATTACAAATATGGCGGCCATTTTAAGAAATACTGATAAATGGGGGTGGGGCAGACCACCCATTAGAATAGAAATCTTTAATAGTGGGTGGATTTAAATATGTATGCCGAATTACTTATAAGGGGTTGGACATATTTAATTCCACCCCTTTTAAAGATTTCTATCCTATTGGGTGATCTGCCCCACCCCCATTCATCAGTATTTCTTAAAACGGCCGCCATATTTGAAATCAGCATGCTTGATTACCGCAAGGGGGTGGGACATATTGAAATCCACCCCTTTTAAGAATTTATGTTATATTGGGTGGCCTGCCCCACCCCTATTTATCCGTATTTATTATAATGGTCGCCATATTTGAAATCAGCATACTTGATTACTTCGAGGGGGTGGGACATATTGAAATCCACCCCTTTTAAGAATTTATGTTATATTGGGTGGTCTGCCCCACCCCTATTTATCCGTATTTATTATAATGGTCGCCATATTTGAAATCAACATACTTGATTACTCCGAGGTGGTGGGACATATTGAAATCCACCTCCTTTTAAGAATTTATATATTATTGGGTGGTCTGCCTCACCCCCATTTCTCAATATTACGTAATGTGGACGCCATATTTGAAATCAGCGTGCTAAATTACCCCTAAAACGTCGGCCATTTTAAAATCCTCACATTTCATGATTTCTGTTACATTGGGTGGTCTGCCACACCCCCATTTCTCAATATTTCGTAATGTGGACGCCATATTTGAAATCAGCATGCTAAATTACCCCTAAACCGTCGACCATTTTGAAATCCACCCACGTTTAAAGATATCTGTAATTATGGGTGGTCTGCCCCACCCCCATTTCTCAATACTTCGTAATATGGACGCCATATTTGAAATCAGCGTGCTAAATTACCTTTAAACCGTCGACCATTTTGAAATCCACCCACGTTTAAAGATATCTGTAATTATGGGTGGTCTGCCCCACCCCCATTTCTCAATACTTCGTAATATGGACGCCATATTTGAAATCAGCGTGCTAAATTACCTTTAAACCGTCGACCATTTTGAAATCCACCCACGTTTAAGGATATCTGTTAATATGGGTGGTCTGCCCCACCCACACTTTTCAAAATTGTATAAAATTGTTGCCATGTTTGAAATCTGCATGTCAATTAACCTCAAATTACGAAATCACAACATTGTTGGACAACCTGAAAGTAATTTGGAGTTTAACTTTTCTTTTTTTCGTTGACCTGCATTTAAATGGTTATTTTTTTCGAAATCAGCATGTCAAAAAACCTCAAAATACTAATTTGCAGCTCAAAATATTGAGTTTTACAATAAATTAATTTTTCCCCAAGTTGGGGGAATTTTTCCCCCAGAAATTTCGATGGGTACGCCAGGGGTCCATGAATCCCATTTTGGGTGCAGTTCCACCGGTAGAATTTCATCCCAGTCTATGCCCGATCGCCAGACATCCTGGAGCAAAATTTTCATCTTTACTGTGAAATGAGCTATAATTCCAAGCGGGTCGTACACGGACATGATGAGATTTAACATTTCTCTCTTCGTTGGCTTCCTTTCTCCCGTAACAATTTCCCTATCAACTTTTGGGAAATTAATCTTAAATGTCAGCTCATCTGCCTGAGAGTTCCAATAAAGTCCCAGGACACGCTCCAGCAAATGTTCAGTTTCTACATTTAAATTCTTGAATTATTTGGCTCGCAGGTCTTCAGGAATTCCTTCAAGCCCATCCCTGGAATTAGATATCCAACTTCTAATTGTGAAGCCACCTTTCTGATGAACATGAATTATGTCACTAATGATTTTTGTTGCTTCCTCAGTAGTATCTACGCTGTCTATGTAGTCGTCCATATAATGCTTATTCACGATGGCGTTAACAGCATCTGGGAACTGATCACGAAATTCATCGGCATTTCTGTTCTTGACGTACTGAGCTGAAGCTGGGGAACACGCTGCTCCGAAAATCATTACTGGCATTGCATAAATGTCCGGTTCTCTGTCTCTATCTTTTCCTCTCCAAAGAAACTTCTGAGCGGGTAAATCTTCTTCTCTAATTTTAATTAGCAAAAACATTTCTTGAATATCGGCACAGAATGCAATTCTTTTTTGCCGAAACTTCATTAGTATTCCTACTAATGAGTTGTAGAGGTCTGGTCCGGTTAGCAAGTTATCATTCAAGCTAACGCCACTGGACTTTGCTGCTGCATCGTACACTAATCGAATTTTCCCAGGTTTCTGTGGGTTCACTACACCAAAATGAGGAATGTACCAAGACTTCGGGCACCTTGCTTCCTCTTCAGGGGTGATTCTCCTAATGTATCCTTTGTCAAGGTTTTCTTTCATTTTTGCATAATACAGCTCAGCATACTTATTATCTTTGTCCAGTTTTCTTTACAGCGACTTCAACCTTTTGTAGGCCATTGCTCTGCTCTCAGGAAAATACACTTCATCGTGTTTCCACAACAGTCCGGTTTCCCACTTGTCCTCCATTCGTCTTGTTGTGCCGTCCATAATCTTTTCGGTTCGGGTGTCGTCGTTAGACTTCAAAACTACATTTGGAACTTGAACCCCAAAGGATTCAGTCTTGAAACTTTCTTTCACCAGACTGTGTAGCTCTTCGTCTAGATTTCTTTGACATAAGGTTAACGAATGCATTTGTTTTGGTTTGGCAATCCAACCTTCTTGTTTTGCATTTCCATGGAGCACCCAGGCTAATCTCGTTTTGGATAAAACTGGCTCGTTCACTTTACCCTCAATAGATTCCCTGGGCATTATCAAATGATTATTGTCCTCACCAATTAAAATCTTGGGTACTGCATTTTTCAACGACTGCATCCCACGTCCATCAAGGTATTTCCACTTTCTTATGGCACTTTTCATATCAATCGTTTGCGATGGCAGGTTCATATTATTCCAAGTTCTCACTTTGGTCAGAGTGTAACTTTTACCTACTTTCGGGTTCCGAATCTGCAGTGTAACTTTTCTTGAGTCCAGATAATTTTCTCTAGTGGGGCACAGTGCTTCTTTTGGACCTGTCAGTCCTAGCTCATTTGCCAACTCCTCATCGATAATTGTCAACTGTGATCCATCATCAAACAAAGCGTGTGTCTGGACAAACAAAGTTGGTCCTTTCACTGTCACAGGAACAATTTTCAATAATACTTCGCTAAAGGAGGCCAAGAAAGAATGTGCAGCACACACTGTTTTTGTTTCTTGGGTTTCGTCTTCTTTGACTGCTTTCTTCGCTTCTGGATTTTCGTCTTCTTTGACTGCTTTCTTTTCACTGTGTAATAGCGGGTGGTGAGGACGAGTACATCCACACAGTCCCACACTCTTGCTTCCGTTCGCAGGTTCCTTTTAGTGTCCCTCCCCAAGGCACGAAAAACAATGTTTCTGTTCTTTCACCCACTTCCATCGGTCATCCACAGACAGGTTTCCAAAGGATCTGCATATTCTCAAAAAATGTCCTAATTTGGAACAAAAGTGGCACTTTCTATCACCATTGCTGCTTGATGTTGTCGTCGTGGTGAAGACTTTCTTGGTCTTGCTCTTCTCAAACCTTTTAGTGGGTTTGTCTTCTTTTCCATCCATAAACGATGTGTCAAACCGTTGGGCAGCGATCACCATCCGATCCAACCAGTCTGCAAAGTTTCGCAAAGTAGGTGAATGTATATTTATTGCACTAATATACATAGACCAATTCATTTTGTACGCTGGTGGCAACTTGTTCTCCAGTTCACTGAGTAAGTTCGGGTTCATTAAATACTCTGATCTGTTCAAGTTCTCAATAGTGACTACCACGTTATTAACAAACACACCGTAATCGACAATCGATGATGGATTCTGTTCAGTAACCACTGGAACGTCACTTATCTTCTTCAGCCATTTCTTAATAATATCTTCGGGTCTGCCAAATCTTTGTTGCAAAGTGGAAATGATTCTGGGCACATTTCCAGGAGTGACAAGCAATGCCAACACTGTTTCTCTTGCCTTTCCTGCCAGGCACTTTTGCAGTCTATACAAATTTTCAGTATCAGTATATCCGCACATTTGATTAGCAATTTTGAAACTGCTGTCCCATTCTTCTAGTTCCCCTGTAAACATCGGGAGTTCTTTGCCAATAGTTCTTCGAGCTAACTGTTGGGATTGAGTAGGATTCGCATAAGAGACTGCAAATGGCTTTTTCACTTCTGTATTCGGGTAGTAGTGAGATGCTGCTGTGATCTCCTGCTCTACTTCCTTCTGACTATCGAAATATCTATTCAATTTCTCTTCGTCTTCCATTTCCGGTAATTTCAAATCGTCTACATCAGTATTCATGTCTGTCTCCTCGAACAGCTACTGTTGTAATTTAGTTAATTTGATTACCTTTTCTTTTTTCATTCTCAGCATCTCCAATTTGAGTTGCATTTCTTCCTCTTCAATCGCAGACTTTTCCTTTTCGGCATCGATCAAAGCCTGGATTTTCTTCGCTCCTGCAGAACTGTGAGAGGATGCGGCACACTTAGATTTATTGTCATTAAACTGAACCTTACTTTTTCCAGTTTGTGACACTGTTTCAGATTTATGTTCGTTGTTTGTAATACGGAAAGCACTTCCTCCTGCGAGGAGTTGTCCAGTTCCAAAAGGGGCGTTTCCAAATTCCATTGCACGTCCTCTTCCAGCCGAAAGGGGCGTGTACACTTGACGACCAAATCCAAAATTCACTCCTCCAAAGCGTTCACCCTGCTCTGTCCGGGTGTCAGGAGTGTATCGGTTCGGTGGCACTCCAAAGTTGGCTCGCTGGCTTCGGCGGACCCCATCATCGTCCTTATTGTCCGTTTCAACAAAACTCATCGTCACGACTACAGATGCTTGAAAAAACAGTTTTTTCACCACAGGACTGATACTATTCGGATTGAAGGACCAAAATGTAGATGTGCACAATGAGTGTGTGTTGAAATTCTACTAAATGTGTACTGACTGATGTTATGGCTAGCTAAGCAGTGGTGCTAAAGTGGTCAATTGACAACGACCCTGGTTTACTAGTTAAAGTAGACTTTAATAAATTCAGTTAGTAAATGAATTGGCAGTACAAGTTATGGAATCAAATCAATTGAAATGTGTAAAAAAATGTAACTTCTTCCCGATCAGATTATTGACTTGTCTCTCCCTCTTGTTCTCGAACACTGTCGTTCTCCCTTTTCTTCTCCTTCAGCCGTCCGCTTCTCCTCTGTCCCGCTTCATCCAATCCACACTCCACACTCCACATTCAAACCACACTCGGGTTCCTTGCTGCACTCAACTCTCACTGTCTCATTCTCTCCGCCACAAATTTGTAATTTGTATTTTGTCGTAGTAAGAAAACGGGTATTTTGTATTTTGTATTTTCCATTGTCGAAATACGAAATTATTTTGTATTTTGTATTTTGAAGGAAAAAAACATTTTCAAAATACAAAATACTATTAACTTCCCACTTCCTTCATACATCTACTTGCTGCGCATATTGATAAACTATTTCCTACTCATGCGTGGTTTCCCTTACCGTGTAAGTATTTTTGCATTCAAATCAACTGTGGTGGAATCTGCCAATCGAATTTATAGCCCTACTTTCTGTACTTCATTGAAAATGAAATTAGGAGTTTAGACACCGGTGATTAGCATATCTTTTACGTTCATTGCATTAGGCATGATCTACCTAGACACTTGAGTGCCCTAAAATGTCCGAAAAGTTAATTGTACCGGTTGATACTTTAGAAAATAAAATAAACGACAACTCGTTGCCCATAATTTTCAATTCCGGGGATGTGATACTTTCACCTAAGTGAAAGCTTTTGACGGACAAGATGTTTGAGACACTTCTTTTATTAAAAATAAACGAATTTTGATATCTACTATCTCCAGTTCTCCTTCCACTACCTGTTATAATAATTTTTATATTAATTTGCAAAAACAAAAATTTCAATAATTTTTAACATTATTTTAAACCCAATATTCCGGAATTAAATAAATTTATGGTAGTCATATTAAAGTATACTGATTTTTCTTCACATTTTATAACGCTGTATGTATTTCATACTATTTGAATAAAATAAACAAAAAAGTATTTGTATTTTTAAAAAGTATTTTCATTTTGTATTTTTACCCAAAATATGTGTATTTTGGTCGAGTATATTTGTATAAGAAAAAAATGTATTTTATTTTGTTATTTTATTTTGGATTGAGATTTTGAGTATTTTGAATGAAGTATTTTCAAAATACTTTGTTGAGTATTTTGCCCATCTATGCCGACGAGGCAACAGAGATGTTGCCACACCAACGTCTAAAATGCGAATCAAAAAATGCAAAGAATTAGAATTACTTATTCCAAATGTCTAAATTTTTCACTTCTCCCTTATGAAGTTTACGACGGCAAGAATAAAGAATTAATTTTTTTTCTAAAGTTCCAAATTTTAATGAAGTAGTAATATACTAGTCTTTTTTATTCGTTCTCCGAACTGGGTAATAACAATAATTAACAATCCGAAACTGTTGGAACATTGTATTTAACAATAATAAAAAGTTGGGGTAGCCCACTGTGGCTAAGAGAAGAGTATATACCATATTTAGCAATCAGAAAAGGTTAACTGTAAGAATGCCACACATTATCACCTCCAATTTATCACACTCTATTATTCCTTCCTAAAACTTTCGGTTCCTCCAACACTCCGTCTACAAAATATTTAATCTTCGCTTGCCCGAATGTAAAGTCTTTAATTATAGCCTCACGTTTCTCACACTTCACATTCCCTAATACTAACTCGCCTATCGGTATTCCTTCATCACTGATCACTCCTTTCTTCCGTTTACCGAACATCATAATAAGTACACCCTCCAACTTCACCCACCATACATAATTTCCAACAATTTCTAAATTCTCCATCTCAACAATCAGTAATTCCCGACGACTTTCTAAAGGAAAATTTTAAATGCATACCTTTTATAAATCGGTTAATAATATCTGTGCTTTAATAATAATATAATAATATTGGCCAGTCCTATAAAGTATAAATGGAGAACTGAAGAATAAGACTATAGATGCCAAGTTATTTTAGCTGATAGAAAATACACGGATTCATTGACTAATTTTATAAACATTTGGGAATTTAAGACGGACGACCTAACAGTCGTTTACCCAACAGCGTGTTTCTCTCACTCGCCCACAGTGAGGCGGAGGGAGTACAGTTTGCAATACCCTGAACCGAATCTTCAGTGTCCCCGATGTCTGTGCCCCAGTGTCCACCGATGTGCCTAATTTTTAATCCCCATTTCCGTAATGATAGTTCTTAATGATCAGTAGTGATCACCTTTCACAGATAGATATAATTCTCAATGTGCCCAGTTCGGTCCTCAAAGCTTAAGTTTTACAGATTGTGCCTTAATATCTAGATTTCATGAATTAGTGAAATGAAAATGTGTAACCAAGGGAGAAACGTGTGATTGTAAAATAGGGAATTGATTGGGAGGAAAACGACGCATTCATTTTAAAATTAGTGTAATTGAATGTGTAACCATGAGAGCAGAGATAACCAGGAACCCCAAATACATGTATAGGATGCTTTTGCTATACATATAAATTCGCTTTATATGAAAAATTGCACTGCTGTACATCACTAAGACTAAGCCGACCTAAGTGGTTTAGAAATTTCGAAATGAAAACCAATAAAAAACTTAAGTATGAAAAAACTTAAGAAAACTACACGTCATGAAAACGGCTCCCGGGGTAATCGACTATGCTGATGACGAATATGAACCCCATTATGGTGTACAGTCCTCCTATAGGGGTAAGGGGTTATCCATATATAGGGAAAATATAAATACTCAGAATTAAAGACTATGAAAACGTCTTCTGGGGTAATCGACTATGCTAATTACGAATACGAACCCCATTATGGTGTACAGTCACCCCATGGGGGTAAGGGGTTATCCATATATAAGGAAAATGTAAATACTCAGAATTAAAGACTATGAAAACGTCTTCTGGGGTAATCGACTATGCTGATTACGAATATGCACAGCAGTCTGATTGGTGTTTGGTCTGATCAGTTGAGAGCAACTGTACATAGCAAACCTTTGTTATGAATTGACTGGCACTTTGATAAAAACTTAAAATTTTTCCGTAGCAATGACGCTGTCTGAGTCCGCTGTGTTTCTATGGAAGTTGATGAGTGCTGAGAGGAGTTCCAAGGAGACGCCGCTAGACTTGTCTAGACAACTTGCGCACCACAAAACACTCAGATTCAACTTTCCAGTTCCTTTCGGTAAGTCGCTCGTTTTTTAATACTCCATCACAACCGATGATTAATCTAACTCTTCCTTAGCAACGACATGCTTTCAAATAAAAACTAGCAGCAAGTAGGAAAGATTCCGAAATCAGGGTTTTTAGGTTAACCCACTTTTCTAAAATCAAAGCCACTTTTTATAAAATTCCCTTGAAGACCCCTATTACTCGACCCACTTTAAAAAAAACCCTATATCCCGACCCACATTTTTAAACAAAATATCAAACAACCTGACCCAAAGTGATTGCCTACGATACTGACAATGCTGACGATATTATAAGTCTAGTATTTTAGACAAAACCACAGATATAGATTATACTAAGGTGTCCATAGTAACAGAAATATTGTTATTATTTTTGTTACTATATAGGCACATTCAAGATGAGTACGTACAGTCATACCTCCCTATGTACCAGAGGTGGTGAAAGTTGGACCGTTTTACATTAGGGTTACGGGGACACGGTTTGGGAAAAATTTCCCCAGAGCTCAGTCCCAAACTGGTAATTTTAATGGGTATCCATGGGTACTAATGACCTCTTAGGATACAAAGAGTCTCCCAAATGGGGAAAATTCTCCCAAACCCTATTCCTGAAGATGATCAAAATTCACCACCTGTGGTACATAGAAATTTTCTGTCACAAAAATAATTGTAAAATAAAATTAGGTATTTTTTATCAATTTTAAACTTGGAATGAACAGTTTCGATCAACTTTAAAGGTGGAACATAGTCAAAAGCCTTGCGCATATCGTAAAAACAGCCAAAAATTGCTTTTTGGGGTCATCTAAGGTTTTATAAATTTTTTGGGCAAAAACAGTTAGCGCTGTAACACGAGAGCGCTTACGCCTAAATCCATGCTGATGGTCACTTAACAAATTATTATCCTCTACATAAGTCATAAGGTTTTAAGAGTGAGACCCGCAGTATATGCAACCGAAAGAAAAGTTTTCATGTGCAGAGTTTCACTCGGTATGCATTCATCAAGACCTTCGAAAGTGTTCAACGGATCAGGATCAGGAAGTCTGAGTTTTCATTTTTGATCCGTACATACATATATGAACAATCTATTAGATATGGGTCTCATCTAGTGCGCGTTAACTTTTCAGCCGAATCGGTTGAGACGTTCTCGAGTTATCGCCAAAAAACCGAAAATAAAAGTTGTTTATCTGCGTTTTACATTGGAGTACACAGGGCGATGGAAGCACAATAGCTCTGAGCAATTTTTACATTGCAAAGTACTACTGTTTTGCATTATCCATAGTAACAACTCTGAAAATTGAATTTCTTGCGTAATTCTTTATAATATTTAATAGGTGAACAAACCAAGGAGTTTCAATTTTCAATGTTCATATTCCTGCTTTCATATTCCTCAGGTGGTGAAAATTGAAACCTTTGCTTACAATGGTGTACTATTAATGTACATAATGCTAAATTGACTGATTCCCTTTACAGAACTGATGGCTAACAGTCTGCGGGGGTCCAAGGGGGCGGCAGCCCCCTTGACAAAGAAATTTAGCTCGGTTACTATCATTAATAATATTTTGAAGACCACATTGCATGCTAAATTGCTAATACTAATATTTAGAAAGAATTTTAAGACCAATTCAGTGCTAATAATTCGTATTATTTAATACTAATATTGTTAAATTATCATCGTATGCTTTTACATCAGGAAGCGTACCAAGGCAGGTGTAACCACAGTAATTCTCCTATAAGGTTGTCCCTAGGGCATATTTTGAATTTAATTTTTTCGATGAGTGCAATTTGGAACCACAACGTATGGATGGATGCATAGCATAATGGAAATCCTACAAATTGTATGGAAATCTGGTATATGTAATTTGGGAAAAAAATGGTTTAAAAATTTTCTCCTGGGACAACCTTACAGGACATACACCAACATTGGGAGCGTAAACAAACAACGAAATCACATTTTTGCTCACTTTTTACCCTCCGCCCCCTCACCTATTTTAAAGCATTCTTTTGCCAACCTCTGTACACTCCCTACCATTCGATGACATTTAGTATTCTTTGCCCACCAATAAAATTTTACTCTCCCAATGTTTCTCCAATAAAAATTTCTTGCTCTTAACTAGATTAAGCCCAAAAATGATTCAGCCTTCGGTTGACTGTCCTAAACTTTAAAAACTTAAAACGCAAAAATAAATAAAAACGGCAAAACCGTAAAAAAAAGAGTGAGACAAAAGGAAAAAATACTTGTAAACGCACTTAAAAGGAAATAACAAGACATACATACAAAGAAATACATAAAATTATGAACTATTTTAGAATATTTCCAACTGATACTTTAGACGTGTTTTTCTCTTTGGGGCTCACTCGAAGCATTTACGTAAATGCACGGTGTCTGGGTGTCTCTAAGGTTTCCTGACTACTATGGAGGTGGTGAAGTTTGGAACCCTTTTATAATGGGTCTTCAAAATAGACTACCGGGCCGTAACGAGGCAACCATAAGAAACACCTTGAATAACTTTGCAACACCCATATTTTAATTACTTCCCTTCTAAAATTAAGGTTGAGATATTCTTGACAACAGCCTGACAACTGGGGACTATCATATTCCCTGTTAAAACCGATTTTGCAAAAAAAGCTTCAGCCTCGTAAGGGTTATACTTACAGATGTAAAAAAAATACTAGGAGGACCGCATAAATCGGTACTACAAAGTTACTCCTCGTTTAAGCGATACAAACACATCTGGATGGAGATAGAAAATTATTTGTAACACGTTTATCAAAAGCTCTCACAATTGATTTTTTATTTCTAATCCAGAGGTGTTTGTATAGCTAAAACGAGGAGTAACTTTGTAGTACAGATTTATGCGGTCCTCATAGTATTTTTTTTACATCTGTAAGTATAACCCTTACAAGGCTGAAGCTTTTTTTGCAAAATCGGTTTTAACGGGGAATATGATAGTCCGCAGTTGTCAGGCTGTCGTCAAGAATATCACACTCTTAAGCAATAAAAATGTATTGAAATGTTCATTTAGGAAGGAGTTCAGCATCGAACAGAATACCAGTTTAAGGTTGTATTAAGAATATAAGTTGCTTTAGTCTTACTTTAAGTCTAAACTTTAATTGAGTCCTTAATCGAGCTAAACTAATTAGAAATTTATGGGGTGGCCCGATAGGGATACTGCCTTGGCTGGCTATACTGGCTTCAAATTCGCCAACTTTGAAAAGAGAGTGAATTTCCATTTTGCTTACCTCCGGGAAAAGCCAACCTTATAGAGCTTAATGCCTGTAATTAAAAATTAAGGCTACAGCAACTTTGCCGACTTTTGCAGACATAAAACCAGTTTTAAATAGCAAAGCGCCACAAAGTACCCCCAAAAAGAGGGGTCATGACAACTAAAAGCACCTTGACTTAACATTTAAAATCATTAAAAACTTTAGACAAAACAAGAAACCATATTAGTACGCCATCACCTGGTAATAGTAATGTGGTTTCCTTGCAATCGAAAAACCTTGTATTTAATTTACGGAAATGCTTCGAGTGAGCCCCAAAGAGAAAAACACGTCTAAAGTATCAGTTGGAAATATTCTAAAATAGTTCATAATTTTATGTATTTCTTTGTATGTATGTCTTGTTATTTCCTTTTAAGTGCGTTTACAAGTATTTTTCCCTTTTGTCTCACTCTTTTTTTTACGGTTTTGCCGTTTTTATTTATTCCTTAATAATTATCTCGAACCATTTACTTAGTATAGGTAAATTAGAGATATGTCGATAGGAATCAGCTTCCAATTTACTACCTTTGAATTTGTGAATTTGTGAAATAATTTGTGAAAGTTTTTGATAAAGTTCCGTAGCCCATCACAGATGATTTTTTGTCTAGATCCGGGGGTCTTTGTATTGCTAAAACGAGGAGAAAATTTGTAGTACAGATTCATGTGGTCATCCTAGTATTTTTTTACATGTGTAAGTATAATCGTTATGAGTCTGATGCTTCTTTTGCAAATGTATTTTAACAGGGAATATGATACTCAGGTACAGTCCCTGTCAATAAGGTTTTGGCAAGGAGACATCGAATAATAATAACTACCGAGCCGCTATTCGCCACAAACTATTCCGACTTGCTGTCTTTTCATAATAAAAATCTCAAAATTATTATTTATCACAAGGTGATATTGACGGGATTAGTAGTCAGGTTGTTGTCAAGAATATCACAACCTTACTGTCCAATTGTTGTTTATAGCGACAAATTGTGCCAGATCGGTCGTTTCGTCTTGCCTCTGATTGACTGAAAAAGAATATAATGACGTCATTTATTCAAATGTGGGCCACTTTATTGGTTACTATAGGGAATATTTTATTCAGTCAATCAGAGGGCCCATATTTGAATAAATGCCGTTATTTTATTCTTTTTCAGTCAATCAGAGGCAAGACGAAACGACCGATCTGGCACAATTTGTCGCTAAAAACAACGATTGGACAGTAAGTTACAGTTCAGTCAGAATTATTATGAACATCAGGGAGACTACCATCAATGGGGTATCCAGAAATTTGATCAAGGGGCGGCACACCAAATAATATTGCCAAAAGTGACTCTCATTTTCGCGCGTAGCGGGAGAAATTTTGCTAATTTAAGCTATATGTGGACAAATATAATACATATAGGCTGTCTGGGGCCGCTGTGCGCTCAGATCGCTAAGAGTGCACAGACACATGAACAACATCACCAATTGCAGCTGTATCGGAAATGGGCGAAGTCAAACTCGCGATTTACACAGAAAGGTATAGCGACTTTTTGGAAAATTGTCCATATTTTTTGACTGTGACATTGTACCTTAAAGTGTCAGCGAGAAAGTTGTGGGAAATGTATCTGGCTTTCGAAAGAGGTATTACACAGTCTCCTACGACTTTTATGAAAGGAGTCCGAGCAAAATTACTGAAAAAAAACCTCAACAAAGTCTAAAAATGCTATGTAAACCGTCGAAAAATCGCCAGATTGCTGTAGAAATTCTGCTCACATATCTTCCATAAATGTCATAGGATGTTGTGGAATACCTCTTTCGAAAGCCAGATACATTTCCCACAATTTTCTTGCATAAAATTTAGGACACAATGTCACAGTCAGAAAATATGGACAATTTTCCAAAAAGTGCCAATACCTTCTGCGTTAGCAGAAGGTTTGAGTTCGCCCGAAACAGCAAAATACTTCCGATAGATGTCTCATAGCGTCAATACCTTTAGACGTATTGCCGAAATTTGCCCGAAGGAACATTGGTCGTAGAATTTTCAATCTGACCGAGGGCTGTTTCTTTGCTTTCTAGGCAATATTTGTTCCCCTAATCAAGATTCCATGGTTACTTTTTCTCCACAAATTTCCCGGACCGAAAAAGACCGATTTCGGTTTTTGACATGTTACCTTTAGTAATTTTTGAACAAGTCATCGTACAGCGTTAAGACTTGTATCATTCGAAAGCTCTTGAAAGTAGCTTTCGATTGATGTATGACACGACTAGGGTTGTCAGGTAATGCCAAGGTCCAAATTTCATTTTTACCTATTTTTGAAATTCTTAATTTTCGAAATAATAATAATAATAACTAGTCTTTTTTACCCGTTCTACGAACAGGGCAATAACCCAAATTAGCAATCAGAAAATGCAGGGACAACAATATTTACAATTATCAAAATTGGCTATGAGAAAACTTAAGACATAAAAGACAACCGTATTTGGGTAAAAGGTTGGAGTTTTTCGCTCGAGGCAGGTTTTTCACTTGAGGCAGGTTTTTCGCTCAAGGCAGGCTTTTCGCTCAGGGCAGGTTTTTCGCTCAAGGCAGGTTTTTCGCTCGAGGCTGTTCGAAACCGGCATTTTACAATACCTGGAAGAACTCTCTTTCAAATCTGTCTTGCCCTTTAAAAGTGCAATGCTTCGTTGTAGGTTTTCGGTGAACTCCATTTGAATCTGTAAATAAAATATATTCCATTATATTTTATCATTACATTACATTATTTCATTAAATTATTAATTCAATATTATTATTACCGAACTGGTGACGTTTAGTAGGACCGAACTGACGACGTTTAGTGGGACCGAACTGACGACGTTTAGTGGGACCGCACTGGCGACGTTTAGTAGGACAGAACTGGCGACGTTAGTGGGACCGAACTGACGACGTTTAGTGGGACCGCACTGGCGACGTTTAGTAGGACAGAACTGGCGACGTTAGTGGGACCGAGCTGGTAACGTTTAGTGGGACCGAGCTGAAAAAATAAAAATAGCTTTCATTGAAAATCATCTACAATTTGATTTTCTTTTGCTGATGAACAATGAAATGTGTGTTTGAGATATTTTTATTGTTCAACACCAAAAGAAAATCAAATTGTAGATGATTTTCATCGCTCAAATAAAAATCATCTACAATATGATTTTTGTCGTTCAAGTGAAAATCATCAACAATTTGATTTTCTTTGGCTGTTGAACAATGAAAATATCTCAAACACACATTACATTGTTCAACATAAAAAGAAAATCAAATTGTTGATGATTTTCATGGCTGTTGAACAGTGAAATAAAATATATTCCATTATATTTTATCATTCTATTACACTCTTTCGTTAGATTATTAATTCACTATAATTATTACCGAACTGGCGACGTTTAGTAGGACCGCACTGGCGACGTTTAGTAGGACAGAACTGACGACGTTTAGTGGGACAGAGCTGGTGACGTTTAGTAGGACAGAACTGGCGACGTTAGTGGGACCGAGCTGGTAACGTTTAGTGGGACCGAGCTGAAAAAATAAAAATAGCTTTCATTGAAAATCATCTACTTGATTTTTGCGAGAACATGAAATTTGGAGATATTTGAATATTGTTGAGAAGCACCAAAAGAAAATCAAATTGTAGATGATTTTCATCGCTCAAGTAAAAATCATCTACAATATGATTTTTGTCGTTCAAGTGAAAATCATCAACAATTTGATTTTCTTTTGCTGTTGAACAATGAAAATATCTCAAACACACATTACATTGTTCAACATAAAAAGAAAATCAAATTGTTGATGATTTTCATGGCTGTTGAACAGTGAAATAAAATATATTCCATTATATTTTATCATTCTATTACACTCTTTCGTTAGATTATTAATTCACTATAATTATTACCGAACTGGCGACGTTTAGTAGGACCGCACTGGCGACGTTTAGTAGGACAGAACTGACGACGTTTAGTGGGACAGAGCTGGTGACGTTTAGTAGGACAGAACTGGCGACGTTAGTGGGACCGAGCTGGTAACGTTTAGTGGGACCGAATACTCAAATCAGCAGTAAAAATATTTCATTAAATCTTACAATTGATTTTCTTTTGCTGATGAACAATGAAATGTGTGTTTGAGATATTTTTATTGTTCAACACCAAAAGAAAATCAAATTGTAGATGATTTTCATCGCTCAAGTAAAAATCATCTACAATATGATTTTTGTCGTTCAAGTGAAAATCATCAACAATTTGATTTTCTTTTGCTGTTGAACAATGAAAATATCTCAAACACACATTACATTGTTCAACATAAAAAGAAAATCAAATTGTTGATGATTTTCATGGCTGTTGAACAGTGAAATAAAATATATTCCATTATATTTTATCATTCTATTACACTCTTTCATTAGATTATTAATTCACTATAATTATTACCGAACTGGCGACGTTTAGTAGGACCGCACTGGCGACGTTTAGTAGGACCGCACTGGCGACGTTTAGTAGGACAGAACTGACGACGTTTAGTGGGACAGAGCTGGTGACGTTTAGTAGGACAGAACTGGCGACGTTAGTGGGACCGAGCTGGTAACGTTTAGTGGGACCGAGCTGAAAAATAAAAATAGCTTTCATTGAAAATCATCTACAATTTGATTTTCTTTTGCTGATGAACAATGAAATGCATGTTTGAGATATTTTTATTGTTCAACACCAAAAGAAAGTCAAATTGTAGATGATTTTCATCGCTCAAATAAAAATCATCTACAATATGATTTTTGTCGTTCAAGTGAAAATCATCAACAATTTGATTTTCTTTTGCTGTTGAACAATGAAAATATCTCAAACACACATTACATTGTTCAACATAAAAAGAAAATCAAATTGTTGATGATTTTCATTGCTGTTGAGCAGTGAATGGAACTCACCAGTGGACAGGCAGCAGTGGACAGGCAGCAAGCAGTGGGCAGGCGCCAGTAGTAGACAGCCAGAATTCAAAAAAGTCGGTAGCGATAGAGAATCGTGCGACGTGTGCTGAATGTTGAGTTTGAATGAGAGAGGATGGAGTGCGGCAGACGGGGACAGGAGCCGGGGAGGGAAGAGAAGAGCGGTGTGCACGAAAAGATAGTTGAGATTTTGCGCATGGAGAAAAGAAAGGGAATGCTAAATAGAATCTCCGCCATGTGTAACCATGGCGGTGCTGTTCCTTTTCCACATTCTTTTCTCACAGTTGTTATTTTACAAATGGAAAAATCAATAAATGATGTCATTTTAGGTCAACATAGCCAATCATATCAAGAATAAAAGGGGACAACTGTAAAATAAGGATATGATATAATAACCTCCGTTAAGTGCCAGTAAAAGTACAAAACAAGTAGTTTATTTTAAAAGCCTTTCAGTAAAATCGACTAAATATTTTTAACGCATTTTCTTTTGTTTCCCAGTTATGCAGACAAAGAACGATACCAAGATTGGAATCCTTTAGCACTGGGTCTACAACATAGGCTACGTGACCGTTAAGAGGCACCCAACAAACTATGTCCCGTAGTCTATTATGAAGATTCTAAAATCTTCGTCCCCTGTTTAAACATTTCACTTCTCAGAAAAGCATGCAC
This sequence comes from Yoshiicerus persimilis, assembly GCA_020352615.2. Classification (NCBI taxonomy): domain Eukaryota; kingdom Metazoa; phylum Arthropoda; class Collembola; order Entomobryomorpha; family Tomoceridae; genus Yoshiicerus; species Yoshiicerus persimilis. The sequence goes on from CM036940.2 coordinate 44,918,132, forward strand.
TTAGCAAATGTTATTAAATAAATAGGTGAAAACCCAAAGCGAGTTAATTAAAACCTGTATAAAATTTCTAATTTCTATTAAAAATTTTCTTATTTTTAACGTATTTAACACTGCTCCTACCAAAGGTCAATCGAACGCTATGCACCAATGGGTTACAATTGTAACCTATATACATAGGACCAGCACAAAATGAAAGATTACTTTCACATTCATGATGTCTGCCTACGGGAACATTCATCAACATCAGAGACTTCAAATAAGTACCATTATCCGTAATGGTAAGTCCATAGGGACTTAGTTTTTTTCATCGCGTTTACTTTGAAACGTTGAAGTTCAGGCCAATTTTAATTTACTTCAATGTGCGCAACGCGATCCAGCAAAAAGAATTTTACAGCCGCAACGCCCATAGTAAGGACTACACTTAAGACACATTTAAGCAAAAGTTGGCTGCTTCTCTTTGCTACTTTTGGAAATAAAAAATTTCAAAAATTGTAAGAAATCAAATTTTGACCCTTTCATTTCCGGACAACCTTCACCGTGTCTTATATCAATCGAAAGCTGCTGTCGAGAGCTTTCGAATGATATAAATATCAACGCTGTATGTTGTTTAGGGTAACATGTCAAAAACGGTTTTTGCGAGCCAGAGGCTCACTTAAGGAGCCGTGTTGTCTGTCCGTATGTATGTACGTGAACACGATAACTCATTTAAATTTTGAGAAGCGATATACACAGTTTTTAGATGTCTTTTACTATATGAAGCGGCAAGCTAACTTTTTTGTTGTTTCTCACTTTATGAAGCGGTAAACTAAATTTTTTGCTGTTTCCCACTTTATGAAGCGCTAAACTAACTTTTTTGGTGTTTCCCACTTTATGAAGCGCTAAACTAACTTTTTTGGTGTTTCCCACTTTATGAAGCGCTAAACTAACTTTTTTGGTGTTTCCCACTTTATGAAGCGCTAAACTAACTTTTTTGGTGTTTCCCACTTTATGAAGCGCTAAACTAACTTTTTTGGTGTTTCCCACTTTATGAAGCGCTAAACTAACTTTTTTGGTGTTTCCCACTTTATGAAGCGCTAAACTAACTTTTTTGGTGTTTCCCACTTTATGAAGCGCTAAACTAACTTTTTTGGTGTTTCCCACTTTATGAAGCGCTAAACTAACTTTTTTGGTGTTTCCTACTCTATGAAGCGCTAAGCTAACTTTTTGAGTATTTCCTATTTTATGAAGGGGTAAATTAATTTTTTGGGCGTTTCTACTGGTGCGAAGCGCCAAATTAATTTTTAGTTGGTTCTACTTATAGCTTTCCGTTACCATGGCAAAATAATATTTTTCTATTTAAAAAAATTTAATCCATTTTGCGTTGTCATGGCAAAATTCAATATTTTCGAGTTTCCATGAAGAATTAAATTTTCCATTGCTATGAGAAAAGTATTACTTTAAGTTTATAAACTCCGGCCAAGCAGTATCATTAGCCCGACCTTCGGTCGGTCTAATGAGACTGCTTGACCTCCGTTTGCGCCCTTACTCGAACTGGGTAAGCCGTTGGTGACTCCGGGCAGCAACCACATTAGCACGACCTGCGGTCGTGCCAATGCGGTTGATGCCCTCCGTTATATAACCCGTTGGCGGACTTTGTTACCTGTTGGAAGATGTCAAAGGAACTACCTTCAGAACCGGTTTCAAATTTTGTAAAGCCACATTGAAATGCGAAGCAAACTAAGTTTTGAAGTGACTGCATTGGGAATTCCCAAGTTTGAGAGGCAAATATATAAATTTTTGGAAGCAAATACTGAAATTTTGGAGAGAAAATACTGAAATTTTGGGAAGCAAATACTGAAATTTTGGGAAGCAAATACTGAAATTTTGGGAAGCAAATACTGAAATTTTGGGAAGCAAATACTGAAATTTTGGGAAGCAAATACTGAAATTTTGGGAAGCAAATACTGAAATTTTGGGAAGCAAATACTGAAATTTTGGGAAGCAAATACTGAAATTTTGGGAAGCAAATACTGAAATTTTGGGAAGCAAATACTGAAATTTTGGGAAGCAAATACTGAAATTTTGGGAAGCAAATACTGAAATTTTGGGAAGCAAATACTGAAATTTTGGGAAGCAAATACTGAAATTTTGGGAAGCAAATACTGAAATTTTTGGAAGCAAATACTGAAATTTTGGGAAGCAAATACTGAAATTTTGGGAAGCAAATACTAAAATTTTGGGAAGCAAATACTGAAATTTTGGGAAGCAAATACTGAAATTTTGGGAAGCAAATACTGAAATTTCCAAATTTTGAGAAGCAAATTTCCAAATTTTGAGAAGCAAATTTCCAAATTTTGAGAAGCAAACTTCCAAATTTTGAGAAGCAAATTTTCAAATTTTGAGAAGCAAATTTCCAAATTTTGAGAAGCAAATTTCCAAATTTTGAGAAGCAAATTTCCAAATTTTGAGAAGCAAATTTCCGCATTTGGAGAAGCGGGCAAACAAATTTAATGCTATCCCGCTAACAAAGCAAAAGAAGCAATTTCTAATTTCAAATTTCTTCGTTTTTTCAAAGCAAATTTTTGCATAATTTATTTATTTCTATTACTTGTAAAACAGAAACGGTATAAAATTCACGGAAAGGTTGGACCTTATGGAAATTTTTTTATGGGTATCTCAAATTCCTTTATTATTAGAAGCAATGAAATTAATATTTTGACTAAAAATTGAATTGACTATCTCGTCGGCCTTATGAAAAATTGGGAATTTTGAGAAAACCAATCACAGGACTTTCATGACCAACGAACTTAGCCTGTGACTTGGGCCAATTCGTTCAAATCCGGAGTAAAAATATTTTCCATTTACATTTACGAAAATGAGAGTCTTAACACACACACACACAGACACACAGACAAACCCGTTCTATAAGCCCTTGGTCGGGCTAAAAATTATAAATGAAACAAATAATTTTTTACTCTGGCTCGCTTCCTGTAACGGCTTGGCGATGTTTTTGTTTTGTGGGGGAAAGTGACGACGGAATCTTGATAAAGGGCCTATAGAGTGCCTAGAAATTAATAGCACAGATACCGCACAAAATTCTTGAAATTTGCCCATTGTGCGTATATAACAATGATGTTTTTCGGTATTGCAAATAATATTTCGAAAAGCATTCGTATTCTAAATCGAGTTTACCAAGGTAATAGAAAAACAATGCATATATGTCAATGGATGACCCCTTACCACACAAAGACTTTTCCTGAGAGGTTATCGCAATTTGGTGACCATTTACATTGAAAGGATAGGTAGATTTTCAACTTTTTTTTCAAAAAATCCATATCTCCGAAACTACTGAACGGATTTTTATCATTTTTTCGGGAAAATGTAAATAAATTTCTAAAACTCAGCTACTGTGATGCAAAAATTACTCAATGGTCAAGTAAAAATTTTACAACTGTTTAAAGTTGCAAAAGTTACAATTGTAACACATTGGTAGGTAGGGCACGGGTTAACGGACAAATTTTAGCCAAGTGAATATTAGTTTCTGTTTTTGGCCATTTTTACTTTGTAAACGTTTCATATTTTGCTGCCGTAATACCTCGTTGGCTCTTAACTCTGGAAGCGTTTTTGAAATCCACGAATTACATTGCATGCAAATGATCTTATTTTCCAAAATTCCAAATTTTAATGAAGAATACAGGTGTACTTCGGAAATGAGAAAGACATTTTTGCAGGTCTCACTTATGTAAGCAATGTCACTTATGTTTGTCAGCTATGCTGCAAATAATTTTTTCGCCTTGACCTTTTGAAATTTGATAACTAGTTTACACAGAATAAATCTTCTAACTGCATAAGCATTACCTTAACAAAACCTGGTTACGAAAGTTTCTTATATGTAGTTTCAAGTTTCACAAACGTTTTGTCCGTTTACCGGATGAATGAAGAGATAGTGCGTAAAAAATAAGAAAATTTTTAATAGGAAAGACAACCCTTGTTTTTAAGTTTTTTTAGCTTGGTCTAACCGTGATTTTTACAGGTCAATTTAATCGTAAAAGTTTTGATTTATTTGTAAAATCTGGGATTTATTCTTAAAAGTTTTGATTTATTCGCAAAATTTTGGATTTATTCGCAAAGGTTTTGGATTTATTCGCAAAGGTTTTGGTTTATTCGTAAAGTTTGGATTTGTTAGCAAAATTTTAGATTCATTCGTAAAAGTTTGAATTTGTTTCCAAAAGTTGTTTGTTCTCAAAGATTTTGGAAGGGAGGTTAAATGCATACATCGGTAGCGTCAGCGGTCAAAGCGTTTTCCCAAATTTCGCACATAAAAGTTAAAGTTTTCCATAAAACTTAAACCATTCATCGTGCAATTATGGTATGATTTTTTACACGGGTAGACCTGTTGGGATTGGTTGGTTGTCAAACACCTTGGATCCCCAACCGGTTTACAACCGGTATATGAATTTAACACCCACTCCAAAATCTTTCCAAAATCCACCCCCTCCAAAACCTTTGCCCACCGATTCCGATGCAATAAATTAGACGTTATTACTGTAATTATCTATCTACACTATATGTATTATCTACACTGTAATTCAATAAAATACTTTAGCTTTTAAAATAAACTTCTTGTTTTATAGTTTTACTGGCACTTCATAGAGGTTTCCCCGATTATTTTTGTCCAGTTTGTAACTGATTGATTAAAAAAGTAACTGAAAAAAAAGCCAAGCCGTAACATGAAGCGAGCCAGAGGATAAAATTATTTGTTTCTTTTATAATTTGATAATCTTAAATTAATACTTTTCTCAGAGCAATGGAAAACATAATTCTTCATGGAAACTCCAAAATATTAAATTTTGCCATGGCAACGCAGAATGAATTAAAATTTTTCAAAAAATTGAAATATATTAAATTTTGCCATGGTAACTGAAAGCTATAAATTACAAACACATCTGGATGGAGATAGAAAATTATTTGTGACAGGTTTATCAAAAACTCTCACAATTGATTTTTTATCTCCAATCGTATCGCTTAAACGAGGAGTAACTTTGTAGTACAGATTTATGCGGTCCTCCTGGTATTTTCCTTACATCTGTAAGTATAACCCTTACGAGGCTGAAGCTTTTTTTGCAAAATCGGTTTTAACAGCGAATATGATAGTCCGCAGTTGTCAGGCTGTCGTCAAGAATATCACAACCTTAAATAATAATAATAATAATAATAATAATGACCCTTATGCTATTTAGCGTCTAAATTATTATATATAAATGAAATGTTTATTACTAAATATTTAATTAAATAATAGTTGCATTCATTTGTGCGGAATGATTAAGAAAGTGGAATGAGAATGACATTTGTTTTGGTGCCTAGTTGTGTGCAACGAATACGAAATGATCCGTGATGTGCAAAACTCGGAGACTTGGGCAGACCGACCAATCGGAAAAGTCTTTTCTCTCAGATCTAAAGGGGAAGTCAGAGGTAAGCTATAATACGTATGCGCAGGTTCCATATTTCGGTATTGCCTCACTTGGGAATACCTATTATATCCTACGCAACCATTTTGGTTGGACCCTAGCAACTGGCAACTTGTACCAAGCCATTCCAAGCCGAAGCCCGAATCAAGTTAATCCGTGTAATGCTCATACTTTGGTCATTCACTATTGCTGTTTTCATCGTAATTATTGCACAATGGGTGTCAATTAACGCACCACCTAATTTAATGAAAAATCCCACCTAAATAAATAAAAATCTCAATCTAAAAATAAATAAAAAGAATAAATAGTATTCCACCAGAATAAATAGTATTCCACCAGAATAATTAGTATTCCACCAGAATAAAGAGTATTCCACCAGAATAAATAGTATTCCACCAGAATAAATAGTGTTACACCAGAATAAATAGTATTCCACCAGAATAAATAGTGTTACACCAGAATAAATAGTATTACACCAGAATAAAGAGTATTGCACCAGAATAAATAGTATTACACCAGAATAAAGAGTATTGCACCAGAATAAATAGTGTTACACCAGAATAAATAGTGTTACACCAGAATAAAGAGTATTGCACCAAAATAAATAGTTTTGCACCAGAATAAATAGTATTACACCAGAATAAATAGTATTACACCAGAATAAATAGTATTCCACCAGAATAAATAGTATTACACCAGAATAAATAGTATTCCACCAGAATAAATAGTATTCCACCAGAATAAATAGTATTCCACCAGAATAAATAGTATTCCACCAGAATAAATAGTATTCCACCAGAATAAATAGTATTCCACCAGAATAAATAGTATTCCACCAGAATAAATAGTATTCCACCAGAATAAATAGTATTCCACCAGAATAAATAGTATTCCACCAGAATAAATAGTATTCCACCAGAATAAATAGTATTCCACCAGAATAAATAGTATTCCACCAGAATAAATAGTATTCCACCAGAATAAATAGTATTCCACCAGAATAAATAGTATTCCACCAGAATAAATAGTATTCCACCAGAATAAATAGTATTCCACCAGAATAAATAGTATTCCACCAGAATAAATAGTATTCCACCAGAATAAATAGTATTCCACCAGAATAAATAGTATTCCACCAGAATAAATAGTATTCCACCAGAATAAATAGTATTCCACCAGAATAAATAGTATTCCACCAGAATAAATAGTATTCCACCAGAATAAATAGTATTCCACCAGAATAAATAGTATTCCACCAGAATAAATAGTATTCCACCAGAATAAATAGTATTCCACCAGAATAAATAGTATTCCACCAGAATAAAGAGTATTCCACCAGAATAAATAGTATTCCACCAGAATAAATAGTATTCCACCAGAATAAAGAGTATTCCACCAGAATAAATAGTATTCCACCAGAATAAATAGTGTTACACCAGAATAAATAGTATTCCACCAGAATAAATAGTGTTACACCAGAATAAATAGTATTCCACCAGAATAAATAGTGTTACACCAGAATAAATAGTGTTACACCAGAATAAAGAGTATTGCACCAAAATAAATAGTTTTGCACCAGAATAAATAGTATTCCACCAGAATAAATAGTATTCCACCAGAATAAATAGTATTCCACCAGAATAAATAGTATTCCACCAGAATAAAGAGTATTCCACCAGAATAAATAGTATTCCACCAGAATAAAGAGTATTGCACCAAAATAAATAGTATTGCACCAAAATAAATAGTATTGCACCGAAATACATAGTTCATCATCATCATCACACTCCATTGGCTAAGTTTGAAAATTGACGTGCCTCAAGACATAGGTCCAACCTGGAAGGTCATACATGTAAGAACGCACCACTTACGCCATCTAATTTTTTGTCTATGGCTAGCTGTAGCTGGCTTCTCTCGGCTGCGTTCAGTAATAGGAGGGCTTACCAAGAGTTGCACGGGCAGACTTTTAGGTGCCCGTGACCGCCTGTGCCCGTGACCGCCTGTGCCCGTGCCCGCCCGTGCCCGTAAAGAGTCTGATTAGTAGGCCCGCGGGCGCTCGCAAGCGCCCGTGGGTGCCCGTAGGTGCCCGTAATACTTTTCAATTAATATAAGTGTAGTAATATTATAGTACAATAACAGGTTTTTTGTAAAGTACTATTTGAAATTGTCCTCAAACTTTTGATCACCTCAACTCAACATTCTTTGAATTTATTTATTTTTAAAAATGATATCGTTTTAGCCCGACCGAGGGCTTATAGAACGGGTTTGTCTGTGTGTGTGTGTGTGTGTCTGTACGCACTCTCATTTTCGTAAATCGAAATGAAAAGATTTTTTACTTCGGATTTGAACGAATTAGCCCAAGTCAAAGGCTAAGTTCGTTGGCGAAAAAAATCGTACGAATTGTTTCCTCAAAATTCCCAATTTTTCACAAGGCCGACGGGATAGTCAATTCAATTTTTAGTCAAAATATTAATTTCACCGTTTCTAATAATAAAAGAATTGGAGATACCCTTAAATAAATTTTCATATGGTCCAACCTTTTCGTGAATTTTATCCTGTTTCTTTTTTACAAGTATAAGAAATAGATAAGTTAAGCAAAAATTTGCTTCTAAAGAAGGACATTTGAATTTAAAATTCGCTTCCTTTGTTTTGTTAGCGGGATAGCATTAAAACTTTTAATCCGCTTTACAAAATTTGGAAATTTGCTTCTCAAAATTTAGAAATTTGCTTCTCAAAATTTGAAAATTTGCTTCTCAAAATTTGGAAATTTGCTTCTCAAAATTTGGAAATTTGCTTCTCAAAATTTAGAAATTTGCTTCTCAGAATTTAGAAATTTGCTTCTCAAAATTTAGAAATTTGCTTCTCAAAATTTAGAAATTTGCTTCTCAAAATTTAGAAATTTGCTTCTCAAAATTTAGAAATTTGCTTCTCAAAATTTAAAAATTCGCTTCTCAAAATTTAAAAATTTGCTTCTCAAAATTTGGAAATTTGCTTCTCAAAATTTGGAAATTTGCTTCTCAAAATTTGGAAATTTGCTTCTCAAAATTTAAAAATTTGCTTCTCAAAATTTAAAAATTTGCTTCTCAAAATTTCAAAATTTGCTTCTCAAAATTTGGAAATTTGCTTCTCAAAATTTGAAAATTTGCTTCTCAAAATTTCAATATTTGCTTCTCAAAAATTCAATATTTGCTTCTCAAAAATTCAATATTTGCTTCTCAAAAATTCAATATTTGCTTCTCAAAACTTCAATATTGGCTTCTCAAAAATTCAATATTTGCTTCTCAAAACTTCAATATTTGCTTCTCAAAACTTCAATATTTGCTTCTCAAAATTTCATTGGTGTTCTATTCTTCTAACAATTGTAAAACTAAAGTAGACCTAATGGAAATACTCTAATGCTATTTCCATTGCGGGGTACAAAGTCCGCCAACGGGTTACATAACGGAGGGCAGTCAATCATATTGGCACGACCGCAGGTCGTGCTAATGTGATTGCTGCCCGGAGTCACCAACGGCTACCCTGTCCGAGAACGGGATGCAAACGGAGGTCAAGCAGTCTCATTAGACCGACCGAAGGTCGGGCTAATGATACTGCTTGGCCGGAGTTTTTAGCCTTACAATTTTACTTAGCTAATCTTAAAACTATTTGGAAAAATGAAGTTGATTTTAGCCAATTTAAAAAAGCAGAATTGCCAAAAGCGATTGAGTATTTCTATTTCGCCGTGCAATCTACGGCAGATTCCACATCGGCACCGCTTTTAGTTGTACTTTCTCACTTTCTCAAGTTATGATATCGACAAGTAATGATGAGCTAATGTGTGTGCTTCAGACTTCATTTTGAACATATGAAATAAGCTTCAACAAAATTGTTATGATGACAATAATTTAAAATTGAGGATTTAAGCCTACTTTATAGTCATTTAGTCATCCTGTTTCTATCGTTATCATTTAAAAGGGATCGTTCACAAAAAATTTCCTATTACCCGAATTTTGATTTTCGGGGATCGCTATGAGAACTGGGATTTGTACTTTGTGAATGAACCCTTATCAATGATAATGATAAGAATAGAAATAGTATACATTAGGCTTTAGGGAAGATTGAAGTATCATTATTTGTAATATCTTAATTTGTCCTTTTTTGTTTGCAATTCTATTTTGCAGGGTTGGCCAAAATACTTCAAATCGAAAAAACAAAATTACAAAGTACTTTTCAAAATTAGTGAAAATATAAAATACAAAATACTTTTCAAAATTTGTGAAAATACAAAATACTTTTCAAAATTTGTGGAAATACAAAATACTTTTCAAAATTTGTGGAAATACAAAATACAAAATACTTTTCAAAATTTGTGAAAATACAAAATACAAAATACTTTTCAAAATTTGTGAAAATACAAAATACAAAATACTTTTCAAAATTGTGAAAATACAAAATACAAAATACTTTTCAAAATTTGTGAAAATACAAAATACTTTTGACAAATTAGTCAAAATACAAAATACAAAATACTTTTGACAAATTAGTCAAAATACAAAATACAAAATACTTTTGACAAATTAGTCAAAATACAAAATACAAAATACTTTTGACAAATTAGTCAAAATACAAAATACAAAATACTTTTGACAAATTAGTCAAAATACAAAATACAAAATACTTTTGACAAATTAGTCAAAATACAAAATACATTTGACAAATTAGTCAAAATACAAAATACATTTGACAAATTAGTCAAAATACAAAATACATTTGACAAATTAGTCAAAATACAAAATACATTTGACAAATTAGTCAAAATACAAAATACATTTGACAAATTAGTCAAAATACAAAATACATTTGACAAATTAGTCAAAATACAAAATACTCCGCTCGAACTTTCAGAAAATAAAAAATACTGGTAGTATTTTGTATTCCGACAAAGTATTTGGGCCAACCCTGCTATTTTGTGATACACTTACGGGCGCTCGCGGGCGGCCGCAGTGCTGCCCGTGCCCGCCCGTGCCCGTGAAAAATCTTAAAATGGGTGCCCGTGCCCGTCCGTGCCCGTACGGGCCGGACCGGGCATCTGCCCGTAAGGGTAGCCCGTGCCGTGCAACTCTCTAGCCAAATAGTCAAACATTATCGGCCATATGACCAATGCCAGGATTACGTTAAGTCAACCTTAGTTTCTATGGTTTACAAATTGTGGTGGCAATTTTGATAGTCTTAGCACTTGCTTATCTCACGTAATCCTTTTTTATTTTATAGGTTGAGATTTTTTTAAAAAAGAGTGTTGTCTAGACATTCAAAAAGCAAAAAATCTCTAGCAATTGTCAGTGTAAAATTAATCCGCAAAAGGTATAAAGGATTTTGGGGCATTTTGTTCCTCTCTTGGGCTTCCACAAAAACCCACGGGGTTTTCGCTTAAAAGCATCAATTTATGAGTTTTTGGATTTTAGGATCCCTAGTCCTAGTTCACTATATTCAGAATTTCTTAAGCGAAACACTCAGTGGGTTTTAGTTATATGATGCTACTTATATATAACAGCTTCGGTAACAAACCAAAAAACCATGGGAACTGCAACTTTACATTTTCGGTATCAACATGCTTCCTCCAATGCTTAATCTTTGGAATGTTTAATCCCTTTGGCTCATTCAAATCTATGCTACATAACATGTACACATTTTTTAAATTCAGAATTCATATTTGTTAGTTATTATTTTCTGGACTTTTCATAAAATGTAAATGAAATGTCTCATATCAAGAACAATCATTCCAGATTTCGAAACAAAATAATGATTTACATGGTAGTCAAGGGCGTATTTAGGGGGGGCACGGGGGCACGTGCCCCCCTAAATCCGAAAAAATAAAGAATTTTTTTCAGAATAAGGCATACAATCGTAAAAATTCTTTGCGCTCCGCGCAAATGTACCTTATTTATGTCTAAATATATCTGAAAAAAACAAAATTTCTTGCCCTTCGGGCAAAAAAATCATGTTTCGAAAATATCATTTTAATTTTTTTTCGAAATTTCGGCAATATGTATTACAGTTCTCACCAGCATTGTGTAGAGTTTGCCTGGCAGAAGTTGTCATAGAAGCAGCAGGTGATAGGTCAAAAATGATTCATTTATTGGAAATTTGATTGGTCGATTTTTATTTTCCAACTAAGCTGTTTCCGACTGGGGTGTATTTTATATTTCCACAATGTTATTGTCTACTCATTGTCTTGGAACGCCATATATGTGCAAAATATATACTAAATATGCGTTTTTTAATAGAATTTATTATTAAGCCTATTTAAGCCATTAACAAACAAGCGTGTAGTTAAATTGATTAAATTCACCTCGACATAATATAATGAATGGTAAGGAGCAATATGTCTCTATAGATACTTTCCCAATAACAATACACGCATATTGGTAAGGAGTAAATCTAAACCGAACTAATTATAAACTCGCCACACATAAAGTATAACATGCTTATCATATCCTTATTTTACAGTTGTCCACTTTTATTCTTGATATGATTGGCTATGTTGACCTAAAATGACATCATTTATAAATTTTTCCATTTGTAAAATAACAACTGTGAGAAAAGAATGTGGGAAAGGAACAGCACCGCCATGGTTACACATGGCGGAGATTCTATTTTGCATTCCCTTTCTTTTCTCCATGCGCAAAATCTCAAATCCCTTTTCGCGCACACCACTCTTCTCTTCCCTCCCCGGCTCCTGTCCGCGTCTGCCGCACTCCATCCTCTCTCATTCAAACTCAACATTCAGCACACGTCGCACGATTCTCCATCGCTCCCGACTTTTTTGATTTCTGGCTGTCCACCGCTTGCTGCCTGTCTACTGGTGAGTACCATTCACTGCTCAACAGCAATGAAAATCATCAACAATTTGATTTTCTTTTGCTGTTGAACATGGAAATGAAATGTTTGAGATATTTTTATTGTTCAACAGCATTATATATATTATTTTATACACTTGAAGATTTCGTTGAACGTGCTTCGGTCGATTTGCTCCTGCGTCAGAAATTTGATTAGAATCGGTTTTCTCTCCGATTTGATTTCCGGGATTTGGATGGACGAGTGGCCACTGAGGATTTCTTGGGCCAATCGTTCGCTTAATTTGGAGTAGCAGTCCGGTTTGAGGATTCTGCAGTAGGGGAACTTGAAGGGCTCATTCCGTTCCTTGAATTCCACAAAGTTGAACCCGTAGAGACGGAGTAAGTACTGGATTTGTTCTGGAACGAGACTGAGGAGCCCCTGAAGAACGTTCCAGCGCAAGGTTCCGCCCTCGATGGGTGAAGTATAAAAAATTAAAATAATGATGATGATTTTCAATGAAATGAAATTTATATTTTTTCAGCTCGGTCCCACTAAACGTCACCAGCTCGGTCCCTCTAACGTCGCCAGTTCTGTCCTACTAAACGTCACCAGCTCTGTCCCACTAAACGTCACCAGCTCTGTCCCACTAAACGTCGTCAGTACGGTCCTACTAAACGTCGTCAGTTCGGTCCTACTAAACGTCGTCAGTTCGGTCCGACTAAACGTCGTCAGTTCGGTCCTACTAAACGTCGTCAGTTCGGTCCTACTAAACGTCGTCAGTTCGGTAATAATAAATATTTTTATTGTTCAACAGCATTATATATATATATTATATTATACACTTGAAGATTTCGTTGAACGTGCTTCGGTCGATTTGCTCCTGCGTCAGAAATTTGATTAGAATCGGTTTTCTCTCCGATTTGATTTCCGGGATTTGGATGGACGAGTGGCCACTGAGGATTTCTTGGGCCAATCGTTCGCTTAATTTGGAATAAATAAAAAACTGCAGACAAAATTCGCCCAGAAAAAACTGCAGACAAAATTCGCCCAGAAAAAACTGCAGACAAAATTCAACCAGAAAAAAATGCAGACAAAATTCAACCAGAAAAAAATGCAGACAAAATTCGCCCTGAAAAAGTTGCCGATAAAATTCGGCCTGAAAAAATTGCAAATAAAATTCGACCTAAAAGAATTGCAGATAAAATTCGCCCTGAGAAGAAATGTAAGAAAAGTTTCTTAAAAAGTCCAAAAAAGAATTCTGAAGTATTCCCTAAGCTCCCAAACATAAATAATTTGTCAAAAATTCCCAAGCTTAAAAATGCCGTAAACATTGACTGGAAATTGGCTTCGAAGAAAACTGTAAAAGAGCAACAGGAAGAATACAAAGCCCTAAGACCACAGAAATTGGGAAATGAATTGGAAATGATCAATACCCAGGTGTACAAGCCAAATTTGGCTGTAGTTTTACACAAATGCGACCAGTGCTCTTGCTTTCTTAAAAGAGAAAAACTTATTTTATTAAAAGAAGAACTGCAAGAGAGAGAAAAGCATTTATTGAAACGGGAAAACGAACTAAAATCATTGGATACAAGTGTGAAGCGAAAAAGAAATATTGACGGCCCATCCAAAAACTTTTCTTGCACACTTTGTGATTTAACTTTTACACAAAGTTGTAATTTAAACCGACATATTAAAACTGTGCATGAAAGGTCCAAGTCGTACAGTTGTAAATTTTGTCAGAAGAATTATACAAGCAAAGAAAATGTACAGAAACATGAACTAAAATGCAATATTGCATTATGAATGTTCCAAACCAAATATTTGACTCCGGATAATAAAGTCACAATGTAAATTAAATTAAATGGTTACCAAAATATTTTTTGACTGCTAATTATGGTTGCTAAAATATTTTTTGACTGCTAATTATGGTTACCAAAATATTTTTTGATTGCTAATTGTTGTTATCTCACTCTGTTCAGATAGCTAATTACTGTTATTCCCCCGTTTTATTATATGATAAAATATTATAGGTGACCATGGGTGGGATTCTTACAATTAACCTTCTCTAATGGCTAATTATCTCCAAATATACCTTTTACCCAAATACGGTTATCTTAAAGTTTTCTCATAGCCAAAATGGGTTACCCCAAATTCTGATAATGGTAAATATTGTTGTTCCTGCATTTTCTGATTGCTAATTTGGGTTATTCACCTGTTCGTAGAACGGGTAAAAAAGACTAGTCTATATTTATAAACCAAATTAGCGACAGTGTAACTTAACAGCATCGGATTACCTTACTGTGAAATCGTTGTTTATAGCGACAAACTGTGCCACATCGGTCGTTTCGTCTTGCCTCTGATTGACTGAAAAAGAATAAAATGACGTCATTTATTCAAATATGGGCCCTCTGATTGACTGAATAAAATATTCCCTACAGTAACCAATAAAGTGGCCCACATTTGAATAAATGACGTCATTTTATTCTCTTTCAGTCAATCAGAGGCAAGACGAAACGACCGATCTGGCACAATTTGTCGCTATAAACAACAATTGGACAGTACTATAAATTGTAGTTAAATTCACCTGGACAAATGAATGAGAAGGAGTAAATCTAAACGGAAACAGAGCAAACTAAGCTTGGCCCACATCCAATCTAACACTCTTATAAACAATTAATTACTAAAAGCCGTTACCTAACTAGTTTCTACATTAAGTTCACTGAAATTAAGTCTCTTCATTTTGAAATTGCTCGTACCCTTGTCTAAACGGGTTGTTTGACCCGATGCTTGCTATTTTCATGAGCGCATGCATTCATTCAATAGGATTAAAATGTTTAATTCTGATTCAATTTGACATTGTGTATTACCTCATGATTTTGTTCTATTAAAAAACGCATATTTAGTATATATTTTGCACATATATGGCGTTCCAAGACAATGAGTAGACAATAACATTGTGGAAATATAAAATACACCCCAGTCGGAAACAGCTTAGTTGGAAAATAAAAATCGACCAATCAAATTTCCAATAAATGAATCATTTTTGACCTATCACCTGCTGCTTCTATGACAACTTCTGCCAGGCAAACTCTACACAATGCTGGTGAGAACTGTATGTTTGTCCACATATAGCTTAAATTAGCAAAATTTTTTTGCGAAAATGAGAGTCCCTTTTGGCAATATTATTTGGTGGCCCCCCTTGATCAAATTCCTGGATACGCCACATATGGTAGTCTCCCTGATTTTTGACTTTCACAGGCCCTAATTCTTAAACATAAGCACAGTTTCTTAAACGTTTTTCGAAATATTGCTTGCATTTACTAAACATTTATATGACAAATTTTCATTTTTTATTATTTATTCCCAAATTATTCCCAATTATTATTTTTCCATTATTTATTCCCAAAGTTGACGAAATTTTCGGAAAGTATTTTGTATTTTCAGAGACTTCAAAACTATCGCCAAGCCGTTACAGAAAGCGAGCCAGAGTACAGAATTACTTGCTTCAATTATAATTTGATAATTTTAAATTAAATACTTTTTTCATAGCACTGGAAAGCTTAATTTTTCATGGAAACTCGAAAATATTGAATTATGCTCTGACAACGCAAAATGAATTAACATTTTTCAAGAAAATAGGAAAATAATAGATTTTGTCATGGTAACTGAAAGCTACAGCCCATTTTAAATAGGGTTCCTAACTAGGTCGAGATGAGTCCAAATCCGAGGTTTTATCCAAATCGGTCAATGCCTTCGAGAGTTATCGTGTTCACGTACATACTTACGTACATACTTACGTACATACTTACGTACATACGTACGTACATACGGACAGACAACACGGCTCCATAAGTGAGCCTCTGGCTCGCTAAAAATTAATCAGTTAATAAATTAATCAGTTAAAAACTGGACAAAAATAATCGGGGAAACATTTATAAAGTGCCAGTAAAACTATAAAACAAGGAGTTTATTTTGAAAACTAAAGTATTTTATTGTACCTTATCAAATTTACCTTTGACAAAATTCTTCTATAAATTTTTACCGCATTTTTCTTCTGTTTCCCGTTATGCAGACAAAGAGCGATACTATTATAACATCCACAGAGACAAATAGAAGTTAAATCGAAAGCTAATAAACTAATATTCCCAATATTGTATGAATTTTACACACATATGTATATCAAGGAGTCCCTAAGGTTACCTAATGGGTATAGAGGTGGTGAAGATTGAAACATTTTTACACTGGATCTGTAAAATAGGCTAGGTGATCGCAAGGAACGTAGAATTTTGGTTACTGGGGCTACAGTGGGGGTAAGGTAGGCTCTTCCCATGTTTTTTTCAATAAATTTTGATTTTTTCTAAGTGGAGCCACTTTTTCGTGACGAGGCAACCAAGGTATTCCTTAACTATTTTCTGTTTATCACCGTCTGCAAAGTCGCCCCATAGCCTATTTCGAAGTCTGTAAAATCGTCCATTGCCTATTATAAAGATTTTCGCCTCCTCCTCACACTCACACAGTAATGTCAATGTCACCTTAGGGACCACCTTGGATACTTATCCTTCTCAGAAAGAGTATATTTGGTTAACTTTTGTAGTATTGTATTATGCAATGTGTAACGAGTTGTTCTTGCAATCGGCCTACAAGGTGATGTCATGCAGGAAATACAATACAGAAACATATCAAACATGTACCGAATTTTCACGTCCACGACAACAAACAATTTGCACTATTACCGACACCGAACTTGTATTATATCTGGCTTGTCAGTCCCTGCAGAGTAGGTTTTCCAGTTGCATTTGTAACATTGGTACTTTAACTGTATTTCGTTTATTGTATAAAGAATCCAGATACCAGGTTGTTAATATGGTACTTGACAATTATGTTCATTTTTAAAAATCCATGAACTTAGCTTATTTTTCCGCATAACGGGGAAACAGAAGAAAAATGCGGTAAAAATTTATAGAAGAATTTTGTCAAAGGTAAATTTGATAAGGTACAATAAAATACTTTAGTTTTCAAAATAAACTCCTTGTTTTATAGTTTTACTGGCACTTTATAAATGTTTCCCCGATTATTTTTGTCCAGTTTTTAACTGATTAATTTATTTTATAGTTTTGCTGTAAATATATTAAAACAGTAATTATTTTTTATTTGTTTTCAATATTTATGCAAAAAACTTTGAACTTAACTACAATAGTTTTTTACTTTTCCAAATGTTTAAGTTTAGTCATTACAGGTAAAATTTATTTGTAAAAGTTTAAGGTTGTAAGCAAAATTTTGAAACAGTTTGATTTGAGTAGTAACTCTGTCATTTTGTATAAAATACTGTAAATAGGTTCAATGTTTGACATTCTTCAAATTTTTTTATTTAGGGTAATAACAGTAACTAAATTTCTTTTTCAAGGGGGCTGCCGCCCCCTTGGACCCCCGCAGACTGTTAGCCGGCATTGTTGTAAGGGCAATTAGACGATTTAGCATTATGTACACTAATAGTGCAACATTGTCACCAAAAGTAGCATTTTCGCCACCTAAATATAAAAGTAGCAATATGAACATTGAAACACCTTGGTTTGTCACCTATCAAATTGTATAAAGATAAGGGAATAAAATAGCACAAATTGTACACTGTAACTAAGGAAATCGAATTTTAGTGACCAAACAAATTCAAATTCGATTCTTCGGTGTACTACCGCTAAAGTTGACACCTGACAGGTCTAGAAACCTGATTCCGCACACCTTCGAAGAATTGTCTACCGATTTTAATTCTACACTTTCTGCCGAGAACCTGCTAGTTTCTGAGGAATCGGTGGGCAAATGTTTTGGAAGGGGGGTTAAATGCATACATCGGTTGAAAACCGATCACTGAGCAGTGGCGTCAACGTTCAGTACGTTTCCCCGATTAATACTGTTTTTGAAAATCTCAAAATACGAAGTACACAATGTATTTTAAATACAGTATTTGAAATACTTTTGCCCAACTATGACAGGTTCGGTTTTAAATAACATAATATTCCTCCCCATAAGTGGTCGAATTCTTTTGTCTATCAGTATGGCTCCTTAAATAGTGTTTTCTAGGCACCTTGAATCAGCTGCTATGTTTATACCCGCTCTATGAAGTTTGTTTTGGGGCTGCTGAAAGAGTGCAAACTGTTGCCATGGCGCCTAGGAAGGAGATTATAAGGAACATTATAATTGTGTATAGGGATTCTGCAGAACAACGGTGAGTCGTGGAGGACTGTTCGAAGGTACACGATGAAGAAGTTGATGCAGTTGGGGTTGGGGAAGAAGGAGCGGATGGCGGCTTTCCTGGAGGGGGAGTTGGCGGACTTGCTGCAGCACGTGGAGACGCAGAGACAGCTGTCGGGTAACTCCTTCCCGGCCCACGACTTGTTTTCTCTCTCCGTCGCCAACATGGTGTGGTGCATTGCGGCTGGAGAGCACTTCTCCAGGGACGACCCCAACTACAAAGTGCTGAAGGAGAACACGGCTGCCATGACGACCCTCTCCGGCACCAAAATCCTTCTCCTCGAGTGCACCCCGCTAAGGAAACTCGTCGAATTCGCACCCAAACTCTTCGGCTTTCAACAACTCTTCCAACAAATCAGAGACCTTCGCCACTACTTCACGGTAACAATTTCCAGTCATTCAGTCCATACACTTTATAAGTAGTAAGTAACCCCTCCGCTAAAGTGACCAGATCTAAGAAACTAACCCACTTGCCAGAAATCCGTAAAATGAGATTAAATATTCATTAAAAGCAGCATTTCTTGTTCTCTAAAATAATTTTTAATATTATTTGAAACTGCTGTTTTCCTTTTGTCATACCAGTAGCAGAGTCCGACGCCGGCGCGGCGGCGCCGGCGCGCCGCTGACGCTGAGCCAAAAAGTGACGCCGCCGCCGCCGCAAAATTTTGATAGGCGCGCCGCCGCCGCAAAATTTTGATAGGCGCGCCGCCGCCGCCGCCGCCGAGGAAAACGTCGGCGCGCCGCCATGAAAACTCAATATTTTTCAATTTTTGGTACTTATTTACCAAAGTTTTCAGTAAATGATTGCATTATATGCTGCATTTAATTGAATTGCAGTAAAAATACAATTCTGAGTTTAATTTTATGTACTAATTTATGGAAAACTTTTGCAAGAATTAGCTGTTTGTGAGACAAATGGAATACATTGAAACATATTTACACTTTCTTTATTTTTCCAAATAGTACTTTAGTAAAAAAACAATAAGTTGACACATTTCTGAGTTTAAAAGGCAACTTTTTTGTACTTTGTACAGAACATTATTATCAATCTAATTCTTTTCTGCCAACGTGCATACATTTCTATGTATAATTGCTTTCTACACATTTTCACAGCCTGAAAGTAAACATTGTGGTATTCTGTGTTACAATGTCTGTTTAAAAAATTTGAGCTTAATAATCATTTTTTGATATACAAATGAAATATTGGCTGCAAAAACATTAAAAAATGCGTTATAAATGGCACTTTTTCGGCTCACGCCGCGCCGACCTCATTTTGCCGGCGTGAGCCGGCGCGCCGCCGCCGCCGAGGGTGCTGGGGGTACCACGCCGCCGCCGGCAAATATTCATCGGCGTCGGACTCTGACCAGTAGTAATACACACTGTAACGAAATAAATACTGAAGGTATTTATTCCTTTACATGGATACCAGTAGTTACTGGAATGTTCCAGAACAGTGTTGCACACGGCACTGTTATGGAACATTCCCCGTGGGGGTTTGCACACGGAACCCTCATAATTCTGGTATAAAAGAAGTTCCCTTAGCCTCAGAGAGTCCAGTTGGGTTCCAACTCCTTTAGGAGTAACATGCTGAGAGAGATGGGAAAACAAAGCTAATCATCCCCTTTGACTGAAAGAGCCAAACAAACTGTCTAGTTATTTCACTAGCATCTCCATCAACATCCAATTCACCAAGGGAACCACGGGTACATTTAACATTACTGTTATAACACATACACACATTGGGTACATACAGTAGTTTATCTAAAAGGTTAAAATGACTACGATTGCTTTTGGCGGGTTTATCTCCGTACTTAAGTTTAGTACAAATGGGTGAGTTTCTTAGATCCGGTCACAAGGACCACATCGGTTAAGCAAACTCCTATGGGGCTGCAGAGCGGTAAAACAAAAAAACGTATAAGTTGGTCGGATGAATGAACCAATCTTAAAACATTGGAAATGTCTAATAATCTAGCACCCAATTTGTGCAGTTACATATGCTACAAATTGGGTGCAGAAATCGAGGATATGGCGATTCAAATTGCCTTGGTCAATATAATAAGACAAGTTCAACTATTGCATAAAATTTGATATGACAAAATTTTGATGAATTCTATTGGGACGTAAACCGAATTCTACTGGGGGGTAAACCAGGGCCAAGTAGACGTAGTCAGGGATACCGGGTCATCTTTCTTTATCAGCGTCCCAATACGATTCACAAAACGTCCCAATACGATTCACAAAACGTCCCAATACGATTCACAAAACGTCCCAATAGATTTCATCGCTCTTCTAATGTAAAATGTGTCATTTCTCCTCTCCTTAGTAAAAATAAAAATCAAGTATCTAAGGGATACTTGACCAGGCATAGTAATACCATTGGCAGGGATAGGGATTTTAACATGGGAATTTCGACGATTACTCTGAGTACAGTATTTTACCTCTCTTTACAGAGGTGAATTCAGGATAAACTTGGGCCCCCGGCGTACCAAGTGGAATTTCTGGGGTGACAATTCCCCCAAATTGGGGAAAAATTAAAAATATATAAAAATCAATATTTTGAGCTGTAAACTAGTATTTTGAGGTTTTTTGACATGCTGATTTCGAAAAATATAACCATTAAAATATACGGCAACGATAAAGGGTGTGGTTGACCACCCAATTCCTAAAAGCTTGTTTGATAATGCTGCGGTTTGGTAATCTGAAGTAAATTGACATGCTGATTTCAAATATGACAACCATTTTATGAAATTTTGATAAATGGGGGTGGGGCAGACCACCCATAACAATGACAATCATGAAAAGTGAGTGGATTTCAATATGGCCGACTCTACAATAGTAATCGAGCACGCTGATTTCAAATATGGCGGCCATTGTAAGATATATTGATAAATGGGGGTGGGG
Source organism: Yoshiicerus persimilis (assembly GCA_020352615.2). Classification (NCBI taxonomy): domain Eukaryota; kingdom Metazoa; phylum Arthropoda; class Collembola; order Entomobryomorpha; family Tomoceridae; genus Yoshiicerus; species Yoshiicerus persimilis. Next base: position 44,939,542 of record CM036940.2, read on the forward strand.
CTGACCACCCATAACAATGATAATCATGAACATTGGGTGGATTTCAATATGGCCGACTCTACAAAGGTAATCGAGCACGCTGATTTTAAATATGGCGGCCATCGTCAATAATATTGATAAAGGGGGCGTGGCTGACCGCCTTTAACAATAATAATCATGAAAAGTGGGTGGATTTCAATATGGCCGACTCTACAAAGGTAATCGAGCACGCTGATTTCAAATATGGCGGCCATCGTCATAAGTATTGATAAAGGGGGCGTGGCAGACCACCCATAACAATGATAATCATGAAACGTGGGTGGATTTCAATATGGCCGACTCTACAAAGGTAATCGAGCACGCTGATTTCAAATATTATTATTTCAAATTACTTTGGTTAGACCAGCCTTGGTACGCTCCTTGATATAACAACAAACGATGATAATGAGATCTTCAAAATATTTTATTAATGGCAGTAACAGAACAAAACGCCCCCTTGGACCCCCGCAGACTGTTAACCATCACTGTTTTAATGGAAGTCTGTCAATTTAGCATTATTATAGTACACCCTTGTAATCAAAAGGTGCAATTTGTACTATCAGAACATGAAAGTAACAATACGAACATTGAAAAACCTTGGTTTGTTCACATATAAAATGATATAATGAATAAATTGTGCAAGAAACTCAATTTTCTGAGTTGTTACTATGGATAATACAAAAGAGGAGTACTTTGCAATGTAAAATTTGCTCAGAGCTATTGTGCTTCCATCGCTCCGTGTACTCCAATGTAAAACGCAGATAAACAACTTTTATTTTCGGTTTTTTGACCATAACTCGAAAACGTCTCAACCGATTTGGCTGAAAAGGTGTAGCGCACTAGATGAGACCCAAATCTAATAGATTGTTCATATATGTACCGATAAAAAGTGAAAATTCAGACTTCCTGTTACATGGAGCACTTTCGAAAGTCCGCCCGAATGCATACAGAGTGAAACTCTGCACGTGGAAACCAAGAAAGGTTTCCATGTGCACTGCGGGTCTCACTCTTAATAAACCATGGGAACACAGAGACATTTTTCAGTCCCGCCCCGTTCCCACAAAGGTACCACGTGTAAATGGCCCCGATTAGCACCACTTTATAAGAATCTTTGCTAACCATGGTAATAAAGTCACTTTGGGTTTGTCACATTTTGTAAGTGTGATGAAATGTGAAGTAATGATGAATTGGTTTGTGTAAGAAGAGTGACGTGATGATTGTGTATTATTAGAGTGTGGTGACTGAAAGGCAGCGACGGCGGGAGAACGGAGAGAAGCTGGAGGACCTGATCGACTGTTTCTTGGAGGACATGGAGTTGCACAAAGAGGACCCAGTGCTGAACAAGATTTACTGTGTGGAGGAGTTGGTGGCCATCATCACGGACTTGTTTCAGGCCGGCATGGACACCACCAGCAACACCCTCGAGAGTGCCGTCATGTTGATGCTCAAGTACCCCCACGTCCAGGCCAACATCCAGGCAGAAATCGACACGGTCGTCGGCCACAGCAGAGTCCCCTCCTTCTTCCACGACAAACAAAAGCATAACAAATATACTACTTTCTGTCTCTTAGCAACCACAAGTCAACATCGGCCAAGTTAACTCTTGGGTCACCCGCTCCAACGAGTTTCTCTCGGCTACCTTTAATCAGGAGGGTGCGATCAGAGACGATCCTCACTCTTCATAATTGAAGACTATCGCTGGAAAACAAGTCAACTCCATAGTGGAATAAAATTTTTGGTAACTACGGGTCACTCTAGTTAGTAACTCTATCCATTGAATAGGTTGACCCCAAGGAGTCTTACTAAACTGCTGGCATGGCGTTTCTTTGGGTTTACAAGGGGGGTCAAATTCAGATTTCCATGCAGTCGATTTTGATATAAGACAGCAGTTTGGAAATTATAATTTGTCATTAGTAGAGACCAAGGTGGTCTCCAAGGTAACATGGCTGTGTAAGGAGGTTCAAAAATCTTCATAATAGGTTACTGGACGATTTTGCAGACATTGACATAGGCTACGGGATAATAGTATATCTATATCTATGGACATTAGCTACGAACAAGGACTATTCAAGGAGTTTCTTGGTTGCGTCGTTACGGTCCCATAGCCTACTTTGCAGACCCAGTGTAAAAATGTTCCAATCCTCACCACCTGTATACTCATCATAACGAATGTCCCTGATTTCCAATGATAGCACGTACTATTCAATCGGACAAGAGCCCTATTATTTTACCTTCTCGTCACCAAGTCGACTCATATTTTAATTAAATTGTACGTGCTATCATTGAAAATCAGGGCTGGACCTCTCAAAAGATTGTAAAATTACGATCGTTGATTTCTGAAAAATCATTGGCTAATTTTTATAGTAGCTTAGTAGCGATAAAAATATAACCAATGATTTCGCAGAAATCAACAATGCAATTTTATGATCGTTTGAGAATCCCATTCGTTCCAATTTAGCTCCGGTAGACTCTTCTTACTAAACTGAGTCACCTTACACAGCCAAGTTACCTTGGAGACCACCTTGGTCTCTACTAATGACAAATTATAATTTCCAAACTGCTGTCTTATATCAAAATCGACTGCATGGAAATCTGAATTTGACCCCCCTTGTAAACCCAAAGAAACGCCATGCCAGCAGTTTAGTAAGACTCCTTGGGGTCAACCTATTCAATGGATAGAGTTACTAACTAGAGCGACCCGTAGTTACCAAAAATTTTATTCCACTATGGAGTTGACTTGTTTTCCAGCGATAGTCTTCAATTATGGTTAAATATCTAAACTGTTGGTGTCCTTCGTGCATAGACAGTTTAGACTTTTTTCTGAAAAAATCCCCTACTGTCATTTATCATCGTGATGTATACACATGACAACTAATTAGAGAAGTTCTCAACTTCAATACATCTTACATGAAACACAAAACATTTGCATTTGCCATGTCCCATATGTCAACCCATGATCTCATGTCATGCCAAAAGTCATGTCTGACACCAACATGAACATGAGAGTCTTATTTATGCACCCGTTTCCATGGTAATACCGTTTTCTGCCCCTTTCCAAAGTGTTCAGATTGAAAATGATTAAAAGCAAAATGCTTGCATAGGATACTGGGATTTTTATCTTCCCAAATGAGGCAAATCAACAGTTTTTCTCAAAATAGAGTTTGGGACGCGAATTCCCAGTAAGGGTCAGGGGAAGAAGGGGTTGTTAGGGGTAACGTTGACCTTTACATTCAGTAATTTGAAGTTCACGTCCCAAACTCTATTTTGAAATGCCCCATGTAAAAATCGCTATTTTCCTCTCATTATCAATGTGACTAAATATTATTTAGTCACTATACTAAATTATTTTATTATTTACTAAACTATACTACTATTTATTATTTAGTATAGTATCTAAATAATATCTCTGATACTTTAGGCACATTGTCTCATTATAAAATAAAATCCCAATAACTATAGAAACTCATTGATTAAGGTAGAGATCGATCCTCAAAAGAGCCCAAAATAACATGGGAAAAGTTCCTTGCTTTAAAAGCTTATAACATCCACATCATATAAGTAAATACAAATGTCTAAATGTAGAAAGAATCTCAACTTCATTGGTAAAATATTTTACTGTTGAATTTCTAATTTATCGACTGCGCTTTGAGTAAAAAGTATTTAAAAAAAGACAGCAGTATGAATCGAACCAAACGACAGAGCCTTCGTTCGATTCAAACTGTCGTCTTTTTGTTCAATTACTTTTTACTCAGAGCATAGGAGATAAATCAAAAATTCAACAGTAAAATATTTTGCTAATGAAGTGGAGATTCTCTCTACATTTTCACATTTGCACTTACTTCTTTAATTTAGAAGTTATAAGCATTTTACTAATTAACAAGCTAACTAACATCTATCCGTGTTGTTGAAAAAAACCGACAGCCAAACTCATACAGTAAGACATCCGACAAGTCAGACGTACCCTGCCATACAAACATAGCCTGTTTACCTGTTTTAATAAAGAATGAGTCATTATCTATTAAAGCAGGTAAACAGTATTATTATAATGACAAAGTTAGGCAGGCTCATTATTAACCATTACTAACGACTAATGAACCAACTTTGTCTAATATTGCAAGATAAGTCAACTCTTCTTCGGTTCCGATAATTGCTCGTCAAGAGAAATATGTGGTTTGCGATTTAATTAGCTGTGTAAACGTGTCAATCTAGTTGACAAGGAGTAGCGTCGCGAGCTTTATCGTATGTAATAATAAAACGTATAATGCATTGCGCCCACTGGTTTAAATATTCAGAATAACGTCGTAGAATATTTAACCCAGTGGGCTCTCATTACTATAATTATCGGAGAGGCCCACCCACACTCGGTCGCTCACTATTCCGACACCTCTCCAATAATTATTCGATTATGATTATTGTTGCGTTTCCATTTATGCATAACACACAACACACTTGTCGGATGCCTTCAATGCCGTACGGGATCTTGTACACAGGAATGGTTTCTATATCATAAACATACTTCAAAATTTGTGATTTAACCGCTTCGTTTTTCGGTTTCAAAATGGTGGACCGATCGCCACCTTAAAAGCTATTTGGGATGAATTGTGTTACGATGTATGGGAAATTGAGAACTATTTTTTGAGGTTTTACTACATGATACACCGAACGTGGAAATTGGGGAAGTATGATGTCGCTTGCTGACATGACGAGAGAACCTCTCTATTATGTTACAATTAATTAAATAATTAGTTCATTTCACAGAATTCGAGGGCATCTGTCGGCAGCTCCAGAACTAGAAATTTTGTATGTGTTTAGTCCACTCCTTAGTTTAGCAGAGCGATGTTGGTGGTGGTGGTGTGTGTTGTGTCTCTATTTTATAGGAGTGGTGAGTGGACTAAACACATACAAAATTCCTAGTTCTGGAGCTGACGAGAGATGCCCTCGAATTCTGTGAAATGAACTATTAGAATTACCAACAGTTTAGACTCCTTGGGCTATCATCTACTGTTTAGTAGTAGCTGAAGACGTATTGTCATAATAATTACAGTATTGCAGTACCTTAACTTTGCCGATGTTGACAAATTCACATTTTTTGGTTGTTTAGGGTTTTTGTTGACCGACAGTACTTGTGTTTTTATTAGTATGCCGTACACGGTGGCTGCTCTGGCCGAAATCAACCGAATAGTCAACATGATTCCCTTCAATGCCCGCCTGGCCAACGAGGACTGCATGCTTGGAGACATGCACATCCCCAAGGTAATAAACATTACAATCCTATTCATTATATAATAGGGGCCATGGCAACTGAAAACACCTTCATTTTTAGTCTACTAAGCTATAATGGAAACTCTTAACTCTGTGACTTTGGAAACTCTTAACTGCGTAACTTTGGAAACTCTTTGGAAACGAGTAGATCCAGTTCAACGTGAAGGCAGTAGCCAAGGGTATTCCCGGCAGTCTACTTGAGACACCCCGTTAACCTATTAGATTTTTATACATGCGCGTAATCTATGCTTACCGTAATAAGTATGCGGAATAGAGATGGAACCAGGAGAGTTGAGTCAAAGTAGTGGCGCGGGACTCTTCATAGGCTATGCGATACTGCTTTTCTGACAGTTCCACTCTCTGTTCCGCACGTGCATAACCAAAGTCCGGATATGTATTTATTTAAAAATTGCACAACCAGAGTCCGGATATGTATTTATTTAAAAATTACATAACAAGATTCCGGATATGCATTTATTTAAAAATTGCATAACCAGAGTCCGGATATGTATTTATTTAAAAATTACTTAACAAGATTCCGGATATGTATTTATTGAGATTTGAGATACAACATTTATTGAGATTTGGTAAGTTCTACAAATATGCAGCATTTAAAAGTACAGCAATTCTTTCGAAAGCTTTGATGTTATTATAATTAAACCAAATCATTTCTCACAGAAGTCGATTGCGTTTTGGATTTTTGAAATGCTCAATAAAGATCAATATTATTTGATTTAAATGAATTTTGAAAACTTTAAATAGTGGGTGGTCAGCCACTCCTCCATCTTCAAAGTTATGATAAAACGGTCTTCATATTTGAAATAAGCACACTAAATTACCCCGTAGCGATCAAGATTATTTTACTTAAATAAATTTTGAAAATTTTAAATAGTGGGTGGTCAGCCACTCCCCCATCTTCAAAGTTATGATAAAACGGTCTTCATATTTGAAATAAGCACACTAAATTACCCCGTAGCGATCAAGATTATTTTACTTAAATAAATTTTGAAAATTTTAAATAGTGGGTGGTCAGCCACTCCCCCATTTTCAAAGTTACGATAAAACGGTCTTCATATTTGAAATAAGCACACTAAATTACCCCGTAGCGATCCAGATTATTTTACTTAAATAAACTTTGAAAATTTTAAATAGTGGGTGGTCAGCCACTCCCCTATTTTCAAAGTTATGATAAAACTGTTTTCATATTTGAAATAAGCACACTAAATTACCCCGTGGCGACCAAAATTATTTTATTTAAATGAATTTTGAAAATTGTAAATAGTGGGTGGTCAGCCACTCCCCTATTTTCAAAGTTATGATAAAACGGTCTTCATATTTGAAATAAGCGCACTAAATTACCCCGTGGCGATCAATATTATTTGATTTAAATGAATTTTGAAAATTTTAAATAGTGGGTGGTCAGCCACTCCCCCATTTTCAAAGTTATGATAAAACTGTTTTCATATTTGAAATAAGCGCATTAAATTACCCCGTAGCGATCAAGATTATTTTATTTAAATGAATTTTGAAATTTTTAAATAGTGGGTGGTCAGCCACTCCCCCATTTTTAGTTATGATAAAACTGTTTTCATATTTGAAATAAGCGCACTAAATTACCCCGTGGCGATCAAGATTATTTTATTTAAATGAATTTTGAAAATTTTAAAGAGTTGGTAGTATTTTCTATTCTAATTAAGTTTGTTCATTGTCCACAAATGGAAATTCCAAATGCTCCTCTCCTCAAATGACGTACCAACATTAATGCACAAGCCTTTATTTTCTAAAATTTTGTTCTTTTTTGAACTCCATTTGGCAAGAAATGCAACTGATTCCAAGAACAAAAACCTATCAGAATGGTTGGTCGGGTATCCCACTACGCAATGTCGTTTGTTTTGTTCTTGGAATCAGTTGCGTTAATGATATATTAACGTTTCAAAATTTGACATTTTTTTCAAAAAAGTGTAAATTTTTTGTACTTGGTAATATTTTTAAAAGTATTTTAGATATAAATTGTAACATATGTACGCATATGCCGCCATGGTTGCTCAAATTTTCCCCGTTCTGAGGCTGTAAAGCAGTTTTTCAAAAAAATTTCGAAATTTTGACAAGAATTTTAAGTTGGTATATTTCCTAAAATACACTGCCAAAAAGATTCTGGTTTTTTGTAAAAAGTCCAAAATTTAATATCCGACCTTTTGAAATCCGTATTTTTCTAATTTGCGACACCTCCAAAATTAACTATTTGAAATTCTTACGCTTGAACTGGATCTACTCAAACTCTTAACTCTGTGACTTTGGAAACTCTTAACTGTGTAACTTTGAACATTCTCTTTTTGGGTGAAACTGAACAAAATGGCTGAATTTTTTGAAATGTGAGGTGCCTGATTGACTGAATACAAATTCGTGATCATAGAAACACATTAAGAGTCGTGTGTATACGTTTTCACTCTGATTTTGATAAAAATTTGGCATTAATTAATTACCATGGATTTCATTAAAATGATTAAAAAAACTACCACAAAACACTATCATTGAGCGCTCATTTATATCCTCTTTATGAAATGTGCTTCTATAGGACGTGCTAAGTACTCTCCAATGGTAACCAAACAACATATGAATTAGCAAAAGGCCAAATTTCCTAAGCCCATGCCCCAACACATTGAACAATTCAAATTATCAAGACATGATTCGCAAGAAAAACGGAAACTCAATAGTGACTATACCTACAAAAATGAAAAAAATACAAGAAGGACCGTAAATATATGGGCTACAAACACCCAACGGATTTTTGCGATACTCAACCTCTGAAGGGAAATAAAAAATAATTTGTGAGCGTTTTTCCATGAGTTTACACAAATTATTTTTTATTTCCCTTCAGAGGTTGAGTATCGCAAAAAGCCGTTGGGTGTTTGTAGCCCATATATTTACGGTCCTTCTTGTATTTTTTTCATTTTTGTAGGTATAGTCACTATTGAGTTTCCGTTTTTCTTGCGAATCATGTCTTGATAATTTGAATTGTTCAATGTGTTGGGGCATGGGCTTAGGAAATTTGGCCTTTTGCTAATTCATATGTTGTTTGGTTACCATTGGAGAGTACTTAGCACGTCCTATAGAAGCACATTTCATAAAGAGGATATAAATGAGCGCTCAATGATAGTGTTTTGTGGTAGTTTTTTTAATCATTTTAATGAAATCCATGGTAATTAATTAATGCCAAATTTTTATCAAAATCAGAGTGAAAACGTATACACACGACTCTTAACAAATCACTTGACCCACAGTTAAATAAATTACGTCATTTTTGTGCGTTTGCATCGAATGAGGGAATGCGTCCATGACCACGACCGTCATCAAAATTGGACAGAACGGTGATGGGGACTGTGATTTGACGAAACGAGTGTGGCTCAAGGCTCGTTGATTATTAGTGTCTGGTCTCAGGGCTTAGCAGGTTAGCCCACTTGAGGGGTAAACAAAATAAAAAATTCACTTTTTTCATAATGGATCTAAATTAGACAATTTAGATCCAGCCAGTGTGAGCTCCTTGTATCTACACCCAGTAACCTTAGATACAGTAACATTTTGCAATTTGCGATTTCTCTTTGGGGTCAAATTCCCAAATTTGACCCCACTTCGAAAAAGGTGGATTTTTTATTTTGTTTACCCCCGGCTAACCTCGTAAGCTGTAATGCGTGTGGATACAGCAGCCTTGATACTACCATATAATATGTATGCCTTGCCCTGTTTGTTTAGGGGACGTACGCCTTTCTGCCTCTGCACTGCGTCCGAATGGAGCAGGACTTCTGGGGCGACCCTCTTGTGTTCAAGCCCGAAAGGTTTCTTGACTCGCAAAAGAACCTTTTAAGCGACCTAATCAACCGTGCCATGGCCTTCGGAGGAGGTACTTTCATTTCATTTGATATGCTTTATTTCATTGCACTGCCCTTGTTTCACACTTAAGTCATCAAAATGGCTTCCCTAGGAGACTAGCCAGTTAGCAGTCATATTTTCAGCCAATAAGAATTAAGCGGAATTGCCCAAAGGAACGTAGAATTTTGGTTACTGGGGTTACTGAGGGGGTAAGGTAAGCTCTTCCCAGCATTTTTGGAATAAAATGTTGATTTTTTCCAAGTGGAGCCACTTTTAGCTAATTTGACTCCGCAGGTTCAAACGAAACTGGCTCCACTTGGAAAAAATCAACATTTATTGAAAAAATGCTGGGAAGAGCTTACCGTATACCCCAGTAACCAAAGTTCTACGTTCCTTGGACTTGCATTGAGTTTCTATGAGGCTGACAGGTAGAATTTTTACGAGGAAATGTTTTGCTAAAGTTGCTAATCCCCTTGTTCGATTCCCTCATATGCACCTGTCCTTCTTAACTCCTGCAAGTGTAACCCTTCCAAGGAGTCTACACTGCTGGTGTCCTTTTCGTTTGAAAAGAAGCATCAAGTAGAGATTCCCACGTGGGGGATTTTGCAGGTCTGCAAGGGACGCTATAAAGGAATCCCCTACTTTCACTTATCACCATACATCACATGACAACTAATTACGGATACGAAATAATCAATGTGGCTATAGAAACAGAATTATTAGCGAGGTTCTCAACTTGAAAACATCTTACAGTGGCTTTAAGCCTAGTTGCGAATTGATGACTGTAAGGGCAAAGTTTTCTTGCCTTCTATTGGCTGAAAATATTTGTAAATATTAGAATATGTAAACTATTAGAATTCCTTTGAATTACTTCGTGTTTATAGTTACATAGTTAAGTTGTTGAGTATTCTACCATTCATTCTTACGTTGTTTGTATTTAGTAAGTAACACTTAACAAATTAATGTTGCATTTCATGTAATTATTACTTTCTAAGGTTTCTGAAAGTTAGCGTTGCAGAGCATTAGAGCTTATCATGCACTATCTATCTGTATAGTTTTTTACAGTATACTAAATTGAAATACAATAAATCTTTACTGAATGTCACATTGCACCTTTCAGTCATTACGTCATTCCTTATTGAATTCAAAGGAATTCTAATAGTTTTGCAAGTTAGCGTAGCCTTGCAGAGCAGTGCTTATTAATTATTATTATGTACGCAGTATGTATAGTAGTAGTAATGACTGGACAACGAAAACTAATGAGAATGTGACTCCGCTTTTCAGAACTTTGGCAACGACAATTTTATATAAAGAAAAAAAGATGGCCGCGGTAGGCAAGGAACCAATAAAACAATTTATTTTACAAATATTTTCAGCCAATAGAAGGCAAGAAAACTGCCCTTCCAGTCATCAATTCGCAACTAGGCTTAAAGCCACTGTACACGAAGCAGTAAAGCCTGATTTTCAATCAATAAAAGAGCGTCATCAAAAAACATGACAAGCTAATTGTACAAGCATATTGTGAATGAGAATATCAAATTTGCTTGCCACCCCAATTGGAGTGCACCTTACGCCCAATTTGGAGGTAGCATCAAAATAATTCAACCGGTTGAATTATTTGACTGCAGCACTTAAATTGGGGACATGCGCAGTAGTTATTCATGAATAACTCTGCCCAGATTGGATTCATTCTCGTGGCAGGAATATTAAAAATTGTACATTTTGTATTTGTTTGATGTGTTCTATGTTGTGAGTTGGTTGTACTACAATTTTTAAGTATGACGAGTGGATTGCACTGTAAAGACAGGTATCTGGGATGATAAAAAGTAGCATAATTTAACTCAATTTTGGAAAGAAACATTAAGAGTCCAATCAAAAGTGCTATGATTGCATTGAAGTGTACATTTTCAAAGTCTCCGAAACGCAGTATTATTTTGTATAATGTGTTTTACGAATTCCAATCGCAGGCAGTGTATTTTATGGAAAATTGTGTGTGGCAAGTAGAGAACGTAAACATTCAGAATCCAAATGTAAACTAGATATTGGTTTAAAAAATTTGCTCAGTTTTTATTGAAGCAACTATAAAATGTTTAACGGCAAATGTTATTATCAGCAATTCTCATTTTATTCGAATAATAATGTAAAGTATGCTATTTAATTCCAATTGTTTTATGTGCACTAAATGAATGAGCTATCACATCTTAATGGCCTATCAGCTTTTCTATTTCAATAAATATTTCTGTCCCTGATTTTAATATAAAGTATATGGTATTCTACTCTTGATGTTGATCAACCTGAAATCAGATCTCTTCCATTGGATAATCATAAAAAAGACATTCATGAATGTCAAGAGTAATACATAATTTGTTTACAAATGCTCATTTGTACTTAACAGATAAAGTATAGTTGTTACCGATGTAATTACAAAATATTACCGAATAGTTATTCAAAACTTGATGAACCAACAAGAAAATTCTACTTAGTGTCTGCTAATAAACAAACAACCAGATGATCACAGTCCACTGCTTTAATTTAAAATCAATTTAATTTCCCTCCTGTCTCCTATTGTCGCAATGTTCAACGCGTTCAATTTGCATGTCGTTTAAATTGCCAATGAAAACGTTCTACAATTTTGGTGTAAAATTGAAGTGTCAAGCTAACGCATGACACGTATTTTTGTGAGCACATTGCCAATGTGAAACTGCCTCCCATTTGCCATGTCAACCCAAGATCTCATGTCATGTTTGTCGTGTTTATGACATCAAAATGCCAAACGTCATGTCTGACACCAACATGAACTTGAGAGTCTCATTTACACACCCGTGTCCATGGCAATACTGTTTTCTGCCCAATTTTAATGGCTTTATTGAAAATGATTAAAGGGTATTGCTGTTGCTGCTATGCTAGCTATTCACAAAATTTGTTATTCCGTGGAGTTGTTTTTTCCAACGCGCCATCGGCTCACGGAACCGTGTTGCCTGTCCGTAAAGGCCGTTATTTAATCCTTCCATGCAAATTAATGGAATCAGCAGGAAAGAGAAAGTCTACGGACTTGTGAAAGTCGCAGGCGTGAATTATGCGGACTAATGAAAATAGCAGTAGAATTATTTAAATTGGCAGGAATTTGTCAATGCATATCTTTAATCATAATCAGTCATTGAATATTGTGCAGCAGCAATAATTGTAAAAGCCTGCTAATAGTTGAGTTTTAAAATGAATACAAAAATAATAATTAATCAGTCAATGCAATGAAGGTACAGTTGAATAACGAGTAAATACTGTTGTGTCACTACGCAGATCTGACTTACTAAGTGAACATAAAAGTTCATTATCTACACTAACTGTAAAGAACTCGTACATTACACAAATATTTCGGCATTATACTGTAATTAAATGACTGATTCTAATTTTCTCATTAAACATATGCATTGTAGAGGAAACCATTAAACCATTACGCTACTTATTTAAAATACATGATTGTAATACATGGGAAGAATACGATGTCAGTTGACATTGATAGAACAGGAGATCGTGTGTATACTACAATTCAACACAATTACAATGCATAAAAATACAGTTCAAAATTCCTGCTAAAGTAAATAAGTCTACTGCTATTTTCATTAGTCCGCATAATTCACGCCTGCGACTTTCACAAGTCCGTAGACTTTCTCTTTCCTGCTGATTCCATTAATTTGCATGGACGTTTTAAATATTAGTCGTCCGTAAACTCATATCTTGAATATAATAATTTTAGGCTAGCGTAATTTAACAAGTGCACCCTTCTACTAGAGAGTTGCACCGGCACCGGGCACCCTTACGGGCACGGACGGGCTCGGGCACATATTCCATGAACTCTCACGGGCACGGGCGGGCACGGGCGCTACGTGATGATGCCCGCGGGCCCGTATCATAAAGTGTACTGTTCCTATTGCAGAACATTGCAGTTGGTGAACTAGAGAAGAACTTCTACAAAATGTACTCCACTCGTACTAACTCACAGCAAACAAAGAACAATTTAAGCGAAAGGCCGCGAATTCAAATATTTTTATTCCCGCGAAAGTCCCATATGTTTCTAATTTTAGGTTGCACTTTTTCACCCTGACTTGCATCTACCCTGTTTGTACATGATATTGTATTACGCAAGGCAATTTGAATCCCTAAACTTAGATTTCGTCCGCCTTGGATCTAGTACAAATGGCATAGACAGGTTTCAAATTTTGTCTGACAGGCCACAAATTGGGTGCAGTAAACGAGGATAACAGGGCCATGTCTGCACCTTGTTAGCCAGGCCAACCCCGTTGGTATGGCGATTCAAATTGCCTTGGTATTACGGGTAGTAGATAAAGTCGGCCCGCGGGCGCCCACGGGCCGACTTTTCTGACACTTTACGGGCACGGGCGGTCACGGGCACGGGCACCTAAAAGTCTGCCCGTGCAACTGTCTACCTTCTACTCAGAATTAAGCTAAAGGATAATCAATAATTGGGCTTTAGGTGATAAAAAAATACATTACAGCACTTCTACGACTTTGTTGTTAAAAAGGGATTAAAAATTTGAGGTTAAAGGACACTTATTTTGGATGGTTCAATCAATAGCAGTGATTTTAATTTTAAAACAACAGCCTTTAAGCTACAGCTTTATTTACTTTTTTGCTTCAAATTTGAAAAATTTGAAACCTGTCTATGCCATTTGTACTAGATCCAAGGCGGACGAAATCTAAGTTTAGGGAAACAACCGTGGCTGGCTATACTGCTTTCAAATTCGCCTATTTTGCTTACCTCTCTCAAGGGCTAACCCTGGCATATAGCTTAAAGCTAGTAATATTGCCATACAGTTCTCATCAGCGTTGTGTACTGGATGGCAGTCGTGGTCATGGAAGCATTCTGTCATTGGTTGAAAAATGAATAAAGTGACGTAATTTATTTAAATGTGGGGTCCCTGATTGACTGAATACAAACCCATGATCATAGAAACAAATTAACAAATCACTTAGCCCCTATTTAAATAAATTACGTCATTTTTATTGATTTTTATCCAATGAGAGAACGCTTCCATGACCACGACCACCATCAAATAGTACACAACGATAATCAGAACTGTATAAGAGGTTTCTTAGAATAAGAATCTTACGGGCGGGTTTTAGGATTTGCCCAATGTGATTATAGGAACACAACTACTCTTTATTTCCTATACATGTGAGGAGACTAATAAATTTTACACGGGGGATTGAAAAATAGGGTACGGGACGTAGACTTCAAGTCACCGGACGTAGAGGTCAATGTTACCCCTGACAACCCGAATTTGGATGAATTGTGTTACAATGTATGCGAAGTTGAGAACAATATTTTGAGGTTTTATTATATGGTACACCGAACATGAAAAATTGCTTTCTGACATGACGAGAGAACCTATCTATCATTTATTTACTATGCATGTGAGGAGACTTGGGTATTTTTGTAAAATGTGATATCCCCGTAAGGGTCAGGGGAGGAGGGGTTGTCAGGGGTAACATTGACCTCTACGTCCGGTGACTTGAAGTCTACGTCCCGTACCCTATTTTTCAATCCCCCGTGTAAAATTTATTAGTCTCCTCACATGTATAGGAAATAAAGAGTAGTTGTGTTCCTATAATCACATTGGAAATACTGGAAACTGTACAAGTTGTCATGGTGATGCATGGTGATAAATGTGTATTATTTTCCAAAAACGTCCCTTAGAGACCTGCAACCTATGGCAATCTCTACTTGGTGCTTCTTTTGAAAGGAAACTAAGTAGACGCGGTTGAAGGTTTTTTGCAAATAGATTTTAGGATGGAAGATGGTGAAGCAGGTGAGGAATGACGAATTGTGGTGGTTGATTTCTTACAGGTGTTCGTTACTGTCCAGGTGAAATAGTTGCCAAATCCGTCTTGTTCACTTTTTTCACTGGACTTCTTCAGCGCTACAATTTAGTAAATCCTGACAGTTTACAAGAATTGAAGATGAGTGACTTTGCGTGCGTCACCAACCGAGTGCATCCCTTCAGAGTCTCTGCAGTTTTGCGACAATGAGGCTCTTTACAGATTAATTATTCCATCAGTTGTTGCCATGCGGTGCCCAACGCTCGCATTCATTTACACGTAGAATAGAAATACATGGCTCTGGTTGCCGTGGCTACGCCTACTTACAATTGCAGTACTCTTTTATTGATACAATATTGGCCATATTCAAAATCATAAACAAGCTCCGTAACTAAAAGATTTGCCCTCGGGACAACCTTACAAGAGAATTACTATGATTACACCAGCCTTGCTAGGCTACCTGATGCAACAACACATCAAGATAGTTTAACAATTCGCATTAGCTTGCAAGGTGTTAGTCTTCGCCGTTCTTCAAAATATCTTATTAATGGTAATAACAGAACGAAATACTTTTTTTTCAAGGGGGCTGCCACCCCCTTGGACCCCCGCAGATTGTTAGCCATCAGTGTTATAATGGTAATCAGTCAATTTAGCAATATATGTACATTAATAGTACACCATTGTCATCAAAAGTTGCAATTTACACCACCTGAATATGAAAGTTGCAATATGAACTTTGGAACACTGGTTGTTCACAAATAAAATGATATAATGAATAAAATTGCAGTACTCTTTTATTGATACAATTATGGGCATATTCAATTTTCGGGTATTTTTGTGAATGATGAATAGCAGTAATAGAGTTTAATAATAAATAGGGAGAGACACATGTCATGGGGACAGTGCTCTTCAAATTACGGTTTTATGCCAATGGAATTCCAAATGTATGTATGTAATATGTACAGTCCTCACCAAGTTTGTGTGCACTTTGCCTGGCAGAACTCGTAATGCAAGCATTCTCTCATTGGGTGAAAATGAATAAAATGACCTAATTTATTTAAATTTGAGCTAAGTGATTTGGTAATTTGTTTCCATGATCACGAATTTTATTCAGTCAATCAGGGCCCCGCATTTAAATAATTTACGTCATTTTTATTCATTTTCACCCAATGAGAGAATGCTTCCATTACGAGTTCTGCCAGGCAAAGTGCACACAAACTTGGTGAGAACTGTATGTATGTGTATGTTGATAAATAAATGTGCATAATGTCTGTTGATAAACAAGACTTGATTATTTCATTTCCAAATTTTAATTTCCTAAAAAGGCCTCTTGTATCAAAGTTGACTATAGGAAAATCTGCTTTTTAGGAAATTAAAATTTGGAATAATTAATCGAAATAGGGTACTCGCTCTCCTGCCAGGTTATTAGTATTAAGTATATTTCCCCGTAGCTGATTTTTAAATGCTTGCATTTGGTTACCCATAAAAATAATGCTGCCCATAAAAATCTGCTACTTGAAAACCTCTGCTTAGTGATAACAACCTGGCCGGAGAGTGAGTACCTTGTTATTTTGACTAATGTGACATTTTCGTTTCTAAAAGGACCACTTATATCAAGTTTACTATTTAGAAAATTTGCATTTTTACTTGACTCTCCTGATAAAACCAAGAGAATGTCATGCCAACACCTTAGACTCCTTGGGGGAAACTGTCGAAAGACATAGGGTGACCTATAGTTACGCAAAATTATAATTGAGGGGCTTAGGATTAAAAGTTACGCTCGGAGAAATTAAATAAAATTTTCCAAAATAAATAATTTTTCTAGGGGCTATCCAACAATTTCGGTACACGCAATTTTGGAAATCTGAGACGAGATATTCGAATTTCCAAGTTACCTATGCAACTTGTAATTTTCTCAAACAACTAGGTGATACTTTGCTTTAGAAATGATTCGGCCGCAAATGGGGAATGAATATGTACTATTTGTAGCCACTGAGTTGTTCTACCCAATGATATAAATATTCATCCACAATCTGTTGTGTAATCCATTTTTAAAACAAAGTAGGGCATCACCTAGTTAGCAAAAATACGTTGTATAGGCCCCCTGCGAAGTATATTAATTTTCATAAGATAAAATTCGAATCCAGAAATTTTTTAAAGCCAAAATGTGTAACTCAGGAAGATGTTTTATCTATTGTAGCTAGTAGTGAATTTTTTGACCCAGAACTAAATTTTAGAGCTTTAATTTTGAAATGGACTACATTATAAGACTTGCGTTATTTAAAGGTCTACACTATAATTACAAGTAGCACTAATATTAATATACAGTAACCACTAATATATCTGCATATACGTTTTCTTCTTTAGTGTTTAGTAAGTAACCAAGAATAAAGTCAGCCAGTCATAGCTGTTGTCTTGTTAAGTTAACAAAAAAATGGTTCAAGGAAACCTTTTTTCATTAATATACTCAAATAATACTCTTGAAAATCGAAATGGCCAAAAAAATGTTATTTAGGGCCTTGAGAATTTTTTCAGAATTTCTAGATTTTTCAAAGTGGCCTTGTAGTTTATTCCTTTCAATTTATTTCCTTTCCTATCAACAAGTTTCTAAATATTTATACCGTGGATACTTCTTGGAAACTAGATTAATTTAACACGTAATAGACACTTTGTACTATATGCGGCGTGATAAATGATGACATACTTTTTGTTAATAAAAAATAAAAATAACATCGATCTCTCTGAGCTACAAGCAAAAATTTTAGGCAACGTTGTTGATGAATGTTCCCTAAGTTTCCATAACTTACTCCGAATTTCTATGGGGATTTCAGGGGAATTTCCAAGCGTAACTTTTAATCCTAAGCCCCTCAATTTTAATTTGTAGATGACCCCATATTCGGGGACAGTCTTCAATTAATGTTCCTAGTCAATAATGTTGTTTCAAAGTATATTAACCTCCTATACCTAGCTAGAGTAGACCACGTGGTGGAGAACACCTTGAATAAATTAAGGATAATAATAATAATAATATCTATAATATCCTAATATTTCTACGAGCCACAGTCTCGTAACGAAGAACAATGCATGTCAATGTCGAGCAAGGTGCTTTTAAATACCAGGTGATGCCATGGTAAATATAACAATTTTCTAGCTGCCAGTTCTTTTGCAGACATTTCCACTAACAAAACTGGCAGCTGGAAACCAGTTTCAAATAGGAAGTCGCCACCTGTACCCCCAGAAAGAGGGGCCATGACAACTAAAAGCACCTTGATGTCGAGGTAGTAATGGCAACCAATAATAGTGAGAATATGATCCTACTTTTCTGATTTTGGTAAACTGCATTTTCGTATAAAGAAATCAAGATGGCCGCCGGAGGCTATCGTATTTTGCTATTTTTTGGCCAATGGCATCCTTGACGACAAGCAGGTTGTCAACATCATCGGACTTCAAGCCTGGAAGGCACAGTAACAGGGCCAAGTCGGCACCTTGTTAGCCAGGCCAACCCCTTTGGCATGGCGATTCAAATTGTCTTGGTGCCTATAATATCACCAGTATCTTGATAATTTGATATGATGATGCAGCGGATTTGAGCGGATGGCCAAGTGATGGAGGTCGGGTCTGCCTTAGCTTTGGCAATGTTGACGATGTCAATTTTTTGGTTGCTCAGGAAGTCATTTATCAACTACACCAATTTATTAGTAGACGATTTATTTGCGTATAATTGCATATTAATATAACACATGCATGTCCATGTACCCATGGTAACAAAATAATTATCCTTTTTTACTGTACAGGTAAGGAGGTAACGGTAATAAAAATAGGCCACGTAAGGGCCAGGGTTTTCTTTTCTGGAACCAAATTCTGTCGCTTATGTTAAATTTGCAATATCGCCCATGTTGCTTATTGGTCAACTTGCGACGGCAAAAATATTCACTGTTCTTACGTCAGTTGGCAGCGTCTTAGCAACTTAGTTATGATTGTTAAAGCAGAGTCCGACGCCGATGAAATTTTGGCGGCGGCGGCGTGGCACCCCAGGGACTCTCGGCGGCGGCGGCGCGCCGGCTGACGCCGACGAAATGCGGTCGGCGCGGCGTGACCAGAAAAAATACCATTTATGGCTCATTTTTAGTGTTTTTGACAATAAGTTATTACTTTTTTGTTAAAATAAAGGGTTATTACACTTTATATTCATGGAAAAAACATAATAGCGCTATTAAATTTAACACTGACACAATTATTTACAGAAAAATTTTGTAAATATAGACTAAAATTTGCAAAATTTTTAATTTCTGAAGGCGGCGCCATAAAATTTTGCTCAGCGGCGCGCCGATCAAAATTTTGCGGCGGCGGCGGCGTCGAATTTTGGGTCGGCGTCGGCGGCGCGCCGGCGTCGGACTCTGTGTTAAAGGAGAGATACCCCTTTGGTTATGCTCTAGTTTCCGTAACTGTTGTAGCAACGCCACATTTGCTAGCGATCTTACTCTACCACAGTCGAAAGAATTTGGTTCCTGTCCCGTAATTTTAATTTTACGTTCTGTTGTCTATTTTCACTTTTGCATACACCAAAGCGAGTTAATTACTATGGTGATTAAGGATTCTTATAAAATGGTGACAAATGAAAAATATTGATAATAGGCTATGGGAACGATGCAATGTAATTTGGTACCTTTGTGGGAACGGGGCGGGACTGAAGGAAAGAGTTACAAATAAATGTCCCTGGTTCCCATGGTTTATTTTTATACCTGCCCGTGTAAATGACCCCGATTAGCACCACTTTATAAGAATCATTACTAACCATGGTAATTAAGTCACTTTGGTGCACACTATATTGTAAGTTTGGTGACCTGCATGGAAGGTGAATAATAATTGGGTTACTATAGGGACATTGATTTATGTGTTGATAAAGGAGCAGAGAATGGTGAAAAGGAGAATGTTGAAATTGCCAAGAATTGTATTTGAGTTTGATTTGCGGATGTTGTTTGGAGGCTCCACGTAATTGTCGTCCATAAACTGCAGTTCTGCTGAAGGAACGTCTTTGCTGATTTTGATCCACTTGAAAGAGAATTTGAGGGGGATGTAGCAGTGGATGGAAAGGCCTTCCGAGTAGCCAAACAAAATGTCCGTTATCTCCGCATTCACTTCATACCCCGAAGGGAATTCGCTCACCGCAGGAACTTTCTGGCGCTCTGCAAAGGATTAAATTAAAATGATTATTTGCTTCGAGTGAAACCCTAATACGTCTGAAGTTGTATTTAGAAATATTCCAAAAAATGTCATTATTTATTTCTTGTTATTTCCTTTCAAGTGCATTTGCAAGTTTTTACCTTTTTGTCCACTCTTTTTTTACGGTTTTGCCTTTTTTATTGCCAACTTCTATGGAGATAAATGAAGTATTCCTATGGCGATTTTGTTTCTAATAAGGTAAGCAAGGAGTTTCAAATGGTTGCCTCGGTTTCCCCTCGGCTGCGTTTAATCAGGAGGGTCCACTAGAGTGTTTTGTTCCCAAATTTAGGAATATTTATAAGGCACAAAATGTCCCCGAATAGCCTGCTGCAAATAACAACCTTAGTCCCTTATAAATATTCTTAAATTGGGGAACAAAACAAATTGCTTAAACTAAAGTGATTTTTTAAAAAATGATCTATTTTGTGGTTTATCACCTTTCTTAATATAAGAATCGATGCTACATCCGACTAATTCCCAAACGTTGATTTGGAGCAGGAAGTAAAACTCACAAAGGACGGTATCAAAGTTGGTGAACAAATTCTATGTTATAGCCCTTCAAAAGTAAGGCTTAGTTTATGTAGGTGTCCCAAGAAAAACGTTTTATAACGTTAGATGCAAGATGAGTACAGGCATACCTCCCTATGTATGAGAGGTGGTGAATTTTGATCATCTTCAGGAATAGGGTTTGGGAAAATTTTCCCCATTTGGGAGACTCTTTGTGCTTTTAGTACCCATGGATACCCATTAACATTACCGGTTTGGGACTGAGATCTGGGAAATGAAACTATGCTAAATGAGTGCTTAACATGTTCTAAGTGCATTCTGCAGCGCGCACGGGTTCCTGCACTAATCCTGATTTTTAGCACTTTTTGAAATTGTAGATACTACCGTAATAAGTCAACAGCTCAGTGGCCACTCTGTCAACCCGCGATTGGCTTAAAAATGTACAATAATAATAATAACCAATAAACTGAAAAGACTTACCGTCGTCGACGAATAAAACGGAGCCATTTAGAAATTGGAGGGCAATTTTAAATCCTTGTGTGAACTCTTTAGGGTCTGCTTGGCAGTAGACATAGAGGTGGTGGCCACCGTGGTCCTCCGCCTTGTAGAACCCCACACCAGTACTTGCCCCTGCTTTAATACAACACACATAATGATCATAGTAAATATGATTTGAGTACTATGACAACGCCCAGTAAATACCTTGTGGAGAAATTTCCTGTTTGCAGAGCTCGACGGGGTTGCGGAGGAAGTCTGCGATTTTCCAGTCGGCACAGGGACTCGTTTCTCTGTTGAGGTACTGCGGCAGTTGGCAGGCGTGGGAAATGTACCCCCGACACGAGGTCCGCTCGTCCCCCAGACCCCGCAGAAACTTCTTGTCGCAGCACAAATTGTCCTCGTCCTCACTCCCTTCTTCCGCTGTTATCATGTACAACTCTTTATACATACTATACACATCATATACTATTACGTGTTGAAATGTGTGGTTGCTACCGAATTGGTTGAGGACTTGAATGTTGACGAGTGCGGACTGGCCTGTCTCCGTGGAGCAGAGAAATGAACCGATTCCCGTTGGAGTCTCCTCTCCAGAAAATGTGAATCCCCTTTTAGGAGAAAAGGTGTACAGCGATTTGGCTACAGGCGACCAATCAGACACGTCTTTCCCCTACACAACCCAGTCACAGCAATTCTATTAACACTCAACTATTCTCACCAATCAACGTCAACTTTAATCATTCCTAGTCTGCAGTCATTTCCGGGCCCTCAACTAATCCAGTCCGTTACTATCGCTTCTACTTTACTTTTCTCTCAATTTGTAGTGAGGGGTGAGAGGTGAGTTGACAGTCATGACGTTGCAGAAAAGAGTGGTGAGAGGCAACCTCTCAATACTCACCTAAATTTCCATCTCTGGGTATACATACATTGGCAACGGGGCCATTTCGGGGACATTTTGTCCCTTATAAATATTTCCAATGTGCTTCAAAAAAGGAGAAGTTACCCCCAGCAACTTCCCCTCGCCTGCCTACCAGGTGCTGACTTACCCAAAATAACAAGAAATTGTCACCCAGTTGGGAATTCAAGTTGATTGCAGAATTCTCCATGAAGAACTGGGTGACAATTTCTTGTTATTTTGGGTAAGTCAACACCTGGTAGGCAGGCGAGGGGAAGTTGCTGGGGGCAACTTCTCCTTTTTTGAAGCACATTGAATATTTCTACATTTGGGAACAAAACACTCTATTGGACCCTCCTGATAAAACGCAGCCGAGGAGTAACCGAGGCAACCATTTAACGCTCCTTGAGTGTAGTAATGCATTATTTGAATTGACATAATATGTATAGGGATAATCGTTGTATATTTTAACAGGTAATTTCAAAATGAGACCAGCTCCACATAGAGACTTGAATGTAATCATATCTTGATTTTTTACAATATTTTTGATACTTTACACTGTTTCTAGGTAAACTTGCCAGTATTACATCAATAATATTAGTTACAATCAAGGAGTCTAAACTGTTGGTGTCCTTCCCACATGTAGTAAGGAGGATCAAGCAGAGATTTATTTCCACGTGGAGGATTTTGCAGGCCTAAAAGGGACGTTTTTGATTTTTCCCCAAAAACGTCTCTTATAGGCCTGCAAAATCACCTACGTGGAAATAAATCTCTGCTTGATCCTCCTTACTAAGCACGAAGGACACCATCCAACAGTTTAGACTCCTTGATAGCAGCCTTCAATAGTTTGTGTAGTACATTAGGGTTACCTTGGGAAGAAGTTTCTTGAGAGTGACGTTGGCCTGAGGGTCGCTCACGCTGCATGGCACGTCGATTTCTGTCGAATTTAGATTTACACTCACGCTGCTGTTCTTCTCCAAAAGGAGAATCTTGTCGCCTTCAAAAATAAACCAATGCATACATTACACAAACAACAATTTTTGGGTTTTTGTTGGGCTACCAAAATATATTTGAGGGGCTCAGTAGTATCAAGGAATGACACCAGCAGCTTAGACTCCTTGAGTAGTCTTACGTGGTTAGAGAATTGAGCAAAATAAATACATAATAAATAAAAACGGCAAAACCGTAAAAAAAGAGTGAGACAAAAACGGAAAAACTTGAAAATGCACTTGAAAGGATCTGACATCTATGGAAAATTGTTGACTGGCCGAGTAGTTCAACTGGCTAGTGGTCCGGTTGCAATACAAACACGACTGGGATGGACATTAAGTGGAAAGGTACCCCGAATGAAATCTAATAATGACAGTACCCTTCTAGTGACCAACCTTTTTGTAAAAGACGCCGAAATTCAAAATTTATGGAAACTCGACACCATTGGCATTACCGATCCTGTAGAAGACAAGACAAGAGATGAACTCCAGGAAGCTGCCATGGAGCATTTTCTACAAACGGTAACTACCAACGAAGAAGGGAGGTATGAAATTGCACTACCATTTATTGTTGGACATAATGACTTGCCAAGCAATAAAAGATTAACTGAAAAGAGAATGCAGTCTTCTACTCGAAAGTTACTTGCAGAGGGGAAGATGCAACCCTATCAACAGGCTTTTAAGGAATGGAAGGATGAAAACATAGTAGAAGAAATCCCTCGAAATGAAGTGGAAAAGTTTGGGCATTACGTGCCCCATCGAGCTGTGTACAAGGAAGAAAGTACAACAACTGTCTGGAAAAAGGACCGAATTTACTTGAAATGATTCCAGCAGTGCTAACGAGATTTCGGATGAACAAGATTAGCGGACATTAAGAGGAGCGCTTTCCTGACGACCGCCTGACAACTGACGAAATCGAAAAATCTGAAAATCGATTTTCGAAAAGCGCTAAGGTTTTGTGAGGACAGTACATATAAATATTTAAAAAATACTAGGAGGACCGTACATATGAGTGCTCCAAATGTAAAGCGAGATTTTGCCAATTTTTGCCCTTCTTGTAGGAAATATAAAATAATTTGCGAAAAAATTGTTCGCTGTAAAAATTGATTTGGAAAAATGCTAAGGTTTTGTGAGGACTCTACCTACAGATGCAAGATACGTCGTTGTAGCAACGGTTTTCAGCCCGTAGAGAGGTAGGCTGGTAGTGAAAATAAAAAACTAAAATTCCACTTTTTTTCATTTTGGTTCTTATTCTGTGATTTGAGAACCAAATCTTTGGTTCTCATGGTAGATTGGCTCTCAAATCGCAAAAAGTGGAATTTGAGTTTTTTATTTTCACTACCAGCCTACCTCTCTACGGGCTGAAAACCGTTGCTACAACGACGTATCTTGCTACAGATATTAAAAAAATACCAGGAGGACCGTAAATATCTGTGTTACAAAAGTAAAGCGAGATTTTGCCAATTTTTGTCCTTCTTGTAGGACATAAATAATAATTTGTGAAAAATTATGGTGAAATTACATATTTTTTCACAAATGATTATATATCTCCTACAACAAGAGCAAAAATTGGCAAAATCTCGCTTTACTTTTGTAGGACAGGTATTTACGGTCCTCCTAGTATTTTTTTAATATCTGTAGGTAGAGTCCTCACAAAACCTTAGCATCTTTTGCAAATCGGTTTTTACACCGAATATGATCGTCCGGTAGTCAGGCGGTCGTCAAGAAAGCGCTCCCCTTAAGAAAGCATATCTTCAGATTAGTGTCCGACCGGCCGACAGGGATTTCCTCCGATTTTTGCTTTACGAGAAAACCGAGGACTTCGGAACAAAAGGAGAACTTCCTCGTTTTAAAGAATACAGACACCGGCGTGTAGTTTTCGGAGTTTCCGCAAGTTCGTTTATTCTTGGAGCAACTGAGAAGCCCGGGATAAGAAGGGCCTCTGAAATTTTAATTGATTTTTAATTATTTAAAGTAAACAATGAAAGGGGACATTCATGAAAAATTTCTACTTTATTTACCCCTGAATTGGGGGAAAATGATTGCCGAATTAACAATACATTTAAAATAGGAGTATGCTTTGGCATCGCTACATATCAAGGTACATAGAAACTATGGTTACTAGGAGCTATACCAGGTATGGAGATAGTTATTTCAAAATTGCGTCAGAACCACTTATGGGGGATTACCTAAGGTATGGTAAATAATACCTTATGGGGGATTAGGTATGGTAAATAAGTGAGTCTCTGTCGTTGTTTGCATTTTAAACTTTATAGCATTTGGATACATCACGCAAGTGGTTCTGAGTAAATTTTAAAGCAACTATCTGTACATCTGGTATGGCTTCTAGGTACCATGCTTTCCGGGTACCTTGCTACATATTGTAGGAATTATGTAATTCACAGAATGTGTCTTTAAGATAACAGTATTTCAAGAAACAAGGTTTTTACTTGTAGTAGCAGTTTCTTATGAAATATTAATTTCAAAAATTGAGTAAACTACCGCAAGCGCCAAATTAGGAAAAAAGTTTGTGCGAAACAAAATAAAAAGCACTAGTAAATTGCCCGTTCTACGAACGGGGAAATAACAGTAAATTAAGCATCCGAAAAAGTTAGAAAATCCATAATTAGTGATCAGAAAAAATTGAAATAATTACATTTAGTAATCATAAATTGTTTGGATAGATCTGGTAGTGAAACGACACATTCATTTCCTAATTAGTCCAATTTAAGGAATGAATTGTAAACCAGTACAGAATTTCAATTGGTGCTTAAGTATTTAGATATTCCATTTGATTCCATTTCCTCCATCTACTCCATCTGACTCCATCTGCTCCATCTACTCCATCTGACTCCATCTGACTCCATCTACTCCATCTGACTCCATCTACTCCATCTGACTCCATCTACTCCATCTGACTCCATCTACTCCATCTGACTCCATCTGCTCCATCTACTCCATCTACTCCATCTGACTCCATCTACTCCATCTACTCCATCTGACTCCATCTACTCCATCTGACTCCATCTACTCCATCTACTCCATCTGACTCCATCTACTCCATCTGACTCCATCTGCTCCATCTACTCCATCTACTCCATCTGACTCCATCTACTCCATCTACTCCATCTGCTCCATCTACTCCATCTGACTCCATCTACTCCATCTGACTCCATCTACTCCATCTACTCCATCTGACTCCATCTACTCCATCTGACTCCATCTACTCCATCTGACTCCATCTACTCCATCTACTCCATCTGACTCCATCTACTCCATCTGACTCCATCTACTCCATCTGACTCCATCTACTCCATCTGACTCCATCTACTCCATCTGACTCCATCTACTCCATCTACTCCATCTGACTCCATCTACGTTGTGATTAAGTTTTGGGTGCGGTAGTGTAAGTGTGGGGTACGGTAGGCTAAATGTCGGGTACGGTAGGCTAAGTGTTGGGTACGGTAGGCTAAGTGTTGGGTACGGTAGGCTAAATGTCGGGTACGGTGTGGCTAAGTGCCAGGTACGGTGTAGCTAAGTTCGGCTATGTCGTAGCTAAGTGTCGGCTATGTCGTAGCTAAGTGTCGGCTATGTCGCAGCTAAGTGTCGGCTATGTCGTAGCTAAGTGTCGGCTATGTCTTAGCTAAGTGTCGGCAATGTCGTAGCTGATGTCGGGTATGGTGTGGCTTGGGATGATGTCTAATGCATGCGACTGGAAGGCATGCTGGCATGCATGCATGCATTTTCCATATCCCCCATTGCTTTCCAGTCAGCTGTATCAGTTCTCTCTTCCCGGTGCCCTCCATTCAGCTCTACCAGTTCTCTCTTCCCGGTGCCCCATAGTCAACTCTATCAGTGCTCACTTCCCGGTGCCCTCCAGTCTGCTTTATCAGTGATCTCTTCCCGGTGCCCTCCAGTTCCCGTCACATGCGTAAGTGCTGTCTTAAAAGTGTCACTGTCAAGGGATCACTGATATACAGCTGACTGGAAGAAGCACATGGGATTTGTATTGTAGTGTGTACCCACAGAGATAAATAGCAAAGGATAGAAGGGAAGCCTGGATTGTAGTACAACATCCAAGGCAACTCAACTCTGATTGTTAACTCAACTCAAGTCAATTGTTGCTGCAGAGTTGTGTACTTGGCAGCAGGAGGAGGGGCATAGGCAATCCAGCCAATCAACCCAATTATAAACGGCTTCAGGCGTGGTCCTATGTGCTATAGTATATAGATATGAAAACTTTGAATGTATGATTAGTTACAGTAATGTTATTTGCAAGTAGTTATTTGAGGTATTCATTTTTTCAGAAATTCATAATCATTAATTACGAAAAATTTATCAGAAAATTTCAAAAATCAGAATCAGAAAGTGAGACTATCAAAAAAGTCCGAATTTAGAAATTTAATGGTCAAAGTGATCAATCTTTTTTTTAAATAATCAATTTTGTTGTTTAGAACCTTTCTTAAGAAAAGAATCGATGTTACATCCGACTAATTTCCAAACCTTGATTTGGAATAGGAAATTTTCTGTAAAACTCACAAATTTTGCGTATAGACTCAACGAAAAATCTCATTTTACTCGAGTGTGGAATTCCTACACTTAATATTTGATGTATTTTAGTGGTCATCTGCGTACTGCATTTTATCAAAAATTGTGGATTTTAGTTTCATGAGCCATAACGCAATTACTGAAAATGTGGTTGTCTTAATTTCAAAGATCTGATTTTTCTGATTTTACTTCATTAATTTTCAAGCACTCGTTCAATTCATCAATGCAGAAAATGCAGATTATCCCCGAAATACTTAATTCCATACACTTGAGTAAAATCGGGGTTGTCTGTGAGCATCTGAGAAAGTTCTGAGTTTTAGATGGTATGCATTTAAGTGTTCTTATTTTAGATCTCAATATTTTGATCTGTTAGCACACTGTTACCGTGTTACTGAAAGTGACCCGTGACTTTAAATTTTACTTCATTGCTAATTTTATCAGCGAATTTCAGTTCGATTTACAATGCCCATATAATTTTATGCAGGTGAATATTTTCCTGGTCGCAATTTTCCAAAATACGCAAATTTTTCAAAAGAAATACATGTGCGCGGCATTTTTGAAATACCCCTTGAAAATTTATTATGAGTTGCTAAGGGCGTTAGCAAACTAAAAAACCCCGAGGGCCCTTCTTATCCCGGGCTTCTCAACTATTAACTATCACTTGGATCGTGCTCCTCCACCCTTACAAGAATCTGCCCGAAAATTGAAAACCTCTTTCTACATAGACAATTGTATTGCCAGTGTGAAAAGTGAAGAGGACTTGAACAAGTTTATGAATGAAAGCAAAGAACTAATGAGCTCTGCAATGTTTGATTTAAGAGGGTGGGAGTGGAGTGATAGTAATTTACAGACTGAACGTGTTGTTCCAGTGCTTGGACTCACTTGGGATTTGGGAAAAGACGAACTATCTTGTGATTTACGCTATTTTCCTTTTGTGATGCCCACTGTGACTAAAAGAAGTATTCTTTCGGCTGCTCATCGAGTTTTTGATCCAATTGGATTTAGTGCTCCTGTTACCTTATTACCGAAACTACTGCTACAGGAGACTTGGGGACTTAAACTCGGATGGGACGAATCTCTACCTGATAACATCGGGAAAAAATTTGTGAGTTGGCTGAAGTCACTTCCAATGCTGGCGGAAGTGAAAATCCCCCGATGGCTGTTTCAAGACATATGTGAAAACGATATAATATATATATAGTATGCCTATGTAACTTGCATATTTATACGTGGAGAAACTGCAAGTGGAGTATCGACTCAACTGGTATTGGCAAAGACCAGGGTGGCTCCTGTGAAACCAACAACGATTCCCCGACTGGAGCTGTTGGCCTGCTGCATTGGAGCACGACTTGCAGAATCCGTAAAGAAAATATTACACATCGATGGCGTTCCCGTATCGTACTGGACAGATTCCTCGAATGCATTATGTTGGATTAAGCAGGAGGATAAATGGGGAACATTCGTTTCGAACCGGGTGAAGGAGATCCGAAGTTTAAGCAATATGGAAAACTGGAATCACGTACCCGGCTCTATGAACCCAGCAGACCTGCCTTCTCGTGGCTGCAGTGTAAGTCATTTATTACAATCTGCATGGTGGGAGGGACCTGACTGGCTAAAAGAAGATGAGGAAAATTGGCCGAAAAGCCAAATTAATCCTAGTGCAGATGTAATAAATTCTGAAAAAATGAAGACTGTTGCGTCGAACTTATCGACATCTCAAAGTAAGAAATTTTCCGAAACAATTTTAAACGGAAAGAAATCGATGAACTACGAAAAAGTTCTGCGAGTTGTAGCCTGGATGAATCGATTCTTAGAAAACTGTCGTCGCAGGAAAAACAGAAAACCACTCAAGTTTGGACATCTTACTGTTGCCGAATTGGAAAACGCAGAAATCACTATTGTTAAAATAGTCCAGAGAGAGACGTTAAAAGACAATCCGGACTATGCAAAAGGATTAAGAATTTTTGAAGATGAAATGGGAGTGTAGCGAGTGAAAACAAAAATAATGCGAAGAGATGATTTGATGACTTTCAGGACTCCTGCTGTACTTTCCCCATCTCATGCATTTGTCAAATTAATGATTACTTCCCAGCACCTGAAATTAAGTCACGCTGGAATTCAAGTATTGTTGTGCTCTCTCAGAGAGAAATTCTGGATTGTACGTGCAAGACAACTTATCCGAACTGTCATACAGGAATGTATGAAGTGCAAGCGATTTGACGTGACGAAATCTGATTCAGAGCCAGCACCTCTACCAATTGATCGAGTACGAGAGGCAGCTGTTTATGAGGTAACGGGTGTGGACTTGGTGGGGCCCTTGTATCTGAAAGGAAGACAGAAATCGTACATCGTGTTGTTTACCTGTGCGGTTTATCGTGCAATTCATATCGAATTGGTGACCTCCCTATCCACTGACGCGTTTCTTCAAGCTTTACGTCGATTTATATCGAGGCGAGGAAGACCTACTGTGATCTACAGTGACAACGGAACGAACTTCGTTGGAGCGGACTGGACTGGAAAAGCATCGAAACATACTCAGGCCTCCAAAGAATCCAATGGAAGTTTAATCCACCCACTGGGGCGTGGTGGGGTGGATTCTTTGAAAGAATGATACAGATGGTAAAAAGGATTTTGCGAAGGGTTCTGGGCAAAGCTGCTTTGAACTACGAAGAATTAAATACCACATTGTGTGACACGGAAGCATTGATTAATGCACGACCCCTAACTTATCTTTCTAAAGATACTGACGACCTGATGCCATTGACTCCCTCAATGTTCCTGCAGGAGGTGAAGGAGATTGGCATTCCCGATATGGACATTTTAGACGAACAAGGTCTAAACAAGAGATTTTGCTACCGACAGCGATTACGAAAGGAGTTACGAGAGAGATTTCGCCAGGAATATCTTGGAATACTGTTACAACCTGGCGGAAAAGTGAAGAATACGAAGCCTGTAGCCGTAGGAGATATCGTTCTCATTGGAGCAGATGGTACCAAAAGACTTGACTGGATCCTGGGAAGAGTCTTGGAAGTATTCCCGGGACACGACGGAATTGTACGAGTAGCCCGATTGAAAACCGCTACTGGTGAATTGACTCGTCCAATTCAACGACTGTATTCTTTGGAAGTGTCCTACGATGATCGGAAGGACATTTTGCCAGAGAAGATTGAGGAAATAAGGGAGCCTGAGAAAGTGAAAGTTTCTCGTAGTGGAAGAGTGTTGAAAGCTCCGGCTCGCTTTGGATTTTAGTTTAGTAATTTAGTATAAAATAATAATTGCTAAATATTTGTATGAATGTTAATTAATTTGATGTAATTTCCTAGTTTTAGAAATTCCATGGTGGGAGAATTTCGCGTAAGCAGACTATTTCTTGTATTGTATTTTGTGTGTATGTAGTTTTGAGCTTACGCCGTGTAGAATAATTTCTATACATTCCTATATTGAATTCATTATTGTTGTGTGTGTAAGGTACGATAGGATAATAGTAGTAGAGTTGGTGAGCAGACCGTATTGAAGATTGAACCTGACAATTGATTGATTAGTTATAAAAATTACCTGTACGTTCTTCTTTAGCATTTCTTGACATTTAATTGAAATAAACTAAAGTTTAATTAGGTACATTTTGTTGTGAGCCTAATTATTACCGAGTCAGTTTAGGTCACATCACATCGTAAGTCATAAACATAAAATACACGTTGGGGTTAATTCGGAGGCTATCTGTTTTGTCGACCCCCAACAATAGCTCCTTCAGGATCATCGGCAGGTAAGAGTTGTGTTTTGTAACTAAAATGTAATTTATAAGTTTTTAAAGCAATTGCAAAAGCAGACATAAATAACTATTTATTTGGTACAGAAGTTACTGCTACCTATTAGTTGTTTTACAAATTATTTCTTATAATTTTGGCAGCTAACTATATTACATTATTGATTTTGTTTAATATTTTTAGGGCAGCAAGGACTGGATACTGGAAATGACTAAATGTCAAATGTTTATGACACTAGACTAAATGATTCGTTTAACTGTAACCCTTTTGAAGCCCTTATTTCATGTGCTATGTTTGAAACTGGAAGTTTAAACACCTAAATTTATTTAGTCATTATTTAAGTCAATGCAATTTAGTTTTTCAGAAAATGTTTTCTTCTTAATTTTTTTGTGATGTTTTCTTTAACGGTTCAGGGTTCAGCTGTAAAATATAGATATTATTAGCAGGAAAATTAGAAAAATTCAGTTAGGAATTAGTAGGCACTGAGTAGATACCACTAGTATTAAATAGTTCTTATCAATCATAGATGTCTCTTTTCCGTATTGACTTAGTAAGTCCTTCGTAGGAACCAGGTAGGAATACTGCCTACTACTAAAAAGCTACTACGTTCGTCAAATGCAGCGAACGGTAGGTACTTAGTTGTTTAACACTAAGTAACGATGTGTGCTGGTTGGGTTATGTACGCTGGCTGGTGTATAAGGTTGTCTCAAGCGAAATTATGTTTTCCAAATTACGTATTTCAGATTTCCTTGGCTATACTGATTCCATACGCTGTGGGATTTCCGTAGCTGTGGATTCCTCTCGTTGTGGTTCTAAATTCTACGAATTAAGCTCCGCAGCCAAAAAATTTGCGCTTGGTACAACCTTATAAGAGAATTACTATGATTACACCAGCCTTGGTGAATTATAATTATTATAAAAATGCTATATTTTGATTAGCATTTTGAATGGGCAAATAATTAAAGCTAGCTATTATTCGCGCGGACACATTTCAAAGTCATATAATGAAAAGACTCTTTATGTGCATCGCAATTTTTTTTAACTTTTAGAAGTCAATTTAGTCATAGCCAGACTCGTGCTTGCAATTGAGAAGTCCGGGATAAGAAGGGCCCTCGGGGTTTTTTAGTTTGCTAATGCCATTAGCAACTCAAAAAAACGGCAAAACCGTAAAAAAAAGAGTGAGACAAAAGGTAAAAACTTAAAAATGCACTTGAAAGGAAATAACAAGGAATAGGAATAAATAAAACTAGTAAATTGCCCGTTCTACGAACGGGAAAATAACAGTAAATTAAGCTTCCGAAAAAGTTAGAAAAACCACATTTAGCGATCAGAAAAAATTGAAGTAATTACACTTAGTAATCATAAATTGTTTGGATAGATCTGGAAGTGAAACGACTCATTCATTTCCTAATTAGTCCAATTTAAGGAATGAATTGTAAACCAGCACAGAATTTGAATTGGTGCTTAAGTATTTAGGTATTCCATTTGATTCCATTTACTCCATCTGACTCCATCTGCTCCATCTGCTCCATCTGACTTTCTCTGCTCCATCTGACTCCATATACTTCATCTGACTCCATATACTTCATCTGACTTCATCTGATTCCATGTTACTCCATTTACTCCATCTGACTTCATCTGACTCCATGTGACTCCATTTACTCCATCTGACTCCATATACTCCATCTAACTTCATCTGACTCCATGTGACTCCATTTACTCCATCTGACTCCATATACTCCATCTAACTTCATCTGACTCCATCTGCTCCATCTGCCCTATCTGCTCCATCTGCTCCATCTGCCCCATCTGCTCCATCTGCATCCATCCATCTGACTCCATCTACTCCATCTGACTCCATCTGACTCCATCTACTCCATCTGACTCCATCTGACTCCATCTGACTCCATCTGACTCCATCTACTCCATCTGACTCCATCTACTCCATCTGACTCCATCTGACTTCATCCACTCCATCTGACTCCATCTGACTCCTGGTACTCCATCTGACTTCATCCACTCCATCTGACTCCATCTGACTCCTGGTACTCCATCTGACTCCATGTACTCCATTTGTCGATGCCCACGGGTCATTGTCTATGGCTTTGCCTATTTGTCGGTGCCCACGGGTCATTACCCACGGCTTCGCCTAATTTTCAGACCCACGGCTTCACCTAATTTTCAGTACCCACAGCTTCGCCTAATTTTCAATACCCATGGCTTCGCCTATTTTTCAGTACCCACGGCTTCGCCTATTTTTCAGTACCCACGGCTTCGCCTAATTGTAGGTAAGTGCCGGCTATGCTGTAGCTAAGTACCGGCTATGCTGTAGCTAAGTGCCGGTTATGCTGTACCTAAGTGCCGGCTATGCTGTAGCTAACTTTCGGATATACCTTAACTAACTGTCGGCTATGATCTAGCTAACTTTCCGATATACCTTGGCTAACTGTCGGCTATGCTCTAGCTAACTTTCGGATATACCTTAGCTAACTGTCGGCTATGCTCTAGCTAACTTTCGGATATACCTTAGCTAACTGTCGGCTATGCTCTAGCTAACTTTCGGATATACCTTAGCTAACTGTCGGCTATGCTCTAGCTAACTTTCGGATATACCTTAGCTAACTGTCGGCTATGCTCTAGCTAACTTTCGGATATACCTTAGCTAACTGTCGGCTATGCTCTAGCTAACTTTCGGATATACCTTAGCTAACTGTCGGCTATGCTCTAGCTAACTTTCGGATATACCTTAGCTAACTGTCGGCTATGCTCTAGCTAACTTTCGGATATACCTTAGCTAACTGTCGGCTATGCTCTAGCTAACTTTCGGATATATCTTAGCTAACGGTCGGCTATGCTGTATGTAGCTAAGTGTAGGAGAGAATAATAAGAGAGGTAAAGAAAGATAGGAAGGGAAGCTTGGATTGTATTACAATATCCAAGGCAACTCAACACCACTACACTGCAGTATAGTGAATCAGCCAATCAAGTCAATTATAAAAGCCACGGGGCGTGGTCCTATGTGCTATAATATATAGATTATGAAATATATTTAGGTATATTTCTATATACAAACTTTAGACGTATATTTCTCTTTGGGGCTCACTCGAAGCAATTGACGGAAATGGTTTGTACTCCTTAGTTTGTATCTTGTATTGTATTTACGGTGTATACAACTACACCGTAAATATTAGATCCTAGATACTCCGATTGCATTGGAACCACATCCTTATTATTACCAGGTGATGGGGTACCCTAATCTG
Source organism: Yoshiicerus persimilis (assembly GCA_020352615.2). NCBI lineage: Eukaryota > Metazoa > Arthropoda > Collembola > Entomobryomorpha > Tomoceridae > Yoshiicerus > Yoshiicerus persimilis. The sequence goes on from CM036940.2 coordinate 44,974,208, forward strand.
GGCTGCAATTCTCAAGAAATTGTAAAATTACGATAGTTAAATTCTGCAAAATCATAAACAATATCAAAAACGTGATAGAGCTTAGGGTTGAAGAAAGACTAAAGCAACTTTTACCTGTAATACAACATACACCTTAAACTGGTATTCTGGTCGACGATGAACTTTCAAAATAGGAATAGGGAATTTCAATAGTGCTGCTACAAAACACTATTCCTAAATTATAGCAAAAATCTGTCGCAAAGTTAGCACAAACAAAGGGTTACCGCAAATCCTTACCACAATGTTATTTAGTAGAGAAAATCATTTTTACTCAGCAAGAGCACTCGTTGTCATTAGAAACTAGACCATTGGTAATGATATTTGAAAGACTATCGCAAGTCATGTAACCAAAAGGGTATCCCTCCTTTAACAATCATAGCAAAGTTGCTACGACGCTGCTAACTTACGTAAGAGTACTGAATATTTTTGTCATACCAAGTTGACCACAGCAAATTGGCACATTGGCTATATTGCAAACTTAACATGTTCGACAGAATTTGGTTCTTGGTTTGCAAAGCATTTACTCAAGGTAGTCTCTAAGGTTACATGATTGTGTAAGAAGGTGGAGAAGATTCAATACTATTAACAAAATGCCTCGGGTCGGTTTAGGAGAATATTCTGTTTTTTGGGTTGCCTCGTTACTGCTGAGAAGCTGAAGCTTAGACCAGGGCACTGCGAGAAAAATAGACAGTTAGAGCGATGAATGGAAGAAATAGAAGTGCTCCATTCACCGCACCACAGTGGCTTCAGTCAAGTGTACACGAGACTTGGGGGAGAGAACTAGGTTCGATTCCCAGTGGTGTTGAGTTAAATTTTCCTTGTGTTGTCTATATCTGTACCATACCTTACCTTGTTATAACTAGTAATAGCAGTATATCCTTCCTGTTTAATGTTCCTTTCAGGTATTAAAGTCAGTAATGTCGTTTCAAAGTATATTAAACCTCCTATACCTAGCTAGGGTAGACCACGTGGTGGAGAACACCTTGAATAGATAAGGAGGGTCTTTTCACAATGGATATTGGTCTTTTGAAATAGGTACAGACGAACGTTTAGACGATTTGTCAATTCTGTTAGTCGCTCACGACGCTCGACAAAATGCACTGATGTACTTTGAAAGTGAGACGCCCGACAATCCATTATTAGAACGTGAAAGGTCCGTAAATTGTTTAGAATTTGGCTCTCAGGTTCCTCCAAGGCACCACAAGGTTTTCGACGATCTATTTGATGACCCCAAGTTGAGGACTACTTTGTACGACCCACCACACCGATTTGACAGCCGCAACATTTCTGACGATTCTATAAAACACCACTGGAATTCTCTCGTTGCACTGGATTTGTAAAATCTTTTGTCGAAATTTTCATCCAAAGTCGCTAATTGTCATTTGTATGTCGAAATTGTCATTTCTTTCATGCCGAAATTGTCATTTTGATGCCGAAATTCTCATTTTCTTTGCCGAAACTGTCAAGTTTGTTCAGTCAAAAGTCGCTATGTCTGTCGAAGCCGTCATTTTTCCGTTGCAAAGTCACTAACTTGTTTGTCGCAGAACTCCGTCCATTGGCAGTTACGATGTTTCCATCTCTGTCGTCGAAGTTGTCGCAAAGCCTCAGTCATTTGTCGAGGAGGGGACCATAAAAAACACCACCCGGAAGCGCTCATTTTATCGAACCGGATGTCAGGCCGCCCCTGAAACACCCACCCGAAGACTTCTTATCTGACATAAGGGGATGAGAGCAGGCTCTAAATCCTGCTTGTCCTTTTGGATTCCCACCGTTTCGCCCGCCTGACTCGCCAGAGGAATCTTTCTGGACGTTTCTCTGCCATGCCAGACAGGAAAAGACGGAAAACTCTGGGAGGCCCTCGTGGCATTCTACTTTCGGCTTAGCTCTGCTAAGCAGCGAAATTACGCTTTGGCTCTTACGACGTGAGGAACACCGACCTTACTTGTGTGTGTATTTGGTTCTTCCTTTGTCCCCAATTTAATATTTTGTGAGTTTTTGGTTTGCATAGCCAAAACTCTTGTCGTTAATTTGAAGTCTCTTTTGTTCTTGTCGTAAATTTGAAGTCTCTTTTGTTCTTGTCGTAAATTTGAAGTCTCTTTTTGCTCTGTCGTTAATTTGATCCAGTATTCTTGTCCCTTATCATTTCTGTCGTTGAAAAGTCATTTTTTGGTGTGCATAGAAAGGTATGACTGTAGTCGTCTTGCTTGGGAGGCAAATAATTATCTCAAATCTGCGATAGCCATGCATGCGAAGGGTTATCGTATTTGTTAGTCGTATCTCTTTCAGCGGTGTGTTTGCGAGGGCTACGTTAGTGGGGTGGTGGCTAGTGTTTATAAATTTTTTAAAAATTGGCCATGGTTACTACAACAGTTTAAAAAAGCATCCGCGAGATAAGGGATTTTTTACACGGGTAGACCTGTTGGGATCCGGGCTTTGTCAAACACCTTGGATCCCCAACCGGTTTACAACCGGTATATGCATTTAACACCCCCTCCAAAATCTGTCCCTCCAGATATCTCAGAAACTAGCAGCTTCTGGACAAAAAGTGTGGAGTACAAAAATGTAGAGAATTGTTCGAAGCAGGTTGCGTTAGCCATGGGCGTCGGAACGTAATTATACCTGGGGGGAACAAAATGGCGTCTTTTGATGGCCACGCCCCGGGGCGTGGCCTCTAACCTCCAACAAAAATCTTAAATCCTAGCAAAGTCCTTTTATTTCAAAAATGTCCTGAAATGGCAACCATAAGATAACAAAATAGTGAACAGCGCCGCCCTTAGAATTGTGAGGCCCTGGCAAAATGGCGGAAAATATACAAAAACTGTAAATCTTATCTGCGCGAAGCGCAAAATTTTTGTTAATTTTAACAAATTGTCCTTGATTTTGAACACTACTTCAGCAAAATGGCACACACTATAGACGAATTCATAAATTTGAATTGCGCGAACCGCAATTTTTTAAAAATTTTAACAAATTTTTGTTCATTTTCCTTGATTTGAGCACCAGTTTGGTAAAACGGGCACATTATACACCAAATAATAACAATAATTTGCGCGAAGCGCAAAACTTTTTTTTGATTTTAACAACTTTTCCTTAAATTCTTTTAATTTTGCACACCAGTTTGGTAAAATAGTGCACATATAATTTGCGCAAAGAGCGAAATATTTTCAATTTTAACAAATTTTACTTAAATTGTTTTGATTTTGAACTCCAGTTTGGTAAAATGGAGCACATTATATGTCAAATCATAAAATACTTTTTTTCGATTTTAACCAATATTCCTTGAATTCTTTTGAATTTGAACACTAGTTTTTGGATTTCGCGAGTTTGAGGCCCCTAAAATTTTATGAGGCCTGGCAAAAGCCGGAATTGCCCCCCTTAAGGGCGGCCATGAGTGAATGAAAAGTTTTACACTATACCTTTACGAAGTATTGTCCTTTTAAATACTGCCAAAAATAGATGTTCTCTGTTTTTGATCTATAAACACTTTCATACTTTCATTAATATTCAAATTTCTAGGGGGACATTTCCCCCCTGGATTATTTCTAGGGTGGATAGTTTCCCCCCGTTCCCCCCGGTTGCGGCGCCCATGGCGTTAGCTCAACAGACCTATCCATGGTCAGGTTTAGCAGTAGCAACCGGAAGAATCGAATTGTCGTTTGTTTAGTAAAAATTTGGCTAATTTCCTTAGTTACAGTGCAAAAATACTGTAGGAAATGCAATAAATTCCCTTTTCACATTTTGCTGCACATGTGTCTACTGGAATTATGATTTACTATTTCTGTTACTATTGTGATGTCAGTACCCTGGGTTGACACCGAGTAAAAGTTAGTTGGCAGGTTTGGGACTCGATCCCAGAACCTCTCACCGGCTAGCCGTGGTCTGTACCTCTACACTACAGAGCCAACGTCTTGTAGTAGACTCTCCTGGAGAGACCTATCTACACAACTATTAGTCCCCTTGAAAAAGAAAGTAAATTCTGTTACTAGCAAGGATTTAGAATATTTGAATAAAATATTTCACTAAATTAAAATGGTAATAAAGTCAGTATTTCAGAGCGCACCCAAAATTCTTACAGAGTGCACCTGAAATCCTTACAGAGTGCACCCAAAATCCATGCAGACTGCACCCGAAATCCTTACAGGCTACACCCGACGTTAAGTCAGAATGCGCTTGCCATCCTTTCAGGGTGCAGCAGATTTATTACAAAGTGCACCCGTATATAGTGTGTCAACAACCTGTCAGACAACACTCGACATCTTTTCGGGGGTCCCTAACATTCAATCAAAAAATAGTAAGCATTCAGTAATAAATTGATTGATTGATTGATTGATAACTTTATTGTTAAAACTTTGTTCAGCTAATAGGCAAGCTGGTCTCCCACAGAGGACAGAGACACAAAGCAAATTTAAAAGTACATTAAGTCATTACAAACGCAATTTTATGTTTAACATATTGGACAATATTGATACAGATCATACATAAGGACAACAGAAACATTTCGTATACCATTACCTTGTACAGTAAATATTAAGAGGAATACAAAAAAAAGATTAATAATTATTTAAACAGTACTTAAGAAGAACTAGATCTGAGTTAGTCTTGAAATCTAAGAAATCGAATGTAATCAGATAGATCATTCTTAAATACAGTAAGCGATTTAGATGACTGCAATTGAACAGGCAATTCATTCCAGAGCATTATTGCTCGATAGGAGAAAGACTTTTTAAATAGTTCACGTCTATGCCTGGGTATCAAGATTAAATTAGGGTATCTAGAAGATCTCTCAGAATCGCTTACTGTAAGTAAGTTACCGAATCAGGGTAAAACGTAGGATTTTTTATCAAAGGATAAACAGTAGTTAAAATTGAGTATTGTATTTGTTCCTTAACTGTTAGAAGACCAAACTTGTCATATAGCTTAACTATATTAAAACTAGAGTTACCAGCATTAATTCGACCAATAGCTTTTTCACCAAAATGATATTTGAGAAGAAAATTATCCAATATATACGAAATTTTAGAAAGATTTTTATCCGAGGTAGCAGAATAAACTACTAAACCATATTCAAAAAGAGAGTAAACTAAAGCACGAAAAAGGACAGGCATGACTTTGGAGGGGATAAATCGTCTATGGCGCAACAGATTCCCAGCTCTAAAAGCCATTTTTTTGCAAATATAGTTTATGTGCTCGTCAAAAGATAGATTATTATCTAGAAAGATTCCAAGGTATTTGGTGCTCAATTGCACATTTAATTCATTACTATGAGAGTCACTAATACTATCTAGAACATTAACAGCTACAGAGCGCTGATTATAAAATTGGACATACATAGATTTGGCCCAATTTGGAGTACACAGATTATCTCGGCACGAGTTATTAATTGAGTTCATAGATTTAGTTATATCATTTGTTAATGCCATATCATTATTATCCGAGATAATTGGATGAGCTACATCATCTGCGAATAATGCAAGAGGAGTATCAAAATACTCATTTAAATCACTAATATAAAAACAGAAAGCTAACGGACCAAAAATTGACCCCTCAGGGCAGCCGCCCAGAATGTGAAAATCTTCAGAAACATAATTTCCTAACTTGATACTAACCTTCCGATCTAAAAAATAACTACAGATAATTCTTAGTAAATAATCTGGGGGGTTAAATTTGTTTCTTAATTTATTCACGAGCAGCAAAAAATTTACACTGGGAAAGGCCTTAGCTATATCATAAAATGCTACAGCTACCGACTTTCCGTTATCGAGGCCAGTGTGGATGCTGTTAGAAAGGTATATCAAAGCATGGTTAGTCGATAATCTATTTTGGAATCCAAATTGATTTATAAATGTCTGTGAATTTTCCATTAAATGTTGCTTTAAGAGTTCAGTAATAATGGATTCAAAAACTTTTCCTAAATAAGGTATAACTGATATAAGTCTATAACTACCTTCTATTGCCTCCCTGCTTAAAAAGTGGCGTTGCTACAGACTTTTTCCAGGAAATAGGAAATTCTCCTGTGGAAAGAGCAAAGTTAAAGATCTTGGTGATTATCATTGACAGCACAGGTATAAACTTCTTTAATAATTTTGCTGAAACCTGTGATAACACAGTAGTAGACGGTTTAACTCGAATAAGATGTCTACACACTCGATCGTTTTCCAAAGGAATGCCATTAGAATCACCTAAACTATTCCAAACATCATATAATTGGATACTTTCATCTACATGAGACAGTGCAAATGTTTTTGCAAAGCAAGAGGCAATGTCACTATTTGTATTATAATTATAAATCATATTTTTCGAATCCAATTCAGCAACTACAGATGGATTTGAAGTCAAATTACACATTTCCTTATATAAAATCCAATAACGTTTTTGATCAGTTGTTTGAGAAAAATTGTTACAGTAGTAATTGCGTTTAGCATTGCGAATAAGATTTGTTACATGATTTTTTACTTTAACACTATGGAGCCACAATAGAGAACTATCATCGTTTTTAGCCTGCTTCTTTAGATGATCCTTGAAATGAATCTGCTTCTTTAATTCAGAATTCATCCATTTCATTCATCATTCATTTCCATTCATCCATTCAATTCAATAAAACCCCCAACATTAAGTCAAACAGCTCCCGACGTTCTCTCAGGAAGCACTCGAGCAGCTGCCATTCAGTGAGAATTATTAATATACCAAGGAAAACTAAAAAATAAATAAATAGGTAAAAACCTGTAAAAAACACGGTTAGACCAAGCTAGGACAACTTAAAAACAAGGGCTGTATTTCCTATTAAAAATTTTCTTATTTTTAACGCACTATGTCTTCGTCTACCCGGTAGACGGACAAATTGCGTTGGTAAAACTTGAAACTAAAAGAAATGTGTGCAGTCTAGTTAGGTTGAAGTTTTCTTGACCAAGAATATTCCCCACAATTTTCGTAACCAGTTTTGTTAAGGTAATGCTTATTCAGTTAGAAGATTTATTCTTTGTAAAATAGTTATCAAATTTCAAAAGGGCATGGCCAAAAAATTATTTGCAGCATAGCTGACAAACATAATTTATACATGCTTATATATACATCATTTATACATAATTTATAGTTGCTTACATGAGTGAGAACTGCAAAAAATTATTTTTCATTTCCGAAGCATAATTGTATTCCTCTTCATTAAAATTTGGAACTTTAGAAAATAAGATCATTTGCATGCTATCTAATTCGTGGATTTCAAAAACGCTCCCAAAGTTAAGATCCAACAAGGTATTACGGCAGCAAAATATGAAACGTTTGCAAAGTGTATGGCCAAAAACTAATATTCACTTGGCTAAAATTTGTCCGTTTACCGGGTAGACGAAGAGACAGTGCGTTAAAAATAAGAAAATTTTTAATAGGAAATACAGCCCTTGTTTTTAAGTTTTCCTAGCTTGGTCTAACCGTGTTTTTTACAGGTTTTTACCTATTTATTTTTTAAGTTTTTACCTTTTGTCTCACTCTTTTTTTTACGGTTTTGCCGTTTTTATTTAGCTGTGAGTTCCTTACTTTGTTCTACAAGTTTAGCTCCACTACCAAAAAATTAAATGAAAAATTATAAATTTGCACTTTGGACAACCTTATAAGAGAGCTACTGCTACATTTGCCTTGAAAATCATCGCCGTTCTTCACACTGAGGTGTACTGTCCAATCGTTGTTTATAGCGACAAATTGTGCCACATCGGTCGTTTCGTCTTGCCTCTGATTGACTGAAAAAGAATAAAATGACGTCATTTATTCAAATGTGGGCCACTTTATTGGTTACTGTAGGGAATATTTTATTCAGTCAGAGGGCCCATATTTGAATAAATGACGTCATTTTCTTCTTTTTCAGTCAATCAGAGGCAAGACGAAACGACCGATGTGGCACAATTTGTCGCTATAAACAACGATTTCACAGTAGCTTAAGGGGGGATATTTTAAGACAAATCGTCGAGTAAATTTAAAGTGGATTTGAATTTTACAATTTTATTTAATCTATATTTTATGAACAAAACCCATGGATAGGGTTTTGTTAACGGCAGGCTTTTGTTACCGCCCGTCCGAAGGACGGTTAATTTACTAGTACGTATATATTTTTGCCTGATACAACCTAATAGGACTTACACTGGCATTGGGCAAAAAATATTTTTTTATTTTTCACCCTCCGCATACTTTGAAGACAATTGCCAATTACTGTGCACCCCTACCCTCCTTTCGAAGACATTTAGCATTTTTTGGCCACCAATTAAATTTTACTCTACCAAACTTGATTATCTAATTAATCTAATATATAAATTAAATATTATAACGTGGGTATTTTTTTATTGTGACACCTGGGAGAGATCCGCTACATGCCGACCACAACCGAGAATATTTTAAATAATATTTCATTTTTTTCCATTTTGGGGAAACACAGTTTCAACATGGGGAAGCAGTCTGTATGGAAACACAAGGTTGGGTCCAAAATAGCCGATTTGTACCCAGAAAGGAAAAACTTGAATTTTTATCTTAAAAATTCTCGGACGGGAGTACCTTTTAAGAGCGACAAACAACCGTTGCAATAACTACTTTGATCAAACTGTCAATGCTTTTCCAAAAAAAATTATTTGCTCTAACTGGACTAAGCCCAAAAATGATTAAACCTTCCTTCGGCTGATTTTCCTAAACTTTGAAAACTTAAAACGCAAAAATAATTAAAAACGGCAAAAAAGGAGAGACAAAAAGGAAAAATCCTATAAACGCACTTAAAAGGAAATAACAAGGTACAAATAAGATTATGAAATATTTTAGAATATTTCCAACTAAAACTTTAGACGTGTTTTTCTCTTTGGGGATCACTGACGCCACTGCTCAGTGATCGGTTTTCAGCCGATGAATGCATTTAACCCCCATTCCAAAATCTTTGAGAACGGATTTCTCAGAAACTAGCAGCTTCTCGGCAAAAAGTGTATAATCAAAATCGGTAGATAATTCTTCGAAGGTGTGCGCATTCAGGTTTCTAGACCTGTCAGGGGTCAACTTTATCCGTAGCAACCCGAAGAATCGATTTTGACTTTGTTTGGTAACTAAATTCGATTTCCTTAGTTACAGTGTACAATTTGCACTATTTTATTTCTTTTTCTTTATACTATTTAATAGGTGAACAAACCAAGGTTATTCAGTGTGCATACAGCTACTTTTACATTCAGGTGGTAAAAATTGCAACTTTTGGTGACAATGTTGTACTATTAGTCTCCATAATGCTAAATTGGCTAATTACCTTTACAATAATGATGGCTAACAGACAGCGGGCGTCAAGGGAAAAAAGAAATTTAGTTCTGTTACTACCATAAATAATATAATTTGAAGAACGAAACAATAAAATTATTTAACAAGATAGCAATCAATACAGCTACTACACAAACCTAATTTTTTTTTTAAATATCAATATACAAGTGACGAAGATTTTGCTTGTAATCAACGGCATTTACCATATTACAGGTCGCTACTCTCAAGAGCAAACGCATTAACAATCATCCACTGTGATTTAATTTGTAAATTCAAATATATTGATTAAAAGGATCGATTAAATATAACATAAAGTATATTTTGACTGCTAGACTCAATCAAGATTATTTAGAAGGTATCTTTGGTTCAATTCGAGGTCTTGGTATATACAATCAAAATCCGTCACCAATTGAATGCAAATACCGATTGAAAACCTTAGTTTTGACGCGGTGTCTGATGCCCAGTAAACGCAGTAACGTACAAAGCGATTGGGAAGAAAATTTGATTCAAGGTGAAATTCTTTCATATTTAAAACGTCAGCCAAGCCACAAATCTGAAGAAGATATTTGGTCAGAAGAAGAAATTGAAATGCAAACAACTTCACAATTGATTGATTTTCAACCCAATTTGCGTCAATTTAATGCTAACAACTGGACTAATTTTAATGAAAATTTAACCATTGAAAAAGATCTTGTATTTGGAGGACAGGAATATATAGCGGGCTTTGTTGCATCAAAATTAAGAAAAAAAATTCCTAATTTAGAATTAAGTCGCTTCGCTGCAATTCGTACTCCTTTAAGTTGCACAAGTACAATTTAAATAGAAAGTCAGGAGCAATTAAAGTTTTATCTGCTGCACTCAGACAAAAATATTCTGCCTACCCCCAAGAAGTGGTTGACTTATATGTTAAGACCAGAACTCACATTTGAATAAAGTACATCAATTCCTTACTAAAACAAAAGCAGTCTCAGGAGCACTACATGAGACGGATATTAAGGTCTAGTTGTTTGTAATTTTAATTCTTGTCGTTCGTTCTTGTTTAAAAATGTGTAATTTAACATTAATGCTAACATTGTGTTCTGTAAATTTTTCTGTAACTGTGAATTAAGAGTCGTGAGTTTACGTTTTCACTCGGATTTTGATAAAAATTTGGAATCAATTAATTACCATGGATTTCATAAAAACGATTAAAAAATTGACACAAAGTACTACCCTTGAGCGCTCTTGCAAGTTATATATAGCGCTTATGTATGGCGTGATAAGTTAAGAGCACTCTCCAATGGTAACCAAACAACATATGAATTAACAAAAAGCCAAATTTTCTAAGCCCATGCCTCAACACATTGAACAATTCAAATTACTGAATACTAGGCCAATGGCGGGGAATTTCGCATTCCCGCCCAGCAGTAACACAAAAACTAACAAAGGTGGGTTCAAGACGAGTACAGTCATAGTACCGTGTTTACCAGAGGTGATGAATTTTGATCATCTTCAGGAATAGCGTTTTGGACCGTTATCTCCGTTATGACTTTCAGTGTCCATGGATACCCATTAACATTACCAGTTTGGGACTGAGTACCCAAACCGTGTCCCCGTAATCCTACTAAATGGTCCAACTTTCATCACCTCTGGTACATGTCATCGTCGTGGGTGGGTTGGGGTTTTGCTCAAAACCGTTGCCTTGGGCGAATAATGTGGCCTTGGAGGACCATTTGTGAAGTAATTGGCAGATTAGTATTACCTGGGATGTAGATGTAAAAGGAGGAAGCTAAAGTTTCGTCATTCCACTTTTGGCAGGTGTAGTTGCCTGTTTGTGATTCCACAAGTCCGTCCAGCTCTAATAACGCTGAAAAAGCGTACGAGGTTGGGTCGTAGAAATCTTCCACAAATCTCGTGTTGTCCACATTTAAAAATGGAAACTGAAAATTCATCAACTCTTATTCATATATTATTGTTGTCACCAGCCCATTTGAGACTGAACCTGGCGGTTGATGCAATGGAAGCAATCTCTCATTGGTTAATACATGACTAAAATGACGTCATTTATTCAAATACGGGTCTCCTGATTGACTGAACTAAAATTCGTGATCATGGAAACAAATTAACAAATCACGTGGCCCACATTTAAATAAATGACGTCATTTTAGTCAATTTTTAGCCAATGAGAGATTGCTTCCATTGGCTCAGTCTCAATGGGCTGGTGATAAAACTGTATTCTCAAAATGTTCGTAAAATTATGCATTCAATATAGAAAATCCCGCTGCTGAGCAAACGCAATTGCTCAGATTTCGCTAAGTCGTAGTCAATTATGCCCAATTAAGGAGCGTCAAATGGTTCCTGCAGGTATACATTGGCCAAGGGGCCATTTCGGGGACATTTTGTCTCTTATAAATATTCCTAAATTTGGGAACAAAGCACTCTAGTGGACCCTCCTGATTAAACGCAGCCGAGGAGTAACCGAGGCAACCAAATTACGCTTTGCTCAACAAAACATTTTGCCTAGTAAGCAACACAAGAAGCAAAATTCGTTTCGTATTTAATATTACATTGATAGCAACGATGTGTGTAAATGTTGGTGAGAACTGTAACGGGGAAACCAAGGTGCTTTTAGTTGTCATGGCCCCTCTTTCTGGGGGTACAGGTGGCGACTTCCTTTTTAAAAGTGGTTTCCAGCTGCCAGTTTTGTAGGTTCAAATGTCTTTAAAAAACTGGCAGCTAGAAATTTGTTATTTTTACCATGGCATCACCTGGTATTTAAAAGCACCTTAAGGGAAACAAAAGAAAATGCGTTCAACATTGAATAGCTCAGCAGAAAATAAAAAGGTAAAAACCTGTAAAAAACACGGTTAGACCAAGCTAAAAAAACTAAAAAACAAGAATTGTATTTCCTATTAAAATTTTTCTCATTTTTAACACCTTATCTCTACCCGGTAAACGGACAAATTTTAGCCAAGTTATATTTTGGCCTTTATTAATGTTCAAACGTATCATATTTTGCGGCCGTAATACCTCGTTGTATCTTAACTCTGGGAACGTTTTTGAAATACACGAATTAAATAACATGCAAATGAATAACTTATTTTCTATAATTTCAAATTTTTAACTGCTTCATTATTATCTGACGCATTACCAAAATACCAAAAGTTTAATGAAGTATGCACAGAATTACTTCGGCAATGAAAAACAATTTCCGAATCGGAGGTATCCGAATCTGTGCTGGAACTATAACTTAACTGAGAAGCCATTAAACTGACAGCTTTATCAGGTAAAGTGTACAGTGCAAGCGGAGGTGAACGTTTGGGGTCTAGATGGGTGGAGATAATGACCGATGTTGGGTTTTACTAAGTCGTTTACTGAGTATCTATGTTATCTACAATACTAAATGTTCTACCCAATTCTTAGAATAAACAGTATCATAATCTGTGGGTTCATTTCTTAAGCCTAAGACGATAACCATACCGCCTTACCGAACAGTCTTCTTTGTCATGATACCTGGCACATGATGCAAACTGCAAAGTCATTAAATAATATTATCAGTATGTAAGGTAAGATAACAACCAATTATGTCTGTACTTTAGTTCTTAAACATTATGAAACAAGGATTTTCAATATTTACATACATGGATAATTTCAGTGAAAATAGGGACTTTTTAAATTATTTTTTAGGGAACTATTCATGATTCCTAGGGACATCTTAAAAATTGACCCATTCAATTATTTTTTAGGGACATTTTAAAATTATTTAGGACCACTTAATAGGCATCCTAACTTATTTTCTATAATTTCAAATTTTTAACTGCTTCATTATTATCTGACGCTTTACCAAAATACCAAAAGTTTAATGAAGTATGCACAGAATTACTTCGGCAATGAAAAAGAAGTTTTTGCAGGTCTCACTTGTTTGTCGACTATGCTATAAATAATTTTTTGGCCAAGCCATTTTGAAAACTATTTTACAAAGAATGAATCTTCTAACTGCAATCGTCTACCTTAACAAAACTTGTTATGAAAATTGTGGGGAATATCCTTGATCTTGGCACAGCAACCTTCTTCGAGCTAACTGTATAACATTCCTCATAGTTTCAAGTTTTACCAACGCAATTAGTCCGTTTACCGGGTAGACGAAGAGATAAGGCGTTAAAAATGAGAAAACTTTTAATAGGAAATACAATTCTTGTTTTTTAGTTTTTTTTAGCTTGGTCTAACCGTGTTTTTTACAGGTTTTTACCTTTTTATTTATTTTTTAGTTTTCCTTGGTTAATAATTCTGACTGAATGCCGATTTAGTCAGAATTATTAAGAAAATCAAGATGTAACTTCACCACTGTAACTCAATGGTGAAGTGGTAGACAAGTGATAAGAATTGTGGCAATGGAGAAAATGACAACGGTGGGGCCGCTTATTATTGGCTATTCTGTATTAAAATTTTTAATTTTTGCTAGTAATAGAATTTACTGCCCTTTTCAAGGGGCCTGCGGTGCCCTTAGACCCCTGCTGAGGGGTATAACAATTTGCTCTGTAGGGAAACAGAAATAGTAAATGGAAATGGAATCATAATTCGCGTAGATACATTGTGCAGAATTTGCAGCAAAATGTTAAAAGCAATAATACTACAATTGCATTTTCTCCACTATTGCTGCACTGTAACTAAGGAAATTATCCAATTTTTTACTAAACAAACGGCAATTCGATTCTTCCGGTTGCTACCGCTAAAGTTGACCATGGACAGGTCTATAAAATTAACGCAACCTGCTTCGAAGAATTCTCTACATTTTTTTATTCTACACTTTTTATCCAGAAGCTGCTAGTTTCAGAGATATCTGTGCCTAAAGATTTTGGAGGGGGTGTTAAATGCATATACCGGTTGTAAACCGGTTGGGGATCCAAGGTGTTTGACAAAGCCCGGATCCCAACAGGTCTACCCGTGTAAAAAATCCCTTATCTCGCGGATGCTTTTTTAAACTGTTGTAGTAACCATGGCCAATTTTTAAAAAATTTATAAACACTAGCCACCACCCCACTAACGTAGCCCTCGCAAACACACCGCTGAAAGAGATACGACTAACAAATACGATAACCCTTCGCATGCATGGCTATCGCAGATTTGAGATAATTATTTGCCTCCCAAGCAAGACGACTACAGTCATACCTTTCTATGTATCAGAGGTGATGAAAGTTGGACCGTTTTACATTAGGATTACGGGGACACGGTTTGGGACAAATTTCCCCACATCAGTCCCAAACTGGTGTTAATGGGTATCCATGAGTACTAAAAGCCATAACGGAGATAACGGTCCCACACCCTATTCCTGAAGACGATCAAAATTCACCACCTCTGGTAAACAGGGTGCTATGACTGTACTCATCTTGCTCCCAAGGCAATCTGCCTATGCTAATTTCTAAAATGAAGGAATCCGTCAGCAGAAACCACAACTTTTGGAATTAAATACCGAAAAAGCTGACTAAAGTGATTTTACCCGGGTGGTAGGAATAACATTTTCTACTCTTTCGCGTTACGGTAGTCGTCTTAATTTCGTAAAATTTTGATATTCTGAGGAATTTCATATCATAATTCATAATTTCATATTTGCTTTTTGTACGTAAAACTGCAGTGTTTATTCCATAATTGCTTTGAAATTTCAACACTTCAATAATTTTGAAAAATATCCCATCAAATGATTCAAAAATTAAGATTTCTGCACACGGATTTTATCAATTTTGAATTTATGTTGGGTATAGAGGTGGTGAAGATTGGTACCTTTTTACACTGGGTCTGTAAAATAGGCTACGGGACAGTAACAAGGCAACCAAGAAATTCCTTCAATAGTCCCGTCCCGTAGCTGATTAAAACTCTGAAAACCCGTCCCGTAGCCTATTATGAAGATTTTTGAACCTTCAACACCTTAGAGACCACCTTGGAATAAAGTGTAATCAAAAATAATATGGCAACCGAGATAAGGGATTTTTCTGCTGAGCTATTCATATATAGTCGAATTTAGTAAACGATACAGTTCTCACCAGCATTCAGTGCACTTTGCCTGGCAGAAGTCGTCATGGAAGCAGCGGGTGACTGGTCAAAAATGATCCATATATTGGAAATTTGATTGGTCGATTTTTATTTTCGAAATAAACTGTTTCCGGCTGGGGTGTATTTTATATATTTCCACAATGCTATTGTCTACGTCTTGGAACGCCATATATGTGCAAAATATATACTAAATATGCGTTTTCGAATAGAACAAAATCATGAGGCAATACACATTGTGAAATTGAATCAAGATTTAAACATTTTATTCCTATTTAAGCCATTAACAGACAAGCGTGTAGTTAAATTGATTAAATTCACCTCGACATATAACGAATGGGATGGAGTAAATCTAAACCGAACCAACTAAACTTGGCACGCATAAAACTCTTTGAATGTATCCTTAAACAGTCTCTTCATTTTGAAATTGCTGGTATCCTTGTCGCAACGGTTTTACCCTATGTTTGCTATCTTCATCAGCCTACTCATTTTCCTTGCGTTGACTTTCAGCTTGTTCTACACCAGCTTACAAAAGATCCCAGCAAGAACATGTTTAGTATTTAATATTTAATGAAGACATTGTTTAGGCAAAGCTTTTCACCTATTTAGTAATTACTATTACTTTCAGGTAACTTGGAACATTGTTACCCGGACATCCGGAAAAAAATATGGTAAAATATTATCTACAGTCGCCAGTAGTCGTCACAAACTTATTCGCGTAATGTCTTCGCAATTTGCATACATACTTACCATGGCCTCGATCTTGATTTTCGCTTAATTTTTGCCAGTTCTACTTGAATTAATCGCCTTAAAGAATTGCAATGGGTGCTCCAATTCCAAGTATCATGTATTTTTACATCATTACATTTTCATGATTTTACCTAGCCGATTTTGAATAATTTCATCACTTCGTTCTTTAAACTGCTCAAAATAATTTCATTCATAAGAAGTAGCTACATCTCCTTATAATATTTAATGATTTAAATAAAAATAGATAACGCATAATACAGAGTAATGCTGCATTTTTATTCTGTATGTAGATGTAATGATGTAAAAATGCATGATACTTGGAATTGGAGCACCCATTGCAATTCTTTAAGGCGATTAATTCAAGTAGAACTGGCAAAAATTAAGCGAAAATCAAGATCGAGGCCATGGTAAGTATGTATGCAAATTGCGAAGACATTACGCGAATAAGTTTGTGACGACTACTGGCGACTGTAGATAATATTTTACCATATTTTTTTCCGGATGTCCGGGTAACAATGTTCCAAGTTACCTGAAACTAATAGTAATTGTTTATCATTCCAGTAAAGTAATCCGATGCTGGTAATTTCCCCTAATGTGGTTTATAAATATGGATGACTATATTGGATGTTTGCCAAGTTTAGTTTGCTCGGTTTCGGTTTTAGATTTACTTCTATATTACCATTCGTTATTTTATGTCGAGGTCAATTTAATCAATTTAACTACACGCTTGTCTGTTAATGGCTTAAATAGGAATAAAATGTTTAAATCTTGATTCACAATGTGTATTGCCTCATGATTTTGTTCTATTCGAAAACGCATATTTATTATTTAGTATATATTTTGCATATATTATGTGACGTTCCAAGACAATGAGTAGACAATAACATTGTGGAAGTCAAGGAGCGTCAAATGGTTGCCTCGGTTACTCCTCGGCTGCGTTTAATCATCAGGAGGGTCCACTAGAGTGTTTTGTTCCCAAATTTAGGAATATTTATAAGGGACAAAATGTCCCCGAAATGGCCTCTTGGCCAATGTATACCTGCAGGAAATGTCCCTTATAAATATTCCTAAATTTGGGAACAAAGCACTCTAGTGGACCCTCCTGATTAAACGCAGTCGAGGAGTAACCGAGGCAACCATTTGAAGCTCCTTGGTGGAAGTATAAAATACACCCCAGTCGGAAACAGCTTTAGTTCAAAAATCAATGAGTTAAAAACTGGACAAAAATAATCGTAGAAACACTAAAGTGCCAGGAAAACTATAAAACAAGGAATTTATTTTAAAATCTGAAGTATTCTATTGCGCTAAATGAAATTCATCTTTTATTAAAATCGACTACATTAACTACACATAAAAAAAGTTTTTATTATGTAAGTATTTCCAATTGCCAGTAATACAAATTTCAGTACTCAAGGAAGTCATTTCAACATTCAAAACGGTCATTTTGCTTACTGCCGAGTTAGATTTCAGGCAGTGAATTTTTGAGAAAATAGATGATTACCCGGCAATAAGGGTAAGCATTACTGGTAATGCCGAGTGAAGTTCAGGCTTTACCCGTAATACCTAGGCATTACCCGTAATACCTAGGCATTACCCGTAATACCTAGGCATTACCCGTAATACCTAGGCATTACCCGTAATACCTAGGCATTACCCGTAATACCTAGGCATTACCCGTAATACCTAGGCATTACCCGTAATGCCGCGGCTAAAGCGGTATAGCCGTGCACTTCTTAGGCATTACCGGTATTGCCTAGGCATTACCAGTAATGCCTAATTACCCTTATTGGCCTTATTGCCGCTAACACATACATCGGTTGAAAACCGATCACTGAGCAGTAGCGTCAGTGCTCAGTACGTTTCCCCGATTAAAAATAAAAATCGACCAATCAAATTTCCAATATATGAATCATTTTTGACCTATCACCTACTGCTTCCATGACGACTTCTGCCAGGCAAAGTGCACAGAATGCTGGTGAAAACTGTACAGTTGATATGGTACAATAAAACACCTTAGCTAGTTGTTGTTTTATAGTTTTACGGGCACTTTTTTATAAGAGTTTCCGCGATAATTTTTTTTAAACCATGCTTCCTTGGCAACTTCAAAATCCCGCTTTCCTGAAGATTCGAGTCCGGACTGTGAAACTTTGTTACTGTGGACATTCTTGGGCGGTTAATGGTTAAGGAGGTGGTGAAGGTTCTGCATGGTTCAGAGGAGGAATAATAATAATAAGTACCCACCCCTTGTCCTCGGTAGGTCCAGACGACGGGGTAGTAGGCACTGCAGAAGAGGTGTACTTTGGAGAGGTTGGTGTGGAGGAGGATGTCGGTGTTGGGCGTGTGGGCCAGGGGCTGCGTGTTGTTGTTGTTGTCGGCGCGGAGGACGAGCACGTTCGGCGGGTGGCTGTCCAACTCCAGGTCCTCTTCGTAGTAGTCCGAACTGTTGTTGAGGCCCACGACCCCACCCACCCAAACCAACACCAACACCAACACCACCACTCGCTTCTTCTTGCTCTGCAGATCCATGTCGTTGTTGTTGTTGCCGTGGCGACGGAGACTGAAATGACGACGGAGGAGTCGCAGCAGGTGCGGAAATGGTACGGTACATGGTCGTCGTATACTGTTAACTTCCTCTCTCTGGCTTATAGCTGCACTCCGTCAAGGCTGCAACAGTTCCCACGAAACACTAACCAAACCACACTCTTCTATCTACTACTTGCTCACTCACACTATTAAGTCATCCTATTTATTATTTATTTCTTATTATTCTATCTATTCCTCTATTCATTATTATTATTCTATTCCTATTCATTATCTCCTTGGTAACATAATAATACACCTTGGCAATGTAAAAGCAAGATTCCCATTTGATTCATTGCCCTTGCCTATTTCTGCTACACAGTTTCGCAGTAGACTTTTGTCCATCAGGCACAATAATAAGACAATTCACTCACAATTCCATTCACATAGCATGTAATTATTCAAGGCAACAGTTGCAACACTACAAGAAAAGTGTACATTTCCATCGCCTACTTAGACAACGAAATGTGGCCATTTTGAGTTGTCCCTTTCGATGCAGATTTTGACATTTTCAGATATGACTGAGTGCATTTCTAATAAGCTGTAACAGGAATTCCTATAATACTCAGTTGTAATGTGTTATGTGGGCGTGTGAAACGTTTCTAGAAAATTCTCTCGTCTAAAGTTGCGTCAACGGCTAACTTAACGTAAATACTCCCCTCACCTCCAACTGGCCTTCTCTTAAGTTCTCATAAGCAAACAAAATAATAATCTACGTTGCCACTGCTTCCCATTTGCACAGGCAAGGAAAAAACCAGCTTTTTGCCTTTTTGGCCTTTCTGCTGAAAAAGCCAGCTCACAAATTGAAAAACGCGTCAAAAATTGGTAGTCAACTTTCGAATATTATAATAATTCGAATTGCTGTACATTGATTGTACATATAAATAGGCGTCGAATGGTACAATAATAAATAGCCGCACATTATATAAATTGTCATTTATATAATGTACGCAATTTTTGCAAGGATTCGTGATATTGTTATAGGATTTGCTGTTACTTGTTGCTATAATGAGCAGAACATTTAACATGTGATGAATATTTTTAATTGCTTCCTTTTTATGACTTGGCTTTATAAGAATCTTGAATCTTAAACCGAATTATCACTAGCATATTTTAGATTCCACGTGTACAATATAAACTTTCCCAAACTTTCCCAGAGTTTGGACATGATTTCCGCTTTTTAGCAATTTTCCCGAATTTCCCAACTTTCCCAGGTGTCCAAACTATTGGGGTGGGAAGAGCGAGAAAAGCAAATGAATGAGTTAACACATTGAATTAGACGGCAGTGGTTTTAGTGGTGCATGCAGCACAGTTATATTTGATGATAGAAATGATGTCGCCTGCTGCATTCGATTCGTCTTTGGAATTTCTTAGGGTCTTGGAATGGTCTTCTCCGGTTAACCAATACGTCATCATGTCTCCCTTTCCCTGTCAAAAATGATAAATGACATTTAACTGTGCCCTCATAGTACCAATTAAGAAATGCAATACTCAGTCGCAAGAAAGTCATCTTAATAATTAATAGGATACTTGGGAACTGAAGGTAACCTTAATTGGAATAAGTCCTCTTTGTTGATAATGGTAGCCACCAAGGATGTCCAACAGGTGTTTGGTGGTATGGGAAATGTGGATTTTGAAAGGTTCCCCGTAAGACTCCATCCTCGAGGCCGTGTTCACCGTGTCGCCAAACAAACAATACCTCGGCATCTTCAGACCCACCACTCCGCTCACCACCGCCCCTACCATACATATAAACACATATGCACAATACATATAAACATATATGTACAATATATATAAACATATATGTACAATATATATAAACATATATGCACAATATATATAAACATATATGCACAATATATATAAACATATATGCACAATATATATAAACATATATGCACAATATATATAAACATATATGCACAATATATATAAACATATATGCACAATATATATAAACATATATGCACAATATATATAAACATATATGCACAATATATATAAACATATATGCACAATATATATAAACATATATGTACAATATATATAAATACAAGATACCTAGACAACTTTTTTTCTCTACCTAGGTGATGCCATACTGATAAACATAAAAGGATTCGACCACTTATGGGGGATGAATATGTAATAGTTTCGACCATAGAGTGATTTTACTCAATGAATCCCCTTTCTGTGGTCTTGGCACTGGTCGAATAATATTATGTTTATAAGTATGGCATCACCTAGGTAGAGAAAATACGTTGTCTAGGCATCTTGTATAAATATATATGCACAATATATATAAACATATATGCACAATATATATAAACATATATGCACAATATATATAAACATATATGCACAATATCAATGTGCCTAAAGTAACAGAGACGTTATTTAGATACTATACAGGTGAGGCGACTTGGTCATTTTACACGGGGGAAAGAAAAATAGGCTACGGGACGTAGAATTCAAGTTACTGGACTTAGAGGTCAATGTTACCCCTGACAACCCTCTCCTCTCCTGACCCTTACGGGAATACCGCGTCCCGTAGACTATTTTTGAAAATCAACCAAGTCGCCTCACCTGTATAGTAACTAAATAATATTTCTGTTACTATAGGCACATTGCACAATATATATAAACATATATGCACAATATATATAAACATATATGCACAATATATATAAACATATATGCACAATATATATAAACATATATGCACAATATATATAAACATATATGTACAATATATATAAACATATATGTACAATATATATAAACATATATGTACAATATATATAAACATATATGCACAATATATATAAACATATATGCACAATATATATAAACATATATGTACGCTACCAGAGTGAATTCCAATGCGAAGTTTGAGACGTTCTCCTGGTCGGTGACGAATGTTAAAGTTTTCTACTCGGTGTAACAAATGCAGCGCCATGGAAGCCACCTCTCCAGCGTGTTGGTCCCCATTCCGCACTGGCAATCCACTCACCTAAATCACAGCATTCTCACAATTCAAATACTAAATCTGAAATGGACTATTAAGCAAACTTTGAATGGAAATCTTTTTTCCAAGGTGCCTAGACAACCCTACCTATTAGTTAGTTACACCTGGGCTTAGATTCTCAAAAATTCGTAAAATTACGATCGTAAAATTCTGCAAAGTCATAGGCTCTTCCCAGCATTTTTGGATAAAATTTTGATGTTTTCGAAGTGGAGCCACTTTCGTCTCCACTAGTTATTGAACCTGGAGTCAAATTAGGTAAAAGTGGCTCCACTTCGAAAAAATCAAAATTTTATCCAAAAATGCTGGGAAGAGCCTACCTTATACCCCAGAAACCCCAGTAACCAAAATTCTACGTTCCTTGCTGCAAAGTCATTGGCTACTTTTTCTATTGTATTGTGTTTAATTGAATTGCAGTAGAATTCAATCCTGAGTTTAATTTTTTGTACTTATCTTATGTATAACGTTTGCAAGAATTAGCTTTTCTTGAGACAAAGGGAATACATTAAAAAAATATTTACATTTTGCTTATATTTCCAAATGGTAGTTCAAAAGAGCTCAATAAATTGTCTTTTTTCTTGGTTTAAAAAGCAACCTTTTTGTACTTCGTGCAGAACATTCTGTCAATCTAATTCTTTTCTGCCAACGTACATACATTTCTATGTATGTTTGCTTTCAATTACTCATTTTCAGAACCTGAAATTAAACATTATGAGCTTCTGTGTTACAAAAGTCTGTTTAGAAAGAATTTAGAGCTTAATAATCATCTGGGTTAATGTAAAAAATGCATAATAAATGGGATTTTTTCGGCTCACGCCGCGCCGACCTCATTTTGTCGGCGTGAACCGGCGCGCCGCCGCCGCCGAGGGTTCAGGGGGTACCACGCCGCCGCCGGCAAATATTCGTCGGCGTCGGACTCTGCTTGGAAACCCACAAGTTTTAAGCGAAGTGTTGAGACCAGTGTTATTGGATTAAAATGTGCCACAGGACGCAATGGCTCATATGATTAATAAAGTGGAAAAGGGTTTCCCTTGGAATATTGAGGTATTCTCTGCCTTTGGTATGAATAAAAATTAAAGCTTTTCTCGTTTCTAAGTGACAGAGAAAAGGGGAAAGCTTTTCCTGAAATTTAATGACCTTTTCCCGTAGTCAAGGAAATCATCCTATCCTCATATGAATAAAGTTGGTGGAATGGTCATTCACCCCTGGCAATTCCTCAAACATTTCCAATCAGCTCCTGAGCAAAGCTAAAAATAAAAACGGTAAAACCGTAAAAAAAGAGTGAGACAAAATGGAAAAAAATTATAAACGCACTTAAAAGTAAATAACAAGGAATACCAAGAAGCCTGAATGGGTCAAGTATCCCTTAGATACTTGATTTTATTTTTACTAAGGAGAGGAGAAATGGCATAATTTTGATGAATTCTATTGGGACGTAAACCGAATTCTACTGGGGGGTAAACCAGGGCCAAGTAGACGTAGTCAGGGATACGGGGTCATCTTTCTGGATCAGCGTCCCAATACGATTCCCAAAACGTCCCAATAGATTTCATCGCTCTTCTAATGTAAAATGTGTCATTTTTACTTTATTACTTTATTTTTACTTTTTTGCTGAACTCCTTCCTAAATGATCATTTCAATACATTTTTATTGCTTAATTTTAGAAGGGAAGTAATTAAAATATGGGTATTGCAAAGGTATTAAATTGTGTCCAAGATTCTGTAAGAAGTAAGAAGGTTGTTACGATTCAAAAATCTTCATAATAGGCTTGGAGACGGTGAAGGAGACACCCTATTCAAGGTGTTTCTTGGTTGCCTAGTTACGGCCCGGTAGTCTATTTTGCAGACCCATTATAAAAAGGTTCCAATCTTCACCAACTCCATAACCTCTCTAACCTAAGAGACACCGTACTCTTGGGACAACCTTATAGGAGAATTCCTTTGATTACACCAGCCTTGTTACACTCCCTGATGTAATAATATACGATGATAATTTAACAATATTAGTATTAGCAATTTAGCATGCAATGTTGCTTCAACATATTTTATTAATGATAGTAACCGAACCAAATGTTGACCCTAAATGGACCCCCGCAGACTGTTAGCCATCAGTGTTGTAATGGGAATCAGTCAATTCAGCATTATGTACACTACTATTACACCATTGTAATCAAAATTTGCAATTTTCACCGCCTGAATATGAAAGCAGGAATGTGAACATTGAAAATTGAAACTCCTTGGTTTGTTCACCTATTAAATGTTGTAAGGAATTACGCAAGAAATTCAATTTTCAGAGTTGTTACTATGGATAATGGGGAAAGGGAGTACTTTGCAATGTAGAAATTGCTCAGAGCTATTGTGCTTCCATCGCCCCGTGTACTCCAATGTAAAACGGAGATAAACAACTTTTATTTTCGGTTTTTTGCCCATAATTCGAAAACGTCTCAACCGATTTGGCTGAAAAGGTGTAGCGCACTAGATAAGACCCAAATCTAATAGATTGTTCATATATGTACCGATCAAAAATGAAAACTCAGACTTCCTGTTACGGAGAACACTTTCGAAAGTCCGCCCGAATGCATACAGAGTGAAACTCTGCACACGGAAACTTTTCTTTCGTTTCCCAGTGCACTGCGGGTCTCACTCTTAAAAACGGGGATAAACAACTTTTATTTTCGGTTTTCTGACGATAACTCGAAAACGAGCAAGGATTCCATTTACACTGCGGGTCTCACTCTTAAAAAGAACCTTGGAGAAAACCAAGAAGCCTGAATGGGTCAAGCAAGGCAATTTGAATCGTCATGCCAACGGGGTTGGCCTGGCTAACAAGGTGCAGACATGGCCCTGTTATCGTCGATTTCTGCACCCAATTTGTGGCATATGTAACTGCAGAAATTGGGTGCAAGAAAAAAAAAATAAAAATCGAGTATCTAAGGGATACTTGACCCATTCAGGCTTCTTGGAGAAAACAAAAACCTTCGTATATCGTATTTTGAGGTCAAATGAGGTCAACAGAGGGTTGCCGTGGAAATAAACAACGGTCTCTATTATAAAATTAATTCTAAAAAGGGACAGCACAAATATGGATGCTGTGCTTACCACCATGTAAGCATCCCCAATAGTTTCCACTTTGTACACATCGTAGTTTGAGATTATGGAATCAAAGCACGTGTACACATCATTTAGCAATTCCACCACCTAAATACACAAACATCATCAATCACTCTTCGCCACTTTTTTTTGTACAAACTACTATAAATATACTTCACGTTGTGTACAATTTGATGGCCGTCGTGGTCTGCAGTGGTGGACACCGGCTGACCAGAAAACGGCCGAATTCGTGCTGGCCGTCGTCGTCCGCCGGGAAATGGCCGACCGAAATGCTTAGAGGATCTGAGAAGGTCGGCCGAATTTTTTCAGTTGGACAATGTAACGGCCGAAATAATATAATTCTTTGGGACATAAAGTATATCGGAAACCAACTCATACAGATCGATATCTAAATTTTGATTTTGAAATAGAACATAATATATGTCAAATCCAAGACGAATACAGTCATACCTCCCTATGTACCAGAAGTGGTGAAAGATGGACCGTTTTACATTAGGATTACGGGGACACGGACACGGTTTCCCAGATCTCACTCCCAACCTGGTAATGTTAATGGGTATCCATGGGTACTAATAATGACCTCTTGGGAAACAAAGAGTCTCTCAAATGGGGAAAATTTTCCCGAACCCTATTCCTGAATATGATCAAAATTCACCACCTGTAGTAGATAGGGTGGTATGACTGTAGTCGTCTTGGTCAAATCATATAAAAATAATTTTTTTTCGATTTTAACAAATATTTTTTAAATTCTCTTAATTTTGAACACCAGTTTTTGGATTTCGCGAGTTTGAGGCCCCTAAAATTTTATGAGGCCCGGAAAAAGCCGGAATTGTCCCCCTTAAGTGCGGACATGGGGATATCATATTCTAATAAAATTGTTGGCTGTCCTACACCATTGTGATGTGAAAAACGTAAATACTGAATTACATGTTTCCGAAGTTTTGATAAAAAACAAATATCCACAAAATCTAATTTATTCAAGAATTAATAAAAGAATAGTTGTCATATACAAATTCCCTGTACACATAAAATAGTTCGAATTATAAAAAATAATGTATCAACAGAATTTGGTTTCAAACCAGGACCAATATTATGAAATCTCCTCTTTAATTTTAAGGATAAACCGAAGAAGTATAATCCGGGAATCCATCTAATCTATAAAGTTCTCGAGAATTTGATGTATAACATGCCCTAAATCCTATATAGATGACACTTTCTTATCAGATTCAAAGAACATCAAGCAGATATTCGGCTTTAGCCTTGAATATTGCGGAAAATCAATAGATTTTTGGCGTACGAATACTCTCTAATCTAGCCCTGATGCTAGATATCGTGAATTAGGCGCCATTGTGCGCCAATAGCCGCCAATTGTGTGGGCTTAATTGATCGTGAGGCTAATTCTTACTCCCGTAAGGTTAAAGAAGGTCCGCAGAACTCCTAAAACATAAATCTAAATGAAGGTTACAGTTAACTACGAATATTATTTGTAAGTAAGTTATATAATATATCACATACATAACTTGTGCTTTGCTTTTATTTCATCCCTATTTAACTGGGGACAATACCGTAGAATACTATGGGAGATCCCAGCTCAAAGGAGAAAATCGAGCCAAGGATCTTCCCGGAAAAGCAAGTTGCTCCCCGCGTTAGCCTATCAGAATTTTTAACATGTGTGAAATCAATGCATGCTGTTGATAGCGGAAAAGGTACAGCTGGAAAATGTGCTGCAGGGTATTGCAGGCAGATTGGGTCTCCGCATTGACGATGTGTTGCATACATTCATTTCTGATTCCACTACTTTAAAATTTCTTAAGTACATACCCAGAGATTGGATAAGTATGTTTTCGAAATTTCAAAAGTACATAACTAAGGATTGGATATGTATGCTTTGAAATTTCAAATGTACATAACTGATGATTGGATATGTATGCTTTGAAATTTCAAAAGTAAATAACGAAGGATTGGATATGTATGTTCAAAAATTGACATTGCCAAATTAAATTAAATTAGCACATTAAATTTAAAATAAATTGATTAATTTTGAAATAAATCGATTAATTATGAAATAAATTGATTAATTTTGAAATAAATCGATTAATTTTGAAATAAATCGATTAATTTTAAAATAAATCGATTAATTTTGAAATAAATTGATTAATTTTGAAATAAATCGATTAATTTTGAAATAAATCGATTAATATTGAAATAAATCGATTAATTTTGAAATAAATTGATTAATTTTGAAATAAATTGATTAATTTTGAAATAAATCAATTAATTTTGAAATAAATTGATTAATTTTGAAATAAATCAATTAATTTTGAAATAAATTGATTAATTTTGAAATAAATCGATTAATATTGAAATAAATCGATTAATTTTGAAATAAATTGATTAATTTTGAAATAAATTGATTAATTTTGAAATAAATTGATTAATTTTGAAATAAATTGATTAATTTTGAAATAAATTGATTAATTTTGAAATTAATTGATTAATTTTGAAATTAATTGATTAATTTTGAAATAAATTGATTAATTTTGAAATAAATTGATTAATTTTGAAATAAATTGATTAATTTTGAAATAAATTGATTAATTTTGAAATAAATTGATTAATTTTGAAATAAATTGATTAATTTTGAAATAAATTGATTAATTTTGAAATAAATTGATTAATTTTGAAATAAATTGATTAATTTTGAAATAAATTGATTAATTTTGAAATAAATTGATTAATTTTGAAATAAATTGATTAATTTTGAAATAAATTGATTAATTTTGAAATAAATTGATTAATTTTGAAATAAATTGATTAATTTTGAAATAAATTGATTAATTTTGAAATAAATTGATTAATTTTGAAATAAATTGATTAATTTTGAAATAAATTGATTAATTTTGAAATAAATTGATTAAATTTGAAATAAATTGATTAAATTTGAAATAAATTGATTATATTTGAAAAAAATTGATTAAATTTTAAATAAATTGATTAAATTTGAAATAAATTGATTAAATTTGAAATAAATTGATTATATTTGAAAAAAATTGATTAAATTTTAAATAAACTGATTAAATTTGAAATAAATAGATTAAATTTGAAATAAATTGATTAAATTTGAAATAAATTGATTAGTGGGTGGTCAGCCACACCCCCATTTTCGATTTTAATTCTAATCGGCTGCCATATATGAAATCAGCGCAGTAAATCATCCCATAGAGTCTGAAATCTTTTTGGTAAGTGGACATTTCTGTAATTTATCAAAGAGGGTGGTCAGCCACTCCCATATTTACAAACTTACGATAAAATAGCTATCATATTTGAAATCAGCGTACCAAATTACCCCATAGGGTTTGATATTAATTAATTTAAGTCAATTTTCAATATTTTAATAAACTGGGTGGTCAGCCACTCCCATATTTATGAACTTACGATAAAATGGCTATCATATTTGAAATCAGCGCACCAAATTACCCCATAGGGTTTGATATTAATTAATATAAGTCAATTTTCAATATTTTAATAAAGTGGGTGGGCAGCCACTCCCATATTTATGAACTTACGATAAAATGGCTATCATATTTGAAATCAGCGTACCAAATTACCCCATTGGGTTTGATATTAATTAATTTAAGTCAATTTTCAATATTTTAATAAAGTGGGTGGTCAGCCACTCCCATATTTATGAACTTACGATAAAATGGCTATCATATTTGAAATCAGCGTACCAAATTACCCCATAGGGTTTGATATTAATTTTCTAAAGTGAATTTCCAATATTTTCTTGGAAAACATTTCTTCATTTTTAGATGGTCCACAATCATTTGGAAATTCGACCCACTCCTCTCCTCAAATAAAGGCTCATTATCAATGCGCGATCCCTTTCTTTCCAAAAAAATGTCGTTTTTCTGAACCCCAATTTTGGAAAGGTGCACGGGTTACCAAAAACGAAAACCTATACAAATTGTTCCTCAATTATCCTACAATACTTTGTATTTGGTTTTGTTCTTGGTAACCTGTGCAATAACGTTTTATTGCTAGTTTCAAAATTTCAATTTTTTTTCAAAAATGCTAAACAATTTCAAACGAAATAATTTTTTTAAGTAATTTAAATGTAAATTGCAACATGTGTACACATACGCTGCAATAGGCGATCAATTCTTTTCCAATATAAAGCTGTAAAGCAGTTTTTTGAAAAAATTTCGAAATTTTGACGCGATTTTCAGGTAGGTTTAATTCCTAAAGTTTACTGACTACAGCAGCCCGGTTTTTTGTCAAAAGTCCAAAATTAATTATCCTATTGCTTAAAAGGGGTAATTTTGCAATTGGCGCCACCTTAAAAATTAACTGTTTGAAATTGTTCCCGTTGAGCTGGGATCTCCCCTATACAGATGGATAGTGCATGATAAGCGCTGCACCGCTAGCTTGCAGAAACAATATAAATACTACACAACTCAATGTACTTCAAAAAAGGAGAAGTTCCCCTCGCCTGCCTACCACGTGTTGACTTACCCAAAATAACAAATTCTTCATGGAGAATTCCGCACTCAACTTGAATCCCCAACTGGGTGACAATTTCTTGCTATAATTGCTAATAATTACATGAAATGTAACATAATTTCTTGTTAGCGTAATATGTGTACTATCCAGTTGTGTATTTTCCTTGGACACAATTTTGTTGCTTGAACTGAGTAGCGCAAAATGCATGAGTCATAAAATTCTCGGGAGTATTGAGTACTACGCTTTTAATAGCTATGCATTTATGCAATCTTTCTTTGAATGCCATAAAATAAATTTCAATGCAATATTATTTACGTAGTACATGTTGGAAAACATTCTTCTACATACAGCAGAATTCAACAGAGTAATATTCTTTAGTATTGTAATTGTAACTTGAAATACAATAAATCTTTATTTTATGTCATGAAATATTTCATTCATTTCACCCATAACCCATAAGGGGGGGTGGGTTCAGCCAAAGGGCCTCATCTAATTCTTCAAAATTGAGAGGGGGTGTCAGAGGTCTGACTTCAGAGGTCGTCAAACGATTTTTGTAGAACAAAAAATAAAATACTAGTCTACGCAATCCAAATCCAAACGCAAAGTTTAAAAATGCCTATCGATGCCAATTGCATCATTTCGAGTGCTTTTATTGTCTTGTTTGCATCTGAAAAGGGTATCCTCTTAAAGGAGATTAGCATAATGTACACACCATGCTAAGAGTACCAAATTAATAAGCAATATGTAAGACAATCTGCAGGACTAGAGTTACATGTTTCAAAGTTACGTTTAGTATGCAAATTAAAAAAGTGCTCACTAGCTCAAATCAAATTTGCCGAAAGGATTTCCTGACGATTGGATTTATTATTTACACAAAATTATCAAACGTATCATTAGTCCTGCTCTAAAACGCGGAGTTGAATCTACTTTCAAATTGAATTTGCTTGCTTTCCTGATATAATAAATTCAGTAACGTTCATAGATGATTTTAATGAAAATTTTATTGCTGGGCAAGAAAGGGTATGGGTCTTCGAAGACAGGGTAGGGGGGTGTACATCAATTGTCTTCAATGTCCTCAAAGGGGAGGGTGGGGGTCAAAAATCGGCAAAAAAGTGACTTCGTAATTTATGGACGCTCCCTTATATACGCAGTTTGTATAGTAGTAATGACTGGACAACGAAAAACTCAACTGACAACTCGTAGGCGAGGGGAAGTTGCTGGGGGCAACTTCTCCTTTTTTGAAGCACATTGGTTAAGCCATTATTTGGGTGATTTAACTTTTTTGTAAGGTTAAGCCATTTTTTGGGTGATTTAATTTTATTTTGTGTGAATAAACTTTATTGTATAAATAAGCCATTTTTTGTACAAATAAATTTTAATTTGTACTCACGCACGCGTTTATTTATTGGGCACAATGTTTTGTAAAAATGTAGCCAAATATTGTACGAATAATATTTAAGCCATACAGGGTTGGACACAAATTCGGTTATACGGACAAAAAGACTGGAAAGACTTCGTCGTCTGATGGTTGAAAATGAATATAATGACGTAATTTATTCAAATGTGGACCAAGTGATTTCTTAATTTGTATTACTTTTATTCAGTCAACCAGGGGCCACATTTGAATAAATTTTATTCATTTTCAGCCAATCGGAGACAGGACGGCGAGGCCATTCTTGTCAATTTGTAGCTATAGCTGTAATACAGTCGTAATTACGAATTTTACAAATCACATATGGGTAGTAGGAGAGCTCAAAGAAAGTCCTTTATAGTAGTTCTTTTAATTTATTTCTTCCTTTTTTAAGAAATCCGTGGTAATTAGGACATCATCAACGTAACTGAACTATTACTATCGCCATAGTAATAGTACGTTACGTTGGACATTATCAAAATCGTTGTTCAAAATCTTTTAAAACGTATAGTTGCAAGCCTGAAGATGACAATAGCATACAGGGTATAAAACAATTAAAGTACCCCCTGTACCGGAAGAACCTGAAGTAGCACAGCAAAGCTATTTACACCAATCGAAAGTCAGTACAAAGTTACATTAAAATTTAAGTTTTCATCAAAATCGGTTGAAGTTAAGTGGGCTAAATAATTCGGTAAAAATAAAAAGTACAAAAATATACCCGCGTTTAGAGGATTCGGATTTTTTCCGGGCGCCAAATTAATTTTTTTGAAATAATGTTTCCACAGCTGCAATTGCAATCCATGCTATTTTAATGATTTTTCCTGTATTTTTCATAATAATCGAAGAAGATTGAATTTCCAACTTTTCTGGAATTTTCAATATTTTCATCCAGATTCCGCGCCTTTGGGGGCCCCATGCTTGGGCGGTCAGCGAAAGAAAATATTAAGCTGACCATAGTACTTTAAGAAAAACATTAATCTATTGATAATTTTGGGAAGTTTTAAGTAAACACTTTTTTTACTTTTGCAGCAAAAGGACAAAAATTTCGCTGCGCGTGAATAGATGTTTCTTTCTATAAGTCTTTCAATTGTTAAAAAATTTAGCACTGCGCGTGAATAGTCATTCCATTCAATAATAGTCTTTCAATTGTCAAAAAATTTGGCTTTATTTTATAATCGGCCATTTACAGGTAAAAAATTTTCGCGCTCCGCGCGAATAATATCATCTACTGTGTAATGCAAACTCAGATGTCATCAAAACGCAAACCCAAATAGTGCAATTGGTCGGTTTTTTCATGCTTTACTAAATGCATATTCCGGGTGTTATAAACGATGGCACTACGTCTCTTTCTCTGTGGGTCGAGAAATAATGTCGACCCAAAAATAAGGCTTCGCCAATTACGAGAATTTTCGCCTAGGGCCCCGCGGGTACCCAGAGCAGCCTCTGATTGCAGCTGTGGAAACATTATTTCAAAAAAATTAATTTTGCGCCCGGGAAAAATCCGAATCCTCGAAAACCGGGTACATTTTTGTACTTTTTAATTTCACCGAATTATTTAGCCCACTTAACTTCAACCGATTTTGATGAAAACTTGGATTTTAATGTAACTTTGTTCTGGCTTTCGATTGGTGAAAATAGCTTTGTTGTGCTACTTCAGGTTCTTCCGGTACAGGGGGGTACTTTAGTTGTTTTATACCCTGTAGTTGTCGAAAGCTTGGTAATTTGTTAAGTATAATAAAAATTGTTAGCCTTTTCCGTTAAAATGAGTTATAATCAATGTGCCTATAGAAACAGTTATTTTTATTTTTTTTTCCTATCAATGTGAGGAGACTTGGGTATTTTTGTAAAATGTGCTACGGGAGGCGATATCCCTGTAAGGGTCAGGGGAGGAATGAATGAATGAATGAATTGTTTATTTAAGTGCATAAATATCAGTACAAGAAATCAGTCTGTTTACATTATTTTACGCACCGAAGGCAAACTACCAGTTATAGCCACCTTACTCCCATAGACAAGCCGAAGTCGTAACCAGAAAATCAATCGAAAGTCAAATTAATATATACATAACAATATTTAAATGAGGCAAATCATTAACTTAAGTTAAATTAGGGGCAAAAACTTAAGTTTAAGCAGAGAGAGTAACTACCTCTGTGCTAAAAAATGCTCATTCAGCTTAGCAGCAAACGATTTGGGCGAGTACAATTTTAATTTAAGTACTGGTGGCAAGTTATTCCAAGAGTTTATTGCATAGCATAAGGGGCTCTTGGCAAACAGCCTTACTATGTGCAATAACTGGAATATTGTTGTCTTGCCTAGTGGATCTAGTTGAGAGGCTAAGACTTGGATTGGGAGCAGGTTTAATATAGGTACATATCTCTTTGATAGTGTAATTGGATATAAGCCATTTGTAAAGACACGTAAGTGTTAAAAAATAGAGTCTTTCAGTGGTATTTTACATATTTCCCTTTTCAAAAAAGTACCAATAGTTTACATTAGAATGATCAGTATTACATTGATGTTTCGACAAAGTTAGAGAACCGTCTTTAGCTGCATTAGACCAGAACTTTTTAGTATAGTATTTATAGAATTGAGGATAGTGGAAAATACATAGCAAATTATTGATTTTGTTTTGCAAAATTTGCAATTGGTTAATTTTTGTTGGACCCCAGATTGAGACAGCATAATCGGAAATGGGTAAGACATAACAGTTTATTAATAAGATAAAGGAGGGGGTTGTCAGGGGTAACATCCCGTAATTGAAGTCTACGTCCCGTAGCCTATTTTTCATTCCCCCGTGTACAATTTGTTAGTCTCCTTACATGTATAGGAAATTAATATAATTAATCTGTTCGTATACCCACATTGGTTATAATTCATTTTTACCTATTTTTAAAATTATGAATTTCGAAAAGGCGCAAAAAGGCGCAGCTAAATTTTACTTAACTTTGTACTCCTCGCTAAGGGCGTTGAGCGGGTAAAATTCATTTTGCTGTATCGCGTTGAACACATTGAAATAAATAGGGTTGAAGTTCAATTTTTAAAGTCCGTATGGAGTTTGCATTACGGACTTAGTTGATGAAATTCCGTAAACTCTCACAAATGATTTTTTTTCGCAATTCAGGGGTAGGATACTCAAAAGTACCCTGAGGATACCCCAGAGCTCTTTGTATCGCTAAAATGCATAGTAATACTGTAGTACTGATTTATGCGGCCCTTCTAGTATTTTTTTTAAAATCTGTAAGTATAGTCCTTAGGTGGCTGAAGCCATTTTTGCAAATCAATAATTTGAACACCGCATATGATAGTCCCGTTGTCAGGCGGGACTTTAACATATATTATGCAACTATGCAACAATTGAAATATTGATTTACCGTATTTACCGAATTATGGCCCCAGGGGCCTTATTGTTTCATCATGATTTTTTCCCATGCAAAGCTCGTATTAAGAACCCATAGGGGGTGTTATTTCGATAGGGGGTGTTATTTCGATAGGGGGTGTTATTTCGATAGGGGGTGTTATTTCGATAGGGGGTGTTATTG
This sequence comes from Yoshiicerus persimilis, assembly GCA_020352615.2. NCBI lineage: Eukaryota > Metazoa > Arthropoda > Collembola > Entomobryomorpha > Tomoceridae > Yoshiicerus > Yoshiicerus persimilis. Next base: position 45,008,456 of record CM036940.2, read on the forward strand.
TTTCAACGTATTTTTTAATCAGTCAAAATGAGTTACACAAAACAAAAATATAGTGTGTGTAACCCAAAATGCATAAAATAAACAATAAACGATTCATATTTTTCTATAATACTTAACAAAGAAAAAGTATTTACCGCCTTTAACAAGTTCTTTTAGCTCCTCCCGTTGTCGTTTCCATTCTCTAACACATTTTCGGTCAATGTTGTACCTTTGACTTGCTTTAGGAATAGAAAATATTTTGCTGTACTCTATTATTTCTAATTTCGATTTTGCGGGGAAAGACAAGTCTTTTCGGAGTTCGCCATTCTGGTGCTTCTTCTTCCGACATTATCTCAGGACTAAATGTGCATGAACCAATGTGCCTATAGTAACAGAAATATTATTTAGTCACTATACAGGTGAGGCGACTTGGTTGATTTTCAAAAATAGGCTACGGGACGCGGTATCCCCGTAAGGGTCAGGAGAGGAGAGGGTTGTCAGGGGTAACATTGACCTCTAAGTCCCGTAACTTGAATTCTACGTCCCGTAGCCTATTTTTCTTTCCCCCGTGTAAAATGACCAAGTCGCCTCACCTGTATAGTATCTAAATAATATCTCTGTTACTTTAGGCACATTGGCATGAACACAATCATTCCATCGTAGCCGTAATGTAATTATATATGGCTACGGTAATCATACTTAGGTCATTTGAATACTTTACTTATGCATTATCTCTACTCTGAGATAATCGAGCAAATAGGCTGAAAGGCATTTGTAAAGGGAGTATTCACATCCATGTATACATTTGGGGAAGGGGTTCCTATTTCGATGCCTTATTGTTTGGTAAGCATTTTTGATCAAGTTTAGCCGAAATAGGGCCCCATAGGGGGCTCTTATTACGAGAGGGGGTGGTAATACTGTAAATACGGTAATTTAATGAATTCGCCCCAGGATGCAGGAAGACAGCAAATCATTGCAATTGAACCATAATATTTAAGAAAAGTTACAGAATACATTGAAAGTCCAGCCGACTTTTGAAGAGATGTTACAAAGGCTGACGACTGGCCAAAAATTTACGTTGCAGTTGAACATTGACCGAAATTTTTCGTAGAAATTCACAAAGGCCGAATGTTTTTTGTACGACCCGGCCGGCTATTTAATTCTAGTGGACGGGCCGACCGTATTTTTTTATATTCGTAACGTCAATCGGAATGCTTGGGTGCCCAGCTTTGACTCTCTCATTGGTGAACATGAATACAATGAAGTCATTTATTTAAATGTGGGTCCCCTGATTGACTAAATAAATATCGTGATCATTGAAACCTATTAGCAACAGAGTACAACGCTGGCGCGCCGCCGACGCCAACCCAAAATTTGACGCCGCCGCCGCCGCAAAATTTTGATTGGCGCGCCGCTGAGCAAAATTTTCAAGCCTTCAAGAAATATAAATATCTCAAATTTTAGTATATATTTACAAAAGTCTGTAAATAATTATTGTGCCAGTGATATATTCAATAGTGCTATTATGGCTATGATGGAAACATCAATATAAAGTGCAATAATCCTTTATTTTAACTTAAAAGTAATTTATTTTCAAAAACGCTAAGAGTTATAAATAGCATTTTTTCTGGCAACGCTGCGCCGACCTCATTTTGTCGGTGTAAGCCGGTGCGCCGCCGCCGCCGAGAGTCTCTGGGGTACCACGCCGCCGCCGCCAAATTTTCATCGGCGTCGGACTCTTATTAGCAAATTAGTTGGCCCACAATAAAATAAATGACGTTATTTATTCATTTTCATGCAATGAGAAAATGCTTTCATGACCACGACTGCCATCAAATACAACGATGAAGAGAACTGCAGTTGTTTCAATAAAGGAGTCTAAACTGTTCCCATGAAGTCCTTCGGACATAGATTTTAATGGGATTGGGAACAGTCTTTTAGACTCCTGGGTCTCCAATGTTTGCCGTTTTTCTTATTTAGAGCAGGAAGAAGAGGTTAACTATCGCCTTCAAGAAAATTAGTAAATTATTATTAGGAAAAGGAAGATGGATAACCTGCATGGGCGTGCTGACTGCAGACAGAGCAGTAAATCCAACAATGTCGCTGAAGTAGATAGTCACAGATTCAAAATTCTCAGCATCAACGTGTTCACCACGTTTCAAAGATTCCGCCACAGACCTATCAAAAAACCCAAGGCAATTTGAATCGCCCTACCAACGGGGATCACTCACAAGGCGCCGACTTGGCCCTGTGACCCCCGTTACTATAATATTATTTTGAAGTGTCCAGTTACTGTTGACTCGCTAGTCATAGGAACTAAATTGACCGAAACCCAAGCGCCGTCTTTCCTCTGATTGGCTGAAAATATTTGTAAAATATGCTGTTTTATTGGCTCCAAGACTACCGGCGGCCATCTTTTTTTCTTTATCAAAAAAGTAGGTGACTCAATTCTGAAAAGCGGAGTCACATTCTCAACAATTTTCGTTGTCCTGTCACTACAACTGTACATTCTTAGATGTACTGAAAGATGAAATATTTCATGAAATGATGTAAGGCTTTATTGTACTCCAATTAAACACTATGGTATATATACTGTACAGATAGTGAATGGTGATTGAGCATTAGGAAATAATACGAGCAAACACAGAAATGTACTTAATGATAATGATACAACAAATATGAAGTACTTACTTATACTGATACCACACTGAACATTTAAAGACAGAACATTCACGTTGAATATTTATAATAACAAAGCTAAAACGTTTTCATAACTATAGTGTTTAATTGGAGTACAATAAAGCCTTACATCATTTCATGAAATATTTCATCTTTCAGTCATTTCATGCCCTTCTGTGTTGAATTCAACGGAATTTTAATATTGCTGCACGTTATTGTTAGCTTTACAGAACAATGCTTATTATGTACTAAGAATGTACAGTTGTAGTGACAGGACAACGAAAATTGTTGAGAATGTGACTCCGCTTTTCAGAATTGAGTCACCTACTTTTTTGATAAAGAAAAAAAGATGGCCGCCGGTAGTCTTGGAGCCAATAAAACAGCATATTTTACAAATATTTTCAGCCAATCAGAGGAAAGACGGCGCTTGGGTTTCGGTCAATTTAGTTCCTATGACTAGCGAGTCAACAGTACCACGGATCCGGAAAGGGCGAACAAATTATCTTCAACCCAAATTATGCAATTTAATACAGTGTTGCACGGGCAGACTTTTTAGGTGCCCGTGGCTGCCCGTGGTTACACAAATGCTGCCTGTGCCCGCCCGTGCCCGTTTGGAGTCTGATAAGCGGCCCGTGGGCGCCCGCGGGCGCCCGTTCTACTCTTGAAGTGCAGTAATAGTATAGTATAATAAACGGTAGCCTATTAAAATCTATTTTTGTAACCTACTAATTGACAATTTCCCCTAACTTTTGATCAGCTCAATTTACACTCTTTGAATTTAATTGAAAAATGACGTATTTTTTAGACTAAGAATTTACTAACCCAACTCTTAGGTAACTATTTGGAAGAAGTCAGTTTTAGCCAATGTAAAAAGCATAATTATTGAAAATGATTGAACAATTCTATTTTACCGTGGAGTCGACAGTAGATTCCAAACTGGTGAGAAGTAGCTAGAATCGATGATTTAATTCTAGCTACTTCTCGCAGTTCTTCTCGACAAGTGATAATGAGTATATGCGTCTCGGACACAATTTTTAATGAGAGGAATTAAGCTTCAAACGAATTGTAATGTCGACAATAATTTATAATTGAAGGCTAAAGGAGAATTGAAGTATCTTAATTTGTATTATTTTAGTTTGCCATTTTTGATTTGTTCCATTACATTTAATGATGACCTTACGGGCTCTTACGGGCGCCCGCGGGCATCACAAATGCTGCCCCTGCCCGTGAAAAATCTAGATATGGGTGCCCGTGGCCGCCCGTGCCCGTACGGGCCGGGCCGGGCAGCTGCCCGTGCCCGTGCCCGTGCAACACATACCCGCTAAATATCTTTCCGCAGCATATTTCTTCGAATTTCTATTTTTTCAATTTCAATAATTTCAAAAAGTACAGTAATAAAAATCAATCAGTTAAAAACTGGGAAAAATAATCGGGGAAACCTTTATAAAGTGCCAGGAAAACTAAAAAACAAGTTTATTTTGAAAACTGAAGTATTTTAGTGTACAATCTAAGGTATCTCTAAGGTTACCTAATGGGTATGAGGTGGTGCAGATTGGAGTCTTTTTACACTAGGTCTGTAAAATTAGGCTAGGAGAACGTAACGAGGCAACCAAGAAATTCCTTGAATATTTTCTTTTTTGAAGTCTCATACTCATAGCCTATTTCGAGATTGCAAAATCGCTCCACAGCCTATTTCGAAGTCTGCAAAACCGTTCCATAGTCTACACCGTGGTCCACAACTTAGGTATACACCTGTTCCGGAAGAACCGGAAGTAGTACAGCAAAACTATTAACACCTTTTGAAAGCCAATATAAAGTTACATTGAAATCCCAATTTTCATGTCCATATCTCTGCGCATTCGTTTACAATCACAGTTCTCCCAAAAGAACTTAAAAACATAACTTAAAGTCGTTTTCATGAGAAACTTTTATTGTTACACCAGCTGAACTTGCCTCATCAAAATAGTGAACCATTATAAACAAATTATCTGTTCCGATGTGTTTACAATTAACTAATAATTTGTATGCCCTCCTCCAGCCTCTCTAACAGCGTGAAGTCTACCAGGAAATGACCAAAGAAGAGATTCGAATAAAGTGGTGTCGGTCTTCATTTCTTCAAGAACTGCCGCTAAGCGTTCCAAAAGTTCTGTTAGGAGGTGATTTGAATTCTCGAATAGGTTTGAGTGGCAGTTGCAGCCCTGAAATCTGCGAAGGTACAAATGTAAGGGAAATTAGACAATCACAAGATACAAAACTGGACGTGAGAGTCAAGTCTTTATTAAAATGGTTAGAAAAAACGACTTTTGTTGTAGTAAATGGTAGGTGGAAATCCGACTCTCTTGGAGCCTACACTTTTGTTGCCCCCCAAGGTAAAAGCGTAAACGACTTAGTATGTGTCAACAATAACTTTATAGCAAATATAATTGATTTTAAAGTTATTGATGACATGGGGCTGTTGGACCACAATATGTGTCAAATCTTTATTAAAGGCTGTCTTTAAAGTGTACACGCAGAAATACAAAAGCCAGTACTTAAGAAAGCATTTTTCCGGGATAAAAATAATCTTAAACAATACTCTGATACTCTCTTAGAATGGTCTTCAGTAAACACAGAGGAGACAGCCTCGAATGACGTCAACTCTATGTATAATTTTATCAAATCTGGAATTCATTATTCAGCAGAAAAGTGTAACATGGTTAAATTGGTTCCTGTTATGAAGTATTCCAACATAAAAAATCAAATCTGGTTTGACAATGAGTGTAGAAATAAAAGAAAAGAATACGTATTGACTAGAAGGAAGTGTAGAAAAGCAAATTTTCGCCCTGATTTATTTGATAAAGCAAATGTTATTAAAAAGGAATTGAAATTACTCTGTGCCTCAAAAAGTCAATACATGAATCTGACGATAAATTGAAATTGTCTAATTTACAGAACAATACTTCCTTATGGAAATGTGCTAATACTTTCAATCCCAAATCTTCGCAAGACAACATCATTGGAAAACACGAGTGGGAAAATTTTTATAATGAAGTAATGCCGCCAGTCAATAACCTTGTATTCATCCCCACACCTAGAGAAGTGGAAGACCTCGATAGAGATATTCTTATTGACGAAATTGAAGTCTCAGCTGCACAACTCAAAAACAGCAAATGCCCTGGCACAGATGGAATAAAAAATGAATTTCTGAAAAATCTGAACATTGAAATGAAGGGAAAGGTTCGTAGCTTATTTAACAAAATTATGACAGATGAACAAATGCCCGATGAATGGTCTGAAATTGAGGTTGCTCTGCCATTTAAAAAAGGAGACCCTGAAAACCCACGAAATTATAGAGAAATTTCTCTTTTGAACACTATGTTGAAATGGTTTACAATAATAATTATTGTGGCAAGATTAACATTTTGGGCGGATAGTAATAATATAATACCTGAAGCCCAGGGGGGTTTCCGAAGAAATAGAGGGTGCGACGACCACATTTTTACACTTAACGGAATAATTCAGTACAACTTAAAATATTTAAATACGAATGTATACGCGGCATTTGTGGATTTTGAACGCGCGTTCAATTCCGTGACATTTAACCTCTTGTGGGAAACTTTAGACAAAGTGGGAGTAAGTAGTAAGGTTATAAATATATTACAATCCTTATATAGTAAAGCTAGAATAAAAATTAGAACTGTGGAGGGCCATACTGACAGCAGAACAGTATCCCAGGGTTTATTGCAAGGGGAAGTGAGCTCGCCACTGCTTTTTTCTTTATACATCCACGATTTGGAGACTTTTTTGAAAATACCTCACTTTCAAAAGTAAGCATGGGGGTAACAGTGGCTTGCACATCCTCATGTACGCTGATGATCTGGTGGTCCTTGGCTCATCCCCAAGGTCATTGCAATTCAAACTTAATTTATTGAAAAAATATTGTGACAATAAAAAGTTGGTAGTTAATATTTCTAAAACAAAAATAATGATCTTTAATAAGCTAATAATCTAATCCGGCTTATTCAGGAAAGCCGCATTAGATCTTTGCAGAAGAGGTACCACAAAATTAGGAATTGTCTGGTCAATCACTACCAAATCTAAAATGGATAGCTGGGACTCCAGATTACGCATTTTTGACTCTATTTGCCAATCTACTCTCCTATATAGCAGCTCAATTTGGGGTTTGGCTTACGAATCCACAATTGAGAGTGTTCAACTTCGGTTTCTAAAATACCTACTAAAACTACCAATGAACACCCCCGATTATGCTGTCAGACTGGAAACCGGTAGGTGTAAAACCTTTGTGCAGGTTTTTAAATTCGCTTTGCGAACTTGGAAAAAAATTTTAAAAATGGAAAAAAATCGTTATCCACGCATTATATTTAACTCACTACTACAGCAAGACAATCTGTACAATACTGAAGATATAAATATAATTGGGTATCCCTCCTTAGGTGCACCATAGAAAGTATCGGGTTCGGGTTTGTTTGGTAGTCTCAGTCAGAAGATCTTATAGATGAACACTGTGAAGATATGGTAATTCGGTTAATTGATATGCAGAGGCACGCTGATCTAGAAAAGAAAGCAAATTGTTTGTCATGTATTATTTTTAAAGATTTAAAATGTGATGGAGTTATGCCCCAACCTTACTTGCGATTCAGATTGCCTCTGGATAAAATTCGTGTTTTAAGCCAATTAAGATTATTTAATAAGTACTCCCCAAGAATAATAGTACATGGTATAAAATACGATTTAAACATAAAAGAATTATGCACAATATGTCTCAACTATGCAAAGGAATATGAAAGCATTACGCACATTCTGTTCAATTGTCTAATTTATAAGCCTATACGAGATTCTGTTTGGTCGACAAACCTTAATAATTTGGGTGCAAATGACTTTCATACTCTCTTTGAGGTGAATAACACGGTAAAGTTGTTAAATATTTATAATTATTTTTCAAGGGTCCTGAAATTGCGGTCCTGGGTTCTGAATGAGTAATATGAATAATATTTAATTTGATAAACTGCCAATCCTCCGTTCTTTACCAATACTATAATAATAAGATAACATGTAAAATGGTAATTATAAAGTTAAACAATCAATCTATACCTGTAATATGCTATTCCATAAAAGTAATTTAATGCCATTTAGCAATACGGAAATTTGAAACTGGTAATATTAAACTTGTGTAATGAATGTTAATTCAAGAAGCACAATAAAGTTCTATTCTATTCTATTCTATTCTATTCTACCTATGCTTCTCAGAAAGAGTATAATTTACTTAATTATTTTTGTAGTATTGTATTATGCAATAATAAGTTTTTTTCCAATTCGTTTACAAGGTGCTGTCACGTAGGAAATGCAATACAGAAACAGGCCATATATACAATATATACCATGACTACGATAACAGAGTATTATTACCCCATTTGTATTATATCTGGCTTGTCAGTCCCTGGAGAGTAGATATTCCAGTCGCATTTGTCGCATTGGTATTTTAACTGTTTCGTTGATTGTATAGCAGATCCAGATACCGAGGGTGGAATTCTCAAAAGATCGTAAGATTACGATCTTTTGAGAATCTAAGCCCAGGTTGGTATTGGGGACTTGATGACTATGGTAATTTTTTTAAATCCTTAAACTTAGCTCATTTGTCCTCATAACGGGGAAACAGAAGAAAAGTGAGGTAAAAATGTATAGCAGAATTTTGTAAAAGGTATGCTTGATATGGTACAATAAAATACTTCAGTTTTCAAAATAAACTTGTTTTTTAGTTTTCCTGGCACTTGATAAAGGTTTCCCCGATTATTTTTTCCAGTTTTTAACTGGTTGATTTATTTTATAGTTTTACTGTTAACATATTAGAACAGTAATTATTTTTTATTTGTTTTAAATATTTATTCGAAAAATCATAATTAAAGTAGTTTATCCTTTTTCAAATATTTAAGTGTAGTCATAAAAGCTAAGATTTATTTGTAAAAGTTTGAGGTTGTAAACGAAATTTTGAAACAATTTGGTTTGAGTAGTAGCTGTCTGCCATTTTGTATAAAATGCTGTAAATAGGTTCAATTTTTGGCAGTCTTTAAATTTTTTTATTTAGGGTAATAACAGTAACTAAATTATTTTTCAAGGGGTCTACCGCCCCCTTGGACCTCCGCAGACTGGTAGCCGTCATTGTTGTAATGGCAATTAGACGATTTAGCATCATGTACACTAATAGTACAACATTGCCCAAGAAAGTTGCAATTTTTACCACCTGAATATAACAGTAGCAATATGAATATTGAAACTCCTTGGTCTGTTCACCTATTAAATGGTATAAAGAAAAAGAAATAAAATAGCTCAAATTGTACACTGTAACTATGGAAATCGATTTTAGTGACCAAACAAACTCAAATTCGATTCTTCGGGTTGCTACCGCTAAAGTTGACACCTGACAGGTCTAGAAACCTCATTCCGCACACCTTCGAAGAATTCTCTACCGGATTCGATTCTACACTTTTTGCCGAGAAATTACTAGTTTCTGAGGAATCGGTGGGCAAAGGTTTTGGAGGGGGGGTTAAATGCATACATCGGTTGAAAACCGATCACTGAGCAGTAGCGTCGGCGTTCAGTACGTTTCCCCGATTAATAAAAATTGTAAAAGCCAAAGCCAGACGTTTGCTTGCAATTATAACTATAAACTGACAAAACTGACTGGCAATGTCATTAATACTTTCCAGTCAAAATGAATGTACAATTTTGACCAAAGGTGAGATTTCAATGTAGCTTTGCACTGGCATTTGACATTCGGATAGTGTTAACAGTTTCGCTGTGCTGTGTTCTTCAGATACAGCTAAAACCGCCTTACATTCATTTGGACTTTTGGACTGGAAAGTATTAATGACATTGCAAATCAGTAATAGTTAGAATTAATAAAACTCTCTAAGTTATAGGGTACACACAGCTCACATAAAAAGAAAAGGAATAGTTTTTAAGAATGCAATAAAACAGGAGGAGTACATCGCAATTCCCGGTTTACTCAATGTAAATCAATAGATCCTTTAGAACTGCAAGGAAGATGATCATCTGCAAATTATGATAATACCGGCACTCAGACTTAACAATATCGGTGTAGGAAAGTTTTGTATGCAATTTCATTGCTCGCTTTTGTCCACAATAAATAGTTGGAAACGAAAGAAATTCGTGAGGACAACGGGGTATCAATTAAATATTTTAATGTGTGGGTATCAATTAAATATTTTAATGTGTGGGTATCAATTAAATATTTTAATGTGTGGGTATCAATTAAATATTTTAATGTGTGGGTATCAATTAAATATTTTAATGTGTGGGTATCAATTAAATATTTTAATGTGTGGGTATCAATTAAATATTTTAATGTGTGGGTATCAATTAAATATTTTAATGTGTGGGTATCAATTAAATATTTTAATGTGTGGGTATCAATTAAATATTTTAATGTGTGGGTATCAATTAAATATTTTAATGTGTGGGTATCAATTAAATATTTTAATGTGTGGGTATCAATTAAATATTTTAATGCGTGGGTATCAATTAAATATTTTAATGCGTGGGTATCAATTAAATATTTCAATGCGTGGGTATCAATAAAATATTTTAATGTGTGGGTATCAATTAAATATTTTAATGTGTGGGTATCAATTAAATATTTTAATGCGTGGGTATCAATTAAATATTTTAATGCGTGGGTATCAATTAAATATTTTAATGCGTGGGTATCAATTAAATATTTTAATGCGTGGGTATCAATTAAATATTTTAATGCGTGGGTATCAATTAAATATTTTAATGCGTGGGTATCAATTAAATATTTTAATGCATGGGTATCAATTAAATATTTTAATGCGTTCATCACGACAGCTGGACGCACTAACAATCAAATAGGTAGGTAAACAAACGGCTGGCTCCCACCAGTTGTTTGTCCTCTTTGTACAACGGGGTATCAATTAAATATTTTAATGCGTTCATCACGACAGCTGGACGCACTAACAATCAAATAGGTAGGTAAACAAACGGCTGGCTCCCACCAGTTGTTTGTCCTCTTTGTACAACGGGGTATCAATTAAATATTTTAATGCGTTCATCACGACAGCTGGACGCACTAACAATCAAATAGGTAGGTAAACAAACGGCTGGCTCCCACCAGTTGTTTGTCCTCTTTGTACAACGGGGTATCAATTAAATATTTTAATGCGTTCATCACGACAGCTGGACGCACTAACAATCAAATAGGTAGGTAAACAAACGGCTCCCACCGGTTGGAAATAAAAAGTAGTTAAAAATGGTTTCAATGTTGTTCATCTCCTCCCTTTCAATGGTTTAAGTCTGCTTCATTTCAGCACGAGTGAAGCCAAAGTCTGCCGCATTTCAGCACAGGACATTCCAAGCATCTTTATATACCCACAGCTAGCTGTGCGTAAATAATTGAAAGCACGAGTCTGGCTATGACTAAATTGACTTCTAAATGTTAAAAAAAATTGCGCTGCACATAAAGAGAGTCTTTTCATTATATGACTTTGAAATGTGTCCGCGCCAATGTGCCTAAAGTAACAGAGATATTATTTAGATACTATACAGGTGAGGCGACTTGGTCATTTGACACGGGGGAAAGAAAAATAGGCTACGGGACGTAGAATTCAAGTTACGGGACTTAGAGGTCAATGTTACCCCTGACAACCCTCTCCTCTCCTGACCCTTACGGGGATACCGCGTCCCGTAGCCTATTTTTGAAAATCAACCAAGTCGCCTCACCTGTATAGTGACTAAATAATATTTCTGTTACTATAGGCACATTGCAAATTACAAAAAGTATTTTAAATACTGTATTTTAAATACAGTATTTTCAAAATACAAGTATTTTGCCCATCTATGCCGCCGCGGCTATTTGCAGTTCCGGCTCCTGCCTATGTGTTTGACAGGAATGCTGTCAAACACAGGATGCATTTAACAAACGAGTTGAGCCTAGACTGTGTTGCCTAGCTGAATTTACTCAGTCAGCTAGGCAACACAGTCTAGTTCTAGACAAAGCAATCCCATTGGTTGATTCGCATTTATTCACGAATCATTTGTCACAAACTCAAATCAACCTTTGGGATTGCGCTTAAATGACAAATCTCTCAAATCTGTGCCACTTTAAAAATGCTTCCATAGCAGCAAAACCAAAAAATACTGCCACAAGGAAATAATCTCACTATACTATAAATTAATCAGTTAAAGCTGGACAAAAATAATCAGGGAAACATTATAAAGTGTCAGTAAAACTATAAAACAAGAAGTGTATTTTGAAAACTAAAGTATTTTATTTCACCTTATCAAATTTTTATTTTACTAAACTCCACTACATTTATAACGTATCATCATGCTACTAATAAAAGCCAAGTGTAACGTAACGGACGTAACATTAAACAACTACAGCCGCTTTTTAAGACCTAGAAACTTCAAAAATATCTCAAAAATTATGAGTGTCTTTTAACCTTTGACCGCTGAGCTAAAAATCAAAAATAAAATCTCAAATGAAATTCAAAAGTGCCACACTGTGCACAGCACACAATTACAACATCTGTAAAAAACAACCGCATGCTCTTCAATGTATAATTGTATTTCGCTGTACTAATACCTCCGAGTTCATTTCCATCACTTAGGAAAAGCATTTTTGTATTTTCTACTTGGTCTTGGTTTCGTCTCCAACATCTGTTAATTAACTTTACTGTGGTTGGTAGGTAAACTACATTACAATTGTTTTTTCCTATTAAAGGTAAATATATATGTCAAACTCCGTTTTATAAACCGGCCTGGGTATTTTAAAATACCTGCGCTTTTTAGAGAATGTGGTATTATTCCGAAAAGATTTCAAATTATAATTATGCACTCAGCTGTTTTCAAACAAATATAATATTAATTATAAATGTACCTTTCTGTGTTTAATTAAATTGTTTTCCTTTTTGATTAACGTAATTGTGCTTTAATATTATCAACTACAATATCAACCTTGTTCAAGACGTGTGTTGTTTATCATGCAATAACCCGTGACTCAGTCAACCATAGTATTTTAAATGTAAGCTGTATTTAAAAAATTTCTATTAATATGAAGTCTTCAATGAAGTAATTGGGGTTTTGCTTAACGATGACAAACGACCAATAACGTGGCGCAGATTCAGAATTAGACTAAAGCAGACTTAAAATAACATGTAATAAAGCTTGCAGTAGTATTTGTCAGCTTTTACAAAAATTAAATATTCATTTCTACTGCAGACTGTGAATCATCAATTCCATGTTTTTGAAAAAACTAATTAGTCGTCTACGTCGTCGAGCATTGTGCTATTTACAGACTAAACATTCGGCTACCACCAATATATTTTGGATTTAAAATAGTATTACGCATTTTGTCATTGTATTTCCTTTAAATCTATTGCGGGCAGCGGTATTTATTTTTGATATACTAATGTGGAGAATTCATAGCATTTAACAGCGTATATTCGAATTTTTCAGCTCAGCTGCTCTAAAATGAAATAACCAATTCTACCACATCATGTGAAACTTTAATTCCCTTTTTTGAGCAATTCAATTAAAAGCCATGCAATAAGATTCAGCCAGCTACCCTTTTTTAAATTTAAAATAGAATTACGAATTTTGTTATTACAGAACCTTTTACTTAACTTTTTGAGGAGAATAACTTTTTAATAAAGAGAATAATTATTTTAAAAAATCTACTAAAGTGGCGCAGGTTCAGCAGTAAACGCCGGCACACTAATAATCAATGATAGCCTTTAATATTTAAGTATAGACCAAGAAGCCTGAATGGGTCAAGTATCCCTTAGATACTTGATTTTTATTTTTACTAAGGAGAGGAGAAATGGCAAAATTTTGATGAATTCTATTGGGACGTAAACCGAATTCTACTGGGGGGTAAACCAGGGTCAAGTAGACGTAGTCAGGGATACGGGGTCATCTCTCTTTATCAGCGTCCCAATACGATTCATAAAACGTCCCAATAGATTTCATCGTTCTTCTAATGTAAAATGTGCCATTTCTCCACTCCTTAGTAAAAATAAAAATCAAGTATCTAAGGGATACTTGACCCATTCAGGCTTCTTGGTATAGACCATCCGCTCTTTCCGCACTTTTTACATTTGATGAATAAAATAGGCTAGGTGACGTAAAAAAGATAACCAAGAAACTGATAACAAGAAGATAACTTGATAATATGGTTACCAGATTTATGCAAGGTATGGAGATAGTTATTTCAAAATTCACTCAGAACTACTGCAAAGATTTGGAGGTTACGTTTTGTGGGGACTTAAACCTAAACCCATAAATGGTTCTGAGTGAGTTTTTGAACTTATTATCTCCATACGTTGTATAAATCATGTTTCAAGGTACCTCGCCAAGAACAGTGTCTCTCTTAAACCGTCCCTAAGCGTATTTCGAAGTCCGTAAAACCGTGCCATAGTAATTATAAAGATTTAGTCTCGTAGTATTATATTACATTAGTATTATGTTCTACCAAACCGCCTACAAAGTGCTGACATAGGAAATACAATATAGAAGCAGAACAAATAGGTGCGAAATTTTCATGAATTGTCCAACTATGTCCAAAATTTATATTTTATCTGGCTTTTCAGCCCCTTCAAAGTAGGCTTTCGATTCACATTGGTACCTTAACCATAAATATTTCAAATACGTACTAACTAGACTGTACATAGAGGATCTAGGTACCAGGTTGATATTGTCGTTGTTGGTCATAGACATATTTGAAAATACTTGAACTTGGCTTATTTTTCCGCATAACGGGGAAACAAAAGAAAATACGTTAAAAATGTAGTGAAGTTTAGTAAAAATAAAAATTTGATAAGGGGAAATAAAATACTTTAGTTTTCAAAACACACTTCTTGTTTTATAGTCTTACTGACACTTTATAATGTTTCCCCGATTATTTTTGTCCAGTTTTTAACTGATTAATTTATTTTATAGTTTTACTGTAAATGCTTTAAAATAATAATTTCGTTTATATTTGTTTTACCATTTATATTTTTCACCTGCATATTGCAGTTCTTAAAGAAATATAGAAACATCTTGGTTTGGGTAGTAGTTCTATCGCCAATTGCCTAAATGAACCTAAATGAACTTCAAACAACCTAGATGGACTTCAAACAACCTAAATGAACTTTCAATAATTGAAATGAACTTTAAACAACCTAAATGATCAGGTGGTTCAAAGTTCATTTAGGTTGTTTAAAGTTCATTTCAATTATTTAAAGTTCATTTAGGTTGTTTAAAATTCATTTCAATTATTTAAAGTTCATTTAACTTTTTTACAGTTCATTTAGGTTGTTTAAAGTTCATTTCAATTATTTAAAGTTCATGTAACTTTTTTACAGTTCATTTAATTTATTTAAAGTTCATTTAACTTTTTTAGAGTTCATTTAGGTTGTTTAAAGTTCATTTCAATTATTTAAAGTTCAAGTTCATTTAGGTTGTTTGAAGTTCATTTCAATTATTTAAAGTTCATTTAAGTTGTTTAAAGTTCAGCTAAATTATTTAATTTACATTAACTGTTAATTGCATTGTGTGATAAAATCGGGTTCCCTCGGTTGCATATATGGTTGTCAGGACCTGGACTGCCCAACACAGCTAATGTTACGCTGAGCTCGGAAAGCATGACTCGGCAAAAAATAAACCGGTTTTGCTGATGAAAGCAGTGTTCTATTTACCACTGGGAGGGTTGGTGGTAAAAAGTGCTTAGTGGGTGGTAAAATTAGGAGGGTGGTTAGTGGGAAAAAGTGCTTAGTGGGAAAAAGTAGTATAAAATTAAAAAATCGAGAGTAACAAATGTTTCCCGATGTTTTCTTTTAACATAACTCAGTTTACAATTGTCAATCAATTGTGTTCAGTTTACATCTGCATGAATTGAGTTCAACTAAAATTCAATTCATGCGGATTAAAAACTGAACACAATTGATAAGTATTATCAAATAAGTAATTACAGAACTGAAAACGTTGATGTATGGCAAATCATTACTCTTGCATTACATTTAGAAATGTATTTGAACATATAAAGTACAGTGTATTAAGTAAGGTACTACGTCTGAAACAAACTTTGCAATTGTCTTCACCCTTCTTTAATAGTAAGACAACTGTAAAATGCTCTCCTAAGCATTTCTGAAATGAATAAAAGTACATGCTGTAATAAAAACAAAACGTTGTCATTTGCAATGAATTATTGCAACTTTTATCCAATAAATGATGTGATCAGTTATTGAACAAAAGTTGTAATATTTTGTCTTTATCATAACACGTACATTTTTAATTTCAGAAATGCCAAGAAGAGCATTTTTCAGTTGTCTTTTAAGTGAAGACGAAGGCAGGGTAATGTTTGCTTCATGCGTGGTACCCTAAATACACTGGACTTTTACCCACTGTGCACTTTATACGACTAAGCATTTTTACCACTTTTTACCAGGTGGGTGGTAAAATCTCTGGATGGGTGGTAAATATTGAACACTGGATGAAAGAGATAAGGGACCTATATGAAGATCGCTGGACAGTACAATAATATGCTGTATGAAAGTGTACTTTGGGAGCATCCGATGAAGCAAGGCGTCCGTTTTCTTTTTTTCCTCCATTAACTGCGTAGTCCGATCCTGAACAAGGTCTTCCAGATTGCACGCATATTTTTCCATGATGGACAACATGTTGTCAAATATATTAGCTTTTCTGTAATTCATTAAAGTCAAAACTATCAACTTTTGACAGTTAATTGGGCCAAATTCATATCGCCAAATCGCCATCCTAATGCTTAAAGCCCAAATACTATACTGTCAGTTAATTGGGCCACTTGGGCAACCAAAAATCTGAAATGGTCAACATCGGCAAAGTTAAGTCAGGCACACCATCCATCACATTCAATGCGACCAATCAATGCATCTTATCTTATATGCGACAATTCAAATTTATTAATAAAATTTATTCAATTCCAATTTATCATATATCCAAATAACGACAGGTCTAAAATATCCGAAATGTTTGAACATCTGGTTTAATTTTCCTGCATGTAGTGGAAAATTCCAGAAGTAAAATATGATAACGGATATGTAATTTTTTGTCATAAAGGTCCGTAGGGAAAGCCATTGAGGCAAATGATGTGGTAATTCACGCAATTGGCGAACTTGGTATTGCAACCTTAGCAAATCTTGCCTTTTAGGTGAAAGCCGGCTAGGCCCTAATTCACTTGCCCTGAAGACTGGCACGGTTGTTAAAATAAATTCCTATTTCTTGCATTGACCTTCCGTACATTAACAATTTTTGGAAGTGTCCGCGGAGGATTAAAAGGAGAAATTATAATAGCCGTGGAGGTAATAAGACTTACAGTCCCGATTGTATTTCCTTTAAGTTAACGCGAATAAAACGGAAGTCTGGTCTCAAATCAGGGTCATCCTCCCAACATGCGCGAATGCAATTCAGCGTTGACTGACCGCAATCTAAGTGTGACGTCACTGGTCGCAAAGCTTCTCCATTTCCATTTAAGGCTCCATTGGATACTCTGTTCACAATCTCTGAAAACCAAGAAGCCTTTATGAGTCAAGTTTTTATTGGAAACTGGATTTTTTACACGGGTAGACCTGTTGGGATCCGGGCATTGTCAAACACCTTGGATCCCCAACCGGTTTATAGTGAGATTATTTCCTTGTGGCAGTATTTGTGCCCGTTTTAATAGGTTTGGTGTTGGTGGCAACGGTAACGGTACTATTGTAATAGGTTTGGGGATGAAGTGGCCCAACGGTGGCAACGGCGGCAAACGGTAATGGTGGCAACGGTGGCAACTGTCTTCAACCGCTGCATAAAATGAAACCCATTTCGGGTCATTTCATTTCGGATGTCTAACATATGAGAAATACTATCAGTACCAACTTAGATGAAACACGGATGCATAGAAACCAGTTATCATCAGGAAGTCCGCAAAATAACTGCAGAACCGAAATTCGGTGCAAACTAATCAGCTAACTGTCCCTGTCAATAAGGTTTTGGCAAGGAGGCATAGAAACCCTTCGCCATTTAAATAACTACCGACCCAAAATGCGTAACCAATATATGAAAAGGTAGTAAGCTGATTAGTTTGCACCGAATTTCGGTTCTGCAGTTATTTTGCGGACTTCCTGATGATAACTGGTTTCTATGCCTCCGTGTTTCATCTAAGTTGGTACTGATAGTAACTAGGTTACTAGGAATAAACTGCCTTTACGTAAAATTCGGGATTTGACGAGGGCTCGAAGAGCCTGAAGTTAAGTCCTAATTGTCTTAAGGAATCCGAAGTATATTACTCAAGCGATCTCTCCTGCTCTACATCGTATCCTAGCTGTTTTAAAGTGAAATAAAAATCCTTCCTTAAGACACAATGTGGCGCTGCCTATTGTGGTATACGTAGGCTCTCATCGACACTAGGACTCCTCAGTATTCTCGAAGCAAATAAAGAATAAATATGTCAACAGATCAAATTTTATTGATCTCAATTTCAACAATACTGGTAATTAATTATCAGAAAAGACGATCCATATTAATTTGAAAGCAATATAAATTTCGCTGTACGACCCAGTTGGTGTTAGTTTTTGGATCCCGATTGTCCTGCAAGTAGATATATTTATAAATATATATATGACTTCTCCGATTTCAAATGCAAATGTGCTTGGGAGGGTGGGTGGGTTGAGTAATATACTTCGGATTCCTTAAGACAATTAGGACTTAACTTCAGGCTCTTCGAGCCCTCGTCAAATCCCGAATTGTCTTTCAGGAATCCTCGTATATTACTCAAGCGATGTTTAAAGCATACTTACTAGATAACACCGCATTTGAAAAGGCTGAATTATATTCCGGCCTATAGTAAAATCTATTAAATGTGGTAGTTTTTGTCCAATTTGCTTGACGTTTTACATCTTGCAAGGACATTCCTTTACTAAATTTTTTGGATGTCGAAGCCGATCTTGTTGAATGAGTTTTAAATTTGCAAGTATCTACACCTGACCACTTCATCACCTCAACAATCCATCTCCTTATTGTTGCTGTTGAAATTAAATTATGTGGCTTACTATACGAACATAATAATTTTGAACTGTTCTCAAAGTTTTTGTTTTTTCAATGTAAACTTTTAAAGCATGCACAAAGCACAGCTTTCCGTTTGTAACGAATGAAGCATAAAAAGGCAGGCATGTCCAGCTTTTGATGTCTTTCTTAGGTTATTAAAATAAAATACTGCCCCTTCTGGCTTATAGCCAGATTGCTTAGATCAAGTGCAGCAATATCGGATGACCTATCGGCATTTGTCAGGGTCAGTAGCATTACTAATTTTTTGGAAAGCACTCCTAGGCTTAAGTCTTCGCTGTTTGCCAAATTATTTATATAATCAGTCACTAATGTCACATCCCAACATTCGTCGTATCTAGCCGCTGGCGGTGATGTATTAAAAATTCCTTTTAAAACTTTTATTATTGTTAAGTGTTGTCCTATAGGTAAATTGTCAATTGATTTTGCATAGAATGACACTACTGATCGATGAAATTTACAGTTCGGTATGACAACTCTTTCTTGTGTAGGTACGCCAGATAGGAAGCTAGTTCGCAAACAGTGACACAAAGTGGATCACTTTGTGGTCTATCTCTCCAGCTATTGAAATTTTTCCAAGCGGATTCATAACATTTGCTAGTTGATACTCTAATGGATTTTCCAAGTAAGGCGGAAGCGTCTTCTGAAAGTTCATTTGCATTGTTTTGCATCCCGTTATTGGCCAGACTGCCAGAATAAGATTCTCTATCATCGGCTGTGGGATACCCTGTGCGTTCATCAGAAGTGAGTTCGTCGGAGGAAGCAAAATGGGATTCTTGAAAATGCCCAGCACTAAGGTTGGGTACTACGGTTGATTGGGCCACACCGGCGCTACAAGGATTATCTTGCCTTGCTGTCAAACAGAATGGGGGAAAGGCATACCCCTGGAATTGACTCTAATTGGATGTAAATGTATCGAGCCCCATCGCCATCGGGCCTGGTTTCTAGTTCCAATAATGTTTTAGTTGGTAATTGGTTCTGTTGGCAGACAGATCTACTGAGCACGGCAGTTTTGTCATGACACATAAAAATATCTTTTGGTTCAGTTTCCAATCGCTGCGATCGTTGTGATGACGAGATTTCCAATCTGCTATGCCATTTATTTTTGCCGGGATGTATTCTGCAACAAATCATATATTTCTTTTAAAACAAAAGTCCCATATTTCGATAGCTAACCTTGTTAATTCCGCAGAACGCGTTCCGCCAAATTTATGAATGTCAGCGACGGCTGTCTTGTTGTCCAGTCTTAATAACACGGACGTATCTTTCGCCTCTTTTGCAAAAGTTTGCAATGCAAGAAATGCTGCTTTTAATTCTAGTTTAATTATCTGATTGTGAGTTTTCAAATCTAGTGACATTCACACTCCTCCAGTGGTCACTTCTTGAGATGCTGCACCCCAACCTTATAGTGACGCATCTAATTCAATCACCAGGTTCGGTTTTTCTTTGTGGATTTGGCACGATGGCAGCATTAAGATATTTTGAGTCCACCAATTTATGCTCACTAGTTCGCTTTCTGACAAGAGAAATTATCCATTCCAACTTTTTGCCTTCCGTAAATGTTTTATTAAGCACATTTGAATCTCTCGAATGTGAAGAGGTGCTCCCAATATTGCTGGGTACTCTGCTGCAATTTTCCCAATGAAAGCTGCTAATTCTCGGGGAGAAGTTGTTTTGTGCGACAGCAAAGATAAACATTGACTTTTAATTGTTTCTTTTTTCCTTAGAGGAAGGTCAAATGTCATTGTTTTAGAAATGACTGTTACGCCAAGAAATTCTATTTCTTGAATTGGCTCCAGTATTGATTTTTCTTTTTCATAATTAATTATAAAGCCCAATTTTTCTAAGTGAATATTACATATCTTATATCACTTTCCAGTTTATCTACTGAAAAAGATAAAATGAGCATATCGTCTAAGTACGAAATTAATGCAATTCCTTTTCGCCTAAAATGAGACAATATTGGTTTCATGATCTTTGTGAAAACATATGGAACTGTACTCAGGCCAAATGGCAAAACATTGCATTCATAGCATTTCCCTTCCCAAGAGAATTGTAAATACTTTTGAGTTGTAGTAGCAATTGGGTTTGAAAAATAAGCGTCTTTGAAATCCAATTTAGCCATATAAATATCATTCTGAATTATTTCTTTCAAATGGTTTATTCCTTCCATTTTAAAATGCACGCATTCTAAGAACGCATTCAGTTTCTTTAAATTTAACATAGGTCTCCATTTTCCATTTGGTTTAGGAGCCAAAAGTATAGGACTAAGAAAGTATGGTGCTTTAGTTTCTTCTATGGCCTGTTTTTCAATTCAATTCTGTATTTCTTTTTGCACTGTGCTGTATTGCTCCTCCTTAAAAATATGAGGAGGGGGATTTAGTAACTTTGTGGCCATTGAAGTAAAGGGTAATTGATAACCCTTAACTGTTTCCAAGACCCAAGGGTCATTCGTAATCATTTCTCACTCAGAGTGACATCGTAGCACACCTCCCGTTGCACATTTAACTGTATTTACAGAAGTAGGTGTATTATTATCAAACTGATTTGGTTGAAAATCAACATGAGGTTTCTTAAAACTCTCCGGTACTTTCGATATATTTTCGATCTCCTTTCTCCATTCTATGGCCTACTTTCATTCGATTCCGGATACTAGACCCAAAGAGAAGAGTAGAGTTTGAGTCGTCTCTTTCTTTAGAAGCCATAAGTTGCCAGCATTGGATTAATGCTTGAAAGTATAGAACGCTGTCTATAATAAATTACTTGATTATTGGTATTTCCTTTAAACGTTCAGGGCATAATTCACCTGTGTCTCGACAGTCAGAGGATTCATTAATTCTTCTAATGTAAAAAATAATACACTTAACATTTTTATAAGTGTGTGAATTGTCATTTTTTAACAATATATTTAATTGCCTTTATTTTGAGCTTCGACTGATAATGCGTTCAAATTTGCTAACGGTCCAACCGTGTCCAATATATCTTTCAATAGATTCAGTAGATTGTGTACCAAAAATTACGTTTAAGGGATATTCTTTTCTGCCTTAATAATTCCTGAAGCTGAGGATCTAGTTTTGGCATTTCCGCTTCCGGTGTGTCCGGAAGGGTGCATCTCTTTCAATTTATCTCTTTATGTAAGATTGAGTTTTTTCTGGAAGAGTCCATTTATATTCCTGCAGATTACTTAATGGGTCTAGATCAATGTCTTTCCCTTCTGAAATGTCAGGACTATCTGACTTATCAGTCAACACACTGGTTCTGCTGGTATCAGGGTGTGACTTATTTTGTGAATTTTCTGACTCGGCAGAAATAACAGACTTTACAAATTTTGTAATAGCCGGAAGTAAAAAAGTTTTAAGTTGAGCCAAATCTAGGCTGTCAACTACCCGATTTGGGGCCTGGCCACCCGGGTTTCCTTTGTCCATTTGACAAAATTTGTCACGATAAAGTTAAACTTTTGGACAGAGATTTTAAATGTCAGGACTATCTGACTTATCAGTCAACACGCTGGTTCTGCTGGTATCAGGGTGTGACTTATTTTGTGAATTTTCTGACTCGGCAGAAATAACAGACTTTACAATTTTTGTAATAGCCGGAAGTAAAAAAGTTTCAAGTTGAGCCAAATCTAGGCTATCAACTACCCGATTTGGGGCCTGGCCACCCGGGTTTTCTTTGTCCATTTGACAAAAATTGTCACGATAAATGATAAACCTTTGGACCGAGATTTTTTTGATGTTCACACTTGTAGAGCTGAGAGAATACTGAGGAGTCCTAGTGTCGATGAGAGCCTACGTATACCACAATAGGCAGCGCCACATTGTGTCTTAAGGAAGGATTTTTATTTCACTTTAAAACAGCTAGGATACGATGTAGAGCAGGAGAGATCGCTTGAGTAATATACGAGGATTCCTGAAAGACAATTGCCATTATTTCTCATTGTTCTGCTCATCCTTAAGGAGAAGCTGAACACATAATTTATCAATATTGACTATCAATTTACATGCAAAATCTGCCTGTTTCAAAATGCCTAAACTCTCTCTAACGTAACATTTCTGCACATGTAAATATTGCAAAAATACTCCGAAATCAGGGCTACAAAGTTGCTGGTTTCATTTTTTGATATATTTTGTCGTTTTCAAAAATAAGCCATTTAAAAAACCATCATAGCCCTGTGCGACTTACGTCTCCGACTCCGTCATGGATACCAAAATTTCAATGTAAAATCGTGCCTTTCGGTAGATGACAATTCGAACCGTGCTCCCGTCTTTTTTAACGCACTTTTTATTGAAAACTCGGAACTAATATCGAAAATCGAAGTCAGCAACTTTGTGGCTACGATTTTGGAGTATTTTATATCATAAATATGAATATGAAATGTTACTCTGTTGAAAGCTTGTGCATTTGGCGCTTTTAGTTTCAAGGTAAAATTTTTAATGCACAGCGTAAGCCATCTGTACATAGTAAGATGTCCGACACTGGAATACAAAGAATATGATACTGTAAACAATATTCATATTCTTTGTACACAACCACAGCCCACAGCTGCGGTGGTGGTGTTTCCTGTTGTTGGTGTCTGCGCACAAAAACGAAAAGAGAAAATAGAATTCTTTTGCATGAAAAGTTTGACAAGAAATAGGAATATACTGTCTCATCGCTACTCTGAGCGACAAAAATGTCATCTAAGGCATCGCCGTCTTCCTCCTGATTGGCTGAAAATATTTGTAAAATACTCGGCTTTATTGGTTCCTTGCCGACCGGCGGCCATCTTTTTTCCTTTATCAAAATTGTCGTTGCCTCAATTCTGAAAAGCGGAGTCACATTCTCATCCGTTTTCGTTGTCCAGTCACTACTACTATACAAACTGCGTACATAATAATAAGCATTGTACTGCAAAGCTACGGTACATCTTGCACAATTCTTTATAACATTTTAATAGGTACAAACCAAGGTTTTTCAATGTTTTCAATGTTATTCCAACTTTCATATTCAGGTGGTGGAAATAGTAACTTTTGATTACAATGGCGTACTATTAGTGTACGTAATGCTAAATTGATTGATTCCTATTACAACACTGATGGCTTACAGTCTGCGGGGGTCAAGGGGGCGGTAGCCCCCTTGAAAAAAATTCAGTTCAGTTACTTCCATTAATAAAATATATTGAAGAACGGCGATGATTAAGACATTGCAAGCTAATGTGAATTTTTAAAAATTTAATTATTGTTGTTACATATCACGGAGATTATCAATTCTTAATTCGCATACCCACTCCAAAAGGGCCAACCTTGTACGGAGCTTAGTACTAAGACTACAGCAACTTTGGTGTCGATTACAGGAATACGAAAAAGTGTACAGTATATTAATGAAAAATGTACTCCAATTTTCTAAACAATATTATCGTGTGAAAGATCCATTATACTGAAACCTAAGATTCTATAGAACCAACCCTTAAATATTATTATTATTAATTACCAGGTAATTATAATGTGCGATGATATTCCTTCATTACTAGAGAAGTTCTCAACTTCAAATCATCAAAACACGAAACACGAAACATACCCCGCCCCGCCCCCCCTCATTTGCCATGTCAACCCAAGATCTCATGTCATGTTTGTCGTGTTTATGACATCAAAATGCCAAACGCCGTGTCTGACACCAACATCAACATGAGAGTCTTATTTATGCACCCGTTTCCATGGTAATACAGTTTTCTGCCCCTTTCCAATGTTTTAAGATTGAAAATAATTAAAAGCTATTTGGGGTGAATTGTGTTACGATGTATGGGAAGTTGAGAACAATTTTTTGAGGTTTTACTACACGGTAC
This sequence comes from Yoshiicerus persimilis, assembly GCA_020352615.2. Taxonomy (NCBI): domain Eukaryota; kingdom Metazoa; phylum Arthropoda; class Collembola; order Entomobryomorpha; family Tomoceridae; genus Yoshiicerus; species Yoshiicerus persimilis. The sequence goes on from CM036940.2 coordinate 45,033,033, forward strand.
ACCGAACATGGAAAATCGGGAAGTATCAAGGTGGTCTCTAAGGTAACATGGCTGGGTAAGGAGGTGGTGAAGGTTCAAAAATCTTCATAATAGGCTACGGGACGGGTTTCCAGAGTTTTAATCAGCTACGGGACGGGACTATTGAAGGAATTTCTTGGTTGCCTTCTTACTGTCCCGTAACCTATTTTACAGACCCAATGTAAAAAGGTCCCAATCGTCACCACCTCTATACCCATCACGTAACCTTAGAGACCACCTTGGGAAGTATGATATCTGGTGTCGCTTGCTGTCATGACAAAGAGAACCTCTCTAATTTTGAAAATTCATTCCATAATATTCTATCATTGGCAACGTTAGTCAAACCGTAAACCCAATTACAGTAAGCCATCCCTGGTAATAATTATCGATGTGGCTCCATGACAGGCCAAAGAATCTTGAGCATAATTTAATTTATGCTTCGAGTGAGACGAAAAGCGAAATATGCGTCTAAAGTTGCAGTTAGAAATATTTGGAATATTTCATAATTATATTTATTCCTTGTTATTTCCTTTCAAGTGCATTTTCAAGTTTTTCCCTTTTGTCTCACTCTTTTCTTACGGTTTTGTTGCGATTACGTTCACTTTAAAAATTTGAAGTTCAACCCTATTTTTTTCAATGTGTCTGCCCCTGTCCAGTAAAATTAATTTTAGATCCTCGACGTCCTTAGTAAGAACAACAAAATTAAGCAAAATTTGGTTGCGCCTTGTTGCGCCTTTCGAAAATTAAGATATTCAAAAATCGGTAAAAATGAAATTTGGACCTTGGCATTTCATGACAACCCTAGTCGTGTCTTATATCAATCGAAAGCTACTTTCAAGAGCTTTCGAATGATGCAAGTCTTAACGCTGTACAATGATTTGTTCAAAAGTTACTAAGGGTAACATGTCAAAAACCGAAATCGGTTTTTTTCGGTCTGGGAAATTTATGGAGGAAAAGTACCCAACCAGCACACAAGTTACTAAGTAACTACTTTTAGGATCCTAACCTACTCGGTACCGTTGACAAAAATTACTACTTTTGAGTTGATACTAGGTATCTCAAAAGTAGCAACTGTAGTTCATGATCGATTGAAAAGAAAAGACAACTACAGCGTATGCACTTTGTCATTAAATAGTAGCTACGAACAAAACTCCCGTATCCCTACTTTAAAGTCTGTAAAAAGTTGATGATAACTATCGCGCGAAGCTAACTAATAGGCGGGTTTGCTGCAGAACATGCATAACAACCCCATAAACAATTTACGTTTTTAAAACGTTACGTAATCGTAAGTCAAAAACGAATTTTGGTAATAATATCGTTTTCGTATAACGAAATGAAAACGTTAAAATTTCCCCCTAGAATACCATAACGAAACGTTTCCATAATCACGATATTATAACGCAATAATAACGAAAATATTGACGCTTTATTAATACGTTATAGTTACTTAATAATAACGAGTAATAATTACGTTTAAAAAAAGCATTATTTATGCGAAAGAATAACCAAAATATATTCAACACAAACACGCTGTAAAACGGTTTTCCATCTGAAACACAAATGAAAAATATTTAATCAATATTACATTGATTTGTTTCGTTGACAAGTACTGTTTTAAACATAGTTCTACATTTATTAGAGACATTTCAGTACTATGAATGTACAATTAAATGATTAAAATTTTTTAGATAATAAATACTTACCTTTTATTAAAAAAATTATTTTAAATTTTTAGAAGTAATTTACTTATTAGAAAAAGTTAATTCTACTATTATTTCTGCAATAGACCTATACACCATACCTGTTCACTTCTGAGTCGCCCTCACAGTCCGTAATGTCGAATTGATAGTGGGAGTCATCACTATCACTGAGATGAAGTTGGCTGATTGTTTGTTTTGAATTAGTTCTTCAATTCGCAAATTCACTGATTGATTTGAGTTAGAAAATATACTGTTAAAATTAGAAAATTGAAATCTGTTCGTTGTTCGTTGGAGAAAAATATTTTTGACTGTTGATATGTATCGATGATTCTAGAAAATGAATTAAAACTTGCGCCACAGTTTTGACAGCATGCAGCGAATGCAGTGTTTCTGAAACGTTTCGCAAACGAAAAGGAAACGCTGCTAAATTTCGTCTTCTAATAGGATTTAGAAAACGATAAGGAAACGTCTCATAAATGACGGAAACGATATTATCACCAAAATACCATTTAAAACCGTAATTATAACGAAGCATTGTTTACTGGGAAGCAGCACAGTTCAATCATTTTGAACTATTAGCCGTTAGCCATCAGCGTCCTTTCTTCAATTACTGGAAGGGAAATATTTCTTCAATTTCCAAATTATATTTGGACTTTGAAAAAATTTTACGTTACGTTAGAAAAACTCCTTCAGGATTACTAACAGGTAAGATTGGTGTTTTATAACAACTAACTTTTTAAGTAATTGCAATATAAATATAATAACTATTTACTTTGTAAAGAACTCATTGCTGCATTTTTACAAATTATTTCTTATAATTTTGGCTACTATTATATTATTGATTCTTTTTAATATTTTTAGGGCAACAAGGAAATGACCGGATACTGGAAATGTCTATTTTTATGAAACTTTAGTGTAAATGATTCGTTTAACTCTAACTATCGTTTGTGTCCTTAGTGTTGCAACTAACCCTTTCTTTTGAAACTCTTATTTCATGTGCTGTATTTTACAATGTAATTTTATATATCTAATTTACCTATAGTCATTATTTAAGCCAGTTCAGCCAATTTAGTACTTCAGAACATTTTTTTCTTTAGCTAATTAATTGTTTGTAATGTTTTCTTTAACAGCTGCTGCAACATTTAGGTATTATTGGCAGGACAATTAGATAACTTCAGTTAGGAATTAGTAGGCACTTAGTAGAAACCACTAGAGTTAAATAGTTCTTCTCTACCATAGATGGCTCTTTTACGTATTGACTTAGGAAGTTCTTAGTAGGAACCTGGTAGGAATGCTGTTCTTCATAGAACGTAGATGGCGCTAATTCGCATTTACTTAGTAGCTACTAAGCAATCAGCTTAGTAGCTACATTAGCTGTGACATAGCCTGCTACTAAAAAGCTACTACGTTCGTCAAATGCATCGAACGGTAGGTACTTAGTTGCTTAGTACCTACGCATGTGTAGGTGTTGAATGGCTACTAAGTAACAATATGTGCTGGTTGGGTAACCATGGAATCTTGATTAGGGGCACAAATATTGCCTAGAAAGCAAAAAAGCAGCCCCCGGTCAAATTGAAAATTGTACAACCAATGTAATCCCATCCTTAATGTTTATGGGATATTTGGCATTCGTATTTCCGCACCTGTATCGTTTTTTGTATTTGTAATTTGTGTATACCATTCGTGTTGGAAATGAATGTGACTCGACCTGACTGAACAGAGTTTGACAATAAAACATTGATATGAAAATGGACCTAACAAACACCCGAGTTGATGAAGAAATTGAGTTGGTTGTTGCCACCGAAACGTAGGAATCTTTACAGACGATGTCGTATTTTAGTTAGCATTAGAACACAGGTGAAGTGTACCGGCAGTGGAAAAGTGCGTATTGCCCCATGGTCCAGATCTGCCAATAATTTCAAAAAGGATGATTCCGAAAGAGTAGACGTCTCCCTTCTGCGTCCCTTTCACTGGGGCATTCGGATCTCGCAACAGCTCTGGAGCACGCCAAAGTAACTTTCTCTCTTCTTTCTCGCCATCAATGACCTCTTGGTTCGCTAAATATTCATTCACATTTTTAGCGAGCCAGAGGCTCACTTATGGAACCGAGTTGTCTGTCCGTATGTACGGACAGACAGACTTTTGGGATGCCTTTTATGATATGAAGCGGTAAGCTAACTTTTTGGGTGTTTCCCATTATGGGAAGCAGTAAGCTAACTTTTTGGGTGTTTCCCATTACAGGAAGTGGTAAGCTAACTTTTAAGGTGTTTCCCATTATAGGAAGCGGCAAGCTACCTTTTTAGGTGTTTCCCATTATAAGAAGCGGTAAGCTAACTTTTAGGGTGTTTCCCATTATAGGAAGCGGAGAGCTACCTTATTAGGTGTTTCCCATTGTATGAAACGGTAAGCTAGTTTTTCGGGTGTTTCTACTTGTAGCTTTGGTTACAATGACAAAATTAAACATTTTCCAGTTTTAGTGGAAAATGGAATAATTATTCATTTTGGGTTACCATAGTAAAACTCGACATTTTCGAGTTTCTATGAATAATATTATTTGGTTTTGAGTTGCTATAGCAAAATTCAACATTTTCGAGTTTTCGTCTCCAAAATCCAAAGTTTTATTCAAACCTTTGGCAGTTTTCCTTTATCTACTCTGGCTCGCTTCTGTTACGGCTTGGAGAAGTTTTACACTTTTTACTGTGACAGTCACCAATAGAGACAAAACAAGTGGCGAACGGTGCTATGGAAGCATTTTCTGATTGGTTAGGTTTTCGTCATTTTGGGGCCATAATAATTCGATGAATGGATTTCGATGAAAATGAATAGAAAACGATGAATGACTGTAGATATCTATATCTTAATGAATGAACACCGAATTTCAGTGAATAAGAATTGGAACCGATAAAAGACAATAATGCGGCATGAATTAAAACCGTAACTTATCATTATCATTACATGATATATAAAGTAAGATTAACTTGATTGGATCCGTAGGACTTTCCATTACGGAAATATTAGCCGTCAGGTTCTTTTACCTGTAAAATCCGCTTTTAATTGACAACGCAAAAACAATATCCATAGTGACTCAAATTTTTTTAACATTTTCCATTTTTCTGAATTAAATTATAACATTTTCGATTGAGTAGATATATTTATTTTCAGAAAATCAATATGGATTTGTGGTTACAGTCTCTTCCATTCATATAGATACTTGATGTAACTCTACGGTAGTTCTACTTGATTTTCTTTGGCTGAAAATATGATTTCCAACTGGCTAATCCTTTAGGGAAGCCATTTTGATTTATATCAAAATGCAGTTTTCAAAAATCGGATAGATATCAGATAGAATGGCTTCCATAGGGGATAAGACTGTTGGAAATCATATTTTCAGTCTACGAAAATTAAGCGTAACTATCTTTAGAGTTACAACAAGTATCTATCTATATAGGTTTAAGAGACTGTTTATTGCCAATTAAAGGGGTGAGAAGAAGTATTACTTTAAGCTCCATTAATTAAATCCCGTAAAAATTATCAAATTTTTATCAAAATTTAGGAGTCACAACCAATGACAATTTTATCAAGACTTTTCACAAACTCACTTTGACAATCTTCAATAATTGAAGACTATCGCTGGAAAACAAGTCAACTCCATAGTGGAATAAAATTTTTGGTAACTACGGGTCACTCTAGTTAGTAACTCTATCCATTGAATAGGTTGACCCCAAGGAGTCTTACTAAACTGCTGGCATGGCGTTTCTTTGGGTTTACAAGGGGGGTCAAATTCAGATTTCCATGCAGTCGATTTTGATATAAGACAGCAGTTTGGAAATTATAATTTGTCATTAGTAGAGACCAAGGTGGTCTCCAAGGTAACATGGCTGTGTAAGGAGGTTCAAAAATCTTCATAATAGGTTACTGGACGATTTTGCAGACATTGACATAGGCTACGGGATAATAGTATATCTATATCTATGGACATTAGCTACGAACAAGGACTATTCAAGGAGTTTCTTGGTTGCGTCGTTACGGTCCCATAGCCTACTTTGCAGACCCAGTGTAAAAATGTTCCAATCCTCACCACCTGTATACTCATCATAACGAATGTCCCTGATTTCCAATGATAGCACGTACTATTCAATCGGACAAGAGCCCTATTATTTTACCTTCTCGTCACCAAGTCGACTCATATTTTAATTAAATTGTACGTGCTATCATTGAAAATCAGGGCTGGACCTCTCAAAAGATTGTAAAATTACGATCGTTGATTTCTGAAAAATCATTGGCTAATTTTTATAGTAGCTTAGTAGCGATAAAAATATAACCAATGATTTCGCAGAAATCAACAATGCAATTTTATGATCGTTTGAGAATCCCATTCGTTCCAATTTAGCTCCGGTAGACTCTTCTTACTAAACTGAGTCACCTTACACAGCCAAGTTACCTTGGAGACCACCTTGGTCTCTACTAATGACAAATTATAATTTCCAAACTGCTGTCTTATATCAAAATCGACTGCATGGAAATCTGAATTTGACCCCCCTTGTAAACCCAAAGAAACGCCATGCCAGCAGTTTAGTAAGACTCCTTGGGGTCAACCTATTCAATGGATAGAGTTACTAACTAGAGCGACCCGTAGTTACCAAAAATTTTATTCCACTATGGAGTTGACTTGTTTTCCAGCGATAGTCTTCAATTGAACTTTATAATTGAATGAATAATTGAACAAAAATACAAATTATTTGTATTTTTTAGTTACTAATTGCTGCATTATACATATTACCAAGGAGAATAAACCGTTGCCTGGGTGTTCTCTTGCGCTTTACCAGGAGTATCGACTAGAGAATTCCACATGGGGGATTTTGAACTTCTATACGGGACGTTTTTGGAAAAGTCTGTAACTTGGCATTAGTCCAATTGGTCGAGACACTTACCCATACCAAGCTGGTTGTCTTGGTTTCTGAAATACAGTACTGCTTAGTATCCCGACTAATGCCAAGTTACAGGCTTTTCCAAAAACGTCCCTTATAGAAGTTCAAAATCCCCCATGTGGAAATCTCTAGTCGATACACCTGGTAATACGTTTATTCGCCTTGCATATTACAATGTTCCACAATCCTATAAACTCGGACAAAACATTTAAAAAGTTGGCATATCTTTTTAATAAATGAAACCTTAAACTTTTCCAAAATAAGCAATTGACATGTTACCCGAATACGTCACGATGAATTTATTGCTTATGGAATCGTGTTTTCTGTGCGTCCGTATGTATGCCTGCACGTTAATAACAGTAACAAAATAACAATAATAATTTAGGTGTACAATATAGTTTTTGACTGTTTTTTGGAAGCGGTAAGCTAACTCTTTTGGTGTTTCCCACTTTATGAGGTGGTAAGCTTATGTTTTGGGTATTTCCCATTATAGGAAGAGGTGAGCTAAATTTTTGGATGGTTCTCATCAAAGAAAGCGGTAAGCTAACTCTTTTGGTGTTTCCCACTTTATGAGGTGGTAAGCTTATGTTTTGGGTATTTCCCATTATAGGAAGAGGTGAGCTAAATTTTTGGATGGTTCTCATCAAAGAAAGCGGTAAGCTAACTCTTTTGGTGTTTCCCACTTTATGAGGTGGTAAGCTTATGTTTTGGGTATTTCCCATTATAGGAAGAGGTGAGCTAAATTTTTGGATGGTTCTCATCAAAGAAAGCGGTAAGCTAACTCTTTTGGTGTTTCCCACTTTATGAGGTGGTAAGCTTATGTTTTGGGTATTTCCCATTATAGGAAGAGGTGAGCTAAATTTTTGGATGGTTCTCATCAAAGAAAGCGGTAAGCTAACTCTTTTGGTGTTTCCCACTTTATGAGGTGGTAAGCTTATGTTTTGGGTATTTCCCATTATAGGAAGAGGTGAGCTAAATTTTTGGATGGCATTAAAGGAAGCGATAAGCTTACTTTCTGGGTGGTTCCTATTATTGGGTCCAATGTGCTTCAAAAAAGGGGAAGTTGCCCCCAGCAACTTCCCCTCCTCTGCCTACCAGGTGTTGACTTACCCAAAATAACAAGAAAATGTCACCCAGTTTCTTCATGGAGCATTCCACAAATTGGGTACTGGTGGAATACCGTAGTGAATACAACTGGATGACATTTTCTTGTTATTTTGGGTAAGTCAACACCTGGTAGGCAGAGGAGGGGAAGTTTCTGGGGGCAACTTCCCCTTTTTTGAAGCACATTGATTGGGTCCATTAGTCATAGTCAGTGGTCCTTTTCATCGCCATGCTAACTTTTTCGGTGTTTCTACCTTTAAGAAGCGCCAGGCTAGCTTTTTCTGTGTTTATACTTGTAGGAAGCGCCAAGCTAAATTTTTGGTTCTACTTGAAGGAAAACAATTTTTGTTGCATCCGGCATGTCAGCAGCACCTGATGGGAGGATTAGGATTCGCTCTGATAAAAGAGCGAAAACTACTACTTTGGTAAGTATACCTAGTTCTATTTGGAAAACCGAGAAATAATTTCATACTACAAAGTTCGTGGATGGCCCCTCCCAACTAAGCTTATTTATTGGGAATTTTACAAAATTCCGGAAAGTAATGCTTTCCATCCCTTCAATTAAAAACTCCGGCCAAGCAGTATCATTACCCGACCTGTTAGCGCCCGTTCTCGGACTGGGTAGCCATTAGTAACTCCGGGCAACAACCACATTAGCACGACCTGCGGTCGTGCCAATGCGATTGCCTGCCCTTCGTTATTACCCGTTGGCGGATGTTGCGCCGCCTCTCTGTTCTTTGAATTTATGGTTTTGTGGCAAGAGGAGGAGTGTGAGTGTGAGCGCATGCCTAAGCAAAGGCAACATTAGAGATGGGAGAGAAGGAAGAGCGTATAATTACAAACGCTCTTATTTAAATATACGCATTATCGTTTATCGTATGAGGGGCTCAGTAGTATAAGGGTGTTAGAGAATTGAAAAAAAATAATCCCTTGGTTACACAAATATAAAAATAAGTTTCGCCCTTCAAAGACATATAAAATTGAATAACATGTTAGTACTACTGGCTGATAATTTGCGTAACTAAGGGTCACTTTAGTCAAGACTCTCCGTTCAGCAGGTTGACCCCAAGGAGTGACTAAGTTTACGTTGTCGGCGTAGACATGGAATTCTCTTCAAAGTTACCAGGAGGGTCAAATTAAGATTTTCATGCAGTCGTTGCGCGGTGTTGGTATATTGCATTTGTCATTAATCGAAATCAAGAAGTTTTAAATGGTTGCCCCGGTTTTTCTTTGCTTCATTTAATAGGGAGGGCCTACTAAGTGTTTCGATTAGGAAATTGAAAGTATTTAGGAGGGACAAAATGCCCCTTAATCCCAATGACAACATACATGATAACTGCATACATGATAGCTGCAGTTGTCAAAACATCGTAAAATTACGATCGTTAGATTTTGCAAAATCATTGGCTAATTTTTTAAGTAAATTAGTAGGAATAAACAATTAGCCAATGATTTTCACAGTTTAACGATCGTAATATACGATTTTTTGAGAATTCCAGCCCTGCTCAATATGATACGTATAAATATTCCAAAATCTTTCTAAGTCAAATAAACCAGTGTAAAACTGGGGTAACGCAGTATCGTCAGCTAATTATAGTGGAAAAGGAATATTGTAATTTGTAACAAATACTAGAAAGTTTTTTAAAATTATTTTTGTATGTCTAAACAACATTGATTTGTGAAATTGCAATCTGGATTAGATACCCAGAACTGAAAGGGTCTAATCTTTTAAGAAAAAGACTATAGTGGACTTTACATACTAAACGTAATAGACGGAAACCACTAAAAATTTGTTGAAACAACTTGATTTCGACTAATCACAAATTGCACTATCCCAAAAGGTTTCTTGTGCGAAAACCGACTGCAAGGAAATCTTAGGACCCTCCTGGTAACACCGAGAGAATTCCATGCCAACAAAGTAAACGTAGTCACTCCTTGGGGTCAACCTACTGAAAGGACTGGAAGAATTTTTCTAATTAAAATTTTGTCCGAGGCGGGGTACAAAAATTTCCAAACTGTAGTTCCAATGGCATAAACAAATAATTTTATTTTGTTCAATTCTCTAACACCCTTATACTACTCAGCCCCTCGTATCTAGGAGAATTGGACTGTACGTGGAACACTTTCGAAAGTCTGATGGAATGCATACAGAGTGAAACTCTGCACATGTAAACTTTTCTTGGTTTCCATGTAGACTCCGTCCGGGTCTCACTCTTAAAAATACAGTCCGACGTTAAGGTCTAGAATTCAATGCTATACTGTTACACCTCTAAAGCCTGAAAGGTACCATATTCCCCGAATTGATACCCATTAGCCGACACGGTATAATTTTTCAATTACACCGTTATTCTTATTTGAGCAGATTCCTGTACAGATGTTTGAACTGATTGCAGGCTGACCTTTGAATTCGTGAAGTCCGAAATCAGTTATCTGAAGAATCCAACGGGAGTCCACTAGGCAATTAAAGGATGTTAAATTTCCATGGCACATTATGTCGCTGTCGTGAAGATAAATCATCCCCTTAACATAATTCACGTCAAGGCAATTTGAATCGCCATACCAAAGGAGTTGGCCAGGCCGTTGGTATGGCGATTCAAATTGCCTTGATTCACGTATTAGTCACCTATTTTAACAAAGTGTTTCCAACAAGTGTTTACTTTTAAAAGGTCGGCCACAAGGGAGGCCACGAAGATGTTGTCCAGGTGTAGGTCCTCATTTTCTAAGACGTCATGCAGACTGCCTCGTGCCGCATACGCTGTTATGATGCAAATACTCCCATTGTCCACTGCAGCCCCGATGAATGGAATTACATTCGCATGCCGGAATTCTCGTATCTTTTCACGTATTTAATACTCTTTAATATAATATCTTAAATATAATATCTTAAATATAATACACTATTTTCCGTCATATACAGCCTAGTATTCAGTTCCCCTGACCTTTTTCGTACGAAAAAGACCAAAATTTTCTCTTCGCTTTCGATTTTGGTTTATCGGTTTTCAGATAAGACCTCGAAAATTCCACTCACCATGGCGATTTCGCAGGAGTAGGTAGGTGAAAAATGCACAACATTTCGCTGAGAAAATATTGCGTGAGCAATGAAAATTTTTACCCGAAATTGTCGTCAGGGGAATAAAAAACTGAATACAAGGGCTCAGGCACGTATCCAGAATAGTCATCATGGTGGGACTTAACGAAAAATATTTATGAAAAAGTGCTAATTAAAAAACAGGAAACAAGAAATCCATTTAAAATAATATTTTAATTTCAATACAATTAACAACACTGCTTAGAACAGGCGGTGTGACTTGGTTGAGCATTAACCCTTTCACATTGCCTACTACACTAAAGAAACAACGCAATCATAATTAATAGTACTTTCATGTGAATTACGGTTCTGATCCCGTCAATAAGGTTTTGGCAAGGAGGCATAGAAACCCTTCGATTTATAATAACTACCGAGCCGCTATTCGCCAATAACTATTCCGACTTATTGTCTTTTCATAATAAAAATTTCAATTTTTTAAATAATTCCCAAGAGGAGCCATAACAAATAAATAAATAAATAAATAAATAAAAATTTTGAGATTTTTATTATGAAAAGACAATAAGTCGGAATAGTTTGTGACGAATAGCGGCTCGGTAGTTATTATTAATCGATGTCTCCTTGCCAAAACCTTATTGACAGGGACAGTAGAAGAATTTCTGAGCAATTAATTTAGCAATGGCAAAAAATTTTGCTGTTTTGATGTCGGTAGATAATTAATCACTTTTCGTAAATCCTCTTTTTTTGCGGCGGATAAAGGCAAAACTGCTTCGCAAGCATTCGGTATTTCTACATCAATTATCCAGTTTGGTGTCCAAAGCCTTCTGTTGACAATTCTTGTATGCCCTGAAAATGGTTTCAGATTACTATGAATTTCCCAAGGATTGTTGCCACCATGTGATTTTTTTGTCATTATTATTTCAAGGCGATTTACTTTGAATCCAATGATACTGGCTGACTTTAAACGTCGCTGGCTTGGGAATGAGCTCTTTCAAGTAAGCAATGTTTCGAAAGTCGGAAAAATTCTTTTTTCTTATCCCGAATGGCTTACTTTTTCTTGAACTTCGTATTGACTCTATCAAGTCGTCAGGTGTGTGAATTGTTGCTGTCTTTTGATGTCGCTTAATAGTAGCAAAATGACTATCGCAGCATAAAAATGAGTTGCCGGCCACCAAGAATTTTTGCTTTACCTAAGTAATGAGTGAACTATCATTAGAGGTATAATGATGCTAAGTTGCTAATTAAGATGCTAAATTGGTAATAAATTTATGTCTTCAAATGGATGTACCTCTGTGAAATAACCGTTATGCACCAGATATTTAAGTAAGCAGGCCGTTGAATAATTTAGAAGTTGAGTGGAGAAGGGGGACTAAATATTTTACAAAAAAATTTCCTTGGCGACCTAATAAATGACAGGCCGCCAAGTTTGTTTTTGTTGTTATAAAAATGCATGTTGTGTTGCATTAAAGGTTTTGCTCAAGATGCCTAGACAACGTATTTTCTCTATCTATGTGATGCCATCCCAGGAAGAACGAAAAGTGGGAAATATGTGATATTTGTGTGGGCAATGTGGGCAGAACGTGGGCAAACGAAACAGTTGGAAAGACTTGTGGATTTCACATAAAAACGTTTGGAAAAGTCAAACTGTTTCCCATTTGCAACTTTCGGTGGGAAAGGTTCGTGGTTTCTGCGTGGCTACGACATGGAAAACGGTGTGTTAAATATACGTGGGCAGCAGTGTAAAATACTGTGTGGGAGAAGCGTAATGAAATCCCACACTTGTGGGGAAAACGTTTTTCTTGTGGAATCCACGTGAGAAATACGTGGGCAGATCCGATTTTCCAAAATGGTGGTATGACTAAATTCTGCGCTGAGATTCTTTGTATTTTATACCTACCATTTCAGCATTGATTTTACGAGGGTAATAGAAGCGGTAATCATACATCATTTCGTTTTGGCAACCGACAACAGTATAACGAATTTTCGTGGTTAACAGTTTATTGTTAAACATTTATGTATTCAGTAGTAGAATTTGTAAAAGAAAAGGCTGTTTCGCTAGTACCAAAGAAGTGGATAGTAAAAAACACTGCAAAATGGCCCAAAGGGCCAGCGGCACAATTGATTAAGGAATTAGGAAATCCTCAACCTTCATTGAACAAGTTTCCAATCAGAATATTAAAAGCATCTGGTAAGTTACAATTTTGACATTCGACAGCACACTTTTACCAAATACCCAAAATCATGTTCATAAAATAATTTATAGATGATTTTAAAATATTTTAGTCGATTATGAAAATGGACTAAGAGCTAAGAAAAAAGTCGAAGATCATACGTTTGCTTAGAAACTACAGCATCGGAATCTGAAGGGAGAAAACGCAAAAAGTTGGTACCAAGCCCCAATAAGAAAAAGAGACGTCTATCGTCTTTGTCGTCCTTCAATGAAAGTTCAATTTACTAGGATAGCGATCTACAGTTTTAGAACTGTCGCCATCAAATAATTTGTTCACTTTTAAAGGTAAAAAAATTAATTTAAATGTTTTAACTTAAAAATATCGGAATAATGTTACATTACTATAATAACTACATCGTAAAATATTATAACAGTTACTGAGGCACAGTCTGGCCCTTCCAGGACAGTCGTCACCCCAAAAGCACCATCAAAGCCTCCAAATCCACGAAGCTTGAGATTTTCATTGAGCTGGACGCTTTGATTGACCGCCAGAAAGGTATATAATTAAATATACAATATAATTATTGCCGTAATAAATTGTATTATTTTGAATTCAATTTAATAAAATGTGTTTTACACACGATAAACAGTAAACAAAATGTATAATCTTTCAAAATTTCACGCACAAGGAATCATAAAACTCGCATGAAAAAACTGTGGTTTTTTCGTTGGCTGCATGTAGTATTTATCATAAAATGTAGTGGATATAAGGTGGGAATATATTAAATTTAAACGTTGGGTATATGTGAATTCTGCGTGATATTTTAGTGGATTCCACAAAGAAACCCCACTAATAACCCATGTGGCCCAAATTTCCAAACCCCACTCAGGTCTCACAAGTTTGCCCACGTCGCAATCACGCAATTCCCACTTTTCGTTCTTCCTGGGATACTAATAAACATAATAGGATTCGACGTGTCAAGTATGGAAAGGACAACAGAATGGGGATTCATTGCGTAGAATAGCTCAGTAGTTGAAAGTGTTGCATATTCGTCCCTCTCAAATGGTTGAAGTCGCATCCTTTTATGTTTATTAGTATGGCATCACCTAGTTAGCGGTTGTCTAGGCACTTTGGGCTTGTTGTGGCATTTTCAAAGTATGTTTTATTATTGGAGCATTTCTTCATCCGGTAATGCGAATAATAATTCCCATTAAAATTTCAGCCAAAAAGTTACCTCGGGTAGGCACACTTAAAAAAATATGATGAATTATAAAATATTTGTTTAGAAAGACTCTAGTCCCCTTTCTCCACTTAACCCCTCAATTACTGTTCTGCCCCATACATCTATCTGACCAGATAGGTAAAGTTCTATTCTCTCCTGGATTTAGCTTTTCGAACTTCTCCAGAATATACAGTAAAGTGCAGGATCCTATGTCAATTTGTCCACGGTTTCCATCGGTTTCGTTCCAGAAGAACATCGTAGATTCATTAGAAGCATGATATTGTTAAGTTGTAAGACAGATTAAGGTAGTACATCCTTGGTGACTCATCTTTGGGGAAAGTAATTGCTTCTGCAAGTCTGTAGCAATTACAATAAAGGTAGGAAAAGGTAGCTCTTTCCGTGTCTCCTTTCATTTTGGTGTACCCATTAAGTGCTTTAGAGAGATGTTCCATAAAGCCATCCTATGCATGTTAAAAGAGCGTTACCGTATTCAGCAGGAATTAGGATTTTAAAATGTTTCTCTGACACTAATAAAGCAAGATTAGAAATAGAGAAAGAGATGAACAAATTTAAAGGAAGATGCTATCCAGATTTCTTGTTAAAAGACTTTGTAAATAAATTAAGTACAGTGGATAGAGCGAACTTACTTAAACCTAAAAAACCACTGATTATTAGTAACTTATGGCTTCACACGCCAGAAATACTTATAAAATATAATATTACGATGAGTGAGCTTATTGGAAATAAATGTGGCACTAAAATTTTCTTAGTTGTACCGTTTTACAGCAGTGTAAGGAATTTGAGTAATATAGTAAAGGAAGAGATTGTTAATATTCTGAGAAAATGCCCAACTGAAGGTTACAAGCAATGGATAGTAAGTCTGTCATTTTGTGTATCCTATAAACAAACAAACTCAGTTAAAGACTTACTTGTATTGAAATAAAATAAGGGGCTAATTGTTACAAAAAGCCCAAGGTACTTCTAATGTGACGTAAAGTGAAAACAGAACTTCTCCGTGGTAAATACTAAGATAGGCGGTATATGAAAGTTATAGAAATTGTCACATAGTAAGAGCAAAGACGAACTTTCAGTACTCCGATAAAAAGTTAAAATGTAAACGATATAAGTACAAAAGGTTAGTAGATTTGTATCAAGGAGTATAAACTCTCTTTGTCTTTAATAAGGAGCCTCCAGTAGCATGTTTTGCAGGAATATTTATAAGGGACGAAATCGTCCCTTATGCTTCTTGTCGTCATTGACTACTCGTGGTAAATTCGGGAAAACGTCCCTTATGAATATTCCTAATCCCCCGTGTGAATTTTTCTACTGAGGCCTCCTGATTAACCAGCAACAAACGGGAGCCAAGGAAACCCCAAGTTTATACTCCTTGATTTGTATGATAATTAAGTAATTCTCAATGTTCATGTTTATTTTGCGTTGTTAAAATTGTTATTTGTATTTTGTTATTTTGTTATTTTATAGTTTGAATTCACCAGACTCAAATGTGTACGAGACACTTTTACTGATAAGCAAAGTTAAATTAAAGGTAATTAACTTCAATGGTTAGCATGCATATTTTACACTTGTATGTGTAGGTGTTTGTGTGTCTATTTGTAAATTAAGCGTAATTTGTAAATTAAGCGTAATTTGTAAATTAAGCGTAATTTGTAAATTAAGCGTAATTTGTAAATTGTAAATTATACAAAGAAAATCCTTAATAAGTAAAAAATACTGACTAATAACTGAAATTGTGTTTTCGTAGGACTTTTTAATAATGAAAATAAAAACCACATAAAGCTGACTTGGATTTTGGGCCGATTTTTTATTTGCATCAAAGCATCGAGTTGGTTGCCGAGCCGTACGGTCATGCCTAAGTTCTGTCCTACCTAAGTGTACTATGTACGGGTATGCTTCACTTGTTAAAAATTCCCTATCAAGAAAATGCCCTGAGCAGCAAAGGCAGGATACTGGATCGCCAAAAAGAAAAGAACCAGATACTTCGGAAGCTCTAGAATCAGATATATTACAGAAAAGACCCAAAACAGCGGAAGAAATGGACGAAATAAAGGAGATGATTAAATCCGAAATATTGAATCTGAAAACCGAACTTGTTGATTGTTTACAGGCTTTAACTTCTCTGTAAACTGTTATCAAAAACCAGAAAGTGATACAAGAGCAAAATTAATAGGATCCACAAGGCACAAAAGGAAAGAAACGTGATTATTTTTGGAGTGAAGGAAACTGAAAATGAAAATGACTCTAAAAGAATTCACGAGGTAAACCAAATCATGAATAAAATCTGCGGAGGATCCCTAGGCTATGATGATATTTACAGATTGGGCAAAAAAGCTGTTGGATCAGATAGACCACTGTGTGTGAAATTTCTGTCACTTTTGGAGCAGTTATGAAAAACCGTAAAAAATTAAAAGGAGCACGAATTTACATCAACCATGATTTAACTGAAGAAGAACGAAAAGCTGAAAAAATATTGAGAAACAAACTGAAAGGATTGACAGCCCACAACAAAAACACAAAAGGCTCAGTTAGTAGAGGAAAATTTTATGTTGACGTGGATGGTGTTAAAAGTGTTTGGGGTGACAGAAGGGGGTTCCATCGAAGAGATATGACAAATCGGCCACCCTTTACATCAAAATATTCTTAGCCAACTAAATTTGAAAACTATTCTTTATTGGAATATCGAAGGTTTGAAAAACAAAACTATTGATTTTTTCTCAGAATTATCTTTAATTGACCCAACCAATATCTTTCTATAGATACTTTGATTTCTTATATTCTCATGTGAGGCATTTGCAGAATATAACAGGGACCTTCTATGGGACACTTTGTCCCACAAGTCCCGTGGGGGAGCAAGGGTTGTCAGGGGTAAATTTGACCTTTACTTGAAGTTTATGTCCCATAGCCGGTTCCAGTTTTCCCCGTGTGGGGACCCCAAATTGCCTCACATGTAGAAATAAAAATCCCAATAACAATACACGCATATTGGACCCAACCATATTTGCATTAACTGAAACCTGGACTGAACACACCTTTAGCCACTCCTGTTTTGATGACTATGAGCTTTTCGAGCAAACGGCAACTAGGATAAGTCACTTTGGTAGAGCTTCGGGAGGGCTAATTGTTGGCCTAAAGAAAAACTTAAAACAATACGTTTCCTCAGTGCAGAAATATAAAAGCTATGTTGCAATCGCTCGAATCCCAAAAATCGATACGTCCGTACGGTTGTTCTTTACGGTTGTACTCAGCTACTGTACGTTTTTTTAAGAGTGTATGTGTTGCCACAAAAGATATTGATTGATTGATTGATTGATGTATTGACGGTCCCTACGAGCTTTCGCCCATGGACCCACACGAACAAGTCAAACATTTTACAAATATTGTTTTACAAAATTTATGCTTAGTGCTCATTTACAGTTATATTTAGTTCATTCATCCACATTACATTTTACAATGTTTGTCGCTACCTAAACTTACACTACTTTATCCGTGTCTTACACTATTATTACGCTACCTATATTATCCTATATTACGCTGTACATAAATTAACTTACCACACTATACCTATATTACTGTACTGTACATACCATATTATATGCTAATTTGTTAACGCTAAAACTACACTACATTTTACCATACCTCATTACTATTAAATTATATTCACATATATTGTTAGTACTCTATAATTATATGACTACATTGTACACCATACTGACCAATAATTACTGCCCTATACATTTATTTACGTTTTTGCTATTTATACCCATATGTAATCCTTATCTTTATACCTACTGTACCTCCCAATCGTTACTATTTAATTTTTGATTGAGAAACTAATTGTCACTACACCTAAACTTACACTACTTTATCCATGTCTTACAATCACAAAAGATATATCAAATTTAATAAAAGATTTTCAAGTAAAGTCAATACCTGAATATTCGACACATCTTCCTATACTTCTTTCCTTCAATACCATTGTACATTAAAACCATGAAGCTTGACACTGATAACATTAATAAATTTCAAGATACCCTCGACAAAACCATTGAGCAGTACGAGGGCATTATTGAATATCAGAGATTAGCCGAAATCATCAGCCAGACTGCTACGGACTGCAATATCTTCAAGAGAGGAGTACTACAAGAAAGGACATTTCAATATCCGAGATATTTCAAAGCTAGTTGTAAGCTTATGAAAAGAAGTACTCAGAAAGCATACAGAAGGTATATAAGAGGTCCTGATCACACTGGTGAAAAGAAAGAAGAATATATCGCCCTTAAGAAGCAATACCTAAATCTTAAATCGGACTGCAAGAGAGATTATAATGAAAAGATAGCATTGGACTTACAGGACGCCAGAAAACCTGCACCATTCTGGGCTGCGCTATCTATTTTTCGTAGAAAATGCAATTATAGTTTTAAACAAAATATCTCGCCGGAAATATTCAGAAACCTTTATAAGGACTCCTACACCCTACCCAACCAAACAACTTCACATATGGAGAACAAAGGAGTCAAGATAATGGAACTAGATAAAGAAATGGACTTGGTTGAGCTCAATGCAGCAAAATTTAGTCCGGTTACTATCATTAATAAAATATTTTGAAGGCCACATTGCATGCTAAATTGCTAATACTAATATTGTTAAATTATCATCTTATGTTATTACATCAGGGAGCGTACCACGGCTGGTGTAATCACAGTAATTCTCCTATAAGGTTGTCCCAAGAGCAAATTTTGAATTTAATTTTTTCGATGAGTACAATTTAGGACCACAACGTATGGATGGATGCATAGCATAATGGACATACACCAACATTGGGAACGTAATCAAACAACGAAGTCACATTTTTGCTCACTTTTTACGCTCCACCCCCCTCACCTATTTTAAAGCATTCTTTTGCCAATCTCTGTGCACCTTTACTTTCTATTCGAAGGCATTTAGTATCCTTTGCCCACCAATAAAATTTTACTCTCCCAATGTTTTTCCAATATAAATTTCTTGCTCTTAACTAGATTAAACCCAAAAATGATTCAGCCTTCGGTTGAATTTCCTAAACTTTAAAAACTTAAAAGCAAAAATAAATAAAAACGGCCAAACCGTAAAAAAAGAGTGAGACAAAATGGAAAAATACTTGTAAACGCACTTAAAAGGAAATAACAAGGTACAAATAAAATTATGAAATATTTTAGAATATTTCTAACTAATATTTTAGACGTGGTTTTCTCTTTGGGGCTCATTCCAAGCGATTGACGTAAATGCAAGGTGTCTCTAAGGTGTCCGAGAACCCATTTTGCCAAACAAGTCGTGGTTTCGTGACTGCTATGGAGGTGGTGAATTTTGGAACCCTTTTATAATGGGTCTGCAAAATAGACTACCGGGCCGTAACGTCTTAACGTAATGTCTTACTTAAAGTCTAAACTTTATCAGGTAGGCTTCAAATTCGCCAAATTTGAAGGAAGAGTGAATTTCAATTTTGCTTACCTCCGGGAAAAGCCAATCTTATAGAGCTTAATGCTTGTAATTAAGGCTACAGCAACTTTGCAGACATTTGCAGACAAAAAGCTGGCTGCTAGAAACCAGTTTTAAATAGCAAAGCGCCACCTGCGCCCCCAAAAAGAGGGGCCATGATAACTTAAAAGCACCTTGACTTTTAAAATCATTAAAAACTTTAGACAAAACAAGAAATCATATTAGTACGCCATCACCTGGTAATAGTGATGTGGTTTCCTTGCAATCGAAAAAACTTGTATATAATTTACGGAAATAGTGGCCCTCAAAGATAAAAACATCGCCAAGCCGTAACATGAAGCGAGCCAGAGGGTACATTTGATATAAGTATACGTGATCCGGAGTCATAAAGTGGAAAACATCAAAAAAGTTAGCTTAGCGCTTCATAAAGTGGGAAACACCCAAAAAGTTAGCTTAGCGCTTCATAAAGTGGGAAACACCCAAAAAGTTAGCTTAGCGCTTCATAAAGTGGGAAACACCAAAAAAGTTAGCTTAGCGCTTCATAAAGTGGGAAACACCCAAAAAGTTAGCTTAGCGCTTCATAAAGTGGGAAACACCCAAAAAGTTAGCTTAGCGCTTCATAAAGTGGGAAACACCAAAAAAGTTAGCTTAGCGCTTCATAAAGTGGGAAACACCAAAAAAAGTAGCTTAGCGCTTCATAAAGTGGGAAACACCAAAAAAGTTAGCTTATAGCTTCATATAATGGAAAATACCAAAAAAATTAGCTTAGCGCTTCATAAAGTGGGAAACACCCAAAAAGTTAGCTTATAGCTTCATATAATGGAAAATAAGCAAAAAATTAGCTTACCGCTTCATATGATAAAAGACACCCAAAAAGTGTGTATACTGCTTCTCAAAAGTGGTCACACCCAAAAACCATATTTTACACCTAAAACCCCTATTTGAGTATCTTATTCAATACAAAGTGGAAGCGGTGTAAAATATTTTTTACTACCGAGCTAACAAACTACTAGAAGCGGTGTAAGATATTTTAGTACCCAAAACCCCATTTTTATATCTTATTGCTTATAAAGTGAGCGCGCGTTATCTCCGAAAGGGGTGGGGTGACCACGCCCATTTTAAATAGGGTTCCTAACTAGGGCGAGATAAGTCCAACTCCGAGGTTTTATCCAAATCGGTCAATGCCTTCAAGAGTTATCGTGTTCACATACATACGGACAGACAACACGGTTCCATAAGAGAGCCTCTGGCTCGCTAAAACACGTCTGGAAATATAAATAGTTGGAAATATTCTAAAATATTTCATAATTTAATGTATTCCTTGTTATTTCCTGTTAAGTGCGTTTACAAGTATTTTTCCATTTTGTCTCACTCTTTTTTTACGGTTTTGCCGTTTTTTTCCTTTTTCTGGTGGGATTTTTAGCCCGACCAAGGGCTTATAGAACGGGTTTGTCTGTGTGTGTGTGTGTGTGTGTGTGCGGACTCTAATTTTCGTAAATCTTAATCAAAAATTTTTTTACTTCGGATTTGAACGAATTGGCCCAAATCACAGGCTAAGTTCGTTGGCCAGGAAAATCGTACGAAAGGTTTTCTCAAAATTCGGCATTTGTCATAAAGCCGAGAAAATAGTCAATTCAATTTTTAGTCAAAATATTAATTTCACCGCTTTTAATAAGAAAGGAATTTGATATACCATTACACAAATTTCCATAAGGTCCAACCTTTTTGTGAATTTTATATCGCTTCTGTTTTACAAGTAATAGGAATAAATAGATTATGCAAAAATTTGATTTTAAAAAAGGAGAACATTTCAACTTAAAAATTGCTTCCTTTACTTTGTTAGGGGGATAGCATTAAAAATTTTAATCCGCTTTTCAAAATTTGAAAATTTGTGTCATAAAATATCAAAGCTTGTAACACAACATTTCGAAAGCTTTCCAATATTTCAATATTTCCTTTCGTAAATTTCAATATTTGCTTTTCAAAATTTCAATGTTTGCTTCCCTAAATTTCAATATTAGCTTCTCAAAATTTCAATATTAGCTTCTCAGAATTTCAATATTTGCTTCTCAAAATTTCAAAATTAGCTTCTCAAAATTTCAATATTAGCTTCTCAAAATTTCAATATTTGCTTCTCAAAATTTCAATATTTGCTTCTCAAAATTTCAATATTTGCTTCTCAAAATTTCAATATTTGCTTCTCAAAATTTCAATATTTGCTTCTCAAAATTTTAATATTTGCTTCTCAAAATTTCAATATTTGCTTCTCAAAATTTCAATATTTGCTTCTCAAAATTTCAATATTTGCTTCTCAAAATTTCAATATTTGCTTCTCAAAATTTCAATATTTGTTTCTCAAAAATTCAAAAAATAGACAATATTGAAATCCTTTAACGCTATTACCACTACAGGGTGCCCAAGTTCGCCAACGGGTTATATAACGGAGGGCAATCAATCACATTGGCGCGACCGCATGTCGTGCTAATGTGGTTGCTGCCCGGAGTCACCCACGGTTAGTCAGTCTGAGAACGGGATGCAAACGGAGGTCAAGCAAGTTTCATTAGACCGACCGAAGGTCGGGCTAATGATACTGCTTGGCCGGAGTTTTATTTATTTAGGAGGGATTTTTCATTAGTTCGAGCGTTAATTTTTTTAACCGTTTTAGCGAGCCAGAGGCTCACTTATGGAACCGTGTTGTCTGTCCGTATGTACGTACGTATGTACGTATGTAAACACCATAACTCTTTAAGGCATTGACCGATTTGGATAAAACCTCGGATTTGGACTCATCTCGACCTAGTAGGAACCCTATTTAAAATGGGCGTGATCACCCCACCCCTTTCGGAGTTAACGCGCGCTCACTTTATAAGCAATAAGATATGAAAATAGGGTTTTGGGTACTGAAATATTTTACACCGCTTTTATGAAGCGGTAAGTTAATTTTTTTGGGTATTTCCCACTTTATGAAACGGTAAGCTAACTTTTTGGGTATTTCCCACTTTACGAAGCGGTAAGCTAACCTTTTGGTATTTCCCACTTTATAAAGCAGTAAGCTAACTTTTTAGGATGATATTGGAAGCATTCATTATTTATATGACAACCATTTAATTTAGCCCCAGTTTCTGTAAAGACACTATTAATTCCCTTTAACCCTCTGGCTCGCTTTATGTTACGGCTTGGCGAAGTTTTTAGCTATTTGATTCGGATTACGACAATTTCTCCAATCAGAGATTTTAAGAAATCTTTGTATGCCATACATGTAGTGGGATTCACGATTTTCAGAGGCTCTTTTAGGTATAGGCAACCTAGGTATATTTTTTAACCGAAAACGATAAAAAAATTTCATACTTCTGCCTAATTTTATGAAAATTCTTCGGCCCTTGCGGGCCGAATTCATCGCATTCTACATCATTTAGGCACTAAAACAGAAAAAAAATTCGGTTTTGAAAACTTGGAAAGAGTTATAAACTGCATTATCGATGAGATGAATAGATAACTTCCGGTACCATTTAATTCTTTTGCGGTTAGAAGAAAATTCTTTTAACTGTTGATCTCTGTTATCCAAAATTCCCATAGACTTGTTGTAGGCCGACACTGTTGCCTGCATTAGTCGAGTATTTCTTGCATCTTTCGAAATAAAATTAAGCATTGAGTACGACATTTAACATACGCATATATTTAACATTCTCACTTCCCTCCGATCGTTCCAAATTGAATGCAAAGATAAATCAGATTATTTCATGACTGCAACATATCATATTTCAACCATATATATCATCATATCACCATTGGCATGAATTTTCGATTATTCTTACCAGTGCCTAGTAAGAAAGTATCCCTTTCAGTTCACCTGCAAGTGTTGCACTGTTATACCAATTATCGCAAAGACTTTGTTTCTTTCCAAATAGGTCCTTCAATAACGTCATTAAAACTGCTCCACCGTATCGAAATGTCTTCTTGCAAGACTGTAGTTTAATTTTGATTCCTTGATAAGGAATTATATTCAAAACGATATTTGTAAGTCCATCTAGCAAAATGAAGGACTTCAGCCTAACCCGAGCTCTCTTCTTTGGATTATATTGCTTAATGCTTAGTGTCGGGATTGATCTGGTAGCTGTCTAGCAGTAAACATCTCTCTGTTCTTCGCTTATTCGTATCACATAGATTTAATAGTCTAATTTTAATCTACTTCTTTATACGTTTGCAATTAAATAGTGTGTGCGTGTTCTGTTAACCAATTATTAACAAATCTATATACTATAGCACGTAGGACCACGCCTGAAGCCTTTATAATTGGGTTGATTGGCTGAATTGCCTATGCCCCTCCTCCTGTTAAGAATTCAACTCTGCAGCAACAATTGACTTGAGTTGAGTTAACAATCAGAGTTGAGTTGCCTTGGATACTGTACTACAATCCAGGCCTCCCTTCCACTCCTCTATCTCGGTGGGTACACTACAATATAAATCCCATTTGCTTTCCAGTCAGCTGTATCAGTGGTCTCTTGACAGTGGCACTTTTAAGAGAGTACTGACGCATGTAACTGGAGGGCACCGAGAAGAGAGCACTGATAGAACTAACTGGAAGGCACCGGGAAGATAACACTGATAAAGCTGACTGGAGAGCACCGGCAAGAGAGCTGACAGAAGGGTACCGGGAAGAGAGAACTGATACAGCTGACTTGAAAGCATTGGGGGATATGGAAAACCTGTGCTGTCTAGACAGTGCCTTCCAGTCGCATGCATAAGACATCATCCCTAGCCACACCATACCCGAAAGTTAGCTACGATATATCCGACACTTAGCCACACCATACCCGAAAGTTAGCTACGACATATCCGACACTTAACTACGACATAGCCGACACTTAGCTACGGCATAGCCGACATTTAGCTCCGACATAGCCGACACTTAGCTACAACATAGCTGACACTTAGCTACAACATAGCTGACACTTAGCTACAACATAGCTGACACTTAACTCCGACATAGCCGACACTTAGCTACGACATAGCCAACATTTAGCTCCGACATAGCTGACACTTAGCTACCGCATAGCCGACACTTAGTTACACCATAGCCGACACTTACCCTACCGTACCTGACACTTAGCCTACCGTACCCAACACTTAGCCACAACGCACCCGACACTTAGCTGCACCGTATCCGGCACTTAGTCACAACACAACGCACCCGACACTTAGCCTACCGTGCCTGACATTTAGCCACATCGTACCCGACACTTAGCAACAACGCACCCTACACTTAGCCTACCGTACCTGACACTTAGCCACATCGTACCCGACACTTAGCAACAACGCACCCGACACTTAACGACATCGTCCCCATAGATGAAGTAGATGGAACTAGATGGATCAGATGGAGTGGATGGAGTCGGATGGAGTAGATGGAAGTCAGATGGAGTCAGATGGAGTAGATGGAGTCAGATGGAGTAGATGGAGTCAGATGGAGTAGATGGAGTCAGATGGAGTCAGATGGAGTAGATGGAGTCAGATGGAGTAGATGGAGTCAGATGGAGTAGATGGAGTCAGATGGAGTCAGATGGAGTAGATGGAGTCAGATGGAGTAGATGGAGTCAGATGGAGTCAGATGGAGTAGATGGAGTCAGATGGAGTTAGATGGAGTCAGATGGAGTAGATGGAGTCAGATGGAGTAGATGGAGTCAGATGGAGTCAGATGGAGTCAGATGGAGTCAGATGGAGTCAGATGGAGTCAGATGGAGTCAGATGGAGTCAGATGGAGTAGATGGAGTCAGATGGAGTAGATGGAGTAGATGGAGTCAGATGGAGTAGATGGAGTAGATGGAGTCAGATGGAGGAAATGGAATCAAATGGAATATCT
Source organism: Yoshiicerus persimilis (assembly GCA_020352615.2). Taxonomy (NCBI): domain Eukaryota; kingdom Metazoa; phylum Arthropoda; class Collembola; order Entomobryomorpha; family Tomoceridae; genus Yoshiicerus; species Yoshiicerus persimilis. Next base: position 45,058,572 of record CM036940.2, read on the forward strand.
AAATACTTAAGCACCAATTCAAATTCTGTGCTGGTTTACAATTCATTCTTTAAATAGGACTAATTAGGAAATGAATGTGTCGTTTCACTCCCTGATCTATCCAAACAGTTTATGATTAATAAATGTAATTATTTCAATTTTTTCTGATCACTAATTACTAATTATGGTTTTTCTAACTTTTTCGGATGCTTAATTTACTGTTATTCTCCCGTTCGTAGAACGGGCAATTTACTAGTAATATATATTGCTATCTTTATAATAGCTTAATTTTCCAAAATCGATATTTTAATCCCTACTTTCTGTATGTAAGAGCAATTTGCAAATAAGTAAGTGCTAAATAATATTATATTTTACAGAGTATATTTAACAAATGTAATTGTAATCATTTCTATTAATCATACACCTAGAACGTAAGTTTGCTTATTTTGTGATAATTTTGAAATTATAAAATACACAAAAGCATATTTGTCGGTCAGTGTTGGAATTTTTTCACGTCGACGGAGCAAAGAAAATGACGTGTAAATGACAGGGCAATGAATGTGCGATAGTGTGGAATGTGCAAGGTGGCATAAACTAAATAAATTCACAAACTTACTTGCTCATAGCAAAGGTCAATAACCTAATATCCTAATGTTGTAATGTAATCACAATTCTAAACTTCCGTACATCTTGTACAAAAATTCTATTTTCCATATCTGTACGTACACCTAATGTTTCTATTCAAAACTTATTATTTTCCAGCACCTCTTTAGGGTTATGAGGGCATAGGATCTCATGTAAAACTATCAAGTCAGTAACCAGTCTGAATAAATATCTTCGCTTATACCTCTGTAAGGTTTTTTGAAAAGCAATTCAACTTTTTTGAGTTCAAAAGTTCAAATGTAAAACGAAAACCAGTAACCAGTCTGGCCCATCTTTCTGTAAGTGTTTTACTTGCTACAAATTCTTTCCTTGCAATTTATATCTTTATGTGGTGACATATAACAATAAGGTATATACAGGAAATAATGTAAAAGTTGTTCTGAAGATTAAAAGAAAAGAATATCCTATTTCATGACATTAAGAAATGTTATCAATTAAAGTGCCTAGTCTACTGTATGGTAAAAAGGTCATAAATATCTAAATATTGTAAATCTTGTAATAAAAAATAGTTAAGTTTTATGTCCAGTGACAAAAGAGAGAAAATAATGTAAGCGTTAATTAGGTAGGTATAGGTAGGTAGGTTTTATTTGCTATGGCCATAACCTTCACAAACAGTTTTACATTTCATTATATTTATGTTTGACATTATATTATCTTAATAGTATTATTATTCTAAGCGTTAATTATAATAGCAGCTACAGATCAATCCCCCGGGGTTCGGATTTGGGTACCAATCTGTGAGGAAGTCGGAAGACCTACCCTTTGCAAAAGCTCGGTCGTAGGTCCGCGGCTCTCAAGAGTCCGGTTAGCCAACCTACATAAGTACTCACACGCTATGGGTTGTGAACCCCCGGCACAAAAGTAATTGCTTTTTTACCACCCGCAGATTCCTGCTCAGCGCCGACTCCTGGTGTTATGCTAAGTATACTTATTAATAACAATAATCAGGGCGTTTTAATTAGCGGGTCCTCTAATTAATTAGTAATTAGTAATTAGTAGGTTTTGCACACAACTAATTAATTAGTTTAGTTATTAATTAGTTATCAAAAAATTCTGCTAATTAATTAGTAATTAGTAATTAGCTAACAATTGGTAAACTAATTAATTAGTAATTAGCTAATTAATTAGTTAATTATTTAATTAATGGAATTTAGTTAAAAAATTTCGTTTAGTATAGTTTGAATGCATTGACTAGTAACCAGCTCTTCTAAAATCAGTTTTCTGCGTTTTTTTCAAATGATCACAGCACTTATCATTTTAAAAGTGAGCTTGAATATTGACGGGGTACTTTGCTCAGGCATTGTAATGCACATTTACCAGGCCATGCATTCAATCTTCAAAACAGCGCCGTCATGTGAACAAATTCCTAAACTGGTCCAGTGGACCATTGGCAAAAGCGCTATTTAAAATCGCTCTCCCAGTTATTATTTCGCCTAATGTTGATGGAACTGGGAGGCTAAACCTATAGAGCCTATTATGGAGCCCACAATATATGAATTTTTAGCGTTTTATGGCTATTTTGCGATCATATTTGACACTACGGTTTGGTAAATAAAAATAAATTTATGCAACCCCTCTAATTACTAATTAAAGTCATTCAAGGGCAACTAATTAATTAGTAATTAGTTAATTACTTCTGCGCGCCAAAACTAATTAATTAGTTAATTAGTAATTACTTCTTTGTGCGGACAACTAATTAATTAGTAATTAGTAATTAGCATCTAATGCGAATTAATTAGCTAATTAATTAATTTGCTAATTAATTACTAACGCCCTGACAATAATATATAAAGTAACTGTGTTGTAAAGGCCAATGGCTAAATCAATTATACAGTTGAATAAATTCTATTCTATTCTATTCTTCTAATGCTTAGTCTCCCTTTGAAAAGTACCAAGCTTTCGTTGACACATAAATTTTCATTTATAATCATTGATTTTTTCAATTTCCGAGCTTGGATTAGCGATCAGTATCTTTTAAGGGGTTATCTTCATTGTTTACAAGAGATCGCAATATATCTTAATATCTGAAAGTTTTAATTATTTGCATTTCTTAAAAATTGGGCCATTGTATTTTGAACAAAATTTGATAATTGTTGAAAAAAATATTTTAATTTAATAACCTTTCATTCAGATAATTGTAAACAAATTACCGGTTTCGTGGAATTATTTTCGGAAGAAGGGTGTATCAGTAAAAGTGTCGGTACACCAATACTCTTTGATAGACGACTTTCGAACCAAACCCATTGTTAGCGTCAGCGCCAAAAATAGCGAAAGCTCCGAAGTTGTCAGATTTTCCCAAATTTTAAATGAATTGGAATTTTTTGTTTTTAATTGAGCAACATATCTGTTACTTTCAATTACGATTTCTTCAATTACTTGGTCATACAGAAAATACTGGAAAATTTCCAGGGGAGTGGAATTAGCCGCGACACGACCTTCACAGATGCGGTTTCCATTTTGAATAACAAATGCATACCTTTTCCCCAATTTTTGATTTTGTTGTGGGTAGGAATAGGATGGTTTTTGTGTTCTTCTTCGTCGGTTAAATTTTCAATGGCATTTAGTGCAGCATACGTTGAAATACAATTAGTGGCTCGTTTGGCAATGCTCGTTAAAACTGGTGGCAGAAAAAGACAGTGATGCATTGTCGTTTTCTGAATGCTCTTCCTCACTGTGTTCCTCATCAGAAGACTGCTCATCGAAGTACTTTCGGTGTCTGTTTTGACATCGAAATCATCTAATCCGTAAGCTTCTTCATTTTCTGACAACAATTCGGAAATATCTAGAATATCTGTAAAACAAAATGCGCATTAAAAGAAAACTTTTAAGCCTTTGATGAATTATTATAACTTAATTTTAAAGCAAATGCGGTTGATTAAGTTTATGTATTACCTGAGATTACCTCCCTGAGATTTCAAGTTTTGTGCATAGGGTTTCTTCAGAAAAACTTAAATTCGTGAACTTCGTTTCCCCTCAGTGTAGAAAATGATTTGTTGAAAACGCGATGATCGATGATCGATAAAGTAGAGAAATGTTATTTGGTGTTGCAGACACGAAATAATATTTCTTCTATTCAAACAATCATTGATGGCTAATAAAATAATTAACTTACGAATGATGTAAATTGATTACCGATGAGTGGAAACTGATAACTGATAAGTGGAGACCGATAACTGATAAGTGGAGACCGATAACTGATAAGTGGAGACCGATAACTGATAAGTGGAGACTCATAACTGATAAGTGGAGGCTGGCCACTGATACGCATTGTAGAGTAATTTTGAAGAGAAGAAGGAGAGTGAGCGTAAAACTAAATTAGGTGTGCTGTGCGCGGAGAGTGAAGTTAGTAGCCGGGTTGGGGTAGAGTAGAATGGATTGCCGATTGGTAGGAGGAGTTAGGTGTTTGGAGAGAAAGAATGGAAAACCGAGCACAAACGTTGCTCCACTCCACCATGTATGGTAACCATAATTTTCCACACTTCTCTCTCTCTCTCTCTCTGATGTTCACATTACATTGTGAAAAGAATGTGTAGCGTAATGTATGTATCAATAAGCCCGCGAAACGTAACCAATCACATAAAGAATAAACCCGGACATCCTTACTCAAAATGTGACATTTAAAACAAGTTTATGATTACATAAATTCCAAGCTCAGGATTGTTGGAATGCGCTGTTTCCAATAATATAGTACTACACGATTGTGGACCACTCATCATCCCGCAATGAGTCCTACGGCCAAAGAAAATTCCTCCTTCACTGATTCCACTCGCTTCTCTTACACGGCCATCGCAGCTTCAAGAACAGAGCAGTCTGGAACCAAATTCTGTCCCCTATGGTAAATTTGCAATATCGCCAATGTTGCTATGGTCAACTTGCGACTGCAAAAATATTCACTATTCTTACGTTAGTTAGCGGCGTCTTAGCAACTTTGCTATTTATGCTCAATGATTATGCGATTTTACAAATGTTCGCTCTATGACCACTATTGACCACGTACGTCATTTGAATTTTACTTGCATACAAGTATTTCATTTTCCTGTTCCTTTCTTGGTAAAATTTCAAAATTTTTCTTAAAATGAGCAAAAAAGGTATTTGTACACCAAAAATCCTGTCAGTAAAAGAAGTGCCAACAGTAACATTGGATAAAAATAAAACCCGCCGGGCAAACTGGACTGGACCCGAAGAAACTGAACTCATAGGAGCTATCTTAGAAAATCACAGCGTCTTGTTCGGCAATTTTTCTTCTACCGTCGATCAAAACCGGAAGACAGAAATGTGGACAACAATTGCAGATAGAGTACGAAGAATAAATTTATTTTATGCGATTTACTATATAACTAGTATTGACAAAATAGTTATCTTGAAATACTTTTAAAAGCTCCGTAATTGTAAAACATTTTCAACTATGCTTCTAAGTAGTGACTTTCTCAGTTTTTCTGAATGATAATGCTTTATGATCTAGGTCAATTCAATTTCTAATCAATGTCGAGATTCCAAACAAATGCAAGATAAGTATCGTGACCTAAAAAGTCGCATTAAAAAGAAAGCTAACGCGGAACTGAATCGACTAACGAAAACCGGAGGCGGGGAAAAAGAATACGATGATCCACTGACTGCCTTTGAAGAAAAAGTGCACTGCCTAAGTATAATTGAGGTATCTCTAGTTAAATATTATGGAGTAACTTGGCTAACTGGAATATCGACAGGATTTGACAGTAGTGAAGCAGAACTTACCAAGTCTGGCAATAGTGAAATAGTCTCTCAGATTGTTCCGTATAATCCCAATGAAAATCAACGGAATAAAGACCACATCCACCCATGCCCTGAAGAAATTTCAAAACCGGGAACCTCTAATAAAAAGAGAAAAATATCAACAAAGGAAGCCGCTCGTGCTAAAATATCAGCCAACATGTTAAATACGCAAACTGAGCTCCTCAATCAAGTTAAAGGGATTAATGAATCGCTAAAGGAACTAATCGAGCTAAAAAGAAAGAAATACGCTGTACTGCATTACATTTAAAACTTAACTTAAATGTTCAAAAGTATAACTTCAGATAATTATGCCATTAGTACGAGCCACTATAAACTTAGAAATAGCTTGTTTTGCAGCTAGATTACTATACTTTTGCGTTAAAAAATTGTTTTACATCTATTGCGATATTTTGTTTAGCATAGAATTAGATGCTGTTCTCGTATATCGTCTAAGGCTTACTGTAATGTAAAGATTTACTATTGTTTGAAAGATATTTGATTGAATTTAAAGAATTATGAATTGTCTTAACCAAATTTACTTTATTCATAATAATCTAACACAACTAAAGCACCCATTACACTTTGAATTAGTTGAACTCGAAACTCACATTCTAATTTGTATAATAATTATATTGTGCCAACATCAATTTCAACAACTACAACTTACATATAGTGGATTGCCATTAAGAGAATAATAACTGTATCAAACAATTAAGTGTTTTTAAAATTGATGTTTACATTCAATGAGTGAAAAAATTTTCACGTATTTCATTTCGGAACTCATTTCCTATGGTAGTGATTTGAGTTGCAGTCATTCCGTCTAAACTTTCATCTTGTTCAATTAAATCCTCCATTTCAAATGCTTCATCTTCAGGCAAGTTCAGTTTTCTTCGAGTATTGTGCAAAATTGCTGCTGCCAGCAGAAACTTGCATACTTTATTTGGCTCGTACAACAGAATACCGCCACTTTTATCAAATCTCCGAAACACAGATTTGAAAAAACCGATAGTCCTTTCAATTTGGCTTCTCGTTCTAGATAGCGCTTCGTTGAATTTAATGTGAGACTGGGTGGGCTGAGATTCAAACGGAGTCAAAAGCCATGGTTCACAGGGGTAGCCGCTATCCCCTTTTAAAATAGAAATAGAATATTTATTATGGTGAAACAGGTAATATATAAGCAGGTAATATATATTTCATATGTGATACCCAAAAGCCAGCCGTTTTGATTAATTTCACTGAGTTTTCTTCTTAACCCACATGTACTCCAAATGTAGCTGTCGTGTGTGGAACCAGGCCATTTTATTACTATATCGGTAATAATCATATCTGGATCTGTTACAAATTGAACATTAATGGAATGACCACCTTTTCTGCAGACAAACATGGACTCCATTTCTTCGGACGGGGATTTAATGAAGATATGACTTCCGTCAATTAATCCAATTACATTTGGAAATCCATATTTTTGGTAGAACTTTATTTTAATTTTCCTTTGTGCTTCTTCATTTGGGAAAATTATATAGTCCTTGGCTCGCTTTGAAATGACATCACACACATCAGTGAGAACTCTGCTGACACTAGATTGTGATAAACCAACGATATCCTTTACGTCATCTTGAAATGTACCTCTGGCTAAAAATCTGTAATTAAAAATCGCAGATTTTACTTTTTGGACATACAGTAAGTGTCAATGTTAGTGCTCTTATACGCATTTGAATTACCTTAAAGTTGCCAATACTTGAATGTGAACAGGCAGAGCGTTCGGATGCACTGTATTTCTTTGCAGATGATGACACATGTCCACTATATGCAAGATTGTTTGTCTTGGGAATCTAAAATCTTTGATTAAGCGACTGTCATCGTAGTAATCTAATATGTCAGTTCGATTTCTAATTACTCTATCTCTTGCTAATGTTCTTCTCGCATCTTCTTCTAAAGCCCACCAATTTTCCATAATATGAAGAATTTTAAGCGATTGAACGGAGGAAAAGCAAATTAATATTTTCCTAAAACGTAAAGTGAAGCCAATTGACAGTACTTCATAACATCGCAAAGTTGCGGTAATAAGTTTGGTGGTCTAACTTTGCGATAGATTTTTCCTAAAATTAGGGGTTCAGAATAGTGTTTTGTAGCAGCGCTATTGAAATTTCCTATCCCTTTGACAACCATAGCAAGGTTGCGATTGCAGTCGAATTGAGAATTTGGACAATAGCAACTGCTGTAGCAACGCCACATTTGCTAGCTATCTTACTCTACCATAGGCGACAGAATTTGGTTCCTGGACGATAATATAAGTAAGAACGCATCACTTACGCCATCCAAGGAGTCTAAACTGTCGGTCGCGTATAGTACGGAGGATCAAGTAGAAATTTCCACGTGGAGGATTTTGCAGGTTCACGTTTTTGGGGAAAAAATCCCCTAATTTTATTTATTATCATGATGCATATGACAACTATACAGTTTATATGATTTTGTTTTCTGCATTCCGTAATTGGCAGCGTGCACAACGTTAGATGGTGGGCATGGTTACAGTAGAATCCCTATTGCGGGGCTCTGAGCTATGCAATGGTTTAAATAGGGCCCTCAACAAGGCATGAAAGTCGTTGGAGTTATTTTCTGTCTCCCACTCAATTGCATGTAAAGTTGACTTTTAAAAAAAATTATTTAACTAAGATGGAATTTAAAAAAAAATTATTTTAATATATGTAAAATAACTTCAAATGATGAAGTTTCTGAAAACATTGATTAGAAATCCAAAAATAAAAATTTCTTGCCTACAACAGCAAATCTAGAATCCGTTGGATAAGCCCTATGCCTTATAACATGGGTGACGTCACTCACCCTACATGTGCACGGTCCCTATTGGTTGTCATGTGTGTACATCACCATGATAAATGAAAGTAGGGAATTTTCTTTCAAAACCGGCCCTGGAAATGCACGAAGGACACCATGCCAACAGTTTAGACTCCTTGACGGCATCTACCTTTTGCTCGAATCCGACTTTGCGAAAATTGATGACGCTCGACGTCAAGGAGGCTCTCATTGGAAAGGAAATGAATAAAATGACGTCATTTGTTTTAATGTGGGGTTAGCCTCGGCAAAGGGTACCAAAAGGACAAAGTCCGGTTGATTAAATGTATCTCTGAATATTTGGAGGGCAACCCCCAATGTTTCATCAGATGTCAGATACCCCCTCCTTCCTATTTAAGGAGGAGTAGTTGGGAAGAGCGGTAAAATAGATAGGACCTTTACATTTGTAGGTCATGTTTATGTTTAGTTAGGTTAGGTTAGAAGAAAACGCGATATCGTTACTGCACCCTTTACGGTTTGTAAATACGCCACTCCCGAGATTTGTCAGGGAGGGCACGTTTCCCTGATCACGATATTTTATTCGGTTTTATTCATTTAGATAGCTAGATAGTAGATATATTTTAACTTATTATGTAGATAGTAGAAAATATTTTAACCTGTTTGATTTCCTTGCGAATGGTTCGTGTTAGATCGATAGCCTTCTTGTAAACTGGTTTGATGGCAACAACTTCTCCTTTATAAAATCCAATTGCAGTGTATGCTCGTTTGAAGTTAAACTCGAGGGGAACATTTCCATCTTCCGCACTTCCCAGCAGATTGCCTGCTGTCCACTATAATGTATGTAAATAATGTTTGTAAACAAGTAATAATAACTCATGTGCCACAGGCCACAGGTTGTCAAAGGTGAATAATCTTCAGGAATAAGGTAATTCGACAACATCGCTAGGCGTAATTTGATGGCGGTCGTGGTCATGGAAGTATTCTCTTATTGGCCGAAAATAAAATAAATTAATAAACGAAATTAAAATCTTCAGGTCACGGCAGGCCAGCTGGTCGTACGACAAACATTCGGCCGGCCACTGCCACTGGTTACCTTTGAAGTGCTACGAAAAAATTCGATCGGCCGTCGGCCGAATTTGAAGACTTAAATTTTCGGCCGGCCAGAAATTCGGCAGGTACCCACCACTGGAGTGCTTCTATGACCTCGACCGACATCAAAATCCGCCTAACAATGTTCCATCAGACATTATTAAACGAGCCAACCAAAAATACATTTTCAGCCAATCTACAAATTAAAATTATAATTTTGCGTAACTATAGGTCACCCTATGTCTTTCGACAGTTTCCCCCAAGGAGTCTAAGGTGTTGGCATGACATCCTCTTGGTTTTATCAGGAGAGTCAAGTAAAAATGCAAATTTTCTAATAGTAAACTTGAAATAAGTGGTCCTTTTAGAAACGAAAATGTCACATTAGTCAAAATAACAAGGTACTCTCTCTCCGGCCAGGTTGTTATCACTAAGCAGAGGTTTTCAGGTAGCAGATTTTTATGGGCAGCATTATTTTTAATCGGGGAAACGCACTGAGCACTGACGCTATTGCTCAGTGATCGGTTTTCAACCGATGTATGCATTTAACAACCCCTCCAAGGTGCTTTTAGTTGTCATGGTCCCCCTTTCTGGGGGTACAGGTGGCGACTTCCTATTTAAAAGTGGTTTCCAGCTGCCAGTTTGTCGGATGGATCATGGTATTTAATCCTCTCTCTACATTCTGAACATGATGCAGCATAAAACCAAAGGCTCATTATTGAAATGTAATTGATCTTTCCATATCTTTTAAAAGGAATGACTACTTGCTCCACAACTACACTGTATTTAAATCTTCTGAATACTGCATTGGAATTATGTAACATAAATGTTAATAGAATAGGTTTAAGAAAGATGGTCACAAGGTATTCTGTACTTCATGTAAACGCTTTACCCACAACATTTTTATTGCCTACCACGATTGGATTAAAAATACCGTAGGCTACAAATGCAACAAATTAATTTAATTCACGTTACATGATAAATTACAGAACAATGTTAGCATTAATGTTAAACATTTTAAAACAAGAACGAATGACAACAATTAAAACTATAAACAACTAGACCTTAATATCCGTCTCATGTAGTGCTCCTGAGACTGCTTCTGCTTCAATAAAGAATTGATATACTTTATTCTAATGTGAGTTCTGGTCTTAACATACAAGTCAACCACTTCTTGGGGGTAGTTAGAATATTTTTGTCAACAGATAACACTTTAATTGCACCTGACTTCCTATTTAAATTATACTTGCTTTCTGTTGTGTGAAAATACAAAAAGTCTTCATTTAACATTCTGCATAAGTGCAGCAAATCGTACGATGGTGAGCAGTTCCTTTGAGATGCCAATTGAGTGCAACTTAAAGGAGTGCGAATTGCAGCAAAGCGACTTAATTCTAAATTAGGAAATTTTTTTCTTAATTTTGATGCAACGAAACCCGCTATATATTCCTGTCCTCCAAATTCAAGATCTTTTTCAATGGTTAAATTTTCATTAAAATTAGTCCAGTTATTAGCAGTAATTTGATGCAAATTGGGTTGGAAATCAATCAATTGTGAAGTTGTTTGCATTTCAATTGCTTCTTCTGACCAAATATCTTCTAGAGATTTGTGGCTTGGCTGACGTTTTAAGTATGAAAGAATTTCTCCTTGAATTAAATTTTCTTCCCAATCGCTTTGTACGTTACTGCGTTTACTGGGCTTCAGACATCGCGTCAAAACTAAAGTTTTTAGTCGGTATTTGCATTCAATTGGTGAAGGATTTTGATTATATATACCAAGACCTCGAATGGAACCAAAGATACTTTCTAAATAATCCTGATTCAGTCTTGCAGTCAAAATATACTTTATGTTATATTTAATTTTAACTTCTTCATACAATCCTTTCAATGCGGCGAGAGAAATTAAGATTCCATTTTGAAAAGGCAATTTGACGCTCCTTACTTTTCCATGGAGAAATGATCTCATTGCTCTGATTTCATTTTCGAACTCTTGCAAAATCTCCTTTTGTTCTGTAAATGAACATTCTCCGTACCCAGCCGTGCAGAAATTAGGGTGCTTTATGATGCGAGAGTTAAGCAAATCTGAGGCATTGTTGACAAGTAAAACAAACTCGGAAATGTGCTGTTTGTCTTCAAATTTCGAAAAGCTCCTTCCAACTGTACCAGAGAAAGTCTGAAAAGCCATTTTTACGTTCATCCTCTCACGCCCAACAACATCGAGGTGTTTTTGAGTAAGTTTATAGCAAGATGATACTTCGTTATGATTTGAATTAACTAGATCTTGAAAATCATCTCTCATAATCGTTTTTCCACAGAGTAACTTAAATCCATGATTCATCACATGGTCCCGCAGCAATTTCAGCATATGTGGGAAATCAGCAAAAACCCATATAGGATTTCCTGTGACAATATTCGGAAAGAATGGTCGCTCTTCAGTTATTCCACCATACTCCAACCATAAGGCCCTGTTGGTTGTCGCCAAATCATGAACCATAGCTAAGTTCAGCAAATTAAACATATTAGGTTCATGTAACTTTTTATACTGAATGCCAATAGTTTAAAAATAAAATATATAATCGATTAAATTACCCAATACATTTACTCCACTCTCCTGCAATAGCGAAATTAACTTGTCTACAATTTCTTTAGATGGATTTGTATCAAATGCGTAGAATATTGGAAATTTCCACGATGAAAACAATCCTCGAATTGCTATCACTATCATTTTCTTATAAGGTCCTATGATCTTATCCTCCTTTTGGTCATAGTTGATAAAATAATCAATTGACATTTCGTCATACGCTAAAATGCACTGCATATCTCTGCTCTTTGCTTCTGAAAACTTTTCTTTAATTAAATTTATTACGGAATTTAAGATTCCTGGCTGGAAATTCACATCTACAATAATCCGCAAGGTGACTTTCAGAATACCTTGTGACCATCTTTCTTAAACCTATTCTATTAACATTTATGTTACATAATTCCAATGCAGTATTCAGAAGATTTAAATACAGTGTAGTTGTGGAGCAAGTAGTCATTCCTTTTAAAAGATATGGAAAGATCAATTACATTTCAATAATGAGCCTTTGGTTTTATGCTGCATCATGTTCAGAATGTAGAGAGAGGATTAAATACCATGATCCATCCGACAAACTGGCAGCTGGAAACCACTTTTAAATAGGAAGTCGCCACCTGTACCCCCAGAAAGAGGGGCCATGACAACTAAAAGCACCTTGAACCCCTCCAAAATCTGTCAGCACGGATTCCTCAGAAACTAACAATTTCTCGGCAAAAAGTGTAGAATCGAAACCGGTAGATAATTCTTCGAAGGTGTGCGCTTTCAGGTTTTTAGACATGTCAGGTGTCAACTTTAGTCGTAGCAACCCGAAGAATCGAATTTGAGTTTGTTTGGTCAATAAAATTGAATTTCCTTAGTTACAGTGTACAATTTGCACTATTTTATTCCTTTTTCTTTATACTATTTAATAGGTGAACAAACCAAGATTATTCAATGTGCATAATGCCACTTTGATATTCAGGTAGTACAAATTGCACCTTTCATTGCTAAATTGTTGATTAATTCCTTTTGCAACAGTGACGGCTACCAGTCTGCGGGCGTGCGGGGGTCAAGGGGGCGGCTGCCGCCTCGAAAAAAAATTTAATTCTGTTACTACCCAAAGTTGCTGTAGTCTTGGCTACATGCTTTAAACTCTAGTCAGGTTAGCCCTTCCGGAGGGCTAAACAAAATAAAATTCACTTTTTTCACTCTGGTTTCAAATCAGGCGAATTTGAAACCAGCATAGCGAGCCAAGGGGTCTCCCCATCGGGTAACCTTAGATACCGCCTTGGATCCAACACAAATGACATGGACTGGTTTCAAATTCGCCAGTTTTGAAACCAGAGCGAAATAAGTGAATTTTATTTTGCTTGCCCCCAGGAAGGGCCAACCTGGCTAGAGTTTAAAGCGTGTAGGTAATACTCCAGCAACTTTGGTTACTACCCTAATTAAAATAATTTGAAGAACAATAAAATTATTTAACAAGATAGCAATCAATGCAGCTACTACACAAACCAAGGTGTCTAAATATTTCATTTAAAACCTCAATATACCGGTGACGAAGATTTTTATTGAAATCAACGGCATTTAAATATTACAGGTCGCTATCCTCAAGGAGTAAACCGTATTAACAACTAGCCACCGTCATTTAAATTATGAATTCAAATTTTTTTTGCAAACAAATTAAACTCGTTTGCATAAATAAAATATTTTGAAATGCAGATTTTAACTTTTTCATATTTATACAAATTTCCTGAGTAAATTAATATTTTAAGAATAAATCAAAACTCAAACAAATGTCAGCTATAACTAAATTCATATAATAATTACCGTTCTAAAATATTTACATTAAAACTATAAAATAAATCAATCAGTTAAAAACTGGACAAAAATAATCGGTGAAACTTCTATGAAGTGCCAGTAAAACTATATTATAAAAACGGCAAAACCGTAAAAAAAGAGTGAGACAAAAAGAAAAAAACCTGTAAACGCACTTAAAAGGAAATAACAATGAATAAATAAAATTATGAAATATTTTAGAATATTTCCAACTAAAACTTTAGACATGTTTTTCTCTTTGGGGCTCACTCGAAGCATTTCCGTAAATGCAAGGTGTTTGGGTGTAACTCCTGCAACTCCCAAACCAGCACTGTCAATTATGGCAATTAGGATTATACTTCCTGTAACAATAAATCTTTTATCTCTGTGACATATTTGTCTGCGTTCAGGGCACATTTTCTGTAGTCTGTTAGAAAATAAGTCTTCATACATTTTGTCACAGTGTTTTCTCATAGCATTGGCTATTATCAGTTCAACATCTTCTGTATAGTTATTGCATGAAATCCCACAACTACAGGTTGATTGGTTTTGCTCCAAAGTTTTGGACTTGCTTGGTTATGAACAGACGCTCCTCCTAGTGTCAATAGAAACAAAATCATAGTCAGCACACTCCAAACCAAGGAGTATAAACTTGGGGTTTCCTTGGCTCCCGTTTGTTGCTGGTTAATCAGGAGGCCTCAGTAGAAAAATTCACACGGGGGATTAGGAATATTTATAAGAGACGTTTTCCCGAATTTACCACGAGTAGTCAATGACGACAAGAAGCATAGGGGACGATTTTGTCCCTTATAAATATTCCTGCAAAACATGCTACTGGAGGCTCCTTATTAAAGACAAAGAGAGTTTATACTCCTTGCTCCAAACTAAACTTTTCGGATCTCGTATTACACTCGATAAAGCTTTTCGCTTCACAGTTTCCGTCTCTCTTCCTTTTAACTTACGTTGCTGGTTTTCCTAGTTTACATCCTTAAGTTCGTTTACATTCAGTGTCATTCCTTGTAGATCTCTTTTCTTCAAAAAAGTATCAGCTTTTACAGCTTTAGTCAGCAAATCAGCGGGCTGTGTTTCATCAGGATGATATTCAACTGTAATTCGTCCAGTTTTATATAGCCATCTAATGTAGTGGTACTTGATGTCAATGTGCTTTGTTCTTGAGTAATATTCAGGATTTCTTACTAATTTCTCTGCACTCTGACTACCTGTGAATTCCATCACTTTTGACTCCTAGTTCGCAGTACAGTCTTTTCAACCATACAGCTTCCTGTCCAGCTCGTGAATCAAAATAGAATGTGATATACACGTTTGTCGTTTACTTAACCAAAGAACTGGTGCTTCATTAAAGGTGAACACGCATCCGGTGGCCGTGATCAGCATCCACATATCCGCATAGGGTATTGCTACCAGTGGCAGATCTCCTGTACATGATACCCATATCCTTTGTTCGTTGTAAATACTGAAGTGTTACCTTAGCTGCATGCCAGTGACATTTTTCATAGCTTGCAAAAAATAAGCGTAAGCTATATCAGGTCTCGTACAACGGGTTAGAAATAAAACTATAAGTAACTAAATAAACTATAAATAAGTAAAACTGTTGGCATTACGTGTTTGGTGATCAATGTATTGGCAATTTATCTATTAAAAAATCTTCAGTATTAAAATACGATTGAAATTAATTTTATTGGAACAATGAACAAAACATGAAAGACCCGTCAAATCGTATTCCTTGTTCAGTAAAATTTTAAAAATTTGTAAATAATTTTTTATGAATTTTTTAAAAGTTTATTTAAAATTCATCAATGCTTGGAATATGAATATAATACTTATATAACCTAACGGATTGGGGACGATGATAAGTTCTGAGATTATATTAAATTTTATTTAATCGTCACGAGGATTAATTGTTCAAATTATTTTTTCTGTAGTAGGACAACTCTTTAGTTGAGGTATTTTTAAGGGATTATAATCCTCAAAAATAAGCACGAGGCAAGCCAAGTCGGAGCGATTAAGAAATAATTAGAAAGTGATTATAACTAGTTTGGAAAGAAGTTCGTAGAAAGCTATTTGCAGTAGTATACTGATCCCCATCGCATAGACTTGGCAAATAAAAGTACGTACACTTTGATAACAGCAACAGTCAGTCAGTCATATGTCCAGCAGACAAAATATGGAAGAGAATTATTTTGACGTTGTGCGTTATTGTTTCAAACATTTAATTCTCTCCAGGAACACATTATAACGGTATTTGCAGTTGCTTAAATTACGTATGTAGTTTAAAAAGGTCGTTATTTAATCCTTCCAAGAAAATTAATGGAATCAGCAGGAAAGAGAAAGTCTAAAGGACTTGTAAAAGTCGCAGGCTGAAATTTGTGGACTAATGAAAATAGCATAGCAGTGGAATTATTTCAACTTATACACAAGTTATTATCTACGAAAATACCTTTTTGTGTCGGAAAATGTAATCTTTTCAAATGTAATCGATTACAATTACCAATTACATTATTTTCTTAAAATACAGATTACAGATTATAATAACATTTCTGTAATCTAACTACAAGTAATCGATTACATGTAATCTAATTCTAACCTCAAGGACCGTCCATAATGTTACTATTTCGGTACGTACCTGTTAGAACAACATTTCAAGTGGAACTCTACTGGTACCACTGGTACGCACCTTTCCAGTACTCTTAGAACGTATTTTGTTACCGTCTTTTCAGAGACATATAGGAACGTACCTTATTAACTTTAGAGACGCTCATTGGAGGTACCTAATACGTCTAGTCTACCGTCGCGGACAATTTAACACATTTCGTTTATTGCGCATGCACGAAAACAGAACAGGAATACACATGCAATGTAATAAAGCGCCACTGCTGCAGTTCAATTGTAGCAAAGAACGTGGCAGTATGACACGATATTCGATCCCATCCTCTAGTCAAATACAAAGAAGAACTTTAAACATATACTGAATATGCTTTTCAATCGGGGAAACGTACTGAGCACTGACGCTACTGCTCAGTGATCGGTTTTCAACCGATGTATGCATTTAACCCCCACTCCAAAACCGTTGCCCACCGATTCCTCAGAAACTAGTAATTTCTGGGCAAAAAGTGTAGAATTGAAATCGGTAGATAATTCTTCGAAGGTGTGCGGAATCAGGTTTCTAGACCTGTCAGGGGTCAACTTTAGCGGTAGCAACTGGAAGAATCGAATTGGAGTTTGTTTGGTCACTAAAATTCGATTTCCTTAGTTACAGTGTACAATTTGAGCAATTTTATTCCTTTTCCTTTATACTATTTAATAGGTGAACAAGCCAAGGGGTTTTAATGTTCATATTGCTACTGGTATATTCAGGTGGCAAAATTTGCAACTTTTGGTGAAAATGTTGTACTATTAGTGTCCGCAATGTTAAATTGACTAATTCCCTTTACAACAATGACGGCTAAGCCCACTTGAAAAAGAAATTTAGTTCTGTTACTACCCTTAATAAAAAAATTTGAATAACGAAACATAAAAGCTACTATTCAAACCAAGGTGTTTAAAACTTATTTTAAAACCTTAATACACAGGTGAAGAAGATTTTGATTGTAATCAACCGCATTTTATCTATTGCCAGTCGCTATTCTATTCTCAAGAGTGAACCAAATTAACTACCTGCCACTATCATTTAAATTATAAATTCAAATATTTTGCAAACAAATTAAACTTTTTCGAATAAATCAAGGATTTTTACGAACACATTAAATTCTTTCTAGTAAATCAAACATTTTGCGAGCAAATTAAACTTTTTCGAATAAACCAAACGTTTTGAACTACAGATTTTAACTTTTTCAAATCAATACAAGCTTTCCTGAATAAATTAAAAGTTTAGGAATAAATCCAAACTTTTACAAACAAATGACAGCATTTACGGCTACATTCATATACACAATAATTACGTTCTAAAATATTTAAAGTAAAACTATAAAATAAATCAATCAGTTAAAAACTGGACAAAAATAATCGGGGAAACTCTTATAAAAAAGTGCCAGTAAAACTATAAAACAAGAACTTTATTTTAAAAGCCAGTGTTTTATAGTGCCATTTTAAAATCTTTTACTAAATTAGATTATATATTTTGAACGCATTTTCTACTGTTTCCCCGTTATGCGGACAAAAGAGAAAGTGCAAGGATTTTTAAAAATTAATATAGCAACCAAGTGTTGCAGTACCAACCTGATACCTATGTATTCTTCAATACAAATGATGAAGGGATTATGAAGTTTTACATTTACTTACCTCACGTTGAAAATAAATGAACCACGCTGTTTTCGTAATCTATTAGTAACCCTTATCCACTTTCCCCCACATTTTGGAGTTCTCCGTAATGGTCATGTTATGTGCCATAAATAATTTCTTCATTTCTCAAAGTAAAGAATTTAGTCAGTAATTAAAATATATTAAGCAGATAAGTAAACAAAACCGTAAAAAAGAGTGAGACAAAATGGAAAAGACTTGTAAACGCACTTAAAAGGAAATAACAAGGGTTACATAAAATTATGAAATATTTGTGAATATTTCCAACTAATACTTTAGACGTGTTTTTCTCTTTGGGGCTCACTCGAAGCATTTCCGTAAATTAAATACAAGGTTTTCCGATTGCAAGGGTACTATCACCAGGTTATTGCGTACTAGTGTACTCCATGGTGTACTGGTTTCTTATTTTCTCTATTTTTTGATGATTTTAAACGTTAAATCAAGGTGCTCTTAGTTGTCAGGACCCCTCTTTTTGGGGGTACAGGTGGCGCTTTGGTATTTAAAACTGGTTTCTAGCTGCCAGTTTTATGTCTGCAAATGCCTGCAAAGTTGCTGTAGTCTTAGTTACAAGCCTTAAGCTTTATACGGTTATCTATTCCCGAGGGTTTCTCAGCCAAGGTTGCCTCCCTATCTTGTAACCCTCCAAATTTCTAATTTGTTTAGCTCACTGAAGGACTAACTTGGTAAAGTTTAGACTGGAAGTAAGGTTAAAGCAAGGTTAATCTTTAATACTGTTCGATGGTGAACTTTAAAAATACTTCCTTCCTAAAGGAGCATTTCAATACATTGTTATTGCTTAATTTTAAGTTTAGAAGCAACGTAACTACTATTACTATGGCGATTTTGTTTCTAATAAGGTAGGGAAAAAATAATTAAAATCCGGGCATTGCAAAGGTATCAGAGTCCGACGCCGATAAAAATTCAGCGGCGGCGGCGTTTTAAAAATTGAAAATGATCGGCGGCGGCGTCATCGGCGTGGCCAAAATTGTCGGCGCGCCGAAAACGTCGCCTTCGGCGGCGTTTGCACAATGTATTAAGTGCCTGGCGTAGCCTTCGGCGGCGTAAAAATGGCGGTCAGTAAATTTCAACGGCGGCGGCGGCCTCGATTTTTGGCTCGGCGTCAGCGGCGCGCCGGCGCCGCCGCGCCGGCGCCGCCGCGCCGGCGTCGGACTCTGAAAGGTATTGCAGATAAATTTGTTGCTGCGTGTAACGGTTAATATGTGGTCACTTGAATAAAATCAGTCAATCAATCAAAGTAGTCTTTAAGGTCTTGTAAGAAGGTGGTAAAGATTCAAAAATCTTCATGATGGGCTTGGAGACGGTGCAGGAGACAAACTATTCAAGGTGCTTCTTTGTTGCCTCGATACGGCCTAGTAGTTTAGTATTTTGCAGACCCATTATAAAAAGGTCTGGTTTCGATTTTCACTACCTCCATAGCCTTCACGTAACCTTAGAGACACCCAAACACCTTGCATTGACGTCAATTGCTTCGAGTGAGCCCCAAAGAGAAAAACACGTCTAAAGTATTAGTTGGAAATATTCACAAATATTTCATAATTTTATGTAACCCTTGTTATTTCCTTTTAAGTGCGTTTACAAGTCTTTTCCATTTTGTCTCACTCTTTTTTACGGTTTTGCCGTTTTTATTTATTTTTGCGTTTTAAGTTTTTAAAGTTTAGAAAATTCTAGTTTTGGAATTTATATTGGAAAAACATTGGGAGGGTAAATTTATTGGTGGGCAAAGAAAACTAAATGTCTTCGGAAAGAATTGCCTTCAAAATGGGAGGGGTGACGGTAAAAAGTCAGCAAAAAAGTGACTTCGTTGTTATCGCTCCATGTTCACGCTCCCAATGTTGGTGTACTTCCTATCAGGTTGTCTCAGGAGAAAATTTTTAACAAATTCTGCACAGCAAAAAATTTAAATTTACCCTTGGGATGACAACCTTATAGGAGAATTGCTGCTGCTACACCAGCCTTGGTAAGCTCCCTTGTGTAATAACATAATATGTTATTACATGATTATAATTTAACAATATTAGTATTATCATGCAATGTGGTCTTCAAAATATTTTATTAATGGTAGTAACAGAACAAATTTTTTTTTCAAGGGGGCTGCCGCCCCCTTGGACCCCTGCTGGCTGTTAGCCATCAGTGTTTTAATGGGAATCTGTCAATTTAGAATTATGTACATTAATAGTACACCATTGTAATCAAAGGTTTCAATTTTCACTACCTGAATATGAACGTAGCAAAATGAACATTGAAATTTCTTGGTTTGTTCTCCTATTAAATGTTATAAAGAATTCTAGAAAATCAATTGTCAGATTTGTTACTATGGATAATGCAGAAAGGGAGTACTTTGCAATGTAAAATTTGCTCAGAGCTATTGTGCTTCCATCGCCCCGTGTACTCCAATGTAAAACGGAGATAAACAACTTTTATTTTCGGTTTTTTGACGATAACTCGAAAACGTCTCAACCGATTTGGCTGAAAAGGTGTAGCGCACTAGATGAGACCTATAATTATGGGTTTGTTCATATATGTACCGATTAAAAATCAAAACTCAGACTTCCTGTTACGGAGAACACTTTCGAAAGTCCGCCCAAATGCATACAGAGTGAAACTCTGCACATGGCAACTTTTCTTTCGTTTCCAAATGCACTGCGGGTCTCACTCTTAAATACTAATTTGATTAGCCTACTTTTCTAGCTTATAAGACCGATAAAATACAAATGTTACACTCAGGTTGAGGTATCTGTCATGGGAAATTCGGTATATGTTAGGTCCGCTTGAATATTACATTTTCATCATGTCAGCACCTTGTAGGTAATTTGCCAGAACAACTCGAGTTACCTTTTACAATACAATGCTACAAAACTACTACAGGAATAGGTCACTTAAATAGCTCGTGGTGGTCTCCCCGCCTCCACGGTAATATGGCTGCGTAAGCAGTACATGAAGATCTAGAATTTTCTACGGCCTTTGAAATAGACCACGGGACGGTTCAGAAGGAAAACTGATCGAAGGGGTTCTTGGTTGCCACGTTACAGTCCGGTAGCCTATTTTGCAGACCCAGTGCCAAAGAACGCCAATCTTCACCACCTCTAAATCTATAGCGTAACCCTAGAAACACCTTGGTTTTAGCTTTTTGTCATTGTCTGCATAACGGGGAAACAGGAGAAAATGCGTTCAAAATAAATAATCTAATTTAGTAAAAGATTTTAAAATGGCACTATAAAACACTGGCTTTCAAAATAAAGTTCTTGTTTTATAGTTTTACTGGCATTTTTTATAAGAGTTTCCCCGATTATTTTTGTCCAGTTTTTAACTGATTGATTTATTCGAATAGAACAAAATCATAAGATAATACACATTGTCAAATTGAATCAAGAATTAAACATTTCATTCCTCTTTAAGCCATTAACAATGAAGCGTGTAGTTAAATTGATTAAATTCACCTCGACATAATATAACGAATGGGAAGGAGTAATTCTAAACCCAACAAACTAACAACTCAACGGATTTCCTTACTAGGATGATAGACAAAAAAAGCCTAAAAGCCTTTACCTAACTGGTTTCTGTTCGTACCCTTGGTTCACAAATTTGTTATAATCTTAGAATCCCAAAGCACCCAGTGAATTAACATAATGTTTAAAGTTGTCCGATGCTGTTAAGTTACACTGTCACTAATTTGGTTTAAAAATATAGATAAGCATGTTTTATATTGGATGTCTGCCAAGTTTAGCTTACTCGGTTTAGATTTACTCTTTCCCATTCGTTATATGTCGTGGTGAATATATAACTACCTACACGCTTGTCTGTTAATAAGGGTAATCAATAGTTAATCGAACCTCCCAATCTCGCCGATTAGATTAACTTTTCGATTAATTTTGCTCCAAACTCGCGGTCTGCGCAGACGCAAGATTTAAATCGTTCGATTTTAATCCAACAAATCTGAATCGTCTCGAGAGACGATTTTTGTGGAGATAATCAGATTAACTTCTCGCTCTGCAGGGATTCCTACACAACACAATCTAACATGCTCGCGTGTGCTCCTTGTCAGGTTTGTTTTCACTGATAGGTAAAATTCAGGGATGCCGACCCAGGGTTTTTGGGTTATTGGGTTTTTGGGTTTTTGAGCAAAAACCCGACCCACTTTTTTATCAAAAACCCATGGGTTTTTGGGGTTTTTGGGTTTTTGCTAGGCGGGAATGTAAAACACACCGTAATTTTCATAACAAATTACCGTTTATCCTGCAAAATATGAATATATTTGACAATAATAGTTAAGAACTATCCTTCTTCATCATATTGTGACTCAAAAAGAATAAATATTAAGTAATATACACAGAGTATTACATTGTTTTGGTAGACCAAAAACCCAATAACCCAAAAACCCAAAAACCCCAAAAACCCACAAAAACCCATGGGTCGAGGGTTTTTGCTCAAAAACCCATGGGTTTTTGCATCCTTGGTAAAATTGCTGTGAAAATTGCAAAATACGTGGAATAAAACTATAAAAAGCAGAGAGGGCCTAGAATTCAAGTGGATAAAAATTACTAATCAAGAAATAGCTAATTACGTTATGGAAAACCATAATTAGGACGTAGTAAAATTTGCATTTAATATTCAAAAGCGAAAAATCATTGATCATGTTTGGATCTTGGCAAAATCGGAACACTCAGTTATATATCTAATTAATCCTTTCTATTTTCATCTAAAATGTAATCAAATCGGAGAGATTCGGGCGATTCGATTAACTACTGATTACCCCTAATGGCTTAAAGAGGAATAAAATGTTTAATTCTTGATTCAATTTGACAATGTGTATTATCTTATGATTTTGTTCTATTCGAAAACGCATATTTAGTATATATTTTGCACATATATGGCGTTCCAAGACAATGAGTAGACAATAACATTGTGGAAATATAAAATACACCCCAGTCGGAAACAGCTTAGTTCAAAAATAAAAATCGACCAATCAAATTTCCAATAAATGAAT
This sequence comes from Yoshiicerus persimilis, assembly GCA_020352615.2. Lineage (NCBI taxonomy): Eukaryota > Metazoa > Arthropoda > Collembola > Entomobryomorpha > Tomoceridae > Yoshiicerus > Yoshiicerus persimilis. Next base: position 45,081,556 of record CM036940.2, read on the forward strand.
CATTTTCGACCTATCACCTGCTGCTTCCATGACAACTTCTGCCAGGCAAACTCTACAGAATGCTGGTAAGAACTGTATCTACCACTACATAACCGGAAATTGTACTCGGGAAAGAGCAAGAAGCCTGAATGGGTCAAGTATCCCTTAGATACTTGATTATTATTTTTACCAAGGAGAGGAGAAATGACACATTTTACATTAGAAGAGCGATGAAATCTATTGGGACGTTTTGTGAATCGTATTGGGACGCTGATCCAGAAAGATGACTCCGTGTCCCTGACTACGTCTACTTGGCCCTGGTTTACCCCCCAGTAGAATTCGGTTTACGTCCCAATAGAATTCATCAAAATTATGCCATTTCTCCTCTCCTTAGTAAAAATAAAAATCAAGTATCAAAGGAATACTTGACCCATTCAGGCTTCTTGGGAGAGAGATAATTGTCATGGAAGTCTGTAAAATAGCCTGCAATTTTTACACGTAAAATAGCCTGCAATTTTTACACGTAAAATAGCCTGCAATTTTTACACGTAAAATAGCCTGCAATTTTTACACGTAAAATAGCCTGCAATTTTTACACGTAAAATAGCCTGCAATTTTTACACGTAAAATAGCCTGCAATTTTTACACGTAAAATAGCCTGCAATTTTTACACGTAAAATAGCCTGCAATTTTTACACGTAAAATAGCCTGCAATTTTTACACGTAAAATAGCCTGCAATTTTTACACGTAAAATAGCCTGCAATTTTTACACGTAAAATAGCCTGCAATTTTTACACGTAAAATAGCCTGCAATTTTTACGCGTAAAATAGCCTGCAATTTTTTACACGTAAAATAGCCTGCAATTTTTACACGTAAAATAGCCTGCAATTTTTACACGTAAAATAGCCTGCAATTTTTACACGTAAAATAGCCTGCAATTTTTACACGTAAAATAGCCTGCAATTTTTACACGTAAAATAGCCTGCAATTTTTACACGTAAAATAGCCTGCAATTTTTACACGTAAAATATGCTGCAATTTTTACACGTAAAATAGCCTGCAATTTTTACACGTAAAATAGCCTGCAATTTTTACACGTAAAATAGCCTGCAATTTTTACACGTAAAATAGCCTGCAATTTTTACACGTAAAATAGCCTGCAATTTTTACACGTAAAATAGCCTGCAATTTTTACACGTAAAATAGCCTGCAATTTTTACACGTAAAATAGCCTGCAATTTTTACACGTAAAATAGCCTGCAATTTTTACACGTAAAATAGCCTGCAATTTTTACACGTAAAATAGCCTGCAATTTTTACACGTAAAATAGCCTGCAATTTTTACACGTAAAATAGCCTGCAATTTTTACACGTAAAATAGCCTGCAATTTTTACACGTAAAATAGCCTGCAATTTTTACACGTAAAATAGCCTGCAATTTTTACACGTAAAATAGCCTGCAATTTTTACACGTAAAATAGCCTGCAATTTTTACACGTAAAATAGCCTGCAATTTTAGAAATCAGGGCGTTTATATAATCCTTAAGGAAAGAGAACGTGCTTCAAGAGGTACATCGAGTCTGGTGGTTTATCTGAAAGAAAAAGTTTACAAACCCCAGCTAAAGTGAAAGCGTTCAGGGAGAGAATGTGCAGAAATTCTTGTCTTTCTGCAAAAAATTTTGCCCACTACACCAACGTATCGTATAATGCCATGAAGAGGACCTTAATAGAAAACCCAGAAATGCTACCCTTTACGAATAGTAGTTGTCGTTCTTTGACTCATCAGTGGGGCCCATCATACTGTTCGTATAATGGTTTCGATTGGGGAAATGATGAAATGCCAGACACAAATGAACGTTGTCCGTCAAGACTGCAAAGAATTTCATGGAATCAATATAAAAGCCAATTACTTAGCCCTTGGGGTCTTATTTTTTCGAAAAAGACCATTGGACCTTTCCACAATCAGTACCTTTACACGAGGCAATAGCCCTTCATACTATACAATACAGCACATGCAGTTCTCACATGTACAAGAATGACTTTCTATTAAGAGATGGACACATAGACTTAAGGCCGGTGTTAAAGAAAATGGTGGACCCCATGAAAACTGATTACTATGTTTGTTTCTGGATTATATGTACGATATCTACGCCAAATTACATTGCTAAGTTCAGAAAAATGTGAAAGTTATTGTGGTAAACATGTGGGCCCATATTTAGAGTAGGGTAGTAGAGTAGTAGTATTTTGTTCCAATACTAGGGAGCAAACGCCTACGGGATTCGAACAGTAGACCTTCGAGAAAACGATAGAACGAACTCGGCTCCCCTTTACATTTAAATTATAGTACGTTAGCAAAGGGCTTACAGTGGTTCTACATCTGTGTGATGCTTCCGTCGGTCCTTCGGCGATGACCATGACATCCTGCAAATCAATTTTCCATAAAAGGCATGCCAACTGCTGCTCGTAGCGGTAATATCTGCAAATCATATAAGGGCTTTTGGAATTTTAATTAATTTTTTTACACGGGTTGGGATCCGGGTGTTCGCAATCACCTTGGATCCCCAACCGGCTTACAACCGGTATATGCATTAAACACCCCCTCCAAAATCTGTCCCTCCAGATGTCTGAGAAACTAGCACCTTCTGAACAAAAAGTGTAAAATAAAAACGGCAAAACCGTAAAAAAAAGAGTGAGACAAAAATGCAAAAACTTGCAAATGCACTTGAAAGAAAATAACAAGGAATAAATATAGTTATGAAATACTCCAAATTTCTAACTACAACTGAGAAGCCCGGAACAATAACGGCCCTGGGAATTTTAATTTATTTTTAACTATTATAGGTAAACAAACAAAGGGGATTTTCATGAACAATTTTTACTTTATTTGCCCCTGAAAAGGGGATGAATCATTGCCAAAGGAACAAAGGCATTTAAACTTTATTACGTGTATATTTTGGGAACAAATGCTACTAATTATTGTAACAAACAGAACGTATCTTAAAAAACAGAACATTACTTAATGGTAAAGATATATCGTGAAACACAATTACACAAGAAATATTCCAAACGACAATAATCGAGAATACTCATTGGGGATTTTCCAGATGCGGAAGGTTTCTGTAGAATTCTGCGTACTGCGGGGGCAAATAATCCACCATTTTCATTAAATCAGTGTATTTTTCAACACTTAATGGCAGTAAATGTTCATTTCTCAATCTTAAGATGAACGTATCGAGTAGAGAGTGACTCCAGACTGGTCGATTCCTTATGCGCGTGCGGGAGGCACTGGGAGCATACAGGGAATGTCGGAAAAATGGTTCCGTATCATCATGAGAAGTTTTAGAAAGTATACCACTTTCGTCATCGTTGGTCATGCGAAACCACATTACTTTAGACACTTTTAAGGTTCTAGGACGTGGCAAGTAGGGTAATAAATCGTCGAATGCCTTAAAATCTTCCCTTTCCATGCGCTGCACCTTGAAAGGTTTGGATGGCCTTGCTTCTGCGAAGATTTCCAGCCAATCATTTGGAACGTAGGCCTTACAAATCCGTTTTTGCTTTTCAATTAGGGCGAACAAACGATCACAGGGTAAAAATGAGTGACCACTACAAAGAAATTTTTGTTCCACCGAAGTGAAATAGTTTCTTGCAATCAGTAACTTTCCAAATATTAAGGTAACAAAATTATTTTTTTGGCCGAAACATCTGTCGCTCCAGAGAATGAGATTTCTAGTTTCATTCGCTTCTAAGGGTTGGAAATTTTCTTGTATGTATTTCCATAGGCATGAAATGAGTTCTTCGGAACCTCTAGCTGCGTCAGTTTCGCCCCAGAAACACATGGTACCTTCATCAATCCCAATGTTGTAGATGCAATAGTTATAAGACGAATATTGCCGCAAATAAAACATGTCCTTGTGTTCTAGCGACGGTGTTGGAAGGATCTGTTTATTTTATAAAACGCCTTTATGATTCCGTTACTTTTTTTAAATATAAGAATACGATTGCAAGATGTTTTGTTGAAATAAAATGTAAAAGGTACGTACTTGTTCGACATCCATGCACAAGTTGACAACCCTTGGATTCCTTACTGCGATTTGGCCATCTTCATGCATTTTTTTGTGTGCATTATCGGCTGCAAAATGATGCTCTTGAGCTTCTTCTCTGACTTGATTAAGCTCTTCTTGACTTGTAGCAGCAACCTCTCGCATGAAATTTCTTTCGCAATTGCCACATGTGTCAGATCTCAACTTTGCAAATTTTAATCCAGTTTTTCGAAACTCAGACTCATAAGCACTTTTGAGGAACAATGTTCGTATATTATTCCTGTTTTGGGCAAGGAAGTGGCGGAACATTTTTGCTAAATTCAAACCAGGTGGAAGATATTGCCTTAGGGGATTTCCAGTATTTCTTTTGTAATGTGATAAACTAGTTGGGAAGCTCGAGATGTGGTTGTTTATCAAATCTATGGTGTAGGCATCCAGCTTGGAAGGTCTGTTGTTGTGTTTACCCCTTAGATCGTCACCAATCAGCAAACCCTGCATCAGTTTTCCCTGAACTATCCTAATTCGTTTTCTTTTTATTTGGAGTGCATCTTGGAACGACTTTTGACATACTTCATACCTTACTCCTTGTCTTGGTAGAAAGTACCTAGTAAAAAAAAATTTCCATTGTAACCAAATATCTAAAGTAATGATAATGCAATATAAATATTTTACATTAAATACTTTGGTGTAAAATAAGTCACTACTTAAACCTGTTTTTAGTAGCCCTTTGATTTTCTTGGTCTTCATGGTTTGGAGGGGGAACCCTTTCAATACTAGATAAAAGGAAAGTCGTTTGCTGATCATAATTACAGCTGCTGTAATACTCTTGGAAGATCTGCTGCTTTTCTTCCGCAGTAAAATGACATCCTGCATTTTCACATTTTATTCCGCACACCTTATTCTGCAATGATATTTGTATTAGTAATAGTTCTACAGATTTTTGCTTTAAACGCGAATATTAGGACAAATGAAACTTTTATCTTACTTGTGACGGCGGCAGCTTTCCTGGAATGGGAAATCCATTACTTGAAATATAAGGGACACCAGAATTTTTATTTTTCTTTCTGATTGCGTTCTTAGATAGATCTAAGTTTTTTGATCTTTTCCTTCGCTCTTTTAGCTGTGCAACTTGTGAAAGCGGAACGTTCAGGTCGGTTTTTCCCATTTTTAAAAATGATTTGCAATTTCGACAATTTTTTACAGAACCCAAGTAATTATTTGCAGTCGAATGTTTTCCCGGTTGAAATTTCAGAAAATGTATGCAATTGAAGCGTTATGAAAATAAAGATATGAAAGCGGCATTTTTGAAACTCCCTTTGAAAATTTAACATGAGTTGCTAAGGGCATTAACAAACTAAAAAATCCAAAGGGCCCTTATTGTTCCGGGCTTCTCAACTTTAGACGTATATTTCTCTTTGCGTCTCACTCGAAGCTATACTAAAAATTGTACTCAAGATTCTTTGGCGTGCAATGCATTCACCAGGTGATGGCATACTGTAATAGGGTTTACGGTTTGGCTAACGTTTCTAATGGTACGATATTATAGTCTGATTCTTTGCTATAGTGAATCGATGTAACTCTACGGTAATTCGGCTGGATTTTCATTGACTGAAAACGAATAAAATGACGTAATTTATTTAATTTTGGGTCAAGTGATGTGTTAATTTGTTACTATGATCACGAATTTTATTTTGATCAGTCAGGGGACCCGCATTTAAATATATTACGTCATTTTATTCGTTTTCAGTCAATGAAAATCCAGTCGAATTACCGTAGAGTTACATCGATTCACTATAGCAAAGAATCAGACAGTATGGATTGAATTTTCAAAAGGAATCATCATCGCACATGATAATTACCTAGTAATTAGTAATAATAGAATTTAAGGGTGTGGTTCTAGAATCTTGGGTTTCAGCAAAGTGCCTATAGAAACAGTTATTTTTATTTTTTTCCTATCAATGTGAAGAGACTTGGGTATTTTTGTAAAATATGCTACGGGACGCGATATCCCCGTAAGGATCAGGGGAGGTGGGGGTTGTCAGGGGTAACATTGACCTCTACGTCCCGTAACTTGAATTTTACGTCCCGTAGCCTATTTTTCATTCCCCCGTGTAAAATTTTTTAGTCTCCTCACATGTATAGGAAATAAATTTTATTCTGGTGGAATACTATTTATTTCGGTGCAATACTATTTATTTCGGTGCAATACTATTTATTTCGGTGCAATACTATTTATTCTGGTGGAGTTATCTTTCTCTTGTGGTTTTTCCTTTTTCTGGTGGGATTTTTATTTATTTAGGAGGGATTTTTCATTAAATTAGTTGGAGCGTTAATTGACGCCCAAAATGATTAACAGCTTACCTTCCGCCAATTACAAGACCGACGAAGCCAATTGTTGCAAAAATGGTGGTAACAACAATAGTTATCCAGTCAGGACTGTAGACGCACCTCTCACCACGGAAACCACAGTCGGGTTCCGATTTAGGATGCCTGTCTCCAATCCACATGATCTCTCGACCTTCGAAGTAATGAAATGTCTAAAGAAATTAAGAGACGGATTTTTACGTTTTCAATTATTTTGAACGCCGAATAGAAATATTTAATGTCTTAATTACCACGGATTGCATAAAAACTGTGAACAGGCTATGGGAACGATGCATTGTAATTTGGTTCGTTTGTGGGAACGGGGCGGGCCTGACGGAAAGTCTGTGTTCTCATGGCTTATTATTTTATACCTCTCCGTGTAAAGGGTCCCAAAGCACCACTTTATAAGAGTCCATAATAACCATACTGACAATGAAGGTTATGAATAATAATAAAGGAATCCCCCATGGGAACGAGATTCGAGAAAAGCTATCTCTCGGGGGAAAACAAAAAAGAAAAGGCATTTACCTATTTGCGTATGAATAATCATTTGCCTTTCCAAAAAGCATTTCCCTAGTGATTATGACCGTTTCCCTTACCATTTGAGGTTTGCTGGCAAAAATACTTGAATTTACGAATTACTTCAGGATAATAGTGGAAAATCACTTTTGTGACCTCCAGATTGCTGAATTTGAATGGATAAACGGCGGGATAGCATATATTACCAGTGCAGTATGTCTACTTATTAAAAATACGTTTTTCATACAAAAAACAATTGACATTTGTACTTGTTTGCCTAAAATTATTTCAACTATTGTAGTGTTAAAGTTTCTTGGAACTTATCCAGGATCTTTCGTTATCTTTCGTAAGTTTTAACCTTTACGTTTCTGAAATAAAAATGGCTGAAGTAGATGAAGTCCGTATGGAGAAAAGTTGTGCAGATAAACAACAATTTAAAAATTTACTTCGTGCACAGTTTTACTAACGGTAGTCTGGTCAATGCCGATATCTTCTGCCACACCACTCTGAAATCCTGGATCACTCATATAACGCAAAAAAGTTTTCATTTTTTGCACAGAAGATAAAGCCCCTCCTCGTGTTTCATTATTTTCTTCTAAAAAGTGATCTGCCAACCATTCCACATTTTGCTTTTCAAAGCGATAGAGAGCCTTGTAATCAAAATCTAGTGTCTTCCTACGTTTTCGATATTGTTTTTTTGCCCTAAGTACTCCAACGTTGATGAATGCCATTTTTAAACCTATGATTTTCTTTTCCAACTGTTCACTTAAATATCGGGTCACCTCTGTAGCTACTCTGATATTTTCTAGCGATTGCCCGGGGAGAAAAGCACTTTTTTAAACTTTATTCATATTGGAATAGGGTAATTGCCTGGACTACTGGAAAAGGTCATTCAATTTCGGAGAAAACTTTTCCCTTTTCTCTGTCACTTTAGAAACGAGAAAAGCTTTAATTTTTATTCGTACCAAAGGCAGGGTTTACCACAATATTCTAAGGGTAACCCTATTCCCGATCTTTAATCATAACCTTCATTGCATGTAAATTAAATGTATGTCTATTGCTAGGCTAGAGTCCTTGTTGTTTAGTAACCAGTAAAACGGCGAATAATTTCAGCACCTAGACATGCACAAATATTTATAAATAAAAACGGCAAAACCGTAAAAAAAGAGTGAGACAAAAAGGTAAAAACTTGAAATACACTTGAAAGGAAATAACAAGGAATAAATATAATTATGAAATATTCCTTTCTAACTACAATTTTAGACGTATATTTCTCTTTGCGTCTCACTCGAAGCATAAAAAAATTAAATTATACTGAAGATTCTTTGGCTTGCCATGGAGTCACATCGTTATTTATCACCAGGTGATGGCATACTCTAATAGAGTTTACGGTTTGGCTAACGTTTCTAATGGCAGAATTTTAGGGATTGAATTTTCAAAAGTAATGAAAGGAGTCATCATCGCACATTACACCTAGTAATTAGTAATAATAGCATTTAAGGGTGTGGTTCTAAAATCTTGTGTTTCAATATAATAGATCTTTCACCCGATAATATTGTTTTGAAAATTGGGGTACATTTTTCATTAATAATCTGTACACTTTTTCATATTCCCGTATTCGAAACCAAAGTTGCTGTAGTCTTAGTTTTAAGCTCCGTACAAGGTTTGGCCCTTCAGGAGTGGGTATACAAATTAAGAATTCGCTTTCTCCACTCTGGCTTGGCAAAATTGAAACCAGGATAGCCAACCAAGGTAGTCGTCTCCTTATCTAATAACCTTAAATAAGGCCTTGGTTTCAGTAAAAATGGAATGGGCTGGCTTCAAATTCTCCAAAGCAGCCAGACTTAAGAAATACAAAGTGAATTTTTATTTCGTTAACCATCCTGACCTGAAGGGCGAAAATGACAACGATTCAGTAATTCCTAGTAGGCTACGGGACGGTTCAGAAGAGAAGCTATTCCAGGTATTTCTTGGTTATCTCGTTACTGTCCCGTAGCCTATTTTGCAGACCCATTGTAAAAGGATTCCAATCTTTACCACCTCTTAACCCCCCAAGTAACCTTAGGGACACCTTGCATTTACGCCAATTGCTTCGAGTGAGCCCCAAAGAGAGATATACGTCTAAGGTTGTAGTTAGAAATTTGGAATATTTCATAATTATATTTATTCCTTGTTATTTTCTTTCAAGTGTATTTGAAAGTTTTTACCTTTTTGTCTCACTCTTTTTTTACGATTTTGCGTTTTTTAGCGAGCCAGAGGCTCATTTATGGAACCGTGTTGTCTGTCCGTATGTGCGTACATACGTATGTGAACACCATAACTCTTGAAGGCATTAACCGATTTGGATAAAACCTCGGATTTGGACTCATCTCGACCTAGTTAGGAACCCTATTTAAAATGGGCGTGGTCACCCCACCCCTTTCGGAGATAACGCGCGCTCACTTTATAAGCAATAAGATATGAAAATGGGGTTTTGGGTACTAAAATATCTTACACCGCTTCTAGCAGTTTGTTAGCGGGATAGTAAAAAATATTTTACACCGCTTCCACTTTATATTGAATAAGATACTCAATAGGGCTTTTAAATGTAAAATATGGTTTTTGGGTGTGACCACTTTTGAGAAGCAGTATACACACTTTTTGGGTGTCTTTTATCATATGAAGCGGTAAGCTAACTTTTTGGGTATTTTCCATTATATGAAGCTATAAGCTAACTTTTTGGGTGTTTCCCACTTTATGAAGCGGTAAGCTAACTTTTTGGGTGTTTCCTACTTTATGAAGCGGTAAGCTAACTTTTTTGGTGTTTCCCACTTTATGAAGCGCTAAGCTAACTTTTTTGGTGTTTCCTACTTTATAAAGCGCTAAGCTATTATTTTTGGTGTTTCCAACCTTATGAAGCGCTAAGCTAACTTTTTTGGTGTTTCCCACTTTATGAAGCGCTAAGCTAACTTTTTTGGTGTTTCCTACTTTATAAAGCGCTAAGCTATTATTTTTGGTGTTTCCAACCTTATGAAGCGCTAAGCTATTATTTTTGGTGTTTCCAACCTTATGAAGCGCTAAGCTAACTTTTTTGGTGTTTCCAACCTTATCAAGCGCTAAGCTAACTTTTTTGGTGTTTCCAACCTTATGAAGCGCTAAGCTAACTTTTTTGGTGTTTCCCACTTTATGAAGCGCTAAGCTAACTTTTTTGGTGTTTCCCACTTTATGAAGCGCTAAGCTAACGTTTTTGGTGTTTCTCACTTTATGGCTCCGGATCACGTATAAGTATATCAAATACACCCTCTGGCTTGGCGATGTTTTAGCGAGCCAGAGGCTCACTTATGGAGCCGTGTTGTCTGTCCGTACGTACGTACGTACGTATGTGAACACCATAACTCTTGAAGGCATTAACCGATTTGGATAAAACCTCGGATTTGAACTCATCTCGGCCTAGTTAGGAACCCTATTTAAAATGGGCGTGGTCACCCCACCCCTTTCGGAGATAACGCGCGCTCACTTTATAAGCAGTAAGATATGAAAATGGGGTTTTGGGTACTAAAATATCTTACACCGCTTCTAGTAGTTTGTTAGCGGGATAGTAAAAAATATTTTACACCGCTTCCACATTATATTGAATGATACAGGCAAATAGGCTTTTTAGGTGTAAAATATAGTTTTTGGGTGTGTCCACTTTTCGGAAGCGGTATATTCATAATTTTAGATGCCTTTTATTATATGATGAAGTAAGCCAACTTTTTGGATGTTTCCCACTTTATGAAGCGGTAAGCCAACTTTTTGGGTGTTTCCCAGTTTATGAAGCGGTAAGCTAACTTTTTGGGTGTTTCCTACTTTATGAAGCGGTAAGCTAACTTTTTGGGTGTTTCCCACTTTATGAAGCGGTAAGCTAACTTTTTGGGTGTTTCGCACTTTATGAAGCGGTAAGCCAACTTTTTTGGTGTTTCCCACTTTATGAAGCGGTAAGCTAGCTTTTTGGGTGTTTCCCACTTTATGAAGCGGTAAGCTAACTTTTTGGGTGTTTCCCACTTTATGAAGCGGTAAGCCAACTTTTTGGGTGTTTCCCACTTTATGAAGCGGTAAGCTAACTTTTTACGTGTTTCTACTTGTGGGAAGCGCCAAATTAATTTTTGGTTGCTTCTACTTACAGCTTTCAGTTACCATGGCAAAATTTAATACATTTCAATTTTTTTTAAATTTTGATCCACTTTGCGTTGCCATGGCAAAATTTAATATTTTCGAGTTTCCATGAAGAATTATGTTTTCCATTGCTCTGAGAACAGTATTAATTTAAGATTATCAAATTATAAATGAAACAAATAATTTTATCCTCTGGCTCGCTTTATGTTACGGTTTGGCGATGTTTTTATTTATTTTTTCGTTTTAAGTTTTCAAAGTGTAGAGAATTTAACGGACTTAACGGAAGAAAGGCTTTTTTAATCAAGATGCTTTGGGTTGTCATGGCCCCTCTTCTTGGTGGGCCATTTGTTATATTTACCAATGCATCACCTGGTATATATAAAAGAACCTTGGGATTAATCGAGCAAAAAATTGGGAAAACCAAGGTATTTCGATTTATATCGTTGAGTACAGCGCAAATGAAAAGTAATGTCGAGTTCAGAATAACAACTTAACTCTCAACCACTGATGTGGATTAATTAATACGTGTTTCAAATAACCTTTGAATATTCGAAGTCTTTATTTGTCTCTTTAAAATTACATCGAGTAACCAGGATACAAGGATACAACCCAAGACAACCCTCTATCAGTAATGAAGTTGTAGTGAAGTGGTATCATTCTGAACATTACTTATTCATTACCTGTTAACGATATAAATCGAAATACCCTGGGGTGGAGTGCTCAAAAGATCATAAAATTATGATCGTTAATTTCTGCAAAATCATTGGCTAATTTTTAAGGTAACTTAGTAACGATAAACAACTAACCAAAGTTTCTGCAGAAATCAAAGATCGTAATTTTACGACCTTTTGAGAATCTAAGCCCTGGGAAAAACATTGGACTAAAGTTTTCTTGCTGGGCAAATAATTCTGTCTCGAAGACAAAAAACTCCGGCCAAGCAGTATCATTAGCCCGACCTTCGGTCGGTCTAATGCGACTGCTTGACCTCCGTTTGCATCCCGTTCTCTGACTGGGTAGCCGTTGGTGACTCCGGGCAGCAACCACATTAGCACGATCTGCGGTCGTGCCAATGCGATTGATGCCCTCCGTTATATAACCCGTTGGCGGACTTGGCACCTTATAATGGAAATAGCATTAGAGGATTTCAATATTGTCTACTTTAGACAATATTGAAGTTTCGAGAAGCAAATATGGAAATTTTGAGAAGCAAATTTTCAAACTTTGAGAAGCAAATTTTCAAATTTTGAGTAGCACATTTTCAAATTTTGAGTAGCAAATTTTCAAATTTTGAGAAGCAAATTTTCAAATTTTGAGAAGCAAATTTTCAAATTTTGAGAAGCAAATTTTCAAATTTTGAGAAGCAAATTTTCAAATTTTGAGAAGCAAATTTTCAAATTTTGAGAAGCAAATTTTCAAATTTTGAGAAGCAAATTTTCAAATTTTGAGAAGCAAATTTTCAAATTTTGAGAAGCAAATTTTCAAATTTTGAGAAGCAAATTTTCAAATTTTGAGAAGCAAATTTTCAAATTTTGAGTAGCAAATTTTCAAATTTTGAGAAGCAAATTTTCAAATTTTGAGAAGCAAATTTTCAAATTTTGAGAAGCAAATTTTCAAATTTTGAGTAGCAAACTTTAAAATTTTGGGAAGCAGGTTAAAGCTTTTAATGCTATCCCGCTAACAAAGCAAAAGAAGCAATTTTAAAAATGAAATATCCCTTTTTTCAAAGCAAATTTTTGGGTAATTTATATACTTCTATTACTTGTAAAACAGAAACGATATAAAATTCAGGTAAAGGTTGGACATTATGGAAATTTGTTTATGGGTATGTCAAATTCTTTTATTATTAAAAGCGGTGAAATTAATATTTTGACTAAAAGTTGAAATGACTATCTCCTCGGCCTTCTGAAAAATAAGGATTTTTGAGAAAACATTTTGTGCGATTTTGCTGGCCAACGAACTTAGCCTGTCACTTGGGCCAATTCGTTCAAATCCGGAGTAAAAAGGTTTTTCATTAAGATTTACGAAAATTAGAGTCTTAACACACACACACACACACAGACAAACCCGTTCTATAAGCCCTTGGTCGGGCTAAAAATCAAAAATCAGCAACAAAGTGACTTTGTAGTTTAGGCAAAATCGGAAGGTTGTTGAATGTCCTATAAGGTTGTCTCAGGCGGAATCTTTTTAACTCATTCTGTTTTCCAAATTACGGATTTCAGATTTTCATAGCTATACTGATTTTATATGGTGTGGGATTTTCATAGCTGTGGATTCCATTATTCCATACTTCGTGGTTCTAAATTCTACAAATTTAGCTCCGTTTAACGACAACCTTATAAGATCAAGGTTACATCAGCCTTTGTTATCAAGGTTTGTTATCAAGGTTACATCAGCCTTTGTACGCTCCCCAATGTAACAACATAAGATGATAATTAAATTTTTTTAAATTCGCATTAGCTTAAAATGTCTTAATCGTCGCTGTTCTTCAATATATTTTATTAATGGAAGTAACCGAACTAAATTTTTTTTTCAAGGGGGCTGCCGCCCCCTTGACCCCCGCAGACTGTTAGCCATCAGTGTTGTAATGGAAATCAAACAATTTAGCATTACGTACCCTAATAGTACGCCATTGTAATCAAAAGTTGCAATTTTCACTACCTGAAAACGAAAGTAGGAATATGAACATTGAAACCCCTTGGTTTGTTCTTCTATTAAATGTTATAAAGATTTTATTGTACTAGAAAATCAATTTTCAGATTTGTTACTATGGATAATGGGGAAAGGGAGTACTTTGCAATGTAAAAATTGCTCAGAGCTATTGTGCTTCCATCGCCCCGTGTACTCCAATGTAAAACGCAGATAAACAACTTTTATTTTCGGTTTTTTGACGATAACTCGAAAACGTCTCAACCGATTTGGCTGAAAAGTTGAAGCACACTAGAGGAGACCTATAATTATGGGTTTGTTCATATATGTACCGATGAAAAGTGAAAACTGTGGCTTCCTGTTGTTGCCATAACATTTCAAAGTCTGCCCGAATGCATACAGAGTGAAACTCTGCACATTGAAACCAATCAAGGCTTCCATGTGCACTGCGGGTCTCACTCTTAAAAACTGTTTCCACTTGTATCTCGGTAACCCGTTGTCATAGAAACTTAATATTAACGGTTTTCAACATCCCTTAACAATATCTACATGCACAGTTTTTGCTTTTACGAATTTCGAAAAATTGACGAAATTTGGGTACAAATTGTAATAAAAGAAGAATGATTATCTTAGCAACGCGTTGTCATGGAAACAATAAAATTTCCAGTTTTCAACATTACTAAGCAATACTGAGGTCACTTTTTTTTGTTTTGACGAATTTCGAAAAATTGACGAAATTTGGGTACAAATTGCAATAAAAGGGGAATGATTATCTTAGCAACGCGTTGTCATGGAAACATGAAATTTCCAGTTTTCAACATTACTAAACAATACTGAGGTCACTTTTTTTTGTTTTGACGAATTTCGAAAAATTGACGAAATTTGGGTACAAATTGCAATAAAAGGGGAATGATTATCTTAGCAACGCGTTGTCATGGAAACTTGATTTTTTCTACACTACTAAACAATACCGAGGTCACTTTTTTTGTTTTGACGAAATTCGAAAAATTGACAAAAGTTGGGTACAAATAGTGAAAACCCTGGCAATTTTTAGGCAATATGAACAATATTTAGACGTTTTACTTTGTTTTTGGGAAATTCGAAACTTTTCCAAGTTTGCATACCTAAGAAAACCTGTAGTCATAGAAACATAAATTCTATGGTTTCCTCTAGCCCTTACCAATAACTTGACTGGTGTTTTTTGTTTCGCCAAAATTAGTTAAATTTGCTTATGTTTGGCTCCAATTTCTTTCAAACCTTTGTCATTTTGACAGTAAATAATTAACAATTTTTCTACTCACATAATGTAAAATTTCATATCTGTAATCTCTAATGACTTGACTAACTTCTGAAATACAAAAGGTTAAATAAATCTTCTGTACAGTAGCTAGAAACAGAAAAAGTTACCAAATCTGCTGATGTTGCCCTTTTGGGTATTTTCTTACTTTTTCTGTTGTTAGCCACTATACTAATCGGAGTTTTTTGAGATTAGTGCGGAACTAATTTAGAACTATCGATTGATTCTTAATATCAGGCATCTTTTGGGGAAGTCCGAATTAGATAATTACACTGACGTTTACCTATTGCACATCCTTTTCCCATATTATCCGTTAATCTTTCTTTTTGGTTAAGCTTAACACAAGCAAGTTATTAGAATGACTTAAAATGAGCAATGAGGTAGTACATAAAATGTCTAAAGAATTTTATCGACGTTGTGGTAAGATTGGGCCCCCCCTTGTACACTATGACTGCAAATACCTAGGGACTCAAATTTTTCCACAATTGTAGGTGACAATACTAGTGACCTTATACCGTGAGTCCCATTGGATGCGGAGATCCCTCTTCTGAAATGCAGAGGCCGGAAGTTAGGGTAGTTTGCTACTTATTTACATTGAAAAAGACAAAATATAAAAATATTTATGTTTTTTTCCTACATTGCAAACTCGTACTTTTGCGAAACTTGGTGAGGGAACACTATAGATACTTGAGTATCTTCTCACCAATTTTCATTGGATGCGGAAGAGTATTTCGGTAGGGACCGCCAGATTTAGCAAAAAGAATCAGTTTTCTCAATATTACTATTTGAAAAGAGTATCGGAAAACACGTGTGTTACCGTTTCTATTAGATACTTTAGTAAAAGAATAGAGCTGATAGTAATCAATTGGGAGTTCAAACAGCCGAAGCCAAAATATCGTATAGTCGAAGTACCAAGAGTAACCCAAAAAACTCCGCTCAAGCAGTATCATTAGCCTCACCTTCGTTCGCGTTCGTTCGCGTACTGCGTAGCCATTAATGACTCTGGGCAGCAACCATATTAGCAAGACCTGCGATCGTGCCAGTTAGATTGGCTGCCCTCCGTTATAACCCTTTATACTTTTTAGCCAATCTTATTCATTATTATATTATACATTACAAGACTTTAATATTGTCCATTTTAGAAAAGTTTTCTATTAATTGAATTCATCTGGTAGTACAGAAAATTAAGCAGTGAGTTTTAAAACACGCATTTATTTTCGACTTTTATGATGCGAATTTAAAGAATTTTGTGAGGCGAATTTTAAATGGCTGGGAAGCGAATATTAAAATTTTGGGTGGCGAATGCTCAAAAATTGGGTAGGGTATATTGAAATTTTGGGAAGCAAATACTCAATATTTGAAAGTCGAATATCACAATTTTGAGAATTTTGGGATTTTCAATATTTGGGAAACACCCATCCGCTTCATATAATGGGAAAAACCCAAAAAAAGCTTACCGCTTCATACATATAATGAAAGACATCCAAAAAGTGTGTATACCGCTTCTCAAAAGTGGTCACACCCAAAAACCATTATTTACACCTAAAAACGCTATTTGATTGTCTTATTCAACATAAAGTGGAAGCGGTGTAAAATAACTTTCCCGTTAACAAACTACTAGAAGGGGTGTCAGATAATTTTAGTACCCAAAACTACTTTTTCATCTTATTTCTTATAAAGTGAGCGCACATTATCTCTGAAAGGGGTTGGGCGACCACGTTCATTTTAAATAGGGTGGTAAGCTAGAAAATAGAGATGAGTTCAATGTTCAAATCCGAGGTTTTATCCAAATCGGTAAATGTCCTCGACAGCTATCGTGTATACGAATACATACGCACGGACAACATGGTTCCATAAGTGAGCCTCTGGCTCGCTAAAACGATACATTTGATTAAAATTATGACATTTTTGAAATTACGTAGGCTATATCATGAATTCGTATTATTAGAAGCAAGCGGTATGTTATATTTTAACCTCTTTTTAAACTGATTATCACGTCGGCCTTAAGGAAGTTCCCAAATATTAAGAAAATTACTTGTCGATTTTCATGGCCAACGAACTTAGCCTTTGACTTGAGCTAATTCGTTCAATTCCGGAATAAAACTTTTTTGAAAGTTAAAGTACGTACACACAGACACAAACCCTTTCTATAAGTTCTTGGTCGGGCTAAAACAAAATGCCCAGGACCTAGACCACCTAACCATGGAAACTTCTTCAGATTAAGGTTTCGAGAAATAAACCATAGTCATAATTCAGAATCGCTTTAGTGAGTCGGAAGACAAACGGACTACACGTTCAGCGTGTAGTCCGTCCTCATGTTTGTTTGTGACTATGCCACCACGATAACTGTCGCACATTTCTACCGATTTGGATGAAACCTCGGATTTCAATTTAGAATATATTGAACTTAAAATAGAACTGTATGCAAAATGGGTGTTCGCCCAACCACTTTATGAGATCCCGAGCGATCACTTTACATTGTATAAAACAGGAAAATGGGGTTTTGGGTGAAATATATTATTCCTCAGTTTGTTAGCGGTGTAGTAAAAAACATTTTATTTTGTTTCCACTTTATATTAGATAAGACAGTGAAATAGAATTTTTACTTGTAATTCATTGCTTTCATTCTTTTCTTAATTAATTTTCCCACTTTCAGAAAGCTCCAAGTAAACTTTTATTTTTTGCTGTCATCTTTTTTTTGCGCTTCCTAAGCAGCAAACCAAAAAGTTATAAAAAGTTGGGTAGTTATAATTTGGAGCACCAACTAAGAAAGCTGTAGAAGCAGTGTCCAATATTTTTCACTTAAGAGCGCTACTTAACTGCTTTATTTAATGTAAACTGGATGGAGAGCAAAATATTTTTACAAATCTGCTAACAAACTGCTGGATTAAATTCTAACTGTTTATGGTATTTTAGGTTCCAAATTGAAATTGTACAACGGTTCCGGTCCTGTCTGTTTCTCTGTCAGTGTGTGTGCGTTTGCACTCTAAGAGCGTACATACACTACAAGGAGTTTTAGCCCGACCAAGGGCTTATAGAACGGGTTTGTCTGTGTGTGTGTCTGTCTGTGTGTGTGTGTGTTAAGACTTTCATTTTCGTAAATCTTAATGGAAAATATTTTTACTGCGGATTTGAACGTATTGGCCCAAACTGAAGGCTAAGTTCGTTGGTCATGAAAATCCTGTGATTGGTTTTCTCAAAATTCCAAATTTTGCATAAGGCCGACGAGATAGTCAATTCAATTTTTAGTCAAAATATTAATTTCACTTCTTCTAATAATAAAGGAATTTGACATACCCATAAGTAAATTTCCATAAGGTCCTACCTTTTCGTGAATTTTATATCGTTTCTGTTTTACAAGTAATAAAAATAAATAAATAATGCAAAAATTTGCTTTGAAAAAAGGAAGAAATTTGAAATTTAAAATTGCTTCTTTTGCTTTGTTAGCGGATAGCATTAAATTTGTTTGTCCGCTTCTCAAATTTCGGAAATTTGCTTCTCAAAATTCCAATATTTGGTTCTCAAAATTTCAATATTTGCTTCCCAAAATTTCAATATTTGGTTCTCAAAATTTCAATAATTGCTTTACAAAATATCAATATTTGCTTCTCAGAATTTCAATAATTGCTTTACAAAATATCAATATTTGCTTCTCGAAATTTCAACATTTGCTTCTCAAAACTGCACTATCTCCTTCTCAGAATTTCAATAATTGTTTCCCAAAATGTCAATATTTGCTTCTCAAAATTTCAACATTTGCTTCTCAAAATTTCAACATTTGCTTCTCAAAATTTCAACATTTGCTTCTCAAAATTTCAACATTTGCTTCTCAAAATTTCAACATTTGCTTCTCAAAATTTCAACATTTGCTTCTCAAAATTTCAACATTTGCTTCTCAAAATTTCAACATTTGCTTCTCAAAATTTCAACATTTGCTTCTCAAAATTTCAACATTTGCTTCTCAAAATTTCAACATTTGCTTCTCAAAATTTCAACATTTGCTTCTCAAAATTTCAACATTTGCTTCTCAAAATTTCAACATTTGCTTCTCAAAATTTCAACATTTGCTTCTCAAAATTTTAACATTTGCTTCTCAAAATTTCAACATTTGCTTCTCAAAATTTCAACATTTGCTTCTCAAAATTTCAACATTTGCTTCTCAAAATTTCAACATTTGCTTCTCAAAATTTCAACATTTGCTTCTCAAAATTTCAACATTTGCTTCTCAAAATTTCAATATTTGCTTTTCAGAATTTCAATATTTGCTTTTCAAAATTTCAATATTTGCTTTTCAAAATTTCAATATTTGCTTTTCAAAATTTCAATATTTGCTTTTCAAAATTTCAATATTTGCTTCTCAGAATTTCAATATTTGCTTCTCAGAATTTTAATATTTGCTTTTCAAAATTTCAATATTTGCTTTTCAAAATCTCAATATTTGTTTTAGCGAGCCAGAGGCTCACTTATGGAGCCGTGTTGTCTGTCCGTATGTACGTATGTACGTATGTATGTACGTGAACACGATAACTCTTGAAGGCATTGACCGATTTGGATAAAACCTCGGATTTGGACTCATCTCGACCTAGCTTAGAACCCTATTTAAAATGGGCGTGGTCACCCCACCCATTTCGGAGATAACGCGCGCTCACTTTATAAGCAATAAGATATGAAAATGGGGTTTTGGGTCTGAATTATCTTACACCGCTTCTAGTACTTTGTTAGCGGGATAGTAAAATATATTTTACACCGCTTCCACTTTATATTGAATAAGATACTCAAATAGGGTTTTCAGGTGTAAAATATACTTTTGTGTGTTTCCATTTATATGAAGCGGTAAGCTAACTTTTTGGGTGTTTCCCACTTTATGAAGCATTAAGCCAATTTTTTGGGTGTTTCCAACTTCATAAAGCGGTAAGCTAACTTTTTGGGTGTTTCCCAATTTATGAAGCGGTAAGCTAGCTTTTTGAGTATTTCTCAATTTATGAAGCGGTAAACTTATTTTTTGGGTGTTTCCCACTTTATGAAGCGGTAAGCTAACTTTTTGGGTATTTCCCACTTTATGAAGCGGTAAGCTAACTTTTTGGGTGTTTCCCACTTTATGAAGCGGTAAGCTAACTTTTTGGGTGTTTCTATTTGTGGGAAGCGCCAAATTAATTTTTGGTTGCTTTCAGTTACCATGGCAAACTTAAATATATTTTAATTTAAAAAAAAAATTAAATCCATTTTGCGTTGCCATGGCAAAATTTAATATTTTCAAGTTTCCATGAAGAATTATGTTTTCCATTGCTCTGAGAAAAGTATTAATTTAAGATTATCAAATTATAAATGAAACAAAGAATTTTATCCACTGGCTCGCTTTATGTTACGGCTTGGCGATGTTTTTCAAAATACTTTAACATTGGTCCATTCGTGTTCTATTCTTCTAATAAATGTAATACTAAAGGAGACAAATATGGAAACCCTCTAATACTATTTCCATTGCAGCCAAGTCCGCCAACGGGTTGCGGTCGTGCTAATGTTGTTGCTGCCCGGAGCCGCCCAACGCTACCCAGTCCGAGAACGGGATGCAAACGGAGGTCAAGCAGTCTCATTAGACCGACCGAAGGTCGGGCTAATGATACTGCTTGGCCGGAGTTTTTTGACGATTTTCGAAAATTTAGCTATATTGGGTGAGGATTTCGGGTACCTCAAACCCCTAATGAGGTCCGCGTAGTACATGTAGGCTCCCTGTAAAATGGACTGTAATTATCGACCCCCCTAAAATACTCAATATCGCCCCAAAACAAAGTACTTCTCAAAAATACTACTTCTTGCCTATTTTCATCATTTAACGCCCCAATTAATATGGAATTTACCCTTTAAATACTATATTACCCCTTATTTGTGGTACTATAATTCTTGAGGAATTGAGGAATTTTAAAGTATAAAATAACAATGAATTGACATTAAAATGCTTTGTTGAGTGCAAATGTGTCTATAGGTAACAGCAAATAGCAGTGATAGGCTTACAGACTCCTTCCGTCAAAGAAGAGTACATTGGGAAGGATTATGCTATTATTTGATACTAATGCCGCAAGCCAAAACCACCTTTGGTTGGTAACAATTAGGAACAAGAACAGTGTACATACTATAAAATATTCGTTGTTATTCATCGTTCGCAATCCATTAATTCCTCAAGGCTGATAGTACCACAAAGGGTACTTTATTCTTTAAAAAGTTCATTCAGTCGTAGAAAACCAAATAGTGTCTCATGTTGAGATTCAGGCATGGACAATTTTTTTATTTTACGGTATGTCTTAGTTTTGCATTAATTTGCAAAATAATAATTTCTAATAAGAACCTTTTTTGCCTTTTTAGTCTATCACGCTTCTCCTTTTGTTCTAAAGGTACATTTTTGCTGCAGTTGGAAAGGAACTATTATAGCATAGCCGACAATGCGCTGGCTGGTATACGATTTACATAATACAAGGCATGTACACTGTCCCTGTTCTCAAAATTGTTACACTCAATTGTTACCAACCAAACCTTGTGTCATAAAATTGACTTATGTACATATGGACAAAAATATACCACCGCCTTTGTTTTTTAAAATATATCTTCAATTACAATAACCATCGTGTTTTATCTGAAGTGTATCTGAAGTGAATTTTGAAGCCCGGTGGTCTCTAGGTATATTTTGAAAATTTCAAAGTAGCCACACCTAATTCAAAGGTCAAATACATGAGTTATATGGAATTAAATTTGCAATGTAAATGGGTAGACTCAGCCTTAAAAGAAGAGCAAGGAATGAGCTTACACAACTCAACATTTGTCGGAAGGAGTCTTTAGGCCCATCATCGCTATTTACTGTATTACCTATAGGTACATTTGAACTCAATAAATCATTTTAATGTCCATTCATCGTTAATTTATAGTTCAAAATCCATTAATTCCTCTAGACTGATAGTGCCACAAATAGGGGGTAATACAGTATTTAAAGGGTAAATTCCATATTAATTGGGGCGTTAAATGATGAAAATAGGCAAGAAGTAGTATTTTTGAGAAGTACTTTGTTTTGGGGCGACATTGAGTATTTAATAAAGGGGGGTCAAAAATAATATCTCCTGTAAAATCCCTACGTTGGTAAAAATGTACTCCGGATTTTAACGTATTGGGCCAATTGAAAGGCCAAGTAGAAATCGTTTTCAATACATTCGTAATTATTCTTAAAGTTAAAGACAGTTACTTCAAAAGGATGTCAAAAGCTTAAGTTCACGGCTTATAATGGTTTTGGAATTTGACAGTCTAAATATATTTCCAAAAAGTTTGATATTTTATCGAATTTTATATCGTCCGGCTAGTCGGAGGCTCACTGCTTATTTTGTGTGTCTCTACGTACATCACGCAATACTATTATGGACATCGCGCAATACTATTATGGACATCGCGCAATACTATTATGGGCATCGCGCAATACTATTATGGGCATCGCCTAATATAAATGTAAGAATGCTAACATAATTTATTGGGAATCTCAGCTTAGCTTCGCCTATTCCCAAGGTGAGTTTCGCCTATCTATGTTTACCCGTACATATACCAATAAATGCTGTACTTTTTGTTTGCCAAAACCACATCAGGGGTAGTGGGGGACTATTTGCATGGGGCCCAATCCGATCACAAAATATTTAGACGTAAGTAATGCTAATTATCATCCCCATGGGGCCCAGTCCTCTGTAATGGGAAATACCATCCTTTGGCAACAAAACACTCTAGCTCTTGATTAAACGCAGCCGAGGAGTACCCGAGGCAACCATTTGTGCTCCTTATTGGTCCTGCCTAGAATTTTCATGATATGGCAACCAAGGAGAGAACTGGGTTTAGAAGAAAGGATGAATGAATGAGGATGAATGAATGTTTGGTCTGTCACCGGAATGTTTGGATGGCCGATGGTGTGTTGGAAGTAGCCTACGGCCACCATGCTCTTGTTGGACAGTTCAGAAGTGCTGTTCAGTTCAGTCCAGAAACCTTCTAGCGCCGACACTGTGTAGTTGCCTTCCGCATCTCCGTTCAAGTCAATGAAGACCTGTTAATTAATCAATCAAAAATACTTTCACCCACCAAATGAAGTAAAAGTGCTGGCAAGGTGCTTTTGTATGTGATACGATGCCTCCCCAAATTTCTAACTGCCAGTTTGTCCTTTTGAAAGTTTTCATTTGACAGCCTGGCTTCTAGAAGCCACTTTTTAATGACAAAGTCGCTACCTGTATGTAGCCCCAAGAAGAGGCACCATGACAACCAAAAGCTTTGGGTTTTGAATCCGCGAAATGAAATGATTAGGTAAGTAAATAAGGAAGTATTTATTGAGCTTGCCTCGAAACCTTGAATAGAATTGTACGATTGGTTTCGTATCCGCTGAAATATGGCGCTACCGTTCCGTGGGTCAATTCCCATCTCCATAATTTCGTGCAGTGCCTTGGCGTAGATCATGACAGCGTCGTACAAATAGGCTGCCTCCATCGGAACCTTAGCAGTCGAATTCAAATCAGTCATTCAATAACTAAACACAGAAACTGAAGTTCAAGGCTGGTGCATGAGGTGCATCTTTCATAACGTTGTCTCAAGCGGAAATTTTTAATCCAAGATTTCGGTTTTCCAAATGATTTTATGATTTATTTCCGATTTCCATAGCTGTATTGATTCCCTCTGGTCCTAAACCCGACCAGACCAAACCGAAAAATACTGAACTTTAAATTAAAAATTTTCGCTTGAAATAACCTTATAAGACATGTCACCATGGTTACACTAGCCTTGCTAAAATTATAGTTCAACTCAATGAGCTTCAAAAAAGGGGGAGTTTCCCCCCGCTACTTCCCCTCCTCTGCCTACCAAGTGTTGACTTACCCAAAATAACAAGAAATTGTCACCCAGTATCTTGCAAGTTTAAGTTTCCCAGCATTCCACAAATTGGGTACTGGTGGAATACCAAGGTTTTTTAATTTTTAGGGTGAAGCCTCAGGGCGCAGAAGGTTAGCTCACCTGGGGGTAAACGAAATAAAAAATTCACTTTTTTTCGGAGTGGATCTAAATTTGAGAATTTAGATTCAATGAGAATAAACGCGTCAAGCGATTTGGCAAAGTGGACGAAGAGTGGCAGTAACACAGACTTTAGCAAAAACCGATTTTGATTTTTTATTCGAAGGTCAAAGGTGACAGAATGGTCATCTTTGAAACGGAGGATGCCATTTGAATGCTCGATGGATTAAAAAAAATCAGTGAATTATCTCAATGGGTTCGTGAGTTATGGGCACCACAAGCTTTTGCCCACAGACGGACAGACAGACAGACAAAACAAAGGCATAAAGAGGACTTCGTCCACTTAATAAATGATCAGTCAAACTGTACTGTATCTAAGGTTACTGGATATGGAGGCAGCAATCCCACATTGGGTGGATCTAAATTCTCAAATTTAGATCCACTCCGAAAAAAAGTGAATTTTTTATTTCGTTTACCCCAAGGTGAGCTAACCTTCTGCGCCCTGAGGCTTCACACTAAAAATTAAAAAGCCTTGGTGGAATACCGTAGTGAATACGTGAAGAAACTGGAGCCAAATTCTGTCGAACATGGTTAGTTTGCAATATAGCAAACGTTGATATGGTCAACTTGCGACGACAAAAATATTCACTATTCTTAGGCCAGTTAGCAGTTGTTGATGGAATCAACCGAGTCATAGAGTGATACAAATCTCAGATGGGTCCCCTGTCTAAGTTAGCAGCGTCTTAGCAACTTTGCTATTTATACTCAATGATTATGCGATTTTACAAATGTTCGCTCTATATATGACCACGTATGTCATTTGAATTTTACTTGCATGCAACTATTTCATTTTCCTGTTCCTTTCTTGGTAAAATTTCAAAATTTTTCTTAAAATGAGCAAAAGAGGAATTTGTATACCAAACATCCTGTCAGTAAAAGCAGTGCCAACAGTGACATTGGATAAAAATAAAAACCGCCGGGCAAACTGGACTGGACCCGAAGAAACTGAACTCATAGGAGCTATCTTGAAAAATCACAGCCTCTTGTTTGAAAATTTTTCTTCCACAGTCGATCAAAACCGGAAGACAGAAATGTGGACAACAATAGCAGATAGAGTACAAAAAATAACTATGTTTAGTTTATGCGATTTACTATATAACTAGTATTGACAAAATAGTTATCTTGAAACACTTTTAAAAGCTCCGTAATTGTAAAACATTTTCAAGCTATGCTTATGAAAAAGTAGTTACTTTTTCAGGTTTTCTAATGCTAATGCCTTTTGATCTAGGTCAATTCAATTTCTAATCAATGTCGAGATTAGTACCTGTTGGAGTAAATATACTTTGATACTGAATTCTAATATGAAAATTTTTCTATTACTATTTCCAGGCATATATCACTGATCGATTTTCAACCTGGAATCATAAAGCCAGTCCTGGGGATGCTCAAAGAAATGTTTTCAGATGTAAAAGAGATGGACCGACAATGTGTAATGGCGTACGACGAAATGTCGATTGACTATTGCGTTTCGTACGATCCAAAACATTCATTTGTAGTTGCTATACGTGGATTATTCTCTTCGTGGAAGCAGCCTGTGTACTACAACTTCGATCAAAAGTTGACTAGTGAATTATTTTACGAAATAATCACAGCAGTACAAGAGTCAGGGTTTAATGTAGTAGGATTTGTTTAAAGCAAATTATTAAATAATGTCTATTCAATTTTTGATTGTGCAATAATATGATGTCATTTCTTTTTAAATAGGATTTACCAGCGATTTGGCTACAACAAACAGAGGGATGCTTAACCAAATGGGAGTTATTAATGAAGACCATCCCTACTTTCTAAATCCGGTTACTAAATTCCCAGTATTTGTGTTTGCTGATTTTCCGCATCTTCTGAAGTTATTAAGAAATCATATCATGGATCATAGATTAAAGCTTCGCAATGGAAAGCGGGTTAAAAAGGAGGATTTTCAAGATGTTGTGAATCAATGTGCCTATAGTAACAAATATTATTTAGTTACTATACAGGTGAGGCGACTTGGTTGATTTTCAAAAATAGGCTACGGGACGCGGTATCTCCGTACGGGTCAGGAGAGGAGAGGGTTGTCAGGGGTAACATTGACCTCAAAGTCCCCTAACTTGAATTCTACGTCCCGTAGCCTATTTTTCTTTCCCCCGTGTAAAATGACCAAGTCGCCTCACCTGTATAAATAATATCTCTGATACTTTAGGCACATTGTTGTGAATGCAAATAAATCAGAAGTAACAGTTTGCCATAAAATATCACAGAAACACTTCGATGTCAAAGGAAAAGAACGCATGAATGTCCGAATGGCATTTCAAACACTATCAAATAGTGTGGCAACCGCATTTAAAAAATATTTTCCCGAAAAGAAACACGTTGCTGAGTTTGTTCAACTTGTGAATGATGCTTCTGATATTCTTAATTCACGCTATCCTGAAAGCAGTAACAATTATAAAGTTGGATACGGAGTCTATCTTCCGGATCAAATTGCAAAGCTCAATGAATTTGCAGATGAAATTCGTAGTATGAAATATTTGTATCAAGATGGAAGACCCGCTAATGCATTGTTGCCATTTCAAAAAGGCATGCTAATTACTATTACTTCACTGAAAGGCTTATACTCTCAAATGAAAACAAAATTCAAAACAAAGTATATTTTGACAGCAAGACTGAATCAGGATTTTATAGAAAAAATTTTTAGTTTGGTAAGAGGACTCGGGGTCTATAATCAAAACACATCTCCCATTGAGGTTATGTACAGGTTGAAAAGCCTTGTATTGTCAAGAAGTCTGCAAACTCCTAAAAGCTGTTCGGTGTGTTCTAGTGAAAACTGGGAGTCGAGCAATTTTAAAGGCGAGATACTTACCTACCTAAAGGAAAACCATGCTTTGATTTCAGGTGAAAATAATTTGTTCGAAGAATTAGTTCAAGCGGAAGTCCTTACAAAAATAATAGACTATGATCCTGAAATACAAGAACTAGATCCTGAACGTTGGACGGAATTTACCGAATCAATGTCAGCCAAAGAAAATTGTCAATTCGGCGGACAGGAATATTTCTATGGACGCATAGCATCAAAATTTCAAGATATGTACCCACAATTGTCAATGTCGAAGAACGACTTACAAAGAAATCCTTTAAGCTATACTCAGGAGATTTCAAGAGGACACTTAACAACCCCTTCATATGATTTCTACAATATTTGTCAAACATTAAACTCCCATTTTCTTAATTTTCATGATACCGCTGAAAAATGGAGCATTAACCGACAACATGGGGTAACAAAGTTGCTGACGCAAGGCTTAGGTGCTAAGTTTCCTGATATGCCCATCGAAATCATAAAATACTTCGTGAAATCTAGAACATTTCTGAGAATTAATTTTATAAATACTAGTATTAAGCAGCGTTGCCAGTTGGCGTACATTAAACGCGTTTTGAGATCAAACGGAAAATAATTAGGGAGTTAATGCTTTAGTAGTAAATTTCGTATTCGTCTGAATAGGATAATGTTATATTAAATTTGTTATTGTGTGTTAATGTTAATTAATGGCATATTAAATTTTGCCCCGGTTTTCTTAAAAGCTAAATTAAATAGTAAACGGTTGATTTAAGAACTAAGAATTCTGTCGTATTCAAAAAAGGGGATTTTCTGCAACCACTGATGGGGGTATTGCAAAGGGCAAGAACAGCGATGATTCTTATGATGATGATAACTGCGATTTTAAGTTTATCGGGCAGTGCAGTTATACTAACCTAAAGATTTTATTCCAATATTTTTAATGCAGGTTTTATTTCGTACGTGCATTAGATAATGATTTAGACCAATGAGGCATGTAAAACTGCAAAATGTTTCTTTCCAATGAATGTTGAAATTACTGATGAGGAACTTCACTTGAATTCATGATCGGTTTAATTTTTTAATCGGGGAAACGCACTGACCACTGACGCTACTGCTCAGTGATCGGTTTTCAACCGATGTATGCTTTTAACAACCCCTCCAAAATCTGTCAGCACGGATTCCTCAGAAACTAGCAGCTTCTCGGCAAAAAGTGTAGAATCGAAACCGGTAGATAATTCTTCGGAGATGTGCGCATTCAGGTTTTTAGACCTGTCAGGTGTCAACTTTAGCCGTAGCAACCCGAAGAATCGAATTTGAGTTTGTTTGGTCACTGAAATTCAATTTCCTTAGTTACAGTGTACAATTTGCACTATTTTATCCCTTTTTCTTTATACTATTTAATAGATGAACAAACCAAGGTTATTCAATGTGCATAATGTCACTTTTATATTCAGGTAGTACAAATTGCACCTTTCGGTGACAATGTTGCACTAGTAGTGTACATTGCTAAATTGACTAATTGCTTTTGCAACAGTGACGGCTACCAGTCTGCGGGGGTCAAGGGGGCGGCAGCCCCCTTGAAAAAAAATTTAATTCTGTTACTACCCTAAATAAAATAATTTGAAGAACAACAAAATTATTTAACAAGATAGCAATCAATTCAGTTACAGTGCTCACCAGCCCATTTGAGACTGAGCCTGGCGGTTGATGCAATGGAAGCAATCTCTCATTGGTTAATACATGACTAAAATGACGTCATTTATTCAAATACGGGTCTCCTGATTGACTGAATAAAAATTCGTGATCATGGAAACAAATTAACAAATCACTTGACTCATATTTAAATAAATGACGTCATTTTAGTCATTTTTTGTCCAATGAGAGAATGCTTCCATTGCATCAACCGCCAGGCTCAGTCTCAAATGGGCTGGTGAGCACTGTACTACACAAACCAAGGTGTTTAAATATTTTTTTTAAAACCTCAATATACCGGTGACGAAGATTTTGATTGCAATCAACGGCATTTAAATATTACAGGTCGCTATCCTCAAGATAACTTTTTCATATGAATACAAACTTTCCTGAGTAAATTAATATTTTAGGAATAAATCAAAACTCAAACAAATGTCAGCTATGGCTAAGGCTATGACTAAATTCATATAATAATTACCGTTTTAAAATATTTACAGTAAAACTATAAAATAAATTAATCAGTTAAAAACTGGCAAAAATAATCGGGGAAATCTTTATAAAGTGCCAGTAAAACTATAAAACAAGAAGTTTATTTTTAAAATTAAAGTATTTTATCGTACCATATCTTTAATTTTTACGAAATTCTTCTATACATTTTTTACCTCACTTTTCTTCTGTTTCCCCGTTATGAGGACAAATGAGCTAAGTTCAAGGATTTTTAAAAATGGCTTAGCCATCAAGTACCACGATAAAAAATTTTATACCCCGAATCTGGATCTGGTAATAATAGAAATCAGTTGTCGTGGTCGTGGAAATTCGGTACATATATTATTTGGTCTGCTTCTACATTGCATTTCCTGCATGACAGCACCTTGTTGAAGGATTGCCAGAACAACTCTTTAATTACTGCATAATACAATATTACAAAAATAATTAAATAAATTATACTCTTTCTGAGAAAGATAAGTATATATATCCAGGTGGTCTCTGAAATGACATGACTGTATGAGGAGGTGGTGAGGATGTTCATAATAGGCTATGAAACGGTTTAGCAGGCTTCAAAATAGTCTATGGGATTGTTCAAAAAAGACAATATTTAAGGAATTTTTTGGTTGCCTCGTTGCGGTTCCTTAGCCTATTTTACAGACCTAGTGTAAAATAGTTTCAATCTTCACCACCTCATACTCATTAAGGTAACCTTAGAGACACCTTGGTATATATGTATTTCAGTATTTCATTCATAACTGAAACAAAATTTTGGATATTAGTTTATTAGCTCTCGATTTACCATCTAGTTGTCTCTGTGTAAGTCCAAGGGCCTTCCGCTTCCACAATAGTATCGATCTTTGTCCGCATAACGGGGAACCAGAAGAAAAGTGAGGTAAAAAATGTATAGAAGAATTTCGTAAAAGTTAAAGATATGGTTACTTTAATTTTAAAAATAAACTTCTTGTTTTATAGTTTTACTGGCACTTTATAAAGATTTCCCCGATTATTTTTGCCAGTTTTTAACTGATTAATTTATTTGTGATTGAAGATTGAAGACTGATTTCCTCTGTTCGTGTAGTCGTTCGTGGATTAAACAGGTTAATAACGTTGTAAGGGTAGACATGAAAGAAATATTGATTGACACATTTTTACAATATTTAGTAGTAAGTGTTAACTAAATTAACTATTTTTATTAGTAACTGTTTTAAAATGTTTTTTCAAGTCTTGTTTTTAAGTAGTAGTTCACTTACATGAGGATAACGAGAACCGACATTTATTTCATTGATGTCTAATGGGGAAATGGTTTTATACAAAAAAAGAAACTCTTCTACAACAATTTTTGTCATCTTGACTTAAAATCGAGCGAAGTGGAATGAGCTTCAATCTTCTTCAATCTCTAATTTTCTGCCTGGTTGTTCATCAGATTCCTCTGAAATTTCGTTTAGCAGCCGAAGGTTTTCTATATAAAAAGACGGTGGAGGTTGCAGTAGTAGATTGAATTCAGGTTTAGTAAAAGAGCTATCATTTTTTGTGTCATCTTGTTCTTCAATGACGATTTTTGATACTTCAATAGAATTAGAAGATTCCTCCATTTGCTTAGACAGACAGACTGCACCCGAAATCCTTACAGACTGCACCCGACGTTTAGTCAATTTCAATTTATTCAATGGGGAATCACCCTCGAAGAGGTCATTACAATGTCCTTATACAAGTCATTTTAGCAAAATCAAAATAAGATAGCATTACAGAATACCCTTAGCGACATCATCAATACAGGAATAATTCAACAAATCATTAACATCAGTAGCTGATACAAGCTGCTTATCCAACAGATAAGCTTTCACATTTCTACTAAATATAGAAATGTTTTTACTTAATCTAATTGATTCAGGTAATTCATACCAAAACATAATACTCTTATAATAGAAGGTTTTCTTAAATAATAATGATTGCCCATTGGAACTAGGGTATACATAGTTGTGGTTTCTAGTAGTCAACGAATTAACATTAACAAAGTCAAGATAATTATTAAAATACGGTGGACATATATTATAAAATATTGAATAAGTCATTTTTAAAACTTCAAGTTGATAGAGATATTCGGGAAATAACCATTTAAGAGATGTGGTGATATCATATTTTACACTATCATATTTACCAGACCCTAGAACAAACCTACCACCTCGGCGTATAATATTGTTTATAAGTGTCATATTATACTGTGGAGCAGTACCCCACACTGCACACATATATCTTACTACAGGTAAAACAAATGCATTAATCATAACCTTTCTGTTAACAAATGATAGATATTTTTGTAATGGGTATAGTGACCACAAAATAGAGTTGCACTTCTTACTAGCACTACTTATATGTTCTGTCCATTTGAGTTCATTATCAATTATTAGACCTAAGCATTTAATTTTTTCAACACTGGATACTAGAATGTCATTAAGTGTAAAGCTTAAAGGACCAATGGCTTTAACAACATGAGGTCTACCAACTAACATAAATTGCGTTTTACCAAGATTAAGTGTCATTCTATTACCATCCATCCAGGTTAAAACATTGTACATATCAGACTCAATTGCTTTAAGTAACACATTAATATTATCTGGTCTACCAGTAATAATTAGGGTAGTATCATCTGCAAACATAATACATAAGCTATTTTTAACTGCTATAGGTAGATCATTAATGAATATAGAAAACAAAATAGGGCCTAATACACTGCCCTGGGGAACACCAAGATCAGTATAGGCAACATCAGAATATTCGTTATCAATACTAACGAACTGCCCAAGGTTTTTTAAATATGAATTAAACCAATGTGTATCTATACCATACCAATTAAGTTTACACAATAATAGCTCCCTAGAGACTTTATCGAATGCTTTGCTTATATCGAGTGATAATACTAGACAAACATTACCATTATCTATACTTCGAAGCATATAGTCACTCATAGCCACTTGAGCATGAACTGTGGAGTGATTAGCTCGAAAACCGAATTGATACTTACTTAACAGATTGTTTTCATTCAAATACAGCACTAATTTAGAATATACACACTTTTCAATTAATTTTAATAACAAGGGTTGATTACTAATAGGCCTAAGGTCACTTGGTGTAATAACTAAGGGTACCTTAGGTAGAGGAATAATTTTAGAAATTTTTAAATTATTAGGAACTACGCCAGTAGATAAACTAAGATTAATGATATTTAATAGTTCTTCGTGAACGATAGGGCACTCGATAGCAAGATCCAACATTACACTTGCAATCCCTAAGTAATCCTCAGTTTTGCCTTTGCTATTCTTCACATTTTTCCAGGCTGTATATAGACAGGAAATGTCAACTTTATCAACTTTAAACCAGTCAGTGGGAGTAATTATAGAGGCAGGCTTATTGGGAAAGCAAGGATACATAATAGTTGGGCTACTTGAACTTATAGACACAAAATAATTATTAATATCGTTACTAGATACAGTAATAGTAGAGGTGTGTTTAGGCTTAAAATTAACTAACGACTTTATACCTTTATAGGGACCATGCTTTTCAATAACATTATTAACATGGTCAGAGTTATCTTTTTCCATTAGACATTTAACCTCTTTCTTTAACATAAGATAATTGTTTACATTATGAACAGAAGGACATACCAATTTTTGTTTATAAGCTACATCACGTTTACATTTAAGTGCCAAGGTAGGTTCACTAAAGGAAAACTTTGATGGATACTGCACTATAGCTTTACTAATTTTGGGAATAACATTATCATAAATAGAAACAAGATTAGTACAGAACGATGTGACCCTAGAATCAACACAATCCAACTCAGTGTCAAACTTCAATTCAGTAACTAGCTCTGCTAATCTGCAGTAGTCCATAGCTTTATAATTTCTATATGAAATATTAACCTTAGGATATTTATTTTTACTTATTTTTAAAGTAGCCGTAACTAAGCAATGGTCAGAAATTAGAGGATCATTAACAACAATAGAATTAATAAAGTCATTACTATTCGTAATAAAAAGGTCCAGAATGGAGTCCTTCCTAGTTGGTGAGTCTAGTCCTAGTCCTAGTCAGAATGCGCTTGCCATCCTTTCAGTGTGCAGCAGTATAAAGTCAACAACAACAACAACAACCTGTCAGACAACACTCGACATCTTTTCGGGGGTAAACATTCAGTACTGTAGGTACCAATAAGGAATTGGCAAGGAGGCATAGAAACCCTTCGCCATTTCAATAACTACCGACCCAAAATCCGCAACCAATTATTCCGACTTTTTGTCTTTTCATAATAAAAATCTTAATTTAAAAAACGAAATTTGTCATACCGAATGAATTATGCTGAAAATTAGCAAAACATAATGTCCAATTCCAGAGATTCATAATACTTTGCATTTAAAAACAAGCGGTACTACAAACCGTGCAAGGCGTAAATATTAAAGGCTAAATATAGTGTTGTGTGTAATAGTTTAAGCGTAAGAAATACAAAACTTGCAACTTAGGAATCACGAACCGGTCTCCAGTAATTCATTATTCAGGTAAAATAATGAATGACTTGAAATATAAAACATAGCATCTTTATAAATTAATTCAAATGTCAAGAATGTATGAATTGCCAAATTCTTATAGCGCGACCTTCGCACCCAAGCGAAACGGTACGTACTGGGTATGGTACGAATCGCCATTTCAGCGAAACGATGTGGTTGACGAATCATAAATTTGCAAGTACACCAATGCCAAACAATGAATATTAAAGAAACACAGCATTGCACTTACTTTTGCGGCAGTTTTAAATATTCCGGTTTTCATGATTTTTCATGATTTTCCAGTTCTCAATTTTAGTACTACTGTTTCAGAAATTTGCAATTTCTATTTAATTTTAATAATAAATATATAAACGCAAGATGGCCTGTTATTTTTTCTTGGTACTGCTATTAGTAACTTCTCTGGTCTACATGCTGCCTACACCAACTTAAGGTAATTTTTAGAAAATAGTACTACTGCAAATTCTATACAACACTATATTTAGCCTTTAATATTTATGCCTTGCACGGTTTGTAGTACCGCTTGTTTTTAAATGCAAAGTATTATGAATCTCTGGAATTGGACATGGTGTTTTGCTAATTTTCAGCATAATTCATTCGGTATGACAAATTTCTTTTTTTAAATTAAGATTTTTATTATGAAAAGACAAAAAGTCGGAATAATTGGTTGCGGATTTTGGGTCGGTAGTTATTGAAATGGCGAAGGGTTTCTATGCCTCCTTGCCAATTCCTTATTGGTACCTACAGTAATAAAACCCCCAACTATAAATAATAAATAAAAAGGTAAAAACCTGTAAAAAACACGGTTAGACCAAGCCAGGAAAACTTGTTAGAAGCAAATTCTACAACATAGAAGACCGTAGTCTGCGCAGAGATTGGACTCGCCTCAAGGGCAAAACCGCCAGCCAGGGAAAACTCCTCCATCAAGTGCAGAGCGTTGTATTTTTGAATTATTCCATTCTGAGTCGTTGGCTGAAGTACTTCTCTCTCTACACTTCCCTCTCATTCTATTTGTATATTTTTGATTCTGATTATTTGAATTGAGCTTTCGAATTTTGATTATCCTTTGAATCATTGTGTGAGCATTAATTTGATTGTGAGTTGTTCATTCTTTGGGCAAGTAATTAAATCTGTTTTGTTACGATTAATTTTGTGTTGAAGCACTGGCAGTGAATTTCTTGTATGGCGAGAACTACCCCCGAGAAGCATTCTAACATTTTCAGTATCATATTTTTGAATTCATTCATATATTTTATTGCATTAGAGTTACAGTATACCATATAATTAGTTAGCTACGTAACAAGTGGCACCCAACTACCAAGTACAAGTTTTTCTAACTACCAGTGGCCAGTACTTTTAATTCCAAATTTCGGTCGGAAATCCGTAACGTTGGAATTCCAGTGACCACAACCAGAACAGCTGCTACCAAGGAGTACTACCGGTTTTCAAAATTCATCTTTGTATGGTAACAAGTATCGATAAATCTATACACTAAATTATGCAACTTAGTTTTATTGAACAATTATTACATTCTAATTTTATTAGTTATGGTACAATAAAAGTATTACCAAAAGAGCTACCTATGACCTACGTCGAAAGTCGAATTTGTACAGCAATCGAGTACATGTTTAAAACTCGATCCTTTTTAGAAAATACAACTGACTTTTCGACTGTGCTCTTTTATTGTACCATCAACAATTATATATTCTATTCGATTTAAAATATTAATTTCAGATCATCCATTTTTTATTATACAATTACTATTTAAATAAACTATTTCTATATTACAGTAATATTATTTCTACCCTAAAGGAAGTACCGTAACGTTGGTACACCATTTTTCCTCCGCCATTTTTCTTCTTCCATGCCTTTTCCAGTAAGGACAATCACCTTTACATCGCCAACTCATAGCCTCCTTCAAGAGGGCATTCTTATCTTGATTTATACTACCTCGATTACCTATTTCGGTACGTTTATTAATTACACATATATCCAATACTATAAGGCTTACATATTTGGAGATGATATTAGTCTAATACCTATGTGCCATTTATCGTTTCAATTTGTCTACTATTCAAATTAACATTTATTCTGTCTACCTACCTACCTATACAGTCCTACAATATTTTTAGTAACCTACCTTACTTAGTTTATTGCATGGATAGAGATAGTAGGGCAGAGATAAGAAATCAGAATAGGGAGAGATAAGAGTACGCAGCCAACATAGATAGACAAATTCAAGCATTAGATCTAAATATTCCTAATCCGGCTATTCTTCCAAGCAACCCAGAGGTAGAAAGGCCACATAGCATTCCTTCCGAATCAGACAATCGAGATAATTCTATTGCAGACTCAACTACTGAGTCATATCAAAGTTTTTCGTCATTATCTACTGTTTATTCAAATAGCATGGAACAATTACCAGTTTTACCTAACGATCTAGCAGAGCTTATTCCTGAAGAAAGGAGAGATATATTAAATAGATATTTACAAGAAGCATTGCAGGTTATATTAGATAATAGAGGACACGCTGAAGGTGACCGTATTGTTGGTCGCCAACCACAGCCTCCTCTAATTCCTCCAATATATCAGAATGTTCCTGACTGCTAACCCTCCTATAAATCAGAATATTCCTGTTAACCTTCCAGTAAATCAACATATCATTGTCAATGCACCAAATCCTAATCTAAAGACTACTACAGCCGATCACTATCTTGACGACTTGGAAATCTACTTCAGAGCACAGCATTATGATGAAGATCGATGGTTTAACCTTGTACCTAGTATTCTAGCAAAAGAGAACAAGCAATGGTACGACCTTGTAAAGCACCAAATGGCTACCTGGCAAGAATTCAGACTGATGTTTAAACAAAAATACGACTCACCAGCCGTACAACAAGAAAGACAGAGAATTCTTTACACTAGACGCCAGCAGCCTAACGAAGCTCTAGAGACTTACGTCTATGATATGGTAACATTGGCCCAGCTCATAAATCCAAACGAACCAATGGATACTTCTATCACTCGAGCAAGAGATGTTCTAATTCCACGTCTACGTATTGCTGTCAGTCATCGTACGTACTTTACGGCTGATGATTTAATTTCCGATGGAAAATTGGCTTTGAAAAATTTACAAGATGTGGAAAGGTATAAATCTGGTTTGCCTCCTGCTACAAAACAAGAAGCAGATCAACGGAGCAAAGAACAAAATGCTTCAAATGGTAACGATTTTAACAATTTTCGAGAAAAGGACAAATCTAGTGACCAGTCTTATAGTAGGAACAGCAAAAGTTCATCCAATAGCGAATGGTCTTCTAAGAATAATTATTCTCACAATAATTACAGATCATATAATAATTATCGACAGTCTGATGGTAATAATAATTCCAATGCAACTACTAATACTGAGTCCTATTCTAATAATTCTAGAGATAATCGACAAAATGATTCTAACTCAACTTCAAACAGAGATGGACATTTCCCGTCAACATCACGACAACATTTGAGCCACCAAAGCCTAATTAAATGCAATAAATGTCAAGGTTTCGGCCATACCGAAAAACAGTGTCCCAGTAAGCACGGAGTCATGATGTCACTGGTCCAAGAGGAAGACCGCGACAAGTGGTCTACCTCGCAGGACTCGCAAACTCCAGAAACTACAAGGGAAGACCTAAGTTCACATCAGAATGAAGGTATGTGTGGTAATATACACCTCTCGGGCGAGGGAGACAATCAATATTAAAAATTTTTTGTCATTTATTCGGTACTATTTTTTATCTACCTACTTTAGTCAGTATCTATTTACATTACCTATTAACCATTTACAATAGCAACTGACTGCACATATACATTTCCTTTTTCAATTCAATAAATTAGTAATGCTAACATTGTTTTCTATTTAGTAGACCAAAAATTTTTTGCAATAATGCTAGTTTACTATGGTCCTACTTTATTTAAAATTTAAACTGACTAATAAATAATACAGATATCTACCAAACAGATATTAAATATTACTAACTATCTAAAACTTCAGAATATCGATAAGGAAAATTTAATTCAGTCTTAAAATGGCTCTTACGCATTAAAAATGGAATCTTGTAAAGATTGTAAATAAACGAGAACTATAGAACATAGTAAATATCCTGTAGCAGTTTTGGCTCTCACAGGTAGTACAGATGATGGAATATCACTCGTACATTATATTACATAGTAAAATTCCTGTAGCAGGTTTTTCTCTCACAGGTAGTGCAGATGATAGGAAATCACTCGCACAATGTAATAAAAGTCCTATAGCGGATGTTTCCCTCATAGGCAGTGCAGCTGGTCTGATACCTCTCGCACAAATAGGGATAGGAATGATCTTCTGACCTCCCAATTCAATAGTTAACATAAGGTTAATTTTTCAACTGGCATAGTTCAAACTTTGGTGCTTGAAGTATATCCAGTCATACCTTGTTTCCTAAAAAATTCTAAAACTTCATGACTCCTTATTATTACCACTATTACTTTAATTAAGCAAACTTAAAACGAACTAAATCAATTCATTGTTTTCATTACAGAGCCTTACATTTGGAAAACCTATCTAATCTTTATTTACTTCCTAATATTTAGTTATTAGTACTAATATAATTACATTCTTCGTAGGTTAGATAATTTAGTTTAGTTAAGGAAGTGTGTATGTACTCATTATGCAATATAATCCAAAATTGTGTGTATGATTATTGATACTTAGTTAATTAACTAAAATAAGCTAATTTGATTTTCTTTGCTGCTCCACAGAAAAATGCCTCATAAACAACTATCAAAAGCACAACTTGATCAAATTGCTCACTCATTCGTTTTTTTCAAACAGATACTTTGGCTACATTTCCATTTCCTCTACTACCTAATCCTTCTTCTGTCACAATATGGAAGGTACCGAATTATTGGGTACACCCCATCGTGCCAGAAACTCCTTCCAACCTACCATCTCTCATTTAATATTCTTTATTTTAAAAAAATCAAAAAAATATCCTTCTTTTCCTAAACCGTGCAATATATGCGAATCTGTCGTCGTCTGACTAGGATGAAAACAAAACAACTACCTACTTTATCGCGTCGACATCCGAAATTCGGATATCTAGCTCGGGGAAGGTGAATGTTAGAAGCAAATTCTACAACATAGAAGACCGTAGTCTGCGCAGAGATTGGACTCGCCTCAAGGGCAAAACCGCCAGCCAGGGAAAACTCCTCCATCAAGTGCAGAGCGTTGTATTTTTGAATTATTCCATTCTGAGTCGTTGGCTGAAGTACTTCTCTCTCTACACTTCCCTCTCATTCTATTTGTATATTTTTGATTCTGATTATCTGAATTGAGCTTTCGAATTTTGATTATCCTTTGAATCATTGTGTGAGCATTAATTTGATTGTGAGTTGTTCATTCTTTGGGCAAGTAATTAAATCTGTTTTGTTACGATTAATTTTGTGTTGAAGCACTGGCAGTGAATTTCTTGTATGGCGAGAACTACCCCCGAGAAGCATTCTAACATTTTCAGTATCATATTTTTGAATTCATTCATATATTTTATTGTATTAGAGTTACAGTATACCATATAATTAGTTAGCTACGTAACAAACTGAAAAACAAGAGTTGTCTTTCCTATTAAAAATTCTCTCATTTTTAACGCATTATCTCTTCGTCTACCCGGTAAACGGACAAATTGGGTGGTAAATCTTGAAACTATAAGGAATGCGTACAGTCAGGTCGAACATAGTTGCGTGGCCAAGAATATTCCCCGCAATTTTCGTAGCGAACTTGTTAAGGACATTCATATGCAGTAAGATGATTAGTTCTTTATAAAATAGCTTCAAAAGGACGTGGACAAAACATTATTTGTGGCTAGTTGACATAAATAATATACAAGGTGTTTTTTTGAGGCAACAATGTGTACCTTAATTTAAGTGTTCCACATGCTGTCCATTTTTATGCATCAACAATGCATCGTTCAAAATGGACATTTGGAACATGTATACAGGGTGCAAATCGTCTCCTACAAAAAAATCACCCTGTATATTGGTAGCTTACATAAGTGAGACTGCAAAAATTCGTTTTCATTGTCGAAATATACTTGGTGCACACTTCAGTAAACTTTTGGTATTTTGGTAAAGCGTGAAGTCAGATCGTAATGGAGGAATTAAAAATTTGGACATTAAAATAAGCGATTCATTTGTAGCTATCTAGTTCGTGAATTTCTAGAACGTTCCCAGCGTTTTAGAAATCCAATGAGGTATTATTACATAAATAAATATGTAACGTTTCATCATTAAGAATGGCCAAAAAACAAAAAGCCAACTTTACTTTTGTCCGTTTACCGGGTAGACGAAGAGATAATGCGTTAAAAATGAGAGAATTTTTAATAGGAAAGACAACTCTTGTTTTTCAGTTTTCCTGGCTTGGTCTAACCGTGTTTTTTACAGGTTTTTACCTTTTTATTTATTTACGGTTTTGCCTTTATTTTTCTTTATTTTTTAAACGGGTAGACCTGTTGGTGTCCGGGCGTTTTTTTCTCTCTCTTTAGCCACGGATATCTCAGAAACTAGTAGCTTCTGGGCAAAAAGTGTAGTAAGAAAAAATGTAGAGAATTCTTCGAAGCAGGTTGAGTTAATTTTACAGACCTGTCCATGGTCAGGTTTAGCGGTAGCAACCAGAAGAATCGAATTGTCGTTTTTTTAGCAAAAAATTGGCTAATTTCCTTAGTTACAGTGCAACAATACTGTAGAAAATCAAGGCTATTTGATTTCTAGTGTGAAGTCTCAGGGAGTACCAGGTTAGCCCACCTGGGGGTAAACGAAATAAAAAATTCACTTTTTTTCGGAGTGGATCTAAATTTGAGAATTTAGATCCAATGCGAATAAATGATCAGCCAAATTGTACAGTATCTAAGGTTACGGGATATGGAGACAGGGATCCCACATTGGCTGGGGTCAAATTCGCAAAATTGACCCCAATACGAAAAAAGTGATTTTTTTATTCTGTTTACCCCCAGGTGGGCTAACCTTCTACGCTCTAATGCGTGTCCCTAAGGATACAGTAGCCTTGGTAGAAAATACAATAAATTGGAGTAATACTCCTTTTCACATTTTGCTAGAATTATGATTGCATTTCCATTTAGTACTATTTCTGTTTCCTACAGAGCAAATGTATTGTGCCCCTCAGCAGGGGTCTAAGGGGACCCAGTCCTCTTGAAAAAGAAAGTAAATTCTGTTACTAGCAAGGATTAGAATATTTGAATAAAATATTTCAGTAAATTAATATGGTAATAAAGAATAGCCAAAACGCTGCGCCACCATTGTCATTTGCTCCATTGCCACAACTGCTGTCAATTATTGTCTACCACTTCACCTCAAACCCTTCTGTTGCCACCGTTGCAATTTATTGACTGTTGCAATTACATCCTCTCCTCTCTGCCCAATTGTACAGTGAGGACCAGCTAAGATGAGCCATCCAACACATACATACATACCATGATATTTCCATGTACACTGTAAGTGCTATGGCTTAACTTAGTTGGTCCTCACTGTAGACATGTCCAAATGATTCCTCCTATTTCTAACCACCGTAAACCCTCTAATGTAAACAGTAAACAACTGTACTCGACTTCTTTCCATAAGGCCCTCTACATTCTTCTACATTTCACCTGACATACCAGAGAGTGCACCCGACAGCCTTAAAGAGTGCACCCGCAGTATTTCAGAGTGCACCCAAAAATAAATAAATAAATAGGTAAAAACCTGTAAAAAACCAAGCTAGGAAAACTTAAAAACAAGAGTTATATTTCCTATTAAATATTCTCTCATTTTTAACGCACTATCTCTTCGTCTACCCGGTAAACGGACAAATTGCGTTGGCAAAACCTGAAACTTTTGTTAACTTGGAACAATAAGGGTTTCCATTATGACAATATTAGCAGCACTTTTACTATCAAAACTATTTTCACGCGCCCATAGCTACGGGGGTCTAAATTATCTGTGCACCCGAAATACGATTGCAGGAAACCCGCTAAAAATAACTAATAGCAACTGTTGCCTCTTACTGCACATAGCAATCCGACCCGCTGCGCATGAGGGAGGAGTGCAGCAGGAGTGCTGTGCAGTGAGAGCTAAATAAACGTGAGCTACGGCTACACTTGCACTTACTCATTTTTTCATTCCACCTGCACCTCTCCAATTACGTAGTATGTACCCTGCCCTGTTCATCTGTAGTATAGCATGAAGCATGACACAGTCGCAGGTAGGGTAAGAGGATCTGGCGGGTGGAGCTAGAGAGGATCTGGCGGGTGGAGCTAAAGAGGATCTGGCGGGTGCAGCTAGAGAGGATCTGGCGGGTTGAGCTAGAGAGGATCTGGCAGGTGGAGCTAGAGTGGATCTGGCGGGTGGAGCTAGAGGGGATCTGGCGGGTGGGGCTAGAGAGGATCTGGCGGGTGGAGCTAAAGAGGATCTGGCGGGTGCAGCTAGAGAGGATCTGGCGGGTTGAGCTAGAGAGGATCTGGCGGGTGGAGCTAAAGAGGATCTGGCGGGTGGAGCTAAAGAGGATCTGGCGGGTTGAGCTAGAGAGGATCTGGCAGGTGGAGCTAAAGAGGATCTGGCGGGTGCAGCTAGAGAGGATCTGGCGGGTTGAGCTAGAGAGGATCTGGCGGGTGGAGCTAAAGAGGATCTGGCGGGTGCAGCTAGAGAGGATCTGGCGGGTTGAGCTAGAGAGGATCTGGCAGGTGGAGCTAGAGAGGATCTGGCGGGTGGAGCTAGAGGGGATCTGGCGGGTGGGGCTAGAGAGGATCTGGCGGGTGGAGCTAAAGAGGATCTGGCGGGTGCAGCTAGAGAGGATCTGGCGGGTTGAGCTAGAGAGGATCTGGCGGGTGGAGCTAAAGAGGATCTGGCGGGTGGAGCTAAAGAGGATCTGGCGGGTTGAGCTAGAGAGGATCTGGCAGGTGGAGCTAAAGAGGATCTGGCGGGTGCAGCTAGAGAGGATCTGGCGGGTTGAGCTAGAGAGGATCTGGCGGGTGGAGCTAAAGAGGATCTGGCGGGTGCAGCTAGAGAGGATCTGGCGGGTTGAGCTAGAGAGGATCTGGCAGGTGGAGCTAGAGAGGATCTGGCGGGTGGAGCTAGAGGGGATCTGGCGGGTGGGGCTAGAGAGGATCTGGCGGGTGGAGCTAAAGAGGATCTGGCGGGTGCAGCTAGAGAGGATCTGGCGGGTTGAGCTAGAGAGGATCTGGCGGGTTGAGCTAGAGAGGATCTGGCGGGTGGAGCTAAAGAGGATCTGGCGGGTGGAGCTAAAGAGGATCTGGCGGGTTGAGCTAGAGAGGATCTGGCAGGTGGAGCTAAAGAGGATCTGGCGGGTGCAGCTAGAGAGGATCTGGCGGGTTGAGCTAGAGAGGATCTGGCGGGTGGAGCTAAAGAGGATCTGGCGGGTGGAGCTAAAGAGGATCTGGCGGGTGCAGCTAGAGAGGATCTGGCGGGTTGAGCTAGAGAGGATCTGGCAGGTGCAGCTAGAGAGGATCTGGTGGGTGGAGCTAGAGGGGATCTGGCGGGTGGGGCTAGAGAGGATCTGGCGCGTGGAGCCAGAGAATTCCTCCAACTAGTCCCACTTGCTCCACCTAGCTCCATTTGCTCCACCTAGCTTCATTTGGTCCACCTATCTCCATTTGGTCCACTTAGCTCCACCTAGCTCCATTTGCTCCACCTAGCTCCATTTGCTCCAACTGCTCCATTTGGTCCACCTAGCTCAATTTGCTCCACCTAGCTTCGTTTGCTCCACCTAGCTTAGTTTGCTCCACCTAGCTTCGTTTGCTCCACCTAGCTTCGTTTGCTCCACCTAGCTTCATTTGCTCCACTTAGCTTCATTTGCTCCACCTAGCTTCATTTGCTCCACCTAGCTCCACCTAGCTCCATTTGCTCCACCTAGCTCCATTTGCTCCACCTAGCTCCATTTGCTCCACCTAGCTCAATTTTCTCCAGCATCGTTGTAGTCGGCGCCCGCCATGTACCGTACCTTCTACATTTCATTCAGCAGATATTTGTACGTATTTTATTCTTGGCAATAAACTTTAACTGTTTATTACGGCAAAATTGATTTCCCGATAGCCTAAAAATCATCTTTGAGAAAAAATAATTTTGGTTTGGCGCAACGAATCTTTTGTAATCCAGTCACATTCCATAATTTATCCCGTTCGATGAACGGGTGGTTTACTAGTTTTTAAGTTATTATAAGATGAATAAATCGCATGATTACGTCCTCTTATGTAATCCTACTGCTCGGTGATGGAATGATGATTAGCTACCTGTCTGCGTATCTCCAAATCAGATTAGGGTGCTAAATAAAGGCAGTGTGTGATTAAGAATATGAACAGCAATACTTTAAAATTCACTTAACACATATTCAATCCAATAATCAACATCATACAATTAGTTAATAACCCAATAAATCATGTACACAATAATCCATAAATATCAAATAAGGAATCACATAGTTAAAATGCAACTGTTGTCTCTTACTGCACATAGCAATCCGGCCCGCTGCGCATGAGGAAAAAGTGCAGCAGTAGTGTTGTGCAGTGAGAGCTAAATAAACGTGAGCTACGGCTGCACTTGCACTTACTCATTTTTCCATTCCACCTGCACCTCTCCAATTACTATACGTAGTATGTACCGAGCCCTGTTCATCTGTAGTATAGCATGAAGCATGACACAGTCGCAGGTAGGGTAAGAGGATCTAGCGGGTGGAGCTAGAAAGGATCTGGCGGGTGG
Organism: Yoshiicerus persimilis; assembly: GCA_020352615.2. NCBI lineage: Eukaryota > Metazoa > Arthropoda > Collembola > Entomobryomorpha > Tomoceridae > Yoshiicerus > Yoshiicerus persimilis. Next base: position 45,125,937 of record CM036940.2, read on the forward strand.
AGCTAGAGAGGATCTGGCGGGTGGAGCTAGAGAGGATCTGGCGGGTGGAGCTAAAGAGGATCTGGCGGGTGGAGCTAGAAAGGATCTGGCGGGTGGAGCTAGAGAGGATCTGGCGGGTGGAGCTAGAGAAGATCTGGCGGGTGGAGCTAGAGAGGATCTGGCGGGTGGAGCTAGAGAATTACTCCACCTATCTCCACTTGCTCCACCTAGCTCCACTTGCTCCACCTATCTCCACTTGCTCCACCTAGCTCCACTTGCTCTACCTAGCTTCACTTGCTCCACCTAGCTCCATTTGGTCCACCTAGCTCCATTTGGTCCACCTAGCTTCATTTGGTCCACCTAGCTCCATTTGGTCCACCTAGCTCTATTTGGTCCACCTTGCTCAATTTGGTCCACCTAGCTTCATTTGGTCCACCTAGCTTCATTTGCTCCACCTAGCTCCATTTGGTCCACCTAGCTCTATTTGGTCCACCTAGCTCCATTTGGTCCACCTAGCTCCATTTGGTGCACCTAGCTCCATTTGGTCCACCTAGCTCCATTTGGTCCACCTAGCTCCATTTGCTCCACCTAGATCCATTTGCTCCACCTAGCTCCATTTGCTCCATTTGGTCAACCTAGCTCCGTTTGCTCCATTTGGTCCACCTAGCTCCATTTGGTCCACCTAGCTCCATTTGCTCCACCTAGCTTCATTTGCTCCACCTAGCTTCATTTGCTCCACCTAGCTCCATTTGGTCCACCTAGCTCCATTTGGTCCACCTAGCTCCATTTGGTCCACCTAGCTCCATTTGGTCCACCTAGCTCCATTTGCTCCACCTAGATCCATTTGCTCCACCTAGCTCCATTTGCTCCATTTGGTCCACCTATCTCCATTTGCTCCATTTGGTCCACCTAGCTCCATTTGCTCCATTTGCTCCACCTAGCTCCATTTGCTCCACCTAGCTCCATTTGCTCCACCGAGCTTTATTTGCTCCACCTAGCTCCATTTGCTCCACCTAGCTCCATTTGCTCCACCTAGCTTCATTTGGTCCACCTATCTCCATTTGGTCCACTTAGCTCCACCTAGCTCCATTTGCTCCACCTAGCTCCATTTGCTCCAACTGCTCCATTTGGTCCACCTAGCTCAATTTGCTCCACCTAGCTTCGTTTGCTCCACCTAGCTTAGTTTGCTCCACCTAGCTTCGTTTGCTCCACCTAGCTTCGTTTGCTCCACCTAGCTTCATTTGCTCCACTTAGCTTCATTTGCTCCACCTAGCTTCATTTGCTCCACCTAGCTCCACCTAGCTCCATTTGCTCCACCTAGCTCCATTTGCTCCACCTAGCTCCATTTGCTCCACCTAGCTCAATTTTCTCCAGCATCGTTGTAGTCGGCGCCCGCCATGTACCGTACCTTCTACATTTCATTCAGCAGATATTTGTACGTATTTTATTCTTGGCAATAAACTTTAACTGTTTATTACGGCAAAATTGATTTCCCGATAGCCTAAAAATCATCTTTGAGAAAAAATAATTTTGGTTTGGCGCAACGAATCTTTTGTAATCCAGTCACATTCCATAATTTATCCCGTTCGATGAACGGGTGGTTTACTAGTTTTTAAGTTATTATAAGATGAATAAATCGCATGATTACGTCCTCTTATGTAATCCTACTGCTCGGTGATGGAATGATGATTAGCTACCTGTCTGCGTATCTCCAAATCAGATTAGGGTGCTAAATAAAGGCAGTGTGTGATTAAGAATATGAACAGCAATACTTTAAAATTCACTTAACACATATTCAATCCAATAATCAACATCATACAATTAGTTAATAACCCAATAAATCATGTACACAATAATCCATAAATATCAAATAAGGAATCACATAGTTAAAATGCAACTGTTGTCTCTTACTGCACATAGCAATCCGGCCCGCTGCGCATGAGGAAAAAGTGCAGCAGTAGTGTTGTGCAGTGAGAGCTAAATAAACGTGAGCTACGGCTGCACTTGCACTTACTCATTTTTCCATTCCACCTGCACCTCTCCAATTACTATACGTAGTATGTACCGAGCCCTGTTCATCTGTAGTATAGCATGAAGCATGACACAGTCGCAGGTAGGGTAAGAGGATCTAGCGGGTGGAGCTAGAAAGGATCTGGCGGGTGGAGCTAGAGAGGATCTGGCGGGTGGAGCTAGAGAGGATCTGGCGGGTGGAGCTAAAGAGGATCTGGCGGGTGGAGCTAGAAAGGATCTGGCGGGTGGAGCTAGAGAGGATCTGGCGGGTGGAGCTAGAGAGGATCTGGCGGGTGGAGCTAGAGAATTACTCCACCTATCTCCACTTGCTCCACCTAGCTCCACTTGCTCCACCTATCTCCACTTGCTCCACCTAGCTCCACTTGCTCTACCTAGCTTCACTTGCTCCACCTAGCTCCATTTGGTCCACCTAGCTCCATTTGGTCCACCTAGCTTCATTTGGTCCACCTAGCTCCATTTGGTCCACCTAGCTCTATTTGGTCCACCTTGCTCAATTTGGTCCACCTAGCTTCATTTGGTCCACCTAGCTTCATTTGCTCCACCTAGCTCCATTTGGTCCACCTAGCTCTATTTGGTCCACCTAGCTCCATTTGGTCCACCTAGCTCCATTTGGTGCACCTAGCTCCATTTGGTCCACCTAGCTCCATTTGGTCCACCTAGCTCCATTTGCTCCACCTAGATCCATTTGCTCCACCTAGCTCCATTTGCTCCATTTGGTCAACCTAGCTCCGTTTGCTCCATTTGGTCCACCTAGCTCCATTTGGTCCACCTAGCTCCATTTGCTCCACCTAGCTTCATTTGCTCCACCTAGCTTCATTTGCTCCACCTAGCTCCATTTGGTCCACCTAGCTCCATTTGGTCCACCTAGCTCCATTTGGTCCACCTAGCTCCATTTGGTCCACCTAGCTCCATTTGCTCCACCTAGATCCATTTGCTCCACCTAGCTCCATTTGCTCCATTTGGTCCACCTATCTCCATTTGCTCCATTTGGTCCACCTAGCTCCATTTGCTCCATTTGCTCCACCTAGCTCCATTTGCTCCACCTAGCTCCATTTGCTCCACCGAGCTTTATTTGCTCCACCTAGCTCCATTTGCTCCACCTAGCTCCATTTGCTCCATTTGGTCCACCTAGCTCTACTTGCTCCACCTAGCTCCATTTACTCCACCTAGCTCCATTTGCTCCACCGAGCTTTATTTGCTCCACCTAGCTCCATTTGCTCCACCTAGCTCCATTTGCTCCACTTAGCTACATTTGCTCCACCGAGCTTTATTTGCTCCACCTAGCTCCATTTGCTCCACCTAGCTCCATTTGCTCCTCCTAGCTCCATTTGCTCCACCTAGCTCCATTTGCTCCACCTAGCTCCATTTGCTCCACCTAGCTCCATTTGCTCCACCTAGCTCCATTTGCTCCACCTAGCTCCATTTGCTCCACCTAGCTCCATTTGCTCCACCTAGCTCCATTTGCTCCACCTAGCTCCATTTGCTCCACCTACCTCCATTTGCTCCACCTAGCTCCATTTGCTCCATTTGGTCCACCTAGCTCTACTTGCTCCACCTAGCTCCATTTACTCCACCTAGCTCCATTTGCTAGTGAATGAATGGTGGTGAATGAATGCATGAACGGGTGGTTTACTAGTTTTTAAGTTATTATAAGATGAATAAATCGCATGATTACGTCCTCTTATGTAATCCTACTGCTCGGTGATGGAATGATGATTAGCTACCTGTCTGCGTATCTCCAAATCAGATTAGGGTGCTAAATAAAGGCAGTGTGTGATTAAGAATATGAACAGCAATACTTTAAAATTCACTTAACACATATTCAATCCAATAATCAACATCATACAATTAGTTAATAACCCAATAAATCATAGTAAACAATAATCCATAAATATCAAATAAGGAATCACATAGTTAAAATGCAAATGGATTGCAATTTAAAAAATTGAAAATGGGCCGGATTGCTATGTGCAGTAAGATACAGCATTTTTATTACGCAACTATGTTCGACCTGACTGTACGCATTCCTTATAGTTTCAAGATTTACCACCCAATTTGTCCGTTTACCGGGTAGACGAAGAGATAATGCGTTAAAAATGAGAGAATTTTTAATAGGAAAGACAACTCTTGTTTTTCAGTTTTCCTGGCTTGGTCTAACCGTGTTTTTTACAGGTTTTTACCTTTTTATTTATTTTTTAGTTTTCCTTAATGTTCTTAATAATTCTGACAGAACTGTAACTTAACTGTAAACTGCAACGGGCGCAAAATAATAAAAATGGTAGAGAAATGACAATAGTTGTGGCAATGGAGGAATTGATAAAGTAGCACCGTGGTGTGGTGCCGCTTATTGGCTCTTTTATTAGCATTTAGTGCTATTAAAATATTTTATTCAAATATTCTAACCTTGGCTAGTAACACATTTTTTTTTCAAGCGGGCTGCCGCCCCCTTGGACCCCTGCTGAGGGGTATTATTATTTGTTCTGTAGGGAAATAGTACGTGTGAAGTGAAGTCATTATTCCCATTGTCCATTTGTGCAGTGATGCATTGAAGTATGTGAAAAGGGGTATTACTCCAATTTATTGCATTTCCTACAGTATTGTTGCACTGTAACTAAGGAAATTAGCCAAATTTTTACTAAACAAACGCCAATTCGATTCTTCCGGTTGCTACCGCTAAACCTGACCATGGACAGGTCTGTTGAGCTAACGCAACCTGCTTCGAAGAATTCTCTACATTTTTTCATTCTACACTTTTTGTCCAGAAGCTGCTAGTTTCTGAGATATCCGTGCCGAGAGATTTTGGAGGGGGTGTTAAATGCATATACCGGTTGTAAACCGGTTGGGGATCCAAGGTGTTTGTCAACGCCCGGATCCCAACAGGTCTACCCGTGTAAAAAAAATTAAGTTCCCAACAAACAGCTCCCAACATTCTCTCAGGAAGAACTCGACATAAGCAATATAGTGCAGCCGGCATTCAGTCAGAATTATTAAAAAATCAAGGAAAACTAAAAAATAAATAAATAGGTAAAAACCTGTAAAAAACGGTTAGACCAAGCTAGAAAAACTTAAAAACAAGAGTTGTATTTTCTATTAAAAATTTTCTTATTTTTAACGCACTTTTTCTTCGTCTACCCGGTAAACGGACAAATTGCGTTGGTAAAACTTGAAACTGAAAATGTGTGCAGTATAGTCAGGTCGAACGGTCGAAGAAGGAGAATTTCAAAAGGACATGGCCAAAAAATTATTTGCAGCCTAGCTGACAAACACAATTTATACAGTTGCTTACATAAGTGAGACCTGCAAAAATTTATTTTTCATTTCCGAAGCATACCTGTATTCCTCTTCATTAAAATTTGGAACTTTAGAAAATAAGATTATTTGCATGCTATCTAACTCGTGGATTTCAAAAACGCTCCCAAAGTTAAGATCCAAAAAGGTATTACGGCAGCAAAATATGAAACGTTTGTAAAGTATATGGACAAAAACTAATATTCACTTGGCTAAATTTTGTCCGTTTACAGGGTAGACGAAGAGACAGTGCGTTAAAAATAAGAAAATTTTTAATAGAAAATACAACACTTGTTTTTAAGTTTTTCTAGCTTGGTCTAACCGTGTTTTTTACAGGTTTTTACCTATTTATTTATAACAACTACAACTTACATATAGTGGATTGCCATTAAGAGAACAATAACTGCATCAAACAATTAAGTGTGTTATAAATTGATGTTTACATTCAATGAGTGAAAAAATTTTCACGTATTTCATTTCGCAACTCATTTCCTATGGTAGTGATTTGAGTTGCAGTCATTCCGTCTAAACTTTCATCTTGTTCAATTAAATCCTCCATTTCAAATGCTTCATCTTCAGGCAAGTTCAGTTTTCTTCGAATATTGTGCAAAATTGCAGCTGCCAGCACAAATTTGCACACTTAATTTAGCTCGTACAACAGAATACCGCCACTTTTATCAAATCTCCGAAACAGATTTGAAAAAACCGATAGTCCTTTCAATTTGGCTTCTCGTTCTAGATAGCGCTTCGTTGAATTTAATGTGAGACTGGGTGGGCTGAGATTCAAACGGAGTCAAAAGCCTAGGCTTACAAGGGTAGCCGCTATCTCCTTTTAAAATTAAAATAAAACAATTATTATGGTGAAGCAGGTATTATACAAGCAGGTAATATATATTTCAAATTTGATACCCAAAAGCCAGCCGTTCACTGAGTTTTCTTCTTAACCCGCATGTGCTCCAAACGTAGCTGTCGTGTGTGGAACCAGGCCACTTTATTACTATATCGGTAATAATCATATCCGGATCTGTTACAAATTGAACATTTATGGAATGACCACCTTTTCTGCTGACAAACATGGACTCCATTTCTTCCGACGGTGATTTAATGAAGATATGACTTCCGTCAATTAAACCAATTACATTGGGAAATCCATATTTTTGGTAGAACTTTATTTTGATTTTCCTTTGCTCTTCTGCATTTGGGAAAATTATATAGTCATTGGCTCGACTTGAAATGGCATCACACACATCAGTGAGAACTCTGCTGACACTAGATTGTGATAAACCAACGATATCCTTTACGTCATCTTGAAATGTACTTCTGGCTAAAAATCTGTAATTAAAAATCGCATATTTTACTTTTTGGCTATATAGTAAGTGTCAATGTTAGTGCTCTTATACGCATTTGAATTACCTTAAATGGCCAATACTTGAATATGAACAGGCAGAGCGTTCGGATGTAAAGTATTTGTTTGCAGATGATGACACATGTCCACTGTATGCAAGATTGTTTGCTTTGGGAATCTAAAATCTTTGATTAGGCGAATGTCATCGTAGTAATCTAATACTTCAGTTCGATTTCTAATTACTCTGTCTCTTGTTAATGTTCTTCTCGCATCTTCTTCTAAAGCCCACCAATTCTCCATAATATGAAGAATTTTAAGCGATTGAACGGAGGAAAAGCAAATTAATATTTTCCTAAAACGTAAAGTGAAGTCAATTGACAATACTTCACAGCATAATACTTCATACGTTGCGGTAATAAGTTTGGTGGTCTAACTTTGCGATAGATTTTTCTTAAAATTAGGGGTTGAGAATAGTGTCTTTTAGCAGCGCTATTGAAATTCCCTATTGCTTTGACAACCATAGCAAGGTTGCGATTGCAGTCGAATTGAGAATTTGGACAATAGCAACTACTGTAGCAACGCCACATTTGCTAGCTATCTTACTCTACCATAGGCGACAGAATTTTGTTTCTGGGTGGCATTTTCTTGTTATTTTGGGTAAGTCAACACCTGGTTGGCAGAGGAGGGGAAGTTCCCCTTTTTTGAAACACATTGACTGAAACAATATTTTGGATATTAGATTAGTAGCTATCGATTTAACTTCTAGTTGTCTCCAATTGGCTTCCACAATAATAGTATCAATCTTTGTCCGCATTTCGGGGAAACAGAAGAAAAGTGAGATAAATATGTACAGAATTTTGTAAAAAGTATATAATGGCAAAATAAAATATTTCAGTTTTCAAAATAAACTTGTTTTATAGTTTACCTGGCATTTCATAAAGGTTTCCCCGATTATTTTTTTAGTTTTTAACTGGTTGATTAATTGATTACTGCTAAAGACTATAAGAAATGTAAAAATAAAGTAAATCATGCTACCGTTCAAGCTAAGAAGAATTATCTTATTACTGAACTAAGTAAAATAGGTGATTGTATTAACTTATGGAAAAAGCTAAATATTTTACTATGTAATAAGCTGAAGGGTAGTAACCATCTCATGCAACTAGTAATTAAAAATATTGTAACTACAGAAAAAACCGCAATATGTAATGAGTTAGCTGAAGCGTTCATGGTACGAAAGGAGAATAACGACACAAATGACTTTGATTGATTGATTGATTCAATTTATTTATTTCAGTGACAAGTTATTAACTTTTACAAAGCAAGCTCAGTAATATGTTATTTCCTTATAAGAAGGCACTTTAGCTAATTTAAGTAAAAAGTAAAATTAAAGCTTTTTGCTTAACAGGTTAATCTGATTCAATAGTTAAAGTTATTGTAAGTTAGGATGTATAGTATTATTATAATGTTTCAAATTGTGTCAGGGTCAGAAATTAGAATATCATGAAATATTAACTATAATAAGGAAAGGAAAAAAAAAGGAAAAGGAGGGGTTTTACTTGCGTTTCCAGCGAGCACACTGCTCATCACACAAGGGTCTAGGAACAGCTATATTAATCCACTACTACTGAACACCAATATTTTGTCCACACGGCACTCCTATCCCCATACTTATGTAGAAACGACGAGTCGACCAGACACGTTAGTTCTGTACACAATTACACCACGATAAACACAGGAGTCGTACCGTGCGTTATGGCTATCCAGTAGTAGTAGAAAGGTAAGATCATGTATAAATTCAGCATAGTAGTATGCAGAGCAGCCCAACTTGCTACTGCATATGAAAGGAACAGATATGACGGATAGGGAAATTGAGAGCTTATCAGGAAGGCAAAGATAGACAGAAATGTTAAGGTAATACCAATTCTGGCAATCGAGATACAAGGAAAACCCTTACACAGTTGTAATAAATATACTAATGTGCGTAGGAAAAAACCATGTATTATACCAATGTTAGCGAGCGATCACCATTCCAGTGATCGAACTTAGGACCTTTGGGCATACGATTGAATACGATAAACCCATAGTCCAACTTGACTCGCTGTGATAAATATTAACTATAATATTTATCGTTGTTTAATTATATTTTGACGTATTTGAGAGTCAAAGGAAGTGAGGGAGCTGGTTTGTAGGATATCAGTTGGGACCGAGTTGCACTTCTATATGCAAATGATCCTCGTGCAAACGAAGTGAAGAATTTTGGCAATGTAAAGTCGTTTTTTCTTCTCGTACTTCGTTCTCTACTTGGTTTTAGGAAATAATCTTTTCCTAACAGATGAGGGCTTGTAGGAGAGTTTGCATTCAATTCCTCTTGTATGCATAAATAGTAACGTTTGCACATCTCTTCTTTCACACATTGTCAAAATATTGTCATTTTCTAAATACATGAATTTCTTTTGTGATTTCAGATTGTGCTTATTCCACAATATACTCTCACTCATCTTAACTATAAGTTTATCTAATTTGAGTGTTTTTGTCGGAGATACATTTCCCCGGATTGCAAGACAGTAATCTAGTTTAGACAGTATAAGTGAATTACATATTATCCATAGCTTATCTTTGTTAAAGTTTTTTTTATATCTAACAATCATTTTTGTTCTTTTCATTTCACATATTACTTGATCTACATGAGCAGACCATTTTAGATTTTCATCTAGTATTACACCCAGATATTTAAATTGGCTCACAATTTCTAATACGGTATTGTTTATCAATAATTCGATGGTTGCCCTTTTCATATTTACTGGTCTGAATATCATCACTTTGGTCTTTGCATTATTCAATTCTAGTCTATATTTTTTACTCCATTCGTTTACCGCATTGAAATGCAGTTGTATAAAGGTTTCTGCCTGTTTTAAGTTGGCAGATGAGAAGTACAATACGTAGTCGTCGGCGTAAAGGGCACTTTTTCAAAATATAGGTACATTAGGCACCTCGTTTATGTAGATAGAAAATAGAAGAGCACTTAGGGAACTTCCTTGAACTGTGCCCCTGAAAAGTAAAAACGGGTCAGAGATAGTGTCTTTGACTTTGATTCGCATTGTGCGGTTTACCATAAATGACAGTAGCCATTCTTGCAGATTTCCAGTGATTCCTACACTGTCGAATTTTTCGTTGAACGCTTCCCATAGAATATTTTCGAAAGCACGTTTATAATCTATAAACACGGCTACGGTGTATTGTCGGCTTTCTCCTGCACAGAATATGTCGTTGGATAGTCTCGCTATTGCGGTGAAAGTAGAGAATCCGCCTCGGAATCCGTGTCGGGATGGAGAAAGTTTGCTTACTTTGTTGAGGAAATGTTTTAATTTTTTGTAGACCAATTGTTAATATATTTTGGATGTGGCACATAATATCGATATTGGCCTGTAGTTTTGGGATTCGTCTCTGTGACCTTTACCTTTATAAATTGGTATAACAATGGCTTCTTTGTAGATTTCAGGAAATATTTTTTCATCCAGGGATAGATTAAATAATTTTGTGAGAACTGGAGCTATATCACTGCAGATAAGCTTTAGAAATTGAGCTGAGATTCCATCTATTCCTGTTGGTTTATTTGTTAGGTTGTTAAGTATTGCATGTGTGACTTCGCTACTGTAAAATGCAGTTCGTCAAGTATCGAAGATTTGGCTTCCAAAAAATTATCTCTGTTATCGTAATACGGAGATTCGGATTTAGGAATTACAAAGGCCTCCCCTAGCGCAGCCGCAATTTCTGCTTCTGGGTCACGGTAGAGTTACCAATTCGAAGTTTTTCGATGGTTGTTACTTGGTTGATTCTGCCTGTTTCAGAGTTAAATATTTTCCAGGCTTCTTTTATGGAATTGTCACTGCTGTCGATTTCTGTTTCAACGGTTTTTACCTTTAATTTGATTTTTTCTCTTTCAAGTTGGTTTCGTAATTTTTTGTATTCTTTCCACTTTGTGGGGCTTTTTGTTTTTCCAGCTGTTCTTTTAGCTTTGTCTCTTTTCCTGCAGCAGAGTACATATTCATGGGTCATCCATTTAGGGTGATTGACTTTTATTTGAATGATTTTTTCCGGCATGACAGAGTTCATAATGAAGGTCAGTACATAGTTGTAAAATCCAAAAGCACTGTTAATACTACTGCAGTTATCGATGTTCCACCAGGGGGCTGCACTCACTAGTTTCTGGAGTTTATCTTCATCAATATCTTTGTAGCTACGTATTTTAAGAGTCTTGCTTTTAGTTTTTATATTTGTGATTTTTCTTACGGCATAGATTATGGAATGATCCGCGATTCCTGTCGATAATACTCTGCTTGTCAGTATATTTTCTGCCTTATTTGCAATTATTAGATCCAGTAGTGATTCCGAATTTAGACAAGAAATAATGAATAATATACTTTCCTCTTGCAATAAATTTGGCGATTCTGTTGATGTTGAACCAGAGCAAACTCTTTTAAGTATATCGGACTCAATAAGTAAAATTGACTTAACCGTTGCCTAAAAAAATTAAAATTAAAATGTATTGACTCAACTTCAGACATACCATGCCTAGTAATTAAGAATTGCCTGCCTAATTTAATTAAGCCATTAACTACTACTTTTAACCACATATTAAGTTCAGGTAATTTTCCAAAGGCATGGAAAACAAGTTTGGTTATCCCTCTGTATAAAAATAAAGGTAGTAAATTGGCAGCTGATTCCTATCGACCTATCTCTAATTTACCTATATTAAGGAAATGGTTCGAAATAATTATTAAGGAAAAATTTATGATCTGTTAAGTGACCATCAGCATGGCTTTAGGCGTTAGCGCTCATGTGTTACAGCGCTAACTGATTTTGCTCAAAAAATTTATAAGACGTTAGATGACCCCAAAAAGCAAGTTTTGGCTGTTTTTATGATATGCGCAAGGCATTTGACTATGTTCCACCCTTAAAGCTGATCCAAACTCTTCATTCTAAGTTTAAAATTGATAAAAAATACCTAATTTTATTCTATAATTACTTTTGTGACAGAAAATTTCAAATAAAGCTTGGTAATTTCATTTGTAGGCCCTATAATTACGATCGAGGGGTCATTCAAGGTTCCGTACTCGGGCAAATATTATTTATTTTGTACTTTAACTCACTCTCAGAAACCCTAGACAATTTAAATATAAATTATGTCATGTTTGCAGACGATCTGGTGGTTTTTACTGCCATTAATTCATCAGAGGATGCTAATATTTAATATTTTGTTCGGTTATGTGCAATATATATAATTGGTGTGCTGAAATGTCTATGCAAATTAACTTACAAAAAACGAAATTCATGTTATTTCATAAGGTCTTAGATAAAAATAACTACCTTAATCTTACTCTAGTATTTAACGGCACCCAAATGGAGAGAGTATATGATTTTAGATACTTGGAAGTTCATTTTGACCCCACATTATCATTCAACATTCATTTTAGTAAAGTTGAAAGTCGCTTTGCATCTGCAATTGGTGCCCTGCACAAAATTAAAAGAGTTGTGCCTTTTAATGTATTTTCTTTGCTCATTAAAGCATACGTTCTACCTATTTCCGATTATGCAATCTCAATTTGGTGCCCCACTAAAATAGACCACTTGGGTCAATTACAAAAAAAAAATAATAATATACTAGCTATATTTCATTATCCTAAATTGTCTAAATTTTATGGCAAACTTTATTGGCGCAACAATAAATCACAATTGTGTAATGGAGATTTGCATGCTCAGAAGCTCTGCACTCAGGAGCATTCCAACATTGATTATTGGTACTTATTAGAGAAAGCCAATCTATTAACCGTTAAAGAAAGGTTATTATATATAACACTTAACAGTTTGTATAAGACTTTAATTTATGGTTGTTGTATTAATGAACTTGAAACTCACTTTATGTCTAAAACTATTAGCACCGAAGGTAACGCAGTCAGATTAACCAGACAGAGTAATGACTTCAAAGTCCTGACTCACAAAACAGCATTATTTGCTAAAAGTATGCAGTAAATTCTTGGAACTCCCTGAAAATTACCCTAAAGAATAAAGTAGATTCTCCTTCTACGTTCTCTAATAAACTAAACTCCTATATTTTGGAGTTGAGAGAAAATGATTTTGTTTAATAATATTAATTCGATACTATAGGTATAATAGTTAGCATTACTAGACGTTGTCTGTCTTTAAGCTAACTCTAAATTGTAAATATTGACTATTCGATTGATTACGGGTGACGATTCGGCTTTTCCTGGGAGTAAGGTAACAAGCATATCTTCAGTGCTGATTGTTGCAAAAACAGAGCAATCCTTTTTTGTACTGAATATAATTGGCACTTGAATAAAATCCAACATTGAACATTGAACATTGATTGATTTATTATTGAGTGCACGTTCCCTTTCATTTCCGTGGGGATCAAATTTTGATTACCAAGGAAATACAATTTTCAAAATGGCCTCCTCCCCCTTATTCCATTTAGTGTTTCAATTATACAGTGCCTTCATAGCTACTTGCGACGAGATGACTGGAAGGGCAAAGTTTTGTTGCCTTCTATTGGCTGAAAATATTTGTGAAAGAAATTGTTTTATTGGTTCCTTGACTACCGGCGGCCATCTTTTTTTCTTTATCAAAATTGTCGTTGCCAAAGTTCTTAAAAGCGGAGTCACATTCTCATTAGTTTTCGTTGTACAGTACACACTGTGTGCATAATAAAAATAAGCATTACTCTTCGGAGCTAATGCTACCTTGGAGATATTATATTAGAATACCATTATATTTAATAAGGAATGACGTGAAATGACTTAAAGATGCAATCAAGGAGGATAAACGGTTTACCAGATGTATTGAATAGAGATTTCCACATGGGGGATTTTGAACTTCTATATAAGGGACGTTTTTGGAAAAGCCTGGAACTTGGCATTAGTCGGGATGCTAAGCACTACTGTATTTTAGAAACAAAGACAACCAGCTTGGAATGGGTAAGTCTCTCGACCAATTGGCATTGCACTAATGCCAATTTATAGACTTTTCCAAAAACGTCCCTTATAGAAGTTCAAAATTCCCCATGTGGAAATCTCATTTTGGGAAATCTCTATTCGATCCTCCTGGTAAAGCGCAAGAGAAAACCCCGGCAACGGTTTATTCCCCTCTGATGCAATGTTCATTACATTAAGTAATGGTAATGAGTAATGCTTATTATGCACACAGTGTGTATTGTAGTAATGACTGGACAACGAAAACTAATGAGAATGTGACTCCGCTTTTAAGAACTTTGGCAACGACAATTTTGATAAAGAGAAAAAGATGGCCGCCGGTAGTCAAGGAACGAATAAAACAATTGAAGGGTTTAGAACTAAAAGTGCCGCTTCTTAAATTAAAAAAAATTTATATCAAAATAAAATATAATTTTGGGGAGCATTCAGAAATAATTTTCACAGAATCGTATCTTGGTAACTTAAACAAAAACATTTTTATTCAACAGAAACATTTTCATACGATAGAAGCTATTTTATTGAATACTTTCAAAGCAAGAAACGCAACTTGACATAAGTTCTGTACCTCTACGGAGATTATGAAGGCGACATTGTGCATTGTTATGAATGTGTTATAGAGTTGTAAAATATTTTGTCGGGAGGTACATAAAATGATTGCATTAAAGTATGTAAATTATTAAATTTTGTTAGAGTTACGGGAATATAATCAGTATACGCTTGAGGTGCCTGTTGAAGTATTTCGCTAACTCTAGTTACATCAACATTTCGCTTAAACAAAGGATATTCCGTGAAAATAGAACCATCATGACAGCTATTGCTAACACTCATTGTATTATTAGAAAATCGGATTTCTTTAAATTTGCTAATGCCGTCAGCAGGGCGTAACAGTGGATCAAGAGTTTGTTTAAAGTTTAAAATCCGAGCAATTGGAGTTCCGTCATCTTGCAGGTCGTCGGTTACAGGGTGCTGACCGTAAATTATTTGAAATGGATTTGAGGGTCTGGCTTCTCTTAAAATTCTTACCCATTGAGATGGGAAATAAATTTTATCTGATTTTCTTTTTATCTTCTCAACGAGTGCAAAATCCGAGTCAATTTGCATGCGACTGTGTCCGGGGACGGGAAAGACCAAGATTATGGAATCAAATCGACTAGGGCATAATGAGTGAAGATAAGCTAGCAAATATCGATTCTTGTTCTGTCCCCAGCAATTGTCAGCGAAAAGGTGTAAAGTCTTTATAGTTTCCGGAACAAAGTGTTCAATAAAATACTTTACAAAACTGACCACTTCGTTACTGCCTTTTCGGCCGAAATGCTCACTGTACGTGAACATGTGACAGTCTCCGCTCTTTAAGTTATGCACACCAAAGTTGTAGATCCATAGTTGGCTCAAGAAAAACTCTTTTGAAGTATTTGTTACAGGGCATGCTAAATTTTTTTCGTAGTCCAAGCAGTAAAACCCATGTGTCTCGTCCTCTTTTCCAATAGTTTCTTTTGACATCTTGTTGTAGTACTCTTGAGCTTCTACCCAATGTTCCTGCTGGGCTAATCTTTGCAACCATTCTGCTTCACGATCTTCATTATGAATGCAGGATTGGATTTCAGCTTCATTTGCTTCACATGAATCACAAATATCGCTTCTAGGATAGCCAAAACTGATATTGAACTCTTGTTTAAAAATCTGACGGAATTTCCATGCCTTTAAGTGATCTCTGTTATTGTCAGGATTAATGTCTTCGTTCTCAGCTATAAAACGTTTATACAAACTATTTACGTTTGAAGATGCTTCTAAGTATTTTCTGTGCTTGTTGTCGTGTTGAGAATAGTGAGATGGACGAGGATTCAGATTGTTAATGAAAATCCGCACGCGATTAATATAGTCTTCATTTACTTTTGGGTGCTGATTATGCTTGCCTCGGTAATCATCAATTGGCAGATCGAGCTTGAGAACCTAAGAATGCAGAAACTAAGGTTAATCCTTTTTTGGTAAAACTACTTTTAAATGATTCAGAAATTTTGTAAAAACCATTATTAGTCTTGCCTTCTTTCGTAGTCTAGACCTACGTATACCGTGTAAATGCACGAAATATGTTTGACAGACTGTCACAGTTCGTTGGGGAAGGACCAAGTTGTACACAAGCATTTCATTTTCATCATGTTTCAGGCATCCTCTTAAATACTGATTTTGTGCAACGTGATTGCCAATCTCATTAAAACGGTTGAAGAGCAACATTTTTTCCTCCTCATTCAATTTTTGATTGCAACGATTCCGATGGCTGCACTCTATATCTGTCATAACCCTTTGTGGAACATTGTACCCATTATATGTGATATGTTGTAATCCTGTATAATCAATATATGTTTTGACATATCAGTGCCCACAGTGAGTGCAATATATATTTGTCCACGGTAAATACGTATACCTACATAAATTTGAAAATATATTATCCTGGATATCTTACCTAGAGCTTTGTCCCTTTTAATTCTGTTTTTTTTCCACAAATTTTCGCGTCTCAATATTTGCTTTGGACGTGGGCGTGGATGCTCCATCTTCAAATTATTAAGTACCTCAAGCCAATTTTATGATAAATAAGTGAAATTCAGATGTATTTTTCTATGTTATTGCAATCAGGAAAATTTATGTCGTTTCAAAAATGCCGCGAAATTATTTCTGAAATATCCCTAGAAAATATAAATATTTCCCTAACTACCCATGGTAATTTAAGAAGCGGCACTTTTAGTTCTAAACCCTTCAATTTCTTTCACAAATATTTTCAGCCCATAGAAGGCAACAAAACTGTATATTGAAAGTTTCGAAACGGAAGAAATTGGTTTACTTGAGCATCGTGAAGTACGGGATGATCCGGGATGCAAAATGGAGCTTCTGTGGAATACTTGTGGAAAGTTTGTTCGATTCCCCTAAAAATGAGTTATTCGATGTAAGTACAGTGTAACACACTAACGGCGGGTAAGACTGGGTTCACGAAAATACGCGAACACCGGAATGGTATTTACCCGAACACCCGAAACGTATATACCCGAACACCCGAAACGTATATACCCGAACACCCGAATGGTATTTACACGAACACCCGAACGGTATATACCCGAAAACCCGAACGGTATATACCCGAAAACCCGAACAGTATTTACCCAAACACCCTAACAGTATTTACCCAAACACCCGAATGGTATTTACCCGAACGGAATATACACGAACACCCAAAAGGTATTTACCCAAACGGAATATACGCGAACACCGGAATGGCATTCACCCGTGCACCCGAACGGTATATACCAGAACACCTAAACGGTATATACCCGAACACCCGAACGGTATATACCCGAACACCCGAACGGTATATACCCGAACACCCGAATGGTATTTACCCGAACGGCATATACCCGAACACCCAAACGGTATATACCCGAAAACCCGAACGGTATATACCCGAACACCCGAACAGTATTTACCCAAACACCCGAACAGTATTTACCCAAACACCCGAATGGTATTTACCCGAACGGAATATACCCGAACACCCAAAAGGTATTTACCCAAACGGAATATACGCGAACACCGGAATGGCATTCACCCGTGCACCCGAACGGTATATACCCGAACACCCAAACGGTATATACCCGAACACCCGAACGGTATATACCCGAACACCCGAACGGTATATACCCGAACACCCGAACGGTATATACCAGAACACCCGAACGGTATATACCCGAACACCCGAATGGTATTTACCCGAACGGCATATACCCGAACACCCGAATGGTATTTACCCGAACGGCATATACCCGAACACCCGAATGGTATTTACCCGAACGGCATATACCCGAACACCCGAATGGTATTTACCCAAACGGAATATACCCGAACACCCGAATGGTATTTACCCGAACGGAATATCCCCTAACACCCGAATGGTATTTACCCGAAAGGAATATCCCCGAACACCCGAGTGGTATTTACCCGAACGGAATATACCCAAAGACCCGAATGGTATTTACCCGAACGGAATGTACGCGACCACCGGAATGGCATTCACCAGAACACCCGAACGGTATATACCCGAACACCCGAACGGTATATACCCGAACACTCGAACGGTATATACCCCAACACCCGAACGGTGTATACCCGAACACCCGAACGGTATATACCCGAACACCCGAACGGTATTTACCCGAACACCCGAACGGTATATACCCGAACACCCGAACGGTATATACCCGAACACCCGAACGGTATTTACCCGAACACCCGAACGGTATATACCCGAACAACCGAACGGTATATACCCGAACGGTATATACCCGAACACCCAAACAGTATATACCCGACCACCCGAATTTACCCGAACACCCGAATTAAGGACAATTAAAAATTCAAATTTAGGGTGTAATTTTTAGAGTAAGTTTTAGGGTGTAAATTTTAGGGTGGTATTTTTTAGGGTAGCAGTTTCCGACCGGTAGTTTTGGAATGGGATTTTAATAGTGGTATTTTTAGTAAAGCATGTTTTAGAGTGAGACCCGCAGTGCACTTGGAAACGAAAGAAAAGTTTCCATGTGCAGAGTTTCACTCTGTATGCATTCGGGCGGACTTTCGAAAGTGTTCTCCGTAACAGGAAGTCTGAGTTTTAATTTTTTATCGGTACATATATGAACAAACCCATAATTGAGACAAACCCCCGAAAAACGGCCTTCGTAGATCAAAATTCTGTAAAATTAGAGTAACCATGGATAGTTACATGGATAGTATTATTTTAGTACATGCATACTATCCATGGTTACTCTAATTTTTCAGAATTTCGATCTACGAAGGCCGTTTTTCGGGGGTTTGTCTCAATTATAGGTCTCATCTAGTGCGCTACACCTTTTCAGCCAAATCGGTTGAGACATTTTCGAGTTATCGTCAAAAAACCGAAAATAAAAGTTGTTTATCTGCGTTTTACATTGGAGTAGATGTAGCTCTGAGCAAATTTTACACTGTAAAGTACTCCCTTTCTACATTATCCATAGTAACAACTCTGAAAATATTCCTGCTTTCATATTCAGGTGGTGAAAATTGAAACCTTTGATTACAATGGTGTACTATTATTGTACACAATGCTAAATTGACAGATTCCCATTACAACACTGATGGCTAACAGTCTGCTGGGGTCCAAGGGGGCGGCAGCCCCCTTGAAAAAGAAATTTAGTTCGGTTACTATCATTAATAAAATATTTTGAAGATCACATTGCAAGCTAAATTGCTAATACTAATATTTGGAAAGAATTTTAAGACCAATTCAGTGCTAAATATTGAGAAAAAAATCAATCAGTTAAAAACTGGAAAAAATAATCGGGAAAACCCTTATAAAAAGTGCCAGTAAAACTGAGAAACCCGGGATAAGAAGGGCCTCCGAAATTTTAATTAATTTTTAATTATTTAAAGTAAACAATGAAAGGGGGCGGTCATGAAAAATTTCTAGTTTATTTACCCCTGAATTGGGGAAAAATCATTGCCGAAGTAACAATACATTTAAAATACGAGTATGCTTTGGCATCGCTACATATCAAGGTACATGAAAACTATGGTTACTAGGAGCTATACCAGGTATGGAGATAGTTATTTCAAAATTCCCTCAGAACCACTTATGGGGATTATAGTAAGTAAGTTATTCTCTGTCGTTGTTTGCATTTTAAACTCTATAGCATTGGATACATCACGTTAAGGTCCACGTAAGTGGTTCTGAGTGAATTTTAAAGACAACTATCTCTTCATCTGGTATGGCTTCTAGGTGAAGTACCATGGTTTCCGGGTACCTTGCTACATATTGTAGGAATTACGTAATTCACAGAATGTGTCTTTAAGATAACAGTATTTTAAGAAATAAGGTTTTTACTTGTACTTTTACAAAATAAAAAGCATATAAAAACTTTGAATGTTATTTGCAAGTTGTTGTTTGGGGTACTCATTTTTTCAGAAAGTTAGAATCATTAATTCAGACAAATTTATCAGGAAATTTCAGAAATCAGAATCAGAAAGTTGGACTACCAAAAAGTCCCAATTTAGATATTTAATGGTCAAAGTGAACAATCTATTTTCTAAATAATCAATTTTGTTATTTAGCACCTTTCTTAAGAAAAGAATCGATGTTACATCCGACTAAATCTTCCAAAACTTGATTTGGAACAGGAAATTTTCTGTAAAACTCACAAATTTTGCGTATAGACTCAACGAAAAATCCCATTTTACACGGGTTTTGAATTCCTACACTTAATATTTGATGTATTTTAGTGGTCATCTGCGTACTGCATTTTATCGAAAATTGTGGACTTTAGTTTCATGAACCATAACGCAATTACTGAAAATGTGGTTATCTTTCTTTCAAAGATCATTTCTGATATTACTTCATTAATTTTCACGCACTCGTAAAATTCATCAATGCAGAAAATGCAGATTATCCGAGAAAATTGTGAGTTTTAGATAGTATGCTTTTAAGTGTTTCTTATATTAAATCTCAATATTTTGATCTGTTTGCACACTGTTACCGTGTTACTGAAAGTGACCCGTGACTTTAAAATCTGGTCTGTAAAATCATTTTTGTAGAAGATATTGCTTCAATGCTAATTTTACCAGCAATTTAGTTCGATTTACAACGCCCAAATAATTTTATGCCGGTGAATATTTTCCTGGTCACAATTTTCTAAAATACGCAAATTTTTCGAAAAAAATACATGTGCGCGGGATTTTTGAAATGCCCCTTGAAAATTTATTATGAGTTGCTAATGGCATTAGCAAACTAAAAAACCCCGAGGGCCCTTCTTATCCCGGACTTCTCAACTATAAAACAAGAAGTTTATCTTGAAAGCTAAAGTTCTTTATTGTACCATTTTAAAATCTTTTACTAAATTCGCAATTGAACGCATTCTCTCCTGTTTCTCCGTTACGCGGACAAAGAGCGATACCAAGGTGTTTCTAGGGTTACGGTATTGATTTAGAGGTGGTTAAGTTTGGAGTCCTTTGGCACTGGGTCTGCAAAATAGGCTACGGGACTGTAACGAGGCAACCAAGAACCACTTCGATCAGTTTTCGTACTGAACCGTCCCGTGGTCTATTTCAAAGTCCGTAGAAAATTCTAAGTCTTCATCACCTGCTTACGCAGCCATATTACCGTGGAGACCACCACGAGCTTTTTAAGTGATGCCTGTAGTAATTTTGTAGTATAGTATTGTAAAAAGTAAAAGGGGATTCGAGTTGCTCTGGCAAATAACCTACAAGGTGCTGTAAATGCAATATTGAAGCAGACCTAACATATACCGAATTTCCCATGACAGATACCTCAACCTGAGTGCAACATTTGTATTTTATCGGTCTTTAAGCCAGGAAAGTAGGCTAATGAAATTAGTATTTTATTTACCTGCTTAATATATTTTAATTACTGACTAAATTCTTTATTTCGAGAAATGTTGAAATTGTTTATGGCACATGACATGACCGGATCTTAAAATGTGGGTTATTAAGAGGAGCATCAGCGAACTCTTTATAAGTTTGAATGATCTGTCTGTCTGTCTGTATGTCTGTATGTTCGCGATAAATGTATGTTCGCGTTAAAGCTGGGCATCGAAAAGTTAGACAGACCCGGCAATGCAATACATGTGCATTGCGGGCTGTGTTCAATGCGTCATACGCCCGTCTCCAAACATACAGCACACACACACAACAATAAAGTTCGACGTGAGCTTTACCCAATCTACTTCAACTCTTCTTCAACGTCCACAAATCCAAGCAATGCGTTCTACTACACAGCTTGCTCTAGCCTGTGTATTCTACATGTGCATTGCGGGCTGTGTTCAATGCACAATACGTGTGTGCAGCATGTACATACAACAATGAAGTTCGACGTGAGCTTTACCCAATCTACTTCAACTCTTCTTCAACGTCCACAAATCCAAGCATGGCTTAATTTTTGAGACAAGCATAAACCCTGCATGTCCATGTGCCCATTTCATTACTTTGTTATTCTGACCACACATCACTCCACAAAATTGGCATTTGACGACAAATCAAAATCTACATAGTATTTCTCACTGATTTTCTTCTGTTTTCCTACTGTTTTTCTGGGGTTTCATGCTATTTTACTCAGTTTTCATGCTGTTTTTCGAGGTTTTCTCAATGTCTTTGCTCCTCTTTTTTACGTGCGGTTTTAACCGGTTTATTAATAGATTATGAAAACAGCGTGGTACATTTACTTTCAACGTGAGGGAAGTAAATGTAAAACTCCATAACCCCTAAATTTCACCATTTGTATTCAAGAATATATAGCTATTTGGTTGATAATGTGACACTTGGTTGCCATAATATTTTTTTTAAATCCTTGCACTTTGTCTTTTGTCCGCATAACGGGGAAACAGGAGAGAATGCGTTCAAAATATATAGTCGAATTTAGTAAAAGATTTTAAAATGGTACAATAAAGAACTTTAGCTTTCATAATAAACTTCTTGTTTTATAGTTTTACTGGCACTTTTTTATAAAGGTTTCCCCGATTATATTTTCCAGTTTTTAACTGATTGATTTATTTAGTAGTTTTACTGTAAATATTTTAGAACGGTAATTATTATACGAATTTAGTCGTAAAAGCTGGCATTTGTTTGTAAAAGTTTGGATTTATTCCTAAAATTTTAATTCTCTCAGAAAAGTTTATATTTATTTGAAAAAGTTAAAATCTGTATTTCAAAATATTTGATTTATGCGAAAAAGTTTAATTTGTTCGTAAAATATTTGAATATATAATTTAAATGAGGGTTAGTGAGGTTTACTATTGAGAAAGCGACTGGCAACAGATGAAATGCCGTTGATTAAAATAAAAGTTTTCGTCACCTGTATATTGAGGTTTTAAAAGCAATATTGAAACATCTTGGTTTTAGTAGTAGCTGTATATGTATTGATTGCCATCTTGTATAAAATACTGTAAATAGGTTCAAGTTCAATTTTTGGCGTTCTTCAAATTTTTTTATTTAAGGTAACAGCGTAATTAAATTACTTTTTCAAGGGGCCTGCCGCCCCCTTGGAACCCCGCAGACATCATTGTTGCAAAGGCAATTAGTCGATTCAGCATAATGAACACTAATAGTACAACATTGTCACCAAAAGTTGCAAATTTTGCCACCTTAATATAAAAGTAACGGTATGCGCAATGAATAACCTTTGTTTGTTCATCTATTAAATAGTATAAAGAAAAAGGAATAAAATAGCTCCTATTGTATACTGTAACTAAGGAAATTGAATTTTAATGACCAAACAAACTCCAATTCGATTCTTCGGGTTGCTACGGCTAAAGTTGACACCTGACAGGTCTAAAAACCTGAATGCGCACACCTTCGAAGAATTATCTACCGGTTTCGGTTCTACACTTTTTGCCGAGAAATTGCTTGTTTCTGAGGAATCCGTGCTGACAAATTTTGGAGGGGTTGTTAAATGCATACATCGGTTGAAAACCGATCACTGAGCAGTAGCGTCAGTGCTCAGTACGTTTCCCCGATTAAAAATAATAATAATAGCACTGAATAGGTCTTAAGGCTTGGAACTATACGTTTTCAATGATTTTGAACGATGATTTTGATAATGTCCAAATCACCATGGATTTCATAAAAACGGAGAAATACATTTAAAAAACTGCCAAAAAGTACTTCGCTTGAGCTCTCCTACTACCAAAATTATGTGTTCTTTATACTTTACCTAATTTGTATAGGTACAAAAACGGAAATGGAGAAATACCCTTTCAATACCTAATAACAATAAGGAAGATTTGAAGAGTCATAAATGTCATAATAAGTAATGATAATATGCAAACTATGCTATACAAAAAATTCGCAAATTGCCGGTATTTCCTACTTTGCATTTCTTTGAGAACATATTCCAATGGCAATGGCAACCAAATAACATGGGAATTAACAAAAAGCCAAATTTCCTAAGCCCAAACCCCACCACATGCAACGATTCAAATTTTCAGAACAAGACATGACAAAATGAAAAGTTGATTTGCCAAAAAAGCATGAGCGTCTTAACGATTATACTTACAGATGTAAAAAATATACCAGGAGGACCGCATGAACCTGTACTACAAAGTTACTCCTCGTCTTAGCCATACAAAGACCTCTGGATTGAGATAAAAAATTATTTGTGAGTTTTCGATAAAATCTCGCAACTTATCACAAATGATTTTTTATCTCCATCCAGCGACATTTGTATCGCCAAAACGAGGAGTAACTTTGTAGTATAGGTTCATGCGGTCCTCCTGGTATATTTTTTACATCTCTAAGTATAATCGTTAAGAGGCTCATGCTTTTCCTGCAAATCTATTTTAACAGGGAATATGATACTCAGGTAGTCAGGCTGTTGTCAGGAATATCACATCCTTAAAATTCTTTCTAAATTAATTACAGTGTGGAAGTAATTCGTATTATTTAATACTACTATTGTTAAATTATCATCATATGTTTTTACATCAGGGAGCGTACCAAGGCAGGTGTAACCACAGTAATTCTCCTATAAGGTTGTCCCAAGGGCAAATTTTGAATTTAATTTTTTCGACGAGTACAATTTAGAACCACAACGTATGGATGCATGCATAGCATAATGGAAATCCTACACATTGTATGGAAATCTGGTATATGTAATTTGGAAAAAACAGAATGGGTTAAAAATTTTCTCCTGAGACAACCTTATAGGACATACATTACATTACATTGGGAGCGTAAACAAACAACGAAGCCACATTTTTGCTCACTTTTTACCCTCCTCCCCCCTCACCTATTTTAAAGCATTCTTTTGCCAATCTCAGTACACCCCGTACTTTCTATTCGAAGACACTTAGTATTTTTTGCCCACCAATAAAATTTTACTCTCCCAATGTTAATATAAATTTCTTGCTCTTAACTAGATTAAACAAAAAAATGATTCAGCCTTCGGTTGAATTTCCTAAACTTTAAAAACTTACAACGCAAAAATAAATAAAAACTGAAAAACAGTAAAAAAAAGAGTGAGACAAAATGAAAAAATAAACGGCAAAACCGTATAAAAAGAGTGAGACAAAATGAAAAAATAAACGGCAAAACCGTATAAAAAGAGTGAGACAAAATGAAAAAATAAACGGCAAAACCGTAAAAAAAGGTAAAAACTTGTAAACGCACTTGAAAGGAAATAACAAGGACTAAATAAAATTATGAAATATTTAGAATATTTCTAACTACAACTTAAAGTCTAGTATTCAGTATTTTATTTCCCTGACAACAATTTCGGATGAAAATTTTCATTGCTCACGAAATTTTCCCTCAACGAAAAACAGTGCATTTTTCGCGGAACTACTCCTGCGAAATCGCCATGCGAACGGAATTTTCGAAGTGAAAAATCTTAAGTGAGTACTGAAAAGCGAAATCGGAAATTAAGAGAAAAATTTGGTCGTTTTCGTACGAAAACAGGCCGAAAAGCGGAACTGAATACTAGACTTAGACGAATTTTTCCCTTTGGGGCTCACTCGAAGCCTTGCCGTAAATGGTATCCAAGATTCTTTAATTAGCCATAGAACAACTTCTGCATTACCAGGTGATGGCGTACCCTAATCTGGTGTTCTGTTTTACTTTACGTTTCTAATGATTTCAAACGCTGAATTGAATATTATACGTAATGTATACTCAAATGTAACGAGTGAATTATCACGTATTATCATTATCTGGCAATTAATAGCCTTTATAGGAAAATGAGTATTGGATTTCAGTTTAATGGAACGAAGGGTATACAAACATGGAAACTGAAACTACTATTTTCACTCTGCCTTCAAATTTTCAAGTTACCTTATCGGGTCGTCCTCCAAACTTGAAGCCAGCCAGCCCTCTTGAATGACCAATGTAAGGAATTTGTATTCCTTACTTAACGGAATAATATTGTTTTGTCTTTAAGCGCTGTATATGTTTTGTTGCTGTAGATTGTATGTTTGAGACATAGCTACCTATCGCTACTGTGATTATGTAGGAGAAATTCTAAATAAATCCAGTATCGATAATTATGCTTGTTTAGGCGTTTTGTGTTTTACTAATGTAAATTACCCGAGTCTATAAAAGACCGAGTCAGATTCATAACTTGGTCGATTCTTTATTTGTCCTTCGCGGAGATAACTCACCTTAGCTGACCGGGTCCCTACAGTCGTTCCGTTGTCCTTTCCAGAATTTCTGTTAAGCTACGTTCGCTGTAAGGTAAAGCTCTGTGTGCCTTAGCTTAATATTTTATTTCTAAGTTTCTTTGGATTTACTAGTATTTAATTTTGACTCTTATAATATAATAATTTTTGACTCGAATAAATCTCGTAATTAGATTCGAGTTTACTTGTTAAATCGAATCTGTATTATTTTGTTAAAGGTTTCTTTGATTTGCTGCTAAACTCAGCTTGTTAAACTGTGAGTGTTAATAACTCACTTCGGGGAAATATACCAAGGTAAATTCGACGTAATTGTTTCAAACTCTGACTTTACTCAGTAATCCCGAATTACTAAAGTAGAGTCACTTGATAGTGTTGTCCTGTTTGTGTTTTTCGTTTATTTGTGTGAGTAGTTTTGTGTAATTCTACATAGGAGGAATACAAGTCATAAAGGTTCTTCTCATTCTCCCCCTTTTAAGTGTTCTATAATTGTAATTGGCAATTTAAATCCGTTGTTTTATTTCTATTGCATACAATATTCCATAAATAATATTCATTGACAAATTTCACACTGTAGAATAACGAATCTTTCATAAAAACCTAACGAGCAATCTATAGAGAGGTTTGGCAAATGGTAAACTAACTTACATAGGGCCGAACAATCCTAAATTTCACTCTACAGATCAAACTTCTTTATACCAACCTGCTTAATTTTAGAAGGGAAAGTAGCAATGGACGGGCACTCCTGGGATATATCCTTGGTAAAATACATGCCATTTACCATTTGCGCAAGATGGCCTCTAAGGTAACATGGCTTGGTAAGGAGGTGGTAAAGGTTGCAAAATCTTCATAATAGGCTAAGGGACGGTTAGTAGAGAAACTATTAAAAATGTTTCTTGGTAACCTTGTTACGGCCCCGTAGCCTATTCTGCAGATCCATTGTAAAAAGGTTTTAAAGTTCACCTTTGAGATACCTTGCATTTACGTCAATTGCTTCGAGTTGTAGTTAAAAATATTCCTTGTTATTTCCTTTCAAGTGCGTTTACCTTTGTCTCACTCTTTTTTTATTTGTGGTATTTTTAGGGTGCTATTTTGGACAAATCCTACTGGGACGCATCGTCCCAGTCCCAGTGTGCGATTCTAGCCTATAGACTTTTAATGAACAATACTGATCCCGTCAATAAGGTTTTGGCAAGGAGGCATAGAAACCCTTCGATTTACAATAACTACCGAGCCGCTATTCGCAACTAACTATTCCGACTTATTGTTTTTCATAATAGAAATCTCAATTTTTTAAAATAATTCCCAAAAAGAGGGGCCATGACTACTAAAAGCACCTTGTGATAAATAATAATTTTGAGATTTTTATGGGTTATAATATTCGCCGCTAATATATTAATGACTACCGCAAATAAACGTAAGCTAATAAATAATAATTTAATGACCATCGTAAATAAATTATGGAATGCGCTAATAAATTTATGGAATGAGCTAAAAAAATATTAAATGCGCTAATAAATTATGGAATGAGCTAATAAATTATTAAATGCGCTAATAAATTATTAAATGCGCTAATAAATTATGGAATGAGCTAATAAATTATTAAATGCGCTAATAAATTATGGAATGGAGCTAATAAATTATTAAAAGCGCTAATAAATTACTAAATGCGCTAATAAATTACTAAATGCGCTAATAAATTATTGAATGAGCTAACAAATTATGAAATGCGCTAATAAATTATGGAAAGCGCTAATAATTTATTAAATCAGCAAATAAATCATTCATTACATGACCCAAGGAGTTTCAAATGGTTGCCTCGGTTTCCCCTCGGCTGCGCTTAATAATCAGGAGGGGCCATTAGAGTGTTTTGTTCCCAAATTTAAGAGTATTTATAAGAGACAAAATGTCCCCGAAATGACCCCGTTGCCAATGAAAACCTTCAGAAAATTTCCCTTATAAATATTTCTAAATTTTGGAAAAAAACACTCTAGTGGACCCTCCTGATAAACGCAGCCGAGGGAAACCGAGGCAACCATTTGAAACTCCTTGACGTGACCTAATAAATTATGGCTCGCTAAAAATGAAACTTATGGAACTGTGTTGTCTGTGCGTATGTACGTACGTAGGTATGTGAACACCGTAACTAGTGTTCGGACCGTTTCGTTTCGTTTAGTATTTTCCGTTTCGTTTCGTTTATTTTTGAAAAACGAAACGAAAACTTCGTTTCGTTTCGTTTTTTCCAAAAACCGTTTCGTTTCGTTTTTTCCAAAGACCGTTTCGTTTTTCAAAATGATGCAAAACGAAACGAAAAAAACGGTTTTTCAAAATGGCCGACTGACATATAGTATGACCATAGAAAAGACATAGAACAGCTAAGTTATATATAAATTTATTAAGGGCATATCTAAATTTAATTAATAATTCAAACTGGGCATAGCCAAATAATTTGTAAATCATTATACTTTAACTAATTTCAATAATTTGGCTGTCTGTTGATGATTGACTATTTGAGTGGTCTTTGATTATTGTATATTAACTCAACTAATTTTTTCAAATACTCGAATATTCCACCATCGTCAAATAGGAGTAATCGCAATCGATAAGAAAATAGATGCTATTCAAAGATAATCGCAATTACTACAAAATATAATGACAAGTGTTACTAGAAACCTAAAATATATTGAAACAATTTCATCTGCAAATTGCAATGAAATGAATACAAACGACTGTACAGCGATTGCAGTCGGTCGGGATACTTTGCTGGGAATTGTAAGGCCAAATTTATTTTGATTTGCTTCATATGTTACAAAACGAAAAAAACGCGTTTTTTTCGTTTCGTTTCGTTTCGTTTCTCAAAAATTCGTTTCGTTTCGTTTCGTTTCTCAAAAAACCGTTTCGTTTTCGTTTCGTTTTTGAAAAAACCGTTTCGTTTTTTAGGCAAAAACGAAACGAAACGAAACGAAATAAACGCGTTTTTCGTTTTTCTAAACGAAACGGTCCGAACACTAACCGTAACTAACTCTTGAAGGCATTGCCTGATTTGGATAAAACCTTGGATTTGGACTCATCTTGATCTAGTTAGGAACCCTATTTTAAATGGGCGTGGTCGCCCCACCCCTTTCGGAGATAAGGCGCGCTCACTTTATACGCAATAGGATATGAAAATGGGGTTTTGGGTTCTAAAATATCTTACGCCGCTTCTAGTAGTTTGTTAGCTAGGCTTATACTGAACAAGATAGGAAAATAGAGCTTCTAGGTGTAAAATATATTTTTGGGTGTGTCCACTTTTGGGAAGCGGTATATTCAAATTTTGAATGTCTTTTATTACATGAAGCGGTAAGCTAACTTTTTGGGTGCTTTCCTCTTTATGAAGCGGTACGCTAACTTTTTGGGTGTTTCCCTCTTTATGAAGCGGAAAGCTAACCTTTTGGGTGTTTCCCACTATATAAAGCGGCAAACTACCTGTGTGCCTATTTCCCACTATATAAAGCGGCAAACTACCTGTGTGCCTATTTCCCACTATATAAAGCGGCAAACTACCTTTGTGCCTGTTTCCCGCTTTATGAAGCAGTACACCAACATTTTGGATGTTTCGCATTAAAGGAAGCGTAAGTTTATTTTTTGGTTGCTTCCTTCCTTATAAAGGGCTAGCCGAACTTTTTGGGTGTTTCTACTTTTGGGAAGCGCCAAAATTTTTAGTTGTCTCTACTTGTTTCAGCTTTTAGTTCCCACGGCGAAATCTAATTAATAATCTCTTGGAAGATGTTAATTCATTTTGGGTTGACATGGCAAAATCCCATATTTTGGAGTTTTCATGAAAAATTAATTTTTCCATTGTTATGACAAAAGTACTTATTTAAGATTATCAAATCATAATATTGAAGAAACTAATTTTATACTCTAGCTCGCTTCCTGTTCCCGTCGCTAGCTGATTTAATAATTTATTAGCTGATGTTATAATTTATTAGCTGATGTTATAATTTATTAGCTGATGTAATAATTTATTAGCTGATTTAATAATTTATTAGCTGATGTAATTAATTTATTAGCTCATTACTTAATTTATTAGCGCATTTCATAATTTATTAGCTGAGGTAATAATTTATTAGCGTATTTCATAATTTATTAGCTGAAGTAATAATTTATTAGCGCATTTCATAATTTATTAGCTGAGGTAATAATTTATTAGCGCATTTCATAATTTATTAGCTGAGGTAATAATTTATTAGCGCATTTCATAATTTATTAGCGCATTTCATAATTTATTAGCGCATTTCATAATTTATTAGCGCATTTCATAATTTATTAGCGCATTTCATAATTTATTAGCTGAGGTAATAATTTATTAGCGCATTTCATAATTTATTAGCGCATTTCATAATTTATTAGCGCATTTCATAATTTATTAGCTGAGGTAATAATTTATTAGCGCATTTCATAATTTATTAGCTGAGGTAATAATTTATTAGCGCATTTCATAATTTATTAGCTGAGGTAATAATTTATTAGCGCATTTCATAATTTATTAGCTGAGGTAATAATTTATTAGCGCATTTCATAATTTATTAGCTGAGGTAATAATTTATTAGCGCATTTCATAATTTATTAGCTGAGGTAATAATTTATTAGCGCATTTCATAATTTATTAGCTGAGGTAATAATTTATTAGCGCATTTCATAATTTATTAGCTGAGGTAATAATTTATTAGCGCATTTCATAATTTATTAGCTGAGGTAATAATTTATTAGCGCATTTCATAATTTATTAGCTGAGGTAATAATTTATTAGCGCATTTCATAATTTATTAGCTGAGGTAATAATTTATTAGCGCATTTCATAATTTATTAGCTGAGGTAATAATTTATTAGCGCATTTCATAATTTATTAGCTGAGGTAATAATTTATTAGCGCATTTCATAATTTATTAGCTGAGGTAATAATTTATTAGCGCATTTCATAATTTATTAGCTGAGGTAATAATTTATTAGCGCATTTCATAATTTATTAGCTGAGGTAATAATTTATTAGCGCATTTCATAATTTATTAGCTGAGGTAATAATTTATTAGCGCATTTCATAATTTATTAGCTGAGGTAATAATTTATTAGCGCATTTCATAATTTATTAGCTGAGGTAATAATTTATTAGCGCATTTCATAATTTATTAGCTGAGGTAATAATTTATTAGTGCATTCCTTTATTTAATTGCGATCGTCAATAATACATTTAGCGCACTTCATTAATTTATTTGCGCTGTTAAATAGCACCCGATTTTTATTACGAAAAGACAATAAGTCGGAATCGTTAGTGGCGAATAGCGGCTCGGTAGTTATTATTAATCGCTGTCTCCTTGCAAAACCTTATTGACGGGGACAGTACTGAGACAATTCGTCCCAATTGGATTCCTCTTACCCCCCTATGTTAAGTGGCCCAAATTTCCTTACCTTATTGGAAACAAAATCGCTATAGCAATAGTTTATTTGACGGGCCCAGTATTAAAAGATAAAGTTTCTATTATTTCGAATTCAGGATGATGTTCGAAGAATTTCAGGACAAATAGTAACATAAAATCACCCCCAGAGGAAAACTATTTTTTTGATCAATGTGAATGAGCCTATGGGATAGCTCCAAAATGACGAAAATCTAGCCAATCAGAAAATGCTTCCATTGCACCGTTCGCCACTTGTTTTGTCTCTAGTGGTGACTGTCACTGTATATTGCGACATCAATTTAATTGCAAATTCTGGAAATTAAGAATAGCTAATGGAATTACGAGCTGCGTCTTTAGAAAAATAGTGAGTTTGTATACAGATCAACGAGACACCTGAATAGTATAACTCAAAATTGAGAACACTGATCACAATTTGCATTCGCAGTAGTATTGCACTAAAATACGCTGTTGAGTTAGGGATACTTTAAAAATCATTACTGCTGAGGTTAGTCCTAGCACACGGACAAGCAGAGAAAAAATTTGTTTTTTACCATCATCTAAATACTTGTCATGGAAGCAAAAGTCAAATATTTGGGTATTTCTTTTTGCTTTGACAAATTTGGATAATTTTCATCACTAATACGTCACGTCATATGTGAGAATTAAATATTTAAAATTTCTAACAAAGCAAAAGTGAATGTTCTAATTTTTTTAAATTTGAAATTAATTTAATTATTTGAAGGATTGTTAAAATTTGGGTACCATAACTGAAATAGTAATAAAATATTTGATCCAAAGTTTTAATTTCGGAAACTTAATTTTTTTATTTTGTTTGCAAAAATGGGATTATTTATTATCAGGAACACTTGCACCAGGTTTTCATTGACAACGGGAAACCAAATTGTGCCCTTCTCTTATATTTGAAACAAAATACTAATCATTTTTTTCAAAATTCAAGATTAAACGCAGCCGAAGGGTACAGAGAGCAGGCATTGGAAAGTCTTTGTTCTTAGCCACCTGCAGTCATAGACCAAAATATTTTGGATTTTCTAAAACATTTAGTTGTTTTAGCCAAGAAGCCGAAGTGGTTTTTATTTTACTAAGGAAAGGAGAAATGACCCATTTCACATTAGAAGAGAGTTGAAATACATTGGAACGTTTTGGAAATCGCAGTGGGACGCTGATTAAGAAAGGTCGCCCCGTATCCTTGACTACGTCTACTTGACCTACCTAATAGAATTTTACCATTATAGTCTAATTTATCCATTTAAAACTTTTTTGTGGCATTTTTAAACCCAAAATAAGTTTAGAATTTTTAATCGGGGAAATGTCCTGAGCTCTGACGCTACTGCTCAGTGATCGGTTTTCAACCGATGTATGCATTTAACCCCCTCCAAAATCTTTGAGAACGGATTCCTAAGGAACTAGCAGCTTCTCGGCAAAAAGTGTAGAATCGAAATCGGTAGATAATTCTTCGAAGGTGTGCGCATTCAGGTTTCTAGACCTGTCAGGGGTCAACTTTATCCATAGCAACCCGAAGAATCGATTTTGAGTTTGCTTGGTCACTAAAATTCGATTTCTATTTATTAAAATTTAATAAAAAAATAAATAAAAACGGCAAAACCGTAAAAAAAGAGTGAGACAAAAAGGTAAAAACTTGCAAATGCACTTGAAAGGAAATAACAAGAAATAAATATAATTATGAAATATTCCAAATTTCTAACTACAACCTTAGACGTATATCTCTCTTTGCGTCTCACTCGAAGCATATATTAAATTATACTCAAGATTCTTTGGCTTGCCATGTCACGTCGCTATTTATCACCAGGGGATGGCATACGGCATACTCTGATAGGGTTTACGGTTTGGCTAACCCTAAACGGTTTACGGTTTGGCTAACCCTAAACGGTTTACGGTTTGGCTAACCCTAAACGGTTTACGGTTTGGCTAACCCTAAACGGTTTTTGGCTAACCCTAAACGGTTTACGGTTTGGCTAACCCTAAACGGTTTACGGTTTGGCTAACGTTTCTAATGGTAGAATATTAGGGGTTGAATAATAATAATTATAATTACCTAGTAATTAGTAATAATAACATTTAAGGGTGTGGTTCTAAAATTATATTATTCTATTTTATTCCTTTTTCTTTATACCATTTAATAGGTGAACAAACCAAGGTTATTCAGTGTGCATACAGCTACTTTTACATTCAGGTGGTAAAAATTGCAACTTTTGTGGACAATATTGTACTATTTGTGTACATCATGCAAAATTGACTAATTATCTTTACAATAATGATGGCTAACAGACAGCGCGGGTCAAGAAGGGGGCGACAGCCCCCTTCAAAAACAAATTTAGTTCTGTTACTACCCTGCCCTAAATAAAATAATTTGAAGAACGAAACAATAAAATTATTAACAAGATAGCAATCAATACAGCTACTACACAAACCAAATTGTTTTTTTTTAATCTCAATATACAAGTGACGAAGATTTTGATTGTAATCAACGGCATTTACCATATTGTAATATGGTAAATGCCGTTGATTACAATCAAAATCTTCGTCGCTATTCTCAAGAGCAAACCGCATTAACAACCAGGCACCAATTCAAAAAATTTGCAAATAAATTAAACTTTTTCGGATAAATCAAACATTTTGAAATGCAGATTTCAACTTTTTCAAATGAATACAAACTTTCCTGAGTAAATTAAAATTTTAGGAATAAACCCAAACTCAAACAAATGCCAGCTTTGACTAAACTCATATACCGTTCTAAAATATTTACAGTAAAGCTATAAAATAAAGGGTTATTTTTAATATGGCCTTCAAATAAAGGAAAATGTCTTCTAATTAATTTTGAATTCCTAAGGAAAAATAATATCTTCGTTTTAAAAAAGTTGTCTTCTATTTACAATTTCGATGCTTCGAATTAAAAAAACTTTCCTCTATGCTTTCCGCAAAACACAGGAATTTTTAATGTCATAACGGCAATTCAAGAGTAGTGAATGGTAGTATCATTGTCAGCATAGTTTTACATATAGTCATAAAGTTATTTTACAAAGCAAACGGTATAAGATTAGTGCATAGAAATATCATTATCAGCTTAGATTTACATAGTCTTATAAGATTTGTGAATGGCAGGGTGACCATCCGTCCCCTTTTTCGAGGTGGTGACCGGGATCCCATAAATGTCCTCTTTTTGACCAAATTGTCCCCTATGTTTCCTTTTTCAAAAATTTTCATTTTGTCCAGTATTTATCGCAATTTTAGTCCATAAAATGATAAAATTAACAGAAAAATTTTACAACATTATCTACCAGTTTTCTTAATTAAAACTCAGGTTCAAGTTAATTCTTTTCTGCTCTTGAGAGGAAACAAATGGCTAAAGTAGGTATAAAACAATAACCAGAACTACAAAATAGTTTTTCGTAAATGTGCTTACGGTATCTCTTCCTCTTGTTTATATTGTTTTAGCGTTGTTAAGATGAAATTTTTAAATAGAAACGTCAAATTTTTTCGCGCAACGTTAATTTGCTCAAGTTTTTGCAAAACGATCTTAAGTTTTCATTATACCGGAGTAAACTTTCTTTTAAACACAAGTCTCAAAATATATTTGGTTTTGCCAATCTTTATGAAGACTAAAATAAGGGCTCCCTTTTTAAAAGATGCTTATTCAAAGCAGTTTAAAAAATCCGGACTTCGTTTTGCCAAACTTAGAAGCGACACTTGTAGCATTTGTGAAAAGCTTTTCGTTGCTCAAGTGGCAGCAACACCAGGACAAATGGCGGATAT